>CM029776.1:6819000-7494574 GCA_017562165.1 Ectropis grisescens | reverse complement strand
TCTAGCTTCGTGTAGACAAAACTAGCGTTGTGTCGCGTTGTCTACACGAAGTTAGAAGTACTACCTTACTAACACTAGCTTGCTGCTATTCTAGCTTGAAAAACTAGCCTCGTTCAACGATATAAACCACTAGATGTACCCTGAGCACCTTGAAATTGGTAATATATTGCGCTTGTGTATGTAGTGTAAGTGGTTAACACATCACCAATCTACTAAACCCCTAGAACCGTTATCGGCGAGGTATGCTGTGTTTCTACTTATTTTGATTGTTGTCAACAAATAGTGATAGGTAAAAACGTCGGGCGTTCACCGCTTCCTACAACCGACTAGAACGGAAAGAGTGAGCTTAGTCTTCCCAACGATAACAAGATTCCGTGGGCACTGAAGTTTGGGAGGGGACATCTTTGGATTGAGTTCGTTGGCCTCGTGTCCCTTGGGCAATAAGTTTTGCTTAGTTTGAGGTTTTGAGGCTAGGTGCTGCGTGAGAAATGGCCACCAATTATCATTTGTTATTTGTTTAAGAAAATGAAACTTGAGTTTCAGTTCTATGTATGGGACAACCCCAAAAATTTTTGTTTTTTTCTTTATTTTTGTATTAAAATCTTAATGCGGTTCACGGATTACATCTAATTACCAAGTTTCAATAGTATAGCTTTTATAGTTTCGGAGAAAAGTGGCTGTGACATACGGACGGACAGATAAACAGACAGACAAACAGACATGACGAATCTATAAGGGTCCCGTATTTTGCCATTTGGCTACGAAACCCTAAAAATGACTTATTCAAAGACGTGTTCAGTTAACAGCTCATAGGCTTTCTGGACGGTTGCTGTAATATCTTTAACAGGGCGATTCGTGGTAGATATCCAAGTGCTTCCGCTGGTCCCTTGCTTAAATGCATCAACTACACCTTGGGCAGCGTTTTCAGGCCTGAAAAAAATACAAATGCAATAAGTACTACATATTACGTTAACTTTTATGTATACAGAACATAACATTTTCAAGTGCTCTCCATAACCGAATCGTCACTTATCATCAAGCAAGATGGCGGTCAAGAGCAAACCTATCTCATCGATAAAAAAATTGGTTGCCTGTGAAGTCGGTATACGGGCGAAAGTTTTACGTGACAACGACTTTGAGTGGTAAAATAATTTTACGGAAGGGACGCGTGCCTTTCACTTTTTATGTCTGTCTCTCTCGCTCTTAGGCGGGCTAACCATGCCCGAGTGGAAGGGACGCGTGCCTCTCACTCGCTCTCGTTGTGAGCGCATAACGTGAGCGGAGCGTAACGCAGTTTCTTGAAGCGTCACCCGGCAAACCAATTTATAAGACGTTGTCACGTCAAAAACGCTACTATCAAAACTGATGATTTGCATTAAATTTACAACATTTAGAAATATTACCTTATTTTTATTAAACTTACTTTAGCGTTAAAATAGGGGGTAGGTATAAGAAATCGGTCAACTGAATTAAACTCCTAAGCAGAAAAAAACCTATTTCGACTTTTACGCCATCAATATCTACTTGATAAGATTTAAGATTATCTTTCAGAAACATTGATCATTGTCGAATAGCGTGATTTTGAGGAGTTAGAAATATCTACAATTTCGTAGTACAAACCAAAATGGCTTAGAATTTGTATTGATGTTTCTTTATTATATAGCCGGATCGCTATTTACTTGGCACACTTTGCCAAAGCCACATTATTTTTATAAAAAAATTGACAATCCCTACGGAGAGGTGGGACAAAGTGATGTGCCAAACAAGCAGCGGTCGCGTAGTGCTCTCTCTTTGAAAAAGACCGCTGGATGCGGCTAAAACTTACAGGCCTTACGTCCACAATTGAATTAACCATGAATGTGTGAAAAAACTATTTTAGCTAACCGTCTAACTAAAAGAGTTTTGACTCTCTTGTTGTGGAAATAACAGACAGATGTTATTTCCACATATACAGAGTTACTGGTAATCAGCTTCCATCCGTTTCAGGACATGTTCAGTACATTTAAGCAAACAAATTTTGTCCTACAACTTTTGAAAAACTCAATACATATCCAAAAAAAATAGTGTTTGTTTAGCAGCTTTTTATTGTTTATTCACTTTGGCTCATAAATTTTCGAGCGTTACAGAGCGCACGCGTTCTTGCTAGGAATATTTTGATGCTTCAAGACCGGAGAAACACATTTTTTTAATTTTACATGGAAAAAATACGAATTTATAAACTGTAAAAGTGAAGTATAGAACAAAAGTTGTCGTATTTAATGTACGTAATATCCCCTTAAAAGGATGCAGGCTGATTACCAATAACCCTGTATAAAAAGGGAGAGCAATTGCACAGTCATATTATTTGTTTTAGTTAGACGGTAGATCTAAGGGTTCTATAGGGCGGTAGACCCTTCAATAGCAACTGTAACGTAATTGTTTGCTGGAGGCACTAAACTGATATGGATTATGCCGGCGTTCACATTTCTCAGCCAGTCATCATGAACTTTCATTCCACTCAATTTGTTTGGCTTTGGCCACCTTATCATATCAGTATTATCACTCCTGTCATACCACCAGCGAGATGACTCGCTGTGTTTTGTTATGTGGCGTAGAAAACTAAGAGATTTTGAAACGTATCTGTATTTTCGTTTGCCCGTTCGATTGATTTTCAACTGTATCCTTAAAATTATTATACACCTATAGGTATATTAAGGATACCTGTAGGTATCTGATATTTCTGATATCTGATATCCACAGCTGATTTACTAAATATTGTTACAAAGAGTTAACTAACAAATAAATGTATGAATGCCTTTGAAACAATTGAAAAAGAATTGACAAGTTTTTCAAGATCATGCAGATTAATCCAAACATTCAATTTATTGGTAAATAAAAAAAACTCGTATCGTCATTAACACGAAAGTGCGTTTTGCGACTATTAAGTAATTTTAATTTCATTATGACCTCACGAATTCCAATAGCGATTTAATTTAATTTATTTTTTTGCTGGATATTAGCGTGCGGTTGTCTCGACAAAGTGCGTAGAATATGCTGGATAGTTAAAGAATAAAGATCTCACATTGTTGAAAAAGCGTTATTTTTTTGTTTAGAATTTTTTTTTTTGTTTAAACGTGAAAATTTCTAATTTTGGCAGGGTACATCAAACCTAAATTCTAATGTACATATACGTAGCAAATCTGCCTAGACCAGTCCATTCATGAATACAACCTATGTGTCAGCCATTGTTCTCCTCGATTATCGATCATATTTGAGCGAAGAGGTTGATTAGCAACACACACAATGCCGCAAGAACGATGCCTTTTTTTTGCTTATAAAACTAAACTAGCCAAATCCGCTTTAGACACAAAATATTTGGAAAAAATAAGTTTTTTGTAAGTGAATAATAAATTCTGTGAATATTTCAAGCGTCTACCTGTTGACATTATCAATATCGAACAAAAACTAGATAAAATAACCCGTTTGTTGTATGGGAGCCCTTTTTAAAACATAGGTTTATACCTCTTTATTTTATTTTGTTAGTATTCGTTATAATAACGGCAACAGAAATAAAAAAACATCTGTGAAAATTTAAACTGTCTAAATATCACGGTTCATGAGATACTGCCAGCGCACAGACAGACTGACAGCGGAGTCTTTTTTTTTTTTTTTAACTTTATTAGGTTTACACTTGACCGCCATCTCGCCTGATGTTAAGCGACGATGCGGTATACGATGGAGCGCGTTTACCTAGAAGAAACCGATTCACTCTCGATTTGAAGACACCAAGATTATAACTATCGGGAAAAACCCACTCAGGCAACTCATTCCACAGCCTAGACGTTCTTATCACAAACGTAGAGTCAAACCTCTTTGTCCGTGTCTTAGTAATAGCGTCCCGTTTAACCCTTTGGGAAAGGAATAAAAATGTGTGACTGACATCGACGCCACTTTTCAAAATGATCTACTAAGTATACGTCATAAATATTGTTTTTAACTTTCTCGATTATGTTTATATTGTACGGGACTTAATCACGATATAATTCTTTGTTCCATTACCTCGACTTTTCGGCAGCGTTCGTGGCCACGAGAAGACGAGGTAAATAAGCAATGAATTATAATCGTAATTAACCCTTACAATGTAAATCTTTATACATAGAAATGTTATGTTGGTTTGTGTACGCTTCAAAAACTCAAAAAGTTCTGCACCGATCGAGCTGAAATTTTAGAATGATATATAATCCGCATCAAGGATTGTTTTTATCAAATTTTTGCGTCACAATGTGCCACAGCGAAGCATGGCAGGGAACAGCTAGTCTATATATATAAAAATGTTATGTTGGTTTGTGTACGCTTCAAAAACTCAAAAAGTTCTGCACCGATCGAGCTGAAATTTTAGAATGATATATAATCTACATCAAGGATTGTTTTTATCTATTTTTCCATCACAATGTGCCACAGCGAAGCATGGCAGAGTAAATCTAGTATTATATAATAATATGTAATAACTTACCTCTGCATTGGGAAATCTTTCATCAATTCTGCATATATGCTTTGAATATATTCGTTAAAGTTGCCAACATTAGTAGTGTGTAACAGCGGCGTGTCTGTGGCTCCGAAACACATCGTTATCACCCTTACGCCGTTTATTTTGTAGTACTCCTCACTCTGGCAAATAAATAATGTATTAATTATAAAGATCTTTTTTAATTTATTTAAAAGAATCGTTGAGCGACATTTTTTTAGTACTAGTATTACAAAATAACATCAAAATATTCATGACTCCTCAATATTCCATTATAGTATCCAATACTTTTGTTGCTACTTTTGCTACTATTGCTCTGTCAAAACACAATCTTCTAAATTATTATCATCAACAAATGCACATAGAGGACACGAGAACCCGACATTTGTTGCAATCTGGAGTTGTATTTATATTGTATTTATTAGTATGTATTATATGTAGGTATTTAATTATTCTATTTTATTTTTATCATAATTCTTATTTTCTTTCCGATATATATGTACCTATATGCTTTGTTTAATTCTTATTTGCACACCCCGTATACTTGTCCAATTATTATTTTCCATCCGAAGGTTGCCTGGAAGAGATCGCTTTCAGCGATAAGGTCGCCCATTGTCGCACTACTGTAAAATGTATTGTTCTTTTTTTCTGTGTTTAATTTTGTTTGGTGTGTCAATAAAGAGTATATCTATCTATCATTCCTTATCAAATCTGGAAACTTGTTTTTAAATGAGATTGTGTCCACACGAGCTTGAGGACATAATTCAACGTTAGCCAAGAGAGTTAAAGTTCACCTAAGAGCGATCATCAAAACATCCCGTGGTAAGAGGATACTGCTAATCCAATGGTATTTTGGTATTTCAGTTTAGATCGTTAGGTATGAGACGCCTATTTCCTTAATATCTCATTGAAACATTCTTGCCACAATTATTAATACAACTGGTACCCCTCCTATAGTCTTGATATAATTTGAGGCCATTAGAGTACAGCATACTTCAAAGAATTCTAACAAATTTTTAGTTCTGAAAATCAACTACCAAATCACCTTTCTGTAAATAACTGTAAAAAAGTTGAATTACACAAATAAACCTGGGTTCGTTTTGCGAACACTCTAGGTGACTTTGCATTATTGTCAAAATCTGGTAGATTCATAATATGATAAATCTAAATAAACTTGATGTTATGAATATTTATTACAAATATATATTCCATAGAATCAGTGAGTTTTTCAGGGTTTGCATGACCTTCCTATATAAATGAATGTATGCAGAGTTTGCTAAATGCCTACTGCTTATCCATGCCAGATGTTTGATTAACTAGTCGGTTTCATTCTACTTTTGCAATACGTATATACAGCCATGCAATGGGATATGCTGCCCAAACGAGTATTTCTCAATGAACTTGTTCAAATTGAGAGTAAGTCAGTTGCTTTTAGGAAAGCGCATTTCATCTTAGACAGATAGAAATCAAGTGCAACTGTACTTTTTGTATAAATATTAGATACTACTACAGACAATACTTTTTAGTATTGAAGTATAGTCTGTAGTACTTCAGTCTGTAATACTTACACCAACACAGTTGCTGAACTGCAAGACGAAACTCTTTGTACCGTAGTAAATCGGGAGCAAAGGTGACTGATAGAGCCCAGCAATCGAAGAGATGTTAATAACAGTGCCTCCTTTCCCGCCTTTATCTTTGCCCATTATCTCTAAAGCTTTTAGCGTACCATTTACAAGTGCCGTCTGTAAATAAACAAAAATATTTTTTAAGCCTGACATAACAACAGCTTTACATGCAATTGGAGCCATCTGTATTATCACAGCACCATCATAAACAAGATACAGCTCCCTGGAACGCGCAAGCAAGTTTCATTACACATTATATGTGGACCTAAAACCTGTACTTACTTAAATTTCACAAGCACATTGCACTGTGGCAATTGTACTGATTCCGGGCAAAATACAATTTATCCCCGGTAAAATTCCACCGACTTCAGGGAGAACACGCTGGGTATATCGGACGGATTGTGTAGCAAAATGGCAGCCTACCCACTAAAAACTGAGGAGTCTTTCATATTCCTTTCGCTAATTTGCCTAAATTTTCGTACTTCAGTGTAGCCCCGGTAACACTGGTCCTGTAAAATCCGTCGCAGTATATGTAGATACTACTGGATTCACCACCCCTCTTTCTTTTACTGGGTTTATAAACTTCACTCAAACCCAAACTTCACCTCTCCACTGGTTGAGAGACGGACCCCTAAAATATACATACTATTTCATTACATATCACATTTTTTAATTATCCAAGATTTTTTTTTCTTTCTAAGCTTAATAACTTAAGCTAAATAAGCTTAAGTATAGCTAATATTTTTGCGAGATTAAAGTAAAAAAAATATAGAAGTAAGTGTTATAAGGGTATTACGTATGCGCAGTTAGTGGTATTATTCGAAATATTGTGATAAGAGCGATAGCGCTGATAATTTAGTTCAAGTGCAAAGGAATCTAGTGCCTTACTATATCAACATGTTTGATCGAGATCTCACAGGACTTGAATTTTCGTAGAAATCAAAGGGAAGGTAAGGGGGAAGCGCTAAACATCTAGCTTCCCCAAATATCAACCTCTCCTGCGCGTGGTACACCCTGCTGCCAACCAACGAGCTTCTGACGATCAAACCAATAGCGGTACATCAATACTTTGAGTATTGAAGAAGCAATCAAGCAGAACAAAGGCTCGAAAGTGTTCTCAAGAAATCTGTCTCTTGGGCAAAGTCAGCTGACCAAACTGAAGACCGATAGTGGTAACGTCGTCTCGTCGAAGCCGGAGATTTTGGAGGAGATTGAGAGGTTATATGAACAGTTATACATCTCTACGCAAGCACAACCTGTCGTTAGCATGGCAAAAGACCCCGGAGCCAAGCTGACCCGACACTTTACCGAAGATATCCCGGAAGTCGGCCTGTATGAGATTAGGATCAAACAACTTCAAAAAAACAAGGCACCTGGTGACGACGGAATTACGACTGAGCTTCTGAGAGCGGGAGGAAACCCGGTACTTAAATTCCTCTAGGAGTTGTTCGACTCCATTATACTTGACAGTAATATACCAGAAGCGTGGAGCAGAAGTGTGGTGGTACTCTTCTTCAAAAAAGGTGACAACACCTTATTAAAGAACTACAGACCCATCTCACTTCTGCGCCACGTTTATACTTCCAGTCACCCGAACAATCCGGTTTCCGAAAAGGACCACATCCATACGCTTCGGCAGATTATACAGAAAACCGAGGAGTATAGTGGCCACTATATATAGCGTATGTGGACTATGAGAAAGCCTTCGATTCCATCGAGACCTGGGCACTGCTTCAGTCTCTCCAGCGATGCAGCATCGACTATCGCTATATCGAAGTGTTGAAGTGTATCTACAGTAAAGCCACAATGTCTCTCCGATTACAAGACCAGTGCTCAAAACATATCCAGCTACAGTAAGGCGTGAGACAGGGAGATGTTATATCTCCGAAACTGTTCACTGCCGCGCTGGAAAATGTTTTCAAGCTACTGGACTGGAACGGATATGGCATCAATATCAACGGCGAATGCATCACTCACCTTCGGTTTGCCGACGACATAGTCATTGTGGCGGAGTCGCTGGAGGACCTCGGTACTATGCTCAGGGACCTCAGTAGAGTACCCCAACAGGTAGGGTTGAGGATGAATATGGACAAGACGAAGGTCATCTCAAATGTTCAGGTCTCACCTGTACCGGTTATTGTTGGGAATACCATACTCGAAGTCGTTGACGAATACGTCTACCTGGGTCAAAAGATCCAATTAGGTAGATCCAACTTCGCCAAAGAGGTCCAGCGAAGGATCCAACTCGGATGGGCAGCGTTCGGAAAACTTCAGCCCATCTTTGAGTCCAGAATACCCCAATGCCTAAAGACGAAAATCTTTAACCAGTGCGAGTTGCCAGTGATGGCTTATGGAACTGAGACGTGGTCCCTTAACTGTGAGCTTCATAACGAAGCTCAAAGTCACACAGCGAGCTATGGAGAGGGCTATGCCCCGGAGTCTCTTTGCCCTACAGAATCCGTAATGAGAATATTCGCAAAAGAACGAAAGTGGCCGACATAGCTCAAAGAGTAAGCAAGCTGAAGTGGCAATGGGCAGGCCACATCGCTCGCAGAACTGACAACCGATGGGGATGAAAGGTTCTCGAGTGGCGACCACGAACCGGAAGACGCAGTGTTGGACGGCCTCCCACTAGATGGACAGATGACCTCATAAAGGTCGCTGGAAACCTCTGGTTGCAGTTTGCGCAGGACCGTTCATTTTGGAAATCCAGGGGAGGCCTATGTTCACCAGTGGACGTCTTGCGGCTGATGATGATGATGATTAATTAGTAAAAATAAACATACTACATCCCGTACATACATACCCACGCCGTATCTGACACGGTTTTAATAGTACTAGCACCGCGTGTATCTTTTATACGTGTATTTGCCAATATTATAAAGATAACTCCAATTTCGCCAGCTGTGTTTATACTTTACTTACCTATATGGATAAAGTAATCTTTGGAACCACTACGGCTAAATAAATACGAGAAATATTTCCACACATCACCTTCTAGCAACAGCAAAGCTTGTATTGTGTAAGCTGGATACCTTACATAATTGTAAACAGATACATACCTACTTGATGTACACAGAAACAGGAGTTTCTAAAACACTGACATACACTATATACCTATATTAAAGTATATACCATATAATAAATAGTGCTTTTGAACAACCGGAATTACTTACGATATTGATTTGAATCTCCTTCCTGTATATATGGAGTCCATCATTCATAATGCCGGCATTGTTGATGACTACGTCTAGATATCCTTGCTCCTTGACCACGTCATCGAAAATGCTCAGGAGTTGATCTTCATTTGTAACATCACACTTGTAAAATTTGACCTTATTATTGCCGTACTTTGAGTTCAACTCTGCCTGTAGTTCAACACCTGCTTTTTCGTTTACGTCTAAAACAGCAACATGCTGAAAAAAGTAATCAGAGTAAAACTACTAAACGAAAGGCAAAAGGAAATGCAGATAAAATCAAAGAATAATAAAAAATACTGGTCTAAAAATATTAAAGGAGGGACAATTAACTATTATTTACCTGCTTTAATGTGTAATTTGGACCATAGTTAGACTATAGCAGCTTTTCCCAAAAGTGTGCGATAATGCCCCCTTGTGGACGCTGCAGGCCTATAGGGGGCGGTAAGAGACCCAGAAAAAAAAAATTGGTTGCCTGTAAAGTCGGTATACGGGCGAAAGTTTTACGTGACAACGACTTTGAGTGGTAAAATAATTTTACGGAAGGGACGCGTGCCTTTCACTTTTTATGTCTGTCTCTCTCGCTCTTAGGCGGGCTAACCATGCCCGAGTGGAAGGGACGCGTGCCTCTCACTCGCTCTCGTTGTGAGCGCATAACGTAAGCGGAGCGTAACGCAGTTTCTTGAAGTGTCACCCGGCAAACCAATTTATAAGACGTTGTCACGTCAAAAAATGGGGCGTTGTGTAGCGACTTGGACTTCGTTGTGTACCACGTGCGCTCAGGCCTTAAGTTAACGTAACGGGTTATAGTAATAAAGTATCTTTTAGAATGGATGCTTAATCTCCGCTAATATAGCTCACATTAATCTATTAATTTAATTTGAAGTTATAGTGGTTTTTAAGTATGTGAAAAAATTGGGGCGCTGAAAAATATTTTATTCCCTAAGATGCCCTAAGTTGGCAGCAGACAAAATAAGTTTGGGAACCCCTGGACTATATAGTCTGGTATAGCACGTAGACTAGTCCTGTTTTTATCACGGAAAAATAACGAGAACGAAAACTGCACGGGGAAAACCGCTGGGCACTGTTAGTCCTACTAATACTATAAATGTTTATGTATGGATGTTTAAATATTTGGATGTTTGTTGCTCAATCACATCGTAAACTTTCAAACATTGATAATTAGTCATTAGTTGGATAGATTGAAGGGAAAAATTGCCCGTGGTGGTAAGCAACACACGTGCCCATATCAGCACATTTATCACTCAGCTAATGAACTTGAACAGTCTAAATCACTACCTAGAACTGCACTGCACTCGTCACCCAGAGATATAAGATAATTTATCTTTTAGCCCTGAAATCTCTCTGGAAACTTTGCCTTTAAACTGCAATAAAGTATATCACATTTCTTCTTAGCGTATTCTTTGCCTCTATACATGTATTTTTTAATAACTGACGACTATATATTACTAAAAATTTAAATAAAAAATATCCAAAATCTTTTTAGGTTCTGACTTAACTGAGATATGGGCAGGCTTATTTTTGAAAAGACCAATGACAGTAAAGTTAGTCTCAAGTAGCTTTTTTATAGTATAGAGGGACGAGACGGGCAGGACATGTGCCTGATAGTAAACAACATGCCTGTCACATAACAGCACAGGAACACGCAGCTATTGGAGCATGAAGAGTACAAATCATTACCGATTACTGCACTGCGTTCGTCACCCAAAGATATAAGATGTTTTATCTCTATGCCCCGTAATTTCACTGGAAACATTTCCCTTCAAATCGGAACACAGTAATGTTTGCATATTACTGCTTGGCAGTAGAATAACTAGCAATGGTGTGTAACTTCCCCAAGCGGACTCGCCAAAGAGTCCTGCGATATGCCTCGAGGGCGTGACAGTGTCTTCTCGATACGGTTAATATGACCGCATAGCTCTGACATTCGTTCAGTCGCTCTGAAGCGCCTAGACAGTACGTTGACGCGTTAGTGATGGGTTAATGGAGTTTGCCCATGTGAAATTTCTTCGAAAATTTATTCGGAAATTTACATGGACAATGTTTGTTTTTTTCATTTTTAATTAACTACCTATTTTTTCATGTTTTTTTACTTGTTTTATGATTATCATTAATAATATATACAAAGTATTAAAATTGGAGAGTTTGTATGTAATATAAAATTAACAACGGTTTACTAAGTTCAAATGAAAGTATGTACGGTACCTATGTAGGTACGGTAGGATGTCAATGTCACCGTCGTGACGTGATATTGTGCTCCGTGTTTAATATTATTTTTTGGTGTTCAAATATGGCTAAAATACTCGAAAACCTGGTTCGTGGATTGACGAAGACCGTGGAAGAACTTGTTGACAAAGTGGAATCACTGCAATCCAAGCTAGATTTGCAATCTGAACAAATTGCAAAGTTAACATCACAACACAACGAAAAAAGTACCCGCAATTTAGAAGATTACACAAAGGACGGCGCTCCGACCGCCGAAGTGACTCAACTGCGGCCCGTAAGAGACGCCCGGATAGCTGCAACCGCCGCAATAGCTGACAAGGCCAACGCTACTAAGAGAAGCACGAAAAATACTGCACCGAAACAATTACCCGGTTCACATACTAAAGCAAACATAAGCGAAAGTGTGACGAATTCGCGACCGGCGACTCCGGCGCCGCCTGCAGCACTGGCGGCCGGCGCGTCCGAGCCCCTCGTCGCGAAACCGGTTCCCGGTGTAAATAAACCGGTAAACAGTGACTCTGCCGGAGACTGGCAGGTAGCTGACCCGCGGCGGCGCCGGCGGCGCGCCGGCAAGCTGGCCACTCCCGTGACTGTAGGTATGGCGAAAGATGACCACGGCCTCCAGGTCGTCGAAAGAATCACATACATTCAAGCTTGGCAGTTTAAACCGGATACGACGATAGATCAGGTCAGAGGGTTTTTAAATAAAATCGTGCAAGCCGACTACTTCATCGAAAAACGGCAAATCAATCTGATAGACACGCATCGTTCATAATAGGTATGCCTGAAAGCGTGTCTTCTCGCATCACAAACCCGAATGTGTGGCCAACGGGACTTCGGTTCGCGAAATGGTTTTCGCGTTCGCTCGCAGCAGAGGCAGCAGGCCTCGGGCTAGCGGACGCAGGGGCGCGCGCCCCGGGCCGCGCGGGACCAACAGCTGATGCGGCAAGCGACGATACTGATAAGAAATCCGGTTTTGTTACAATTTGTGTGCAAAACGTGCGCTCTTAAGAAGCAAAACTAGCCATCTTGAAGTGCTTTTATTAGATGATATGAAATGTGAAATTTTATGTATAACGGAGCACTGGCTTAAGTCGGCTGAATTAAAATGTGTTAATATTAATAATTTTGTACTCGCATCGCACTATTGCCGACAGAACGTAGCCCACGGCGGCTCGTGTATTTATGTTCTTAATAATATTAAATGTAAAAATTTAGAACGTATCTGTAATCTTTCAGTCGAACAAGTTTGTGAAATATCTGCGATCGAGTTGATAGATAGGAATGTTATTATAGTATGTGTGTACAGATCTAACTTGACGAGTACTTCATTATTTTTCCTGTGCTGGAACGCCTTTTCGATACGCTAATGAATGACGGTAAGGAATTTGTAATATGCGGGGACATTAACATTGATACTATAGACCCGAATAAGTCTGATTTTAAAAAAATATCAGATATTCTATCATCATTTAATTTGCATAACATTGTTGACTTTCCCACTAGAGTGGAAGGCAGTTCGAGCACGAGCATCGACCACGTATACGTGAGCCGCTCGGCGGCCGGCGCGGCGGCGCGCGCGCGCGGCCGCTCGTGTCGCTGCTGTCCGACCACCTCGCGGTGCGCGCCGCCGTGCCGTGCCGGGCCCGGCCCGGCCCGGCCCGGCCCGTGCGCCGCGCGCTGCTACAGCCGCGCCAACAAATACAACTTTGTGGCCGCGGTGGCGGGGACCGACTGGGAAAAAATCATAACAAAGCATGTGAGCTCGCCTGGCGACATGGCTCAGGCTATTGCTAACGTGTTACAGTACCACAACCAAGTTTGTTTTCCTTAAAAGTAATGACAAACAACGCTAAACAAACAGCATGGGCGACTAACGCGACTATCAGTCTAAAAAATTTATTAATTGACATGTCCCATTTAAAAGCGAAATATCCTTACGATAGCGAATTACAATTAAAATTTAATGAATTTCAAAATAAATATGACGACCTCCTGAAAAGTGAGAGAAGCGACTACTTTACAAAGTACATTCATAGTTCTGAGAACGTAACAAAGTCAATGTGGGAAATTGCCAGGACTGAAACCGGTAAAACTCGACATCGTATCGATTTCACCGAAGTTCTGACGCGCCCCGACGGGTTCAAATTTCCTTCGAAGGTGCACGCCGTGGACGCCGTGAACGAACACTTCGTGTCCGTAGCGGCCGCGTGCGGCGCGCCGGCGGCCGACGTCGCCGCCGCGACGCGCGCACTGGCAGCGGCGCGCGCGCCCGCCGACCGCTCGCTGAGACTGAGACATTTCACCGCGCTCGAGGTATACCGGATTATTACGTTTGGAATAGCGCATAAAACATCGGTTGATATATATGGGATTTCAGCGTCCTTACTGCACGTAGTGGCGGAGCCGGTGTCGCCTATTTTATCGTGCTTGTATAACGAAAGCTGTAAAAAGGGAATCTATCCGTCGGCTCTTAAATACGTTAAGGTTTCTCCGTTGTACAAGGGCAAAGGTAAGTTAGAGGACGTCAATAACTACAGGCCTGTATCGATTATTCCAGGGATAGCTAAAATATTTGAGCACGGCTTGAGTACGAGGCTGACGCAGTACTTGGAAAATTGCGAGGCGATGAGCGACAGGCAATACGCGTACCGGGCAGGAGATCCACGACCTCGTTGGCCAGAGAGCTGATCCGTCGGATAATGCAGGCGCGCGAGGATCAGATGCAGGTCGCAGTTATATTCTGTGATCTTTCCAAGGCATTTGACGTGGTAGATCACGAGGTACTGGCAGCTAAGATGAACCATTACGGAATCCGTGGCCCCGCGCTGAAGCTCCTGACGGACTTCATGTCTGGAAGGCGCCAGGTTGTCGTGGGAGACGGTGGCGGGACGAGATCCCAGCCGTTGGAAACGGTCATCAGGTGGCCCAGGGTTCCTCGCTCTCCAACATCATGTTCTCGCTCCTCCTCAACGACCTTCCTGAGAGCATTCCTGACGGGCACGCGCTTATGTACGCTGACGACGTCGCAGTCGTCATAACAGCGCCGACTATAGACGGGTTGGAGCTGAAGTCCAATCGAGCGGCAGCCAGTCTCGATTACTGGTTCCGAGTCAACGGGTTGATGTTGAACGCCGGAAAAACGCAATTCATGCACTTCAATCTGTCCGGCCGAAAATATAGACCCTTACTGTCGGAATCAACGACGTGAACATTAATCAGGTTGAGTCGACTCGATTCTTGGGCTTTCAGCTGGATTGCGCACTGACGTGGGAAGACCACATCGACGGAGTTTGCGCCAGGATGGGTAGTGCCTGTTTCGCTCTGCGGCGTGTAGCGAGGATCCTACCGCAACCCATGGTCCGGCAATGCTATTTCGCATCTGTGCATTCGCTCCTGCAGTACGGGGTCGAGCTCTGGGGGCGGGCCGCCGACTGGGAGCGCGTCTTCAGAATGCAGAAGCGGGCAGTACGAGCGATTGTGCAGGTGCCACAGGACACATCTGTCTTGCCATACTTCCGGTCCATGGGTATTATGACACTAACGAGTGTGGTATGTCTCCAGGCAGCGCTGTATGCCAGGGACCACCGGAGGAGTACTCCAACCTGGGGCACACGCGAGCGCGCGACACGGCGCGGCACGCGCACCGGCTGTGCGCGGTACCTCACCGCCTCGCCAAGTCTGACAAACTTGTGCATGTGGCGGCCACGGAGGTGCACAACAGACTTCCGAGGGAAATAAGAACTGCGTCCTCTGGGGATCGTATAAATGCAGTGTAAAGCAATGGCTTGTCGAGCAGGCGTTCTACAAGTACTCGGAAATGATGAAGTTGAAATTAACTTAACTCTAATTATACTTAATGTAATTTTACTATGTGTCGGTACTTATAGTACTTATGACATTGTTATTTTTTTAATTCTTTATGTGTCTGACATCTATTTTAATTTATTGTATTTAATGACATGATGATTTGAATTATTGTCTGACATTTTGATTTATTTTTTATTTTTTTTAATTGATACTATCCTACTACTATGGGTTATATATTCTTAATTAATTACATTTTGTGTAATTCTTTTATATTGAATTTTGTGACGTGTAATATTTTTTTTATCAATAAATATGATTATGATTATGATTATGATTATACCAAGAAAACTATTTTAAAACTTTTTGTCGATCTTGTTTGTTCGGCTAATCTATCAAACAGCTGGGCCAATTATGACGGGACTTTTACTACCAGACAGCTGATCGTCTAAGGCATAACTTTTTACGTTTTTTTTAACGTGTACTTTTCTCTTGCTTGATGAAAATAATATGTTAATATTATTACTAGCTTAGATTGTCCCACTGCTGGGCAAAGGCCTCTTCCTTCCTTACAGATAGTCCAATTCACGGCATTAGGATTTACGGCGTTCGACAGTACACAGATATAATGTTTTACCTACATGTCCTGTAATTTCTTTGAAAACATAGTCCTTCAAATCGGAATAAAGTGATATTTATTTAAGCCTATAGCTAAGCCATCAGCTATATGTCATTAAAAGTACCTATCTTAAAATTAGTCTAGCCTTTTCAGAGGTTACCCAGTACAAGCAGGAAAGCAAAAAAAATGTTTTTTTGTCATTGGTGTCGTAAATCCTACTACCCAATATCATTTAATATTACCTTGTAATATTACAAATACTAATGTTTGGATGCTTGGGTATTTGGATGTTTGTTGCTCAATCCCGTTGAAACGTATGAACAGATCGAGTTGTAATTTGAAATACAGTAAGATTATATTTTGGAAGAACACAGGCTTAAGCTACTTTTATCTCGATAAATGAACCGGAATGAGAACTACGCGGGTAAACCCGCGTGGCACTGCCAGTACTTTCGTATATATAATTATATATTTGACGTAAAACTGTTAATTTGAAACATGCAAATAGATTCCTACTCCAAATTTATATTTTTTTTTATAGTGTAATACATTTCGTACAGGGTATCAATTTAAATATATTTACGTATTGGTTTATTAGTAAAACTTAATAAATGTAAATATAGCCCGAAATAAAATATCGAATAAATTTTGCAAGGCCGCCAGCTGTTTCACTAGTTTTATTGTTTTCCTATATTGTATGTGTTATTTTAAGTTGTGAACAATAAAGAGTTTTCATTCATTCATTCATTCATTCAATCACTCATTTAAATCCCTAGTTACGTGTGGGAGCGTTGAGTGACTCCTTCTACATAGACAAAAGTGTTTGTTTATACGGAAATGTTCTGCCCATTTTATGTATTTTGACATAAAGTGCGCAATCATAATTCTAAGTGTGCGTGCTAAAATATGCGGTTGTGTGTCGTACTTATTACTTTTGTTTATGTAGCAATTATTTAGGTGGGAGGAGACTGGAGACACTAGATTTCGAACTAAATTCGCAATCAAGGCATATCCCCCAGATATCCGTGGTCCTACCAGTACAAAAACAAGCCTTTACTGCCTACGGAACGTTGGGCTACCACAGAAGACTAAGGAAGATTATAAATATCTGAATATTTCAAGTACAAATACTTCCGATTTTTCTAATAAATTTAAACCTTCTGGATTCGAATATCAGTAGGTACCTTCGTTGTTTTTCGATATTTTGACAAAAATTTATTTCAAAGATTAGATAAGTGTTGTGAACAACAATGAGTCTATATACTGATGTATCTTTTATACCTATTTACTTACTAATTCATTCATTATATAATATTATACAAGTACTTATGTATTTATTGCATCTTAATCATTTACACTTACTGTTTTCCTGGTTTCTGATTCAAATTAGTCAAACAATTATTTTTTTTAAATCATTTTAGTCCGTCTTGTGCCTACTACTCTTTTATTATATAGTTTTCTATTTTATTATACTCTTTTATTATATAGTCTACTTTTTTAGTATATTTTAGTGCCAGGCAATGATGTGCAGATATTAATGTATTCCAGTTTGTTTCCCAATGTTTCCTGAGAAATTGCAGTGCAAAGAGATCAATTATTTTTTCCCGTTTTTTCACGATCCCGCGCAGTAGTAGGCGACGATTTTAACGTATGTTGTAATACGCAGACAAGTTGTAATACGCAGATAATAAACAGATCAGATAATAAACAGATATACTACGTATTATATACTTAAGAGCTAGCACAACAAACCAAACCAGCCTACATAAGGGGGATGTTGACTCCGAGGGCGAGCATATTCCGTCTGAGTCATTTAGACAGGGGGTTTCGGGGACGATAAATCGATCTAGCTGGGTTTTATTTTTTTAAATTATCATTTTATGCGCGTTTTTAGACAATGAAAAACTCCTACAATGTCATTAGAATACGATAACTTATTTCGCCATTGTTCTTTAAGTCTAAATGTCTCAGACGGAATATGCTCGCCCTCGGAGTCAACAGGCCCCGGTTCGAATCCTGATAGTTACACTCGGGTCTTTTCTTTTTGTTCTTTCTTTTTCTGAGAAAATCTTTTACTTAGAGCCCTTTATAAACGCATTTAAACCGAGCAAAGCTCGGTCAACCAGGTACTAACAAATAAATCATACATAGACATACATCCATGATACTTAATTATATTTTATTGTTTCATCTCTGTTAGTTTTACCCGCGTAGTACCCGTTCCCGTTATTTTTCCGGGATAAAAGTCACCTACGTTTTGATTAATAGTTCAACTCTCATCTCATCGCTCAACCTATTTACCTACATACTTCGGCTGCTCTTCAGACTCAAGTGTCGATAAAATTAGGAAACAAAATTAATTACTAACACAAGAACAAAATTAAAAATGTTGACTAACCCCCGACTAACTGGGGTTTGTAATCTGTACAACATTCTATTAGTCAAGCCCTTTCATTTGATACCCATATTAAGGGAGTTGTGAAAAAAGACATGTATTTCGCCATTTTGTGGAAACGGCCATCTTTTATTTCAAATTTGTAATAGTGCAAAGTATTCTACTAGTCAAGCCCTTTCGTTTGATACCTATATTGAGGTAATAGTGAAAAAATAATATAATTCTCCATTTTGTGGTGGCGGCCATCTTGGGTTTGAAATTTTAATAGTGTATAGTATTCTACTAGTCTAGCCCTTTCATTTGATACCCATATTGAGGTAGGTTGTGAAGAAATATTTTGTCCGCCATTTTGTGGAGCCGGCCATCTTTAATTGATAATGACATAGCTAAAAACATCCGCACGGATATTAACTTTTAAATAAAGAAAACCGCATCGAAATCGGCCTATCCCTTTGAGCTCTACGGTGCCACAGACATACACACACAGACAGACAGACAGACAGATAGACAGACATCGACGTCAAACTTATAACACCCCTTTTTTTGGTCGGGTGTTAAAAAATGGAAAATTTTACAAAAAATACCTGTACCTACTAAATATTTTAGTGTTTTCTTCACACAACCAAGCCCCAAATTAAGCAAATCTTGTAGCCAGATAACATAGTTAATCATACAATACTGTAGATGTAGAGTGTCGATAAACATAAGATTTATACATATAAATAAGAGACATAGGCTATTAAATAAAAAGTACCTGGTTGACCGAGCCTTGCTCGGTTTTTTTTAATGATATTTAGGCAGATACGAATTACGTAGATTTAGATACGAATTATGCGTTTATAAAAGGCTCTAGGTATAAGATTTTCTTAGAAAAAAAGAACAAAAAGAAAAGTCCCGAGTGTAACCGTCAGGATTCGAACCGGGGCCTGTTGACTCCGAGGGCAAGCATATTCCGTCTGAGCCATTTAGACTTAATGAACAGTGGCGAAATAAGTTATCGTATTCTAATGATGTTGTAGGAGTTTTTCATTGTCTAAAAACGCGCATAAAATGATGTTTTTAAAAAATAAAACCTAACTAGATCGATGTATCGTCCCCGAAACCCACAGTATACTTATTTTCATGAAAATCGTTCGAGCCGTTTCCGATATTCAGATTCTATATACATAAAATATATATACCTACAAGAATTGCTCGTTTAAAGGTATAAGATTATTTAATTTAATGTTTTAGTTCATCATAAAAATATTGATTAGTGGACAATTTTATACACAATCTAGACTCTAAGCAATTCTCAATCTGTTTATTGTTCTTAGTAAATCTTTTGGTATCGGAATAACTTACATAATCCTGCTAATATCATAAATGTTAATGTTAAGTTGTTTTGGTGTATTTCTTTTTATGTTTGTTGCTCCATCACGTCGTAACGTCTGAACGGATCAGGCTAAAATTTGAAACATAGATTATTTATTTATAGTATGTAAGAACACATAGATACTTTATCATAAAATAACATAAACCTAATATTAAATGTAAAAAATAACGGATACGATGGGAACTACGTAGATAAAACCGCGGGACAGTGCTAGTACTTATTTATAAGTAAATAAATATGTACTTTTAGTCACAAATATTTGTATTTGTGACATAACTATTTTCCGTTTGATCCACGACTCAGTAATCAACTATATTTGCTATTTTTCGACTTTGCTACCAATGAATGGATTAACGTGACAACGATGTTAATTTTTAACCCCCGACCAAAGAAAGGGGTGTTATAAGTTTGACGTCGATGTGTGTCTGTCTGTCTGTGTGTGTGTGTCTGTCTGTGGCACCGTAGAGCTCAAACGGATGGGCCGATTTCAATGCGGTTTTTTTATTTGAATGTTAATTACCGTGCGGATGTTCTTAGCTATGTTTGGTAAATATCGATTCAAGATGGCCGCCTCCACAAAATGGCGGACAATATATTTCTTAACAACCTACCCCAATATGGGTATCAAATGAAAGGGCTTGACTAGTAGAATACTATCCACGATAAAAAATTTTAAATTCAAGATGGCCGCCACCACAAAATGGCGAATTACATTAATTTTTTCACGACTACCACAATACGGGTACCAAATGAAAGGGCTTGACTAGTAGAATACTATGCACTATGACAAATTTCAAATCCAAGATGGCTGCTACCACAAAATGGCGAAATATTTTTTTTTTCACAACTCCGTTAATATGGGTTTCAAATGAAAGGGCTCGGCTAGTAGAATGTTATAAAAATAAGAAATCCGAGGTAGTCGGGGGTTAATTTTTTAATTTTGCTCTTGTTAACCAGAGAGTAAGCATACTCTGTGTTCCTCATTTTATTCTGTGCTTTTAAGAATTTACTCTGTGTTTTTTACAAAAAAAAATTTGCTTGTATTGTATTCTACTAACACTGTGTTTAAATTTGGAAGTTAGGTTAATATTGTTGCTCGTTAGTTTCCCAGATCCATGATTTAAATGTGTAATAATTATAAATAATTTGTAAGTGATATATTGACGTGCTTATAATATATTGTAATTTGACTAAAAATTTGATGTTATTTTTTATTTATTTCTGTGTTTGTATTTGTAAATTTTGATATTACTGGTTTTTTTTCTTGTGAAAGAAATTTGAAACAATGTGACATTCGCGACGTATTTCACTCTGACATGTACCTAACTTCCATCGCAAATAAAGATTTGTGTGTCGAAAAAAAAATCTTTAGGTACCTACCTTAACTCCTTCGTTCATAATATTCCTAGTGACAAGCGCACCTATGCCGGTGGCGGCTCCAGTGATTAGAACAACTTTGTCTTGCCAACTGTACGACATGATTACTCTTTGAAGACCCGTACACAAATAACCAAGTTCAGTATTCGTACTGAGAATTTAAAGGAAATTATCTCAAAGATAAACTACGCTCTATTCACGGGTTCGTGTGCAAGATGCGATATGATTACGATGACCAGCAAAGGTACATTGATTTGGAAACCCAAAGAGGCATTTTCTAAAGTAGGACAGATGGGCGCAACTTTAAGGCGACACTATCCTAAGGGCGGACAGCAGATTTCAAAGGTCCCTCACTCCATTTCATGATAAAAGTTAAATTTTACTGATTTTCTACTGTTGTTTATAAATTAACCAAGTTGGTATAATTATCCTTTCATTTAAAATATAAATCCGGCAATATATTGAAATAAAAAAGGTGACAAATAAATTATTTTCTTTAAAAAAATTAAGTCAACTTCAAAATCACAAATAATCACTTACCCCGAGGTGTACGAACTCCTATTCAATTACATAACATATATGTGTCATGTACCTATGTCACAACAATGCGTAATGGCACAAACAAAGTGTTCCGTCCTGGATCACGTCTATTTCGGCTCAAGAAATTCGCATTTTTTTGGTTTTGTATTCGTCTCCATCCGTATTCATCTCCGTATTCGCCTCCGTATTCATTTGCGTATTTGTACTTGTATTCGTCGCTGTATTCGTTTCCCTATTCACTTACGTATTCGTCTCCGTATTTGGCTTTGTATTCGAGTCCGTATTCATTTGCGTATTCGTCTTCGTATTTGCCTCCATATTCGTCTCAATATCGTATCTCAGCATCGTAATTGTGTCGGTATTTGTCTCATATCATGTTCGTGCAAAGTGTCATAATTATATTATTGTAGTTTTCCTTTGACGTTATATTATTTTATCAATCACACACCACGCCAAATATAATAACTTAATTGTATTTTTGTAATGTATAATGACTCATTCTGATTTCTGATATTACAATGAATGAATGATTACATGATTAGCTTACCTTCGAGCTTGTGCAGGTGCCTACCAGGGGGGTCTACCGCCTAACTCTAAAGCAGACGGAAAGCATGAGCTGTCTTCATAGCATTTGTCCTGTCATGCTTTCATTTCAGAGCGATCGCCTAACTATATCTTCTTTCAAAAATTGCTCGTGCGTTGACAGATTAAAAATAAGTGAAGAAATGCGTTCACCTAATTACGTTTCAACACCACGTAATCGGTTTCGTGAGACTAGTCAATGCGAAAATACTTTATAAGTTTCATCAACAGTTACAACGTCAAAAGGTATTTCAAATTACTGAAGTTGCTATAACTCTGTTTTATTTACATTTATTATTAATTTATTTAGGTAATTATCAGAAGAGCATTATCAGCGTTACGATTAACCGAAGATAGGAAAAAACCAAAAACGGAACGCGATATTTGACAAATAATCGAAGTGTTCCCACCTTATATTTAAATTTCTGCCTAGGTTAAATTGTAACACTTAATGTAAACCTCAAATATCCGTAAGTGATAGGAAATCATCGTTATTTCTTAAATTTAATGAAACCTTTTGTTTTAAATGCAGTCTTCTACACAAGAAAGTGTTACAAGTTACCTATTAAGTTAATTGAAAAGTTAATTGTAATATTAAAAATATCCACGCAACCCTAGCATTTTTTAGAAATATTGGCTGGCAGCATTGATAATTGATATTGTAAATATGTAAAATATTGTTTACATTTTAAATAACCTCTATCTGAGTTAAACATTTACAATTTAATTTATGTAAAACAATGAAAACATATGAATATCGAATATATTATTTGTTAGTTAGTTTTTAGTCATGCAGTTCGATCACTAGTGATTCCCTACAAAAGGACTTCGGCGATGACAATAAAAAGTATTTGAATAGGTACTCTATTTTAAGATGTATGTAATGATAATAGGCAAATTTGAATAGTGTCTATCTGTGCTAATAATTATAAGCTTGTTTTCACATTTCGTGAGGTTGTGGATTCGAATCCCGCTTCCACCACTTTAGAGTATTTTTCTAAGAGCTGATGTAAAGTCTGTCATGTCATGTGAAGGCGCAGAGTCCCTGCAGGAGACGCGCATAAATTGGGCTGCCCATGTTTTATAATTTTAGTATAGATATAATGTTTATCGAGACGGCGGCTCAGGCGGACTGGTGTGTTTTATAGAAGTGGTGGGAAGAGCAGCAGGACATGTACCACTTGGTAAGCAACACACATGCCTATAACAGCACAGTGTCACAAACCTATTGGAAACCTATAGAGTCCTATTAGAGTCGAAATCATTAGCTACGCTGCGCACATAGAGAAATTAAATGTTGGTGGACATTTCACATAAAACACCATCTGACCCCAAACTAAGCAAAGCTTGTACTATGGAAGCCAGATAGCTGATATAATACTTATATATTTTTAAATACATACTTATTATACATAGAAAACACCCAGGATCAGTACAAATATTTTTATTCATCACACAAACATTTACACTGGGTGGGATCAAACCCACGACCCACAGCTTCTGATTAGATGATTATCTCTAGGCCCTGTGATTTCTATGGACACTTTATCTTTCAAAGTGATACACAGTGAACTTATAAGTAATAAAGGATTCTGATTCTGTTTGCACATTACTGCATGGCTGTAGAAAAACAGGCAATGGTGTTGAATTCCTCAGGGAGACTTAGCGAAGTCCTACCAATATATATATACAAATATAATAAATGGCATCAATAAGTTACATGTTAAAATAAAAGTGCTTTGTTTCAGATATATCAATTGTTATGCATCATGGTTGCAGTGGCTGATATATCAAGCTTCTCTGAGACCATTTCAACTTCCAAAACACATTCCTGAAGTGATGCCGCTGATTGATTAAAACGAAGCTTGAAGAGTGATTGTCGAAGAACCTATAGTTATTTACAAGAGTGTGATGTAAAAAGTATTGAAAATTAAATGTATCTGTTGCATCAACAATAAATATTGTGTTTTAATTAATTTTTTGGATCCTAAATGAGAATTTTAGTATAGCACACCAATGTAAAGATTTATTAATGATCCATAAATCTACACATATTGATTTTTATGTGTAGATTCATGCAGCAGATGATTGAGCTGAGATAATGCATGATGGTAGCAACCATACAACTATTGAACAGGAAGAGTAAATAAATCACTACCTAGTACTGTACTTCACTCAAAAATGGTGTGCCCCAGGTGTCTCCAAAGAGTCCTAATAATACATAACTGACACCTTGAGATGTAACAATAACAAGGTTTTCTAAAGTCAAAGTACTTTATGTCCTTACAATGCATAAGTGTCCAATTTATACATCAATCTATTATTGGTGGTGGTGGACATTTCACACACAACACCTTCTAGCCCCAAACTAAGCAAAGCCTGTACTGTGGCAGCCAGATAGCTGATATAATAATACATACTTATTTTCTCACATAGAAAACACCCAGCCATAGTACAAACATTTGTATTCATCACACAAATATTTGCACTGGGTGGGGATCGAGCTCTCAACCCATGGGTTCGCTTGGTCTACAGCAGTGGCTTGGAACACTTACTATCAGTTAGGCCAGCCAGTCTAGCTATTCAAACTGAAGATCATGTGTGCTCTTTGGTTGTAGGATAACTTAGGCAAAGGTTTTCTATTTCCCCATCCAGATTAAGAAATAAGGAATCATAACACAAAAGAAATGTGCGTGTATTTATTCTCAATAATTTTTTAACAGTTCTATGGGGTTGTTGACTTGGGGTTGGGTACTCTTCTGAGACGACTTATTGTTATCTTGTAAGCTATGGGAGCAGCCAGCAGTCAATAAGTATTTCTTGTAACTCCTAAAACAAAAACAAAGTTTAATTATATTGATATGAAATATTAACATTTCATTACATGACTAGCAGCATGTACCTACATTTCTATATTTTCATATGATCTGTTCAGACACCCCAAAGAGATTAAGCAACAAACACAAAAGAATCTTTCACATTTATGATATTAGTAAGAGGTAATATTAGGTGGCTGGTTCATAAATTACCTATGTAGGTTTATAATATGGAATCTAATACTTGCTAATTATTATTTTAAAGCACATTCTGCATGTTTAATTTTGTATAAGTACATGTTTGTCTTTTATAATTGGAGTTTTATATTCAATACCTACCATCAAAATATGATTAATGTACTGTACTGAGACTGATAACAAGTCTCTCACAATAATATTGATCTCAAGCAGTTCAGAATGTTTAAAATAATAACTCATAGTAGTAACTTAGCCAGTTTCTGAGACAATTTGTGAACGTAAGTACCTATTAAATCGCAAATGATAATAAATAAAGCTAGGTATTATTATCAAAACAAAAAAGGTAGGTATCATTATAAGTTCCTGCTTACCTTTATCTCAAGTTTGATGTCCCGTTTTTCGGGAAAGATGCAAGAGGGAATTATGCCTTCCAAAGTGTAAAATTCTGTGATTTACTTATTTTAGTAAAATCACCGTTTCTATGACGAATCTTGGGAAGTTATCAGTGTTCCCGCAATTGTATATATTCACCACACAATTATCTATCTTGACAAGCCAGTTTAATTACGAAAATACTAGAAAATTACACTACAGCAATCGCAAAGCAGCATCGAATTTGGCCATGTCTTCATGACATTACTTGAATGCAGAAAATGCTTTGCTTGAAAGCAGATAAAAATTAGGCGGTCGCTATTTCAGTGCAAATGTATGAGTTTCGTTCATTCATCTGCTTTCGGCTTTACGGAAAGCAAATGTTGTTTTCGGCTTTCATCGGCGGTACCAAATTGACAGATGACGTCACAAATCAAAGCATAGCCGAAAGCAGTAGCGTTAGGCGGTAGACCCCCGGATACCCACGCCACGGTAAGTACTTGAGTCGCATATCTGAAAGAGTACCAACTTACATGTTTCATAATATCACTTTTGTAGCTGCATTGTGAATACCGTGCATAGTATTTTCTAGCAGGTGTAGGTACATGAGCGTAGAGTCCTAATTACAACAACTGTAGATCAATCTCTCACTCTCAGCGTCGATTGATTCAATGTTAGGATACAAAATTTTAATAAAGCGACGGTTTCGATCTGCAAATATGTTATGTTTTATGAAAGGAAATGGAAGGAAACCCCGCGCCGATCTCCCGTCATGTCCCTACGTTTTACAGCGTTTCCCCTCTTTCAAAGTACATGTCCGCGTGCACCATGAAGTTCAGAAGAAGTTTGATAATATACTGTGGCGTGAGGGCGGGGCTAGATTTGTGAATGGTGCTTTATTTTTAATGTGTTAGTGATTTGGCTGTATGATGAGTATGATCGGCAATGGATTGGTACAGGTATGTTTGTATGTAGTGCGACTTTGCGCTAGTGTGCAACTTCCCTTCCCGCAAGAAATGAGAGAAAGATTTGAACAATATTTTTAGCTAAAAGCGTCCACACACGAGTCCTAAAATCAGAGGAAATGGCGTAAAAGTAGTGGGGCGGAGCCTACATCGAACTATAAATCACCAATCATATCCTACATCGCACCATATGATTCTTGGTGATTTATGTTGAGATGTAAGCTCTGCCCCGCTACTTTTACGTCATTTCCTCTGATTTTAGGAATCGTGTGTGGACGCTTTTAGTCTATTCGTGGCTACTCCCTTCCGTGCTTGCGCGGAAGATCGAGTTGCTCGATGATATCGTAAGTAAGCCCCATACAACATAAACTTTATGTTTGGCTGTTTGTTGCTCAATCATGTCGGAACAGCTGAACTAATTGACTTGTTTTTTTTAACTTTTATAAGTTTACACTTTACCGCCATCTCGATCTCGCCTGATGTTACCGACGATGCGGTCCACGATCTACGATGGAGCGTGTTTACCTAGAAGAAACCGACGCTAGAACCTAGAAGAAATCTAACAGGTAGTGGATAGGTACCTACTACTTACCTGTGCCTACTTACCGTGTGCCTACCCGTTTGATACACCGGCGTGTAATATAGTACCCAAAAACTTGGTTGATGACGACAACAAACAAACTTATAGTTGCGTTTTGGGTTTTTGGTGGGAAAAAAATTTTTCGTGTTTTTATTTGGGTAAGTAGGTATACCGATAAATTTGTGTTTAATGGCGTCTACTTGAACCGGTCTTTATTTTGATATAACCCACATTAAAATTAAAGTTCATTTACATAGAAAAATCGTAAGTTTAAAAAAAATCAAATTTTTGGCGGGAAAATGGCCCCGAAGTATTAAAAAAAATTAAAAAAATATAATTTGTGTAATCGAATACAGTTTTTTTGGTGTTTCGAGTTTGTTATTTCGTATACAACACATTTAACCTATAAAACCACTGTCTCCCTTATAAATTATTAAAGTTATAGTTGTTAGACTACTTGAGAAATCGCAAAAAATTTTAGTCAAGTGTCAAAAATGTTATTTTACATTTTAAGTACATTAATTATAAATAAATGATACCGCTAAAAGCGTCTTGAAACGCTCTTGAGAGTAAATGGCTCAAACGGGTAAAAGTAAGGCGGCACTTCATATGACGAAACATAAACACCGCACTTACCTATGTAACCTGACACCCGTTTTCCCGCCAAATTTGTAAAACGCGAAAAGCGGCCAGTGTATCAAGCGGCTACATAGCATCAATCTACTAACTTTTTGGCACCGACTTCAAATATATGAGTGAGTAGCGCTTAATTATAATTAATTTTAGTTTATTTTTCGCTTTGAGTGCCTATTTGTGGTTTTGAAGTCGGTTTAATTTTTTGTACGAAAATAGTTTATTAACCCACGACCAAATAAAGGGGTGTTATAAGTTTGGCGTCAATGTATGTCTGTCTGTCTGTGTGTCTGTCTGTCTGTGGCACCGTAGAGCTCAAACAGATGGGCCGATTTCGATGCGGTTTTTTTTATTTGAAAGTTAATAATATCCGTGCGGATGTTCTTAGCTATGTTTGGTTAATATCGATTCAAGATGGCCGCAGCCACAAAATGGCGGACAAAATATTTCTTCACAACCTACCTCAATATGGGTATCAAATGAAAGGGCTTGACTAGTAGAATACTAAACACTATTAAAATTTCAAATCCAAGATGGCCGCTACCACAAAATGGCGAAATACATTTCTTTTTTCACAACTCCCTTAATGTGGGTATCAAATGAAAGGGCTTGACTAATAGAAAACTTTGCACTATGACAAATTTCAAATCCAAGATGGCAGCTACCACAAAATGGCGAAAAACATTTCTTTTTTCACAACTCCCTTAATATGGGTATGAAATGAAAGGGCTTGACTAGTAGAATGTTGTACAGATAACAAATCTGAGGTAGTCGGGGGTTAATCAAAATTTTTTTTTTTTTTTTTTAATCCATTTACACAATTTCGTATTGACAGGATCGAGTTTCATAACTTTTGTGAAATCTACAACTACGTCATCCAAAAATTGTACGCAAATTTTAGTTTATGGTTCATATTTCAAAAACCACCCGACCGATTTCGATAATATTTATATGGGATCATTCGGGAAGCATACCTATCTGAACACAAAAATAAATTTCAAAATATGTGCAGGGGCTCTCGAGAAATCAGGTAACATAAATTAAAAAAAACATAGGGTCGAATTGATAACTTCTTCCTTTTTTTGGAAGTCGGTTAAAAAACCGATAAGGTAGCAATTTTTCGGCGATGTTCAAGACTTTGAAGTCTTTTCGCACTAGAGTGTCATTGCCTATTAGCCTTTTGGCAAGCCTCTCGATCGTTTCCAGAGCCTTGAGCTGATACTTAGCCGATCCATTCCAAAGGTGCGAACAGTAGGTACTCCAAACAAGAGCGAATCTGAGCTTTGTATAATAGTATTAGTTCAAATTTAAAATACTTTCGTGGCTTTGAGAGGACATCTAGTTTTTTTGGTAGCTAATTTAGCTTTAGACTTGGTATTCGAGCCAAAGTTGAGCGCAGATGTCAAGGTAACGCCTAAAAGCTCAAGATGATCAGTAACCGGCACGGATACACCTCAAAAAGTAAGAGTCTGTTGAAATGGACTCCTTTTTGCGGAAAACAGACACGCCTTGCGTCTTTTCATCGTTAAACTTGGCCAGATTGGTTTCGCCCCATTCAGAGACTTCCTCAAAGGCCAAGTTCAAACGCTTGCATAATATATACTCTCTCTCAATACCTTAGTTTGCTGTCCATTGGCTCTGGCGCTAGATATGTAACTTTCTACAACGGTGCTATCATCCGCGTACCCAAAGATACCGGGCTTCAACAGAACGTTGATATGTAGGTACTTAGCAGAAAAAGCGTTGCAGTACCGACCCTTGAGGGACTCCGGCATTCATAGCCATTCGATCCGACAAGCAGCCATAAATAACAAATCATATGGATTGATCTCTCAACAAGTCCGATATCCACGCAATAAACACTGAAAACAAACTTTAACCAGACAGCTTGCTAATAGGCTCATCATGCCAAACCCTTTCAAAAGCCTTCTTGATATCCAGGGAAACTGCAAGTGCTTCCCCGTGTTTCTGGATAGCTTCACTCCAGATATCGATGACATACGGTAGAATATCCCCAGTGGACCGGTTTCGGCTAAGCCCCTATTGCCGGTCAACCGCCGGAACAGTTAGAATATAACCTGGAATAACACATAAGCTACTACTATAACTACTCGGGTAAAACCGCGGGTTGTTGCTACTTTGAGGATACAAGCGACGGAACGCAACACGCCTGACTGTATACCTAAAATGTGCGCCTGACCAATAGATTATAGTTCAGCGCTACGCAGTGTTTTGATGGGCATAAATTATAATATTATGTAAGTAGGTGTGTAATGTATGTACCTACTTGATCCAAATAAGGCATATAATGTGAAAAAGGCGATTAGCAGTACCTAGTAGACTATGCCACAAGTGTGTTATACACTTGGTAATCACCAACTCTACAGTAGCGTTGGTGATTACCGCTAAGGGGCTATTGAGGCGCTATTGAGCCTTGGCGAGGGTCGTGGGGAGCCGGGGAAGGTAATCATCAATAAATACGAGTGTCATACGTTATAACACACTTGTGAATAAAATAATATAGAGCACAAGCCCGTGAACAAAATTTATGGGTCCCATAAATTTTGTTCACCGGGCCTATTAATTTAATTTAATTAGACTACATCTAATAGGTAATAAAAAAACATTTCAACAACGAAAACAATAAAAATCTTTCGTTATGGCGGGAAACAATATATCAGTTTTCATAAAATGCGCGCGCAATTCAGTGCTGCCAGTAAGGTCTTGTCAGAAATTAGCTGAAGCTGAAATATAAAAAATATATGAACTTCAAGCTTACGACTTCATACCGACAAACAAAATTGAAACTTAAATTTGTATTTCTTTTTATCCTAATTTCCCGCCAATTTCATTTTATTTTATTACAACAAACTTACGCTATTTGTTACAGTTTTTAAACTTATTGAAAAATTAAGCTATATTTCCGCTCAAATAATCATAAAATATAAACAAATGACACATGAGAAGTCTACTAAATTAAATTATTGAAATGATTCCTCCCAACGCGGCCATTGGTTTCGACGCGACAGCGACCAAATTCCAATAATGAGGTGTTTTCCGAAGAGATAAAAATAATGGTACATAAAAACGACGATAGGATGCGCTTGTAGGTTTTAGATTGCGATGTCAATGTCAAAAGCCACTGAGCCACATAGTGAGGACCACTGGGAACGCTGAACTAGCTCGCATACCTGTGCCGAACTAGTTCGCTCCTATCTTTCGTTCGTTCGGTCTTTTTCTAATATTTTAGGAGACAATATTGCAATTTTTTAATTCACACTGTGCTCCAAAATTTAACTATTTCATATTATGTAAAATACAAAACTGTCACGTGAATTAAGAAAAGTTCCGGCTGGTCTCGTCGGGAAAATGGCAACTGCCGATTGGGACCCTATCGTTTCGAAGATATGTGCGTAATGCCGCTAACTTAAAACGGTTAAGGAAATCTTCGTGAGGAAACCGACATGTACCTAGAATTTTCGAAGTCATGACTGTGTCATTCGCCAATCCACACTGCGCCAGCGAGGTGGATTATGGTCTTGACTCAACCTTTGCAAAAGATTTGGACAGAAATGTTAAGTAATGTTAGACGTAACATAAGCGCCATCTATCATTTCTTTGTTTTCATCTCTTCAAAATGTCTAACAAATCTGTATCTAGAAAAAAATATGTGGTAGAACTGATACTTTAGGCATGCTTAACTTTCTTTTTAATGTCGCTTTTTCGTTTCATCAAATCACAACGATGCTAAAGAAAATGTAAACTACAAAAATACGAAGTATATCAAAATCGTTGAAAACGAAACATACAATCGGGTAAGAGCGAACTAAATCAGTCAGTTGACCATGCGGCATTACTGAACCATAGTGGATCCTCAAAAAATAACGGTTACGGAACAAGATAATCGTTGAGCTAATTCGCATAGTTCACTAAAACTTATGGAGCGGTTCTTTATACTCATTGTTTGGTAACTAATGTCCCAACACTATTATTTTTTATTTATTCTTGGCCATGGATACTAGTCCTTCAGCCGTAAATAAATATTTTCGTATCAGTGTTGCTATTTATATATATGACATCGGTAAAACTCTCCTGGCAAAGCTAGATGCCAATGTCATAAAGATATGGAAGTCATGGTTCGGATTGGCACATCCGGCTGATCCCTCTACTCTTTTTAGGGATCACAATAGTTTTGGGCTGAAACTAAAGAAACCGTCTGAACTTTACAAAGACCTAAGAGTTACAAAAACGCATGTTTTGGAAAAGTCACAAGACGAATTAATTACATCTCTCCCAAAAGACAAAACTGCTTCAGACCTGGAATCTAGACTTCAATTCCATAAAAAATTTATGGCAGGTGCACAAGTAAATACTGCTGGGTTGGGTGCGAGAAAGAAAAGGGAAGACCAAGACATGGTAAAAACCTTTCTACAACAAGACGAAAATGACGGTTACAAAGTGCAGGCTATGAATTTAGAAATGCAAAGTGAGTGGTTAACTATAGGTGAGTTCTGTATCCCATTAGCTCTAAAGTGGCGCACTTTGATCTACGACTGGTCTCCTGCCTTATTAAAATTTTATCTAAATGCATTCCAAATGACCCTCCCTGACCAGAGTAACTTGGTAAGGTGGGGAAAAGCCTCTGAAAAATGTTGCTATATACTTGTGGAGAGGCGATATGTACAGCAAGGCACATATTGGTGGGATGCAAGGTGCTCCTTAATGGGGGTCATTACTCACGGTGCCATGACAAAGTACTTGAAATCATACGTGAAGCCATGAGCTTTTCAGTAGCTAGAGCCCAAAAGGGATTGACGTAAAACAAATTGTAAAAGAAGGCTCAACTTCAAACTCCAGGCACAAGCCTTACTCAATCCTGGGTACAGCACCTGATTGGACTATTTTAATGGACACGTATGAAAGGCACTACAGGATCCCAGAGGATTTGGGTGTTTCGTCATCCAGACCGGACATTTTCCTTTTTTCTAGAGCTACGAAACGCATAGTCCTTGTAGAACTTACCGTACCGTGGGAAACTAATATACCTAAAGACCACGCGATGAAACAAAATAAGTATTACGACCTCCTAAACGAATTAACAAAAAACGGCTATGTAGTTAGTTTATACGCTGTAGAAGTGGGAGCGAGAGGTATACCAGCAAAATCTCTCTATAACCTGCTGAAAGACCTTGGCTTATCCAGAAGTGCAGTAAGTTCTATACTAGAACGAGTATCTAAAGCTGCACTAGTAGACTCATATCAGATTTGGCTGGGCAGGGAGGGAGAGAAAGACGAGTAGTGAAGGTGAGTGTTGATGTACGTCAGAAAGGGGCCCCTTAAACCTACGCCCGAGTCACAAGTCTCGGGGTCTACTCGGGTTTTCTCTCTCTGCCACACGATGGACCTGGCACCCGCACGGTGAATCCATGGAATGCTAAGAAAATCGTCTCTCTTTGAATCTTCCTTTTACTTGTGCTTAGTTGGTGTCTCTGCATCGAGAGTTAAAGATTTTTATTGAAAATCGAATGTGATCAGTAACGATTTTTTATTGCATTATCAACTTAATTGACTATTTTTATTACCAATATTTTAACACTAAAATAGAAGCAAATTTGTTTTAGTTTGAAATTTCTTCTTCGAGTATTTGGGGTTTCTAAAAGGTAAACAAACGAAACACTTCAGCTGAGCTGAGAAACAAATTACAATTTATCTAAAATAAGTGATGTGTTTGGGAAACCTCAAAAATATTTAGTTATCGCAAATAATTTAGATTTACACTTTTCCCCTGAACATTTTGGCTTCATAGTAGTATTTACACTTTTGAGAGTATGGTAGAGATAAATCTTTTTGAATCCACACTATCGCCATCTAGTACATACGTTAGAACTATTTTTGTCTCGTCGGAAAACTCTCAATGAAATGGCTAATGAGCTACGAAACGCATAGTCCTTGTAGAACTTACCGTACCGTGGGAAACTAATATACCTAAAGACCACGCGATGAAACAAAATAAGTATTACGACCTCCTAAACGAATTAACAAAAAACGGCTATGTAGTTAGTTTATACGCTGTAGAAGTGGGAGCGAGAGGTATACCAGCAAAATCTCTCTATAACCTGCTGAAAGACCTTGGCTTATCCAGGAGTGCAGTATGTTCTATACTAGAGCAAGTATCTAAAGCTGCACTAGTAGGCTCATATCAGATTTGGCTGGGCAGGGAGAGAAAAACGAGTAGTGAAGGTGAGTATTGATGTACGTCAGAAAGGGGCCCCTTAAACCTAAGCCCGAGTCACAAGTCTCGGGATCTACTCGAGTTTTCTCTCTTCTGCCACACGATGGACCCGGCACCCGAACGGTGAATCCATGGAATGCTAAGAAGATCGTCTGTGTCTCAAAACTTAATGTAGAAGAACAACCATAAATATTGTTGCACCTATCTGGAACACCTTGTATACGTTGATGCATTAAATTGCAAACCAATTTGTATCTCCAATCCAATGCATTTGGCAACGACAACAAATATTCAAACAGGAAATATTTCACTTGCATAATGAAAATAATGTAAGGAAGATTAAGGCTACTTCTTGTATTCGTATGTCAAAAGTAACCTCAGCCTAATAGTTCTGAAACGTCACAAAATAATTCTGGCTATACAATACCGTAACGAACTTAATGTGACGAAATCATACCAACAACACTTAAAAAAATAAAAACAAGCTGTTGTGACCATTTTAATATATTTTGTACTTATTTTACAATAATTTATGAACAAAAATCTGATCGTGTTACAAGAAATGACGTGATAAAGCACTGCATACCTTAATAAATCATGTTACTAAAGCCCATTTCACGAAAGAAGTCCCACAGACGCAGCGCTGTATTCGCGCGACATAATGTTGCCACGGTTAAATTTATATGGTATGGGGAAATCAGGGGAAATAATTTATAGTTCATTAGTTTCATTTTATTAACTTCGTACTCGAACAGTTAGATAAGAAAAAAAATGTTTTTATTAGAATATATTTTTTATATAGGTACCTATTTGATGTTTATACTGCTAAGGTCAGATTAGTGAAAAATTAATCTTCCTGTAATTTCTAAAATATAAAATGGAAATATAGATGTTCAACCAACTTCAAATTAGAAAATAAAATAACATTTTAAAAGTTTTATTCAAAGTTTTATTGAATAATTATGATCAGTCATACTATGATCACTGTCAGAAGAGTGAATAGAAACAGAATCAGATTCTGTTTCACTATCACTAGCCGTAGATATAATAAATCGATCCATTTCTTCATCCATAAGACCATCATTTTTTAAATATTCTGCCTCCAAATGCTGTACATGTTTACATTGAACTGCCCGCTCCGCTGTAATAGACTCGAAAGCCTCTTCTGTTAGGCGTACAATTTCTTTTGGATCTTGGCCCACTTTTTTATCCGCTACCCGTCTCTTTACAAGGCTCCACATTTTTTCGATCGGATTGAGATCACAGTGGTAAGGCGGCAATCTTAGCAATTCATGATTGTGAGATTTTAATAATTCATCCACGGCATATGTAGGTGGACCTTTGTTTTGCTTAATTAAATCCAAATAATACAGCTTTTGTCCAAGTATCTTCAAAATATACTCCCTTTCCTCGCAGCCATTCCTGCATGTCACGTTTAATACTTGACATTGTAGGTGCTTTATTTATTTGAGTGCAATGATACGGAGCGTTGTCCATTACCACAAGTGACCTTTTAGCTATGCTATGCAATTTACGGTGCAATGTTGTGATACTTCCTTGATAATTTATGTCTTCACTCAAAGCTGCACGTAATTTAGCCAATGTAGGTAATTCCTTCTTCACAACATAAAAACTATGAATTTTTGCCGTATAGCGCACAAATCAAATCCATCCAAGTCGAACTTTTGGGATGCGGGCGACTCTTCCCTGGGGTGATGATAACTTTAGAAGTACTCGCCGCTGTTGCGCCTTCTTTTGTAACTCTCGTTACAGTTTTCTCTGACACACCTGCAATAAAATGAGACCGTTTTACCTGAAATAAAACGGTTATTATATACTTACCTTAGTAGAAGCTTATATATATTGAGATAGGCAGCACCATTTCCCGTTGTAGCAGTTATCTCTTTCTACTGATATAGCTCTGTCTCTTTCGCACACCCCACCCCCTCTCTCCAGGCGCACGAGGTAGCTGGAGGCTCCGAGCTTGCTCGTCATTGTGTCGAAATATCACCAGGCAGAGATAAAAGTAAGCTTCTACTAAGGTAAGTATATAATAACCGTTTTATTTCAGGTAAAACGGTCTCATTATACACTTGACCGTTAGTAGAAGCTTATATATATTGAGACCTGTTTGTTATCGCCTGGTGAGAGGAACGCCAATGTGATATTAGGAATAGTATACAGTTTGGCAGAAATTACCATTATATTTAAATATAAGAACACTAATTTAATAACTGATTATTAATGGATCTGCCATCTTATTTTCAAGACCTGGTAGAATTGTTACATAATTAGTTATTTTCAGAAATTCTTGTCAAGCTGTATATGGAAAGAACAGTGATTATTGTTGTGTGTGAATTGTCCACCAATATTTATTTATTTATTATTAATTGTGTACTCTTCTATTGCAACAAAAATGAGTGTGACGAACCACTGATTGTTATGCTATAATTGGACTAAAGACTAAATAGTCATCATTGACAATAAATATGATTATCATTGTATTGAATGTGAACTTACACACGTCCAAATTTTTATGAACAGAAGGGTGGCAGCAAAATTAAAGAGTACATTTCTAATATCCAAATGTTCTGTAACACACCTTCTTACGAGCATTGATAGATATTTGTACAATCCAAATCCATCAATGAATTGGTATGAAACGGGTAAAAAACGTTTAATATCGTTATTATAATGTGACAAAGAATTAGTTGACACTTCTTCAAAGTAAAAGTACTTTTGAAAAGTTTTTAAGTATCGCATACCTTCTGCCCTTGTTTAAAATTTTGTCTAAGAGGAGATTGTTAACCCAACTTTTTGAAGTTACAGCTGACCGTGCACTTCATGGTGTAGCGTTTGATGCCAGCGGTCTTCAGAAGAGACTTGTACCTACCATCCGGAGATGACGATACTGGACTCATGGGGCGAAGGACGTCATAAAGCTATTAATAAACTTGAGCTGTTAGATATACGGCGCCATTCGTTTAAAATCGTTATCGTTTCATGTGTCCAAAATACAGGACAGAATACAGATTTTGATTGAGAGTGTTTGCTAACATTTTTTTACCCTAGGTGTCGAGAATCTCTGTATTCTCATCATCGTCTTATTAGCTTAAACCCAGTTTAGCGCCATCACATAATATCGGTCGTCTATACCTAAACATCTGTAGGTACATTTTATCTTTGTCAACGGTCAAGGAGACATATCACGGCTCCTGCGGCTTGGACACAGGCACAGAGGGGCAACGGAACCCCGAACAATTTAAAAAGCATTAGAAAAATGTTTAGAGTATACCCCTTACGGGACGGCCCAATACAATTGTGCGTGTTAGAAGATTGAATTTATTTCATCAGCCTTACGTTTGTAGTGAACGGGCCCAACATCGCACGATTGCGCGTGGCGTGATCTTTCCCCTTCCCCTTCACCTTTCGCCCACAGCGGCTCAGCGGACATTTGCGAACCTGTTCAATTTGGTTGAAAAACAAGCACCCCTTGTTTTCCAAAAAAATATTCACAATTATTGAAATTGTACAGTTCATGGAGTATTGTCTTATTACTTCATTAACTAGATAAACAGTGAAGTGTTTAGTGATAAAACCGAGCCAAAGTAAGTATAAACTACGAACTTATTGCTGTAACGAACTTTTCCGTCACAATTGTATCGACATGGGCCCTTATCAACCTAATAAGAGTTGAAGTTGTATTTTTTTTTTTCGAATTTTCGGAGCATCGGCATTATGTCTGGCAGAATTTTAAATGACGAAACCATCGCCCAATTGCTGACTAACTCTGGAGATGACGACTGTGATGATGAGATTGATACAAGGTGTTTAGAACCCAATTTTGACGATTCCTGTTCCTCATCTTCATCAGATTCCGACATCGATAGTGACGACAACAATATACCTCTGAATCACCTAACATGGCAGAAGAACTCTTTCAATAGTAAATCAGTTCCACAAGATACTGTCAATCCAGCAGGAGACGTTCTAACTCCTGCAGAGTACTTCGAATGTTATTATACTGTATACATTTTCGAACAATTTGCTTTGACCACCAGTCAGTAGGTACTATATGGCCACCACTGGCATGAAAATGAAGCCTCCATGTACCTTACTGGCCATTAAGAAGTTTTGAAATTCATGCCTTGATCGCTCATTCCGAATGTCGATCAGTGACCATCTATTGAATGGCCCTCCGAGGAAACGTCAATGAGAAGAGCTCGAGGTCGCGGAAATTCCAACCTCTTCTAAACACAGAGTGAACCCACGATAGACCGACAGTATGATGGCTTCAATCACTAGCCAGTGTTTGACAATCTGAAGCAGCCTCGTTGTTGTCGTGCACCTGGCTGCACAAGCCGTTGTCGCTGTCGTTGCACGAAATGTGATATTTATCTATGTCTTACAAAAGACCGTAACCTGTTTTTTCAATTTTTTATGTTGAACCCTAAATAATAAACTCGTACATAATATATAGTTTTTTCAATTTATTTACTATCTGTAAAAACTCGGAAAACTAGTAATTTTTAGGCCCATTTTTAGTACAATTGTGAATAAATCAACTGTACGTAAGTCAGGGTGGGCCCAAGACAATACAATTGTAGCACTCACAATTGTACGCACGAAATGAAAGGCCCGGTATCATACAATTGTTGGTACCTAGATTTTCCAAGATGGCGTCGGAAAATGCGGAAAATAGTGTCAGAATCATAATCTACGACCCAAAATTACCCATATTCTAAAGTTAAATCTTATAATTTCGAATCAGTTTAAGAGCCGGTCCGAAAGGGATATGCATATTATTTTGTCCGAATATTTATATGCCAAATAGATAGTTTTTGACCATCTCTCATTTTTAGGGCTATGGCCTTAAAACATTTGTCATGTTATTAGTTCAGTTATTCTGTATTAGATCGTGTGGAACCAACTGCATAACAGAGCCCTTCTGAATCTAGTCGGATTGATCCGACACGGAATGTGACCTCTCGGTCTTTCTCTTATTTGTTCAGAATGACAGAGACAGGGATTGAGATTCCGAATTTGAACCATTCAGATTGAGTTTAGAATTTCACTACCCTGATTTGTTAAGAAAACATTTGCTTTAGGAGAAATTGATATACTGTCGCCTAGCAACAGCTGTAAACTCGACCCGTCTTATTCGGTAGTATATGGGAACTATATTATATTATTTGGTTTCCGATATTCAGCGCTTTCATGACTGTTTTATTCGTTCTCTGGGTAGAGGGCCGCTACGATTCGACTAAATAAAAAGATACTTGACTATCATCCCATGTCTTTATTCTGTCTTTTCACCCCTCATATCTGGAGGTCTAGCACCTCCAGAAACCATGACTTTAACTTTTGATGGTTGTAATCCAGTTGTTGTGTCGACTAGACATCGTGTAAGGTTGTTAAAGTAAATAAGTTGTCAATAGTCAAATCGTTAAAAAGTGAACGGGCTGTGTGTGACAGCTCATGATTTTAGGTCCGCTCGCCAAAATACCGGCTCCCACGAGGAGCTATCATGAGGAAGGTTTCTGTTGCTTGACTGAGATCACCAATACTCAACATCAATACACTTGGCATGCGGAATGGTGGCGGGAACACCCACGCCAGATAAACGTTCCAAGATATGCTGAATGCATTGTACATCAACGCTTCGCGCTCGTTCTTATCATTAGTGTTCCTATATATTACATAGTTCATTACCTCCGTTGCAACTTTGGGCGCCAAAAGATTGATCACCGGTGTGATTCTATTTTTGCAAAGATAATTTCTGTACATCTCCAAGTTAAGTGCCACTCGTCGATTTGTCTGTGTCTGGATGAACAACCTAAGTGTTTGTTAAGGGTCCTGGTATGTGATACATTTTGAATTGGATCCGACGCCAGGATCAGCAAAATTACTTAATTAGTACTTGCCCCAATACGTTGCGGAAGTGAGCTATCGCTGAATGGTCGTTGGATTAAATTAGCACGAAAACTTGTGCCATACTCAATGGCTGAAACTCCATTATCCTCAAGATGTCTAACAATTATTTTGGATTGCAATGGAGGTGTTCCTCCTCTGGTGCCTAGACACCCGACATGGTAGATTGTTAAGTTGGCCTGCCTTGGCAAAATTCGAGGTGTTTTATAAAAAAAAAAAAAAGTTGCGAGAAGCATATTATGAATTGCTGAGGACAGATAACGAGCACCGGATGGGGTAAAAATATATCGTCGAGGTTGTGCTCTGTGGTAGAGAGGACTGAAACCTCGGTGACTTAGCCCTCGTCGAAGATCAACGAAGCTTGCAAAATACATTAAGCCATTAAACTTTGTGGTTCTATCAGGGACGCCTGACCTTTGGAGTTCTTCCAGAGCTACCCACATAAGCCGAGATGAGCGATATATTTTCGCGGGGAGAGCAGAACTTCCTATGCAATATATGTACATGGAATCCGAGGATTTCTAACTTTTCCAGTAAGGTTTTTACGTGATGAACCAATGTGTTTGGATTCTGGTTTGTTATTATAAGCAAGCTATTATTATTATTTTTATTTTTTTTTAAGCATTTGCGTAATCCAATTTCTTAGGTAGGTACAGACTTTCGGCGCAATACTTAGGCCAGAAAAGAGTTTTCTCAAGTTATTCTTTCTTGTAAAAAGCGCGTAAAACTCGTCGTGAGTGACTAGCTATAAGCAAATTGAAGTGAGCTTATGAAAAATCAATTTTGCACATCCGATCATGGGTTTGGAGGAAGCCCAGCCCACGAAACATATTTATTAATTGCAATCTTTCAGTTTTCACAAATCTGTTAAGCGAGGGTAGTTTGAGTACGAGCTATCGCTTTTTTATACCGAAAACAGGGACGACACAAGGTTTTTCGAATGAAGAGTGCTACTTTTAGTAAGTACCAATTTTTCATTTGTGGGACGAGTGAGGACATCTCTTCAGACTCCACAGTACAAAGACATTGTCTTTTGAGTCCGGTATTACTAAAGGAGGTATTTGCAAAAACGGTATGCGGTACCTTTATATTATCATCAGTCTGATGCTGCTTTTTCCACCGATTTATATAACGTGGTATATGGACCGGCCCAAAAAGGCTGCTTGTCATTATCGCTGTCTTTATAATCTTTGCAGATGGATTTTAGCATTTACCTATGTCCACTCTATGGCGGTCTCGATCCGTGAGATCGAAGATGTGTCACTCTGTAGAGGCCTCGATCTGCGAGATCGAAGATAGAGTACTTCTGTGGTTAAGGTTATAAATTTTATATATTCTAGGCCAACGTTATATTGACGTTCTGACGTCTCACTTTGTATTAGTAGCCCTGCGCGGGCGGATTATGGAGGTATTGCTATTCTTATTTATATTATAACTATTGTTCCAGCACCAAGTGTCAAGGCACGTTGGGATGTAGTTGCCCCTGCGAGGGGATATATGTGAAATTATTGCGTTTTCTTCGCAAGGTATTTTTTATTTATCAGCCAATATAATTTCCTTCATCCTTCCGTCCATTTCCTGACGCCGCCAGTTTTATCCAAAACTAAAGTGTAAACCTCCGGTTTGATTTAAGTCGCGCCTCACGGATTAATGACTAACATGACTAACTATCTAAGGCTATATCTACCAAATTTTAAAATGTTTAAAGTAATAAATGTAATTGCCGCATAGGACTTGGCAGAGTAGAGAAGATGGTGTAAGGTGACTTACGTCCTTTTACTTATTCGTTTGGTTCCAAATTTGTAAACCCTGGGGTTTACAAACTTGGTTATTGGTTAGGCTAAAAATGTTGATTACAAATTTTTTTTTTGGGTGTAAAATCATACACGTTTCCGGAGGTTTTGCAATCGTGGATCTTTTAATTTGTCTCGATATCGGAGAAACATTTTGAAAGTACCCCCAAATTATCGGAAGCGAATGTTAGCACCACAACGTCCGAACTGTTAGAACCGATTTCAGGATATATTTGCTGTAAATGTAGATCTTGGCCTACATCTCAGACTGATGAGTTACTCATAATCGTTAACACAAAAGTGTGTTCATTAAGATTCCAAAGCATGGATTTTTGTTATATTTTTTAGACCCACGGCGTTGAGGGTTATTTCTTTTTACCTTTGCCGTCAGCAAAGCGTTAGAGTTAAGAGGTCGATGAAGACCTGCTACTGCTATCAGATCTAGACAGAGAATATAGATGAAGCATGGAGCTTGCGTGAACGCGATTCACGTTTCTTTAATTTGGTACTAGAACCGTTTCAATTTGGCAGTTGGGTTCCATAATTTAATTATCTCGTTGAAATTTACCTAGGAACTATTAACATACTCCTAGGAAAGAAAAACATACACCTAAGAAAATAATGCAAAAGTTGCATGCAAATTACAAAGACATTAGTATTATCTGAAGGTAGTTTTAGTATTATCTGAAGGTAGTTATGTAGTAGAATCGACAAGAAATTATATGAGCAATAATAATCTGCACGTAAAAAAATTGAAAAGAGAACATTTTGAGCATATAATACAATCTCGAAGCAAAAGCAAGCTTCGACAAGCATTATTAGGTTTACATTTAATCAAGTAAGAAATCGAACGATAATATCGTTTTGCAGAAAAAGTGTAAGCACTTAAAACGTGGTTTTCTCTGGAAAAATCACAGAATTTAATAAGAGAATTGGGTTTCTCTTGAAACAAGTGAACTGCACGGGAAATGTCACGCCAATGACGAGCAAGCTCGGAGCCTCCAGCTACCTCGTGCGCCTGGCGAGAGGGAGGGTGTGCGAAAGAGACAGAGCTATATCAGTAGAAAGAGATAACTGCTACAACGGGAAATGGTGCTGCCTATCTCAATATATATAAGCTTCTACTAACGGTCAAGTGTATAATGAACAATTTAAAAAAATATCTATTCATGACTATTTCCGTATCTAATTACATTATAGTTGAATATAATTTTACAAATTTTTGTTGTGTTGTGTTAATTCCTTTTCAAATTTTCCTTAATAAAAATCGTGCATTAAAAAAAACTTAACTCCAATCTATAAATCAATCGGGAAAAAATATGTATAATATGGCAGCCCCAAAATTTACCTGTCATGGCGGCGACTCTTTTACGAACATTGTCTAATGGTATTAAAACGCCGCGATTCTAAAATTCTTGTGTTCCGCTTCACAGAACTCCTTCAGCTTTAATATCATTTCTCGACCTGCACTTTTTACAACTTTTGGCATAGTAAATAAACCTTATAACGCACTAATCCAATAATACACTCACAAAATATCTACCACAACAAACGCACCTTGATAACATCGACAAACGACAACATGGCCGAACTCCCCATCTGTCAAATTTAGTTCCATAATTGTCCGCGGGACTTCTTTCGTGAAATGGACACTAGTCATTTACAATTTATCGGGACACCCGGGACACATATTATCTGCTATTACCTGACAAATGACAACTGATGACAGACTGACACTGACAACTGACTTTGATGTGGCGAGTGGCGAGGTTTTCAATCTGAGTCTGTGGCTCTGTGGGCGACTGTGGCCGCCTTTATAAAATTCTGATTCAAAATTCAGCTTTCTGAGTTCTGACTTCTGAGGCGTTTACGTGTTGGCCGTCTACCGACTGAATAAACTTATTTTGTTATTACAAATTTTCTACGCTCGTATAAACGTTGGGTCGGTTAATAAAACCGATCATCAGGTCGTCATAACATTAAATCGCGACACCTCTCGTTACGAATCTTGCACAGTCGTTTCGTTTTTAGAAAAAGTGTTCAGTTCAGTGAGTGCAACTCGTCAGTAAAAATCTTTTGAGAAGCTATAGAAAAATGAATCCTTACCAGCAGGTACGTTTAAGGATTATTACAACGCATGCATTTAGTAAAATTGGTGTAATTTCATGGTTTTACGTAGGCTAGGCACTTTCACTTTTCATTTCGTATCTGTAGAGCATTACCTTTTACGGAACGGTGCTTTGTTTCGCGATGTTTTATTTATCACATTGAACGTTTTCTGAAATAATAATTATAATTTATCTCTTCCTGCAACTTCTAATTTTTTAATGAGTACCTAGGTAAAGTCGTGAGTAGGTATCAAAAAAATAAATCTGTAGGTGCCAATCTAGATGCTAATTCTATAGCTTGTTATTTTTTTGTACTTAGCTTTGTAATGTAACAATTTTCCTTTTATATCTTATACAATATCATCTTGTGGATGGACTCTTTTATCATCTTAATATGCTATTACATTTTCACTGGTTCAGTTTCTTAGATATGTTGTGTAAAATTGTATTTTTATGGCTCATGAGAACAGAGAAAATGAATGAGATCTTTCCCTAAAAATAAATAGATAATCTTGCACACACCTAAATAAAACATACATGAAAAGAAAAGCAATAACAACTTGTACTTCAAATTGCTGTGTTATTGCTGAAAGCGATCACTTCCAATGCAACCTTAGGATTGTAGTACTTTTTGATATTTAACAAAGCTACCAAATATAGGAAGAAAAAATACTTTTAAAGTTTTACCATGTACTAGAGAGATGATAAATGTGTATTGACTTTACAAGTTAAATACATTACTTTAAAGTAAGAAGTAAAACAATGTTAAAAAAGTGTCATATTAAAATGAATAGTTTCTTAAAAAAAATTAAATTTGTGTGTGTATACTGCAGCTGTTGAGATAAATTGTAATACTTATTTTCTTTCCTTTCAAGGGTCAATCGGGATATCCCCAACAACAATACTACCATAATGTTGGATTTGCCAACAACGCCCCACAGTCCTTTGGAAATCCCATGCCTATGCCAGGTTTACCTACTATGGGATATCCAGCACCTCAGCCTGGTTACGGTGGTCCTGGGTACCCACAGGTACCTCCGGCACACTCTCAGCCTAGTACTCCGGGATACCCACAACCAAGCTCGGCTTATCCATCACAGGGATATCCTCAATCAAATACAGGGTACCCCCAGCCAAATGCAGCTCAAGGCTATCCTAGTCAGGGTCATCAACAAGCTCAAGGATACCCTCAATCTGGGTATCCTCAGTCTCCTGCTCAACCTGGGTACCCTCAATCAAATGCTCAGCCTGGGTACCCTCAATCAAATGCTCAGCCTGGGTACCCACAGTCAAATCAATACCAAGGCTACCCTCCCCATAGCGAACATGTGCAAAGTAACAGGACTTACAGTGTGTCATCTAACCCTGTACATAATGCTCCTACGGTAAGTCAATTTACTCGGAATTCTTACTTAATATTTCTATGCAAGTCACACTCATAACTTGCTATTTGTTATATAAATGCTTGGATTGAGTTAATTTCCTGATATTTGAAAAATCTTATTCTGTGACTTTCATCCACAATCATCATCATGGGGCTTCTTCCATGTTTCACAGAGATAATTAGCATCATCCATGTAGAGCTCAGAAAAACATATTCCATAAGGAAACTTTAATTATATCTGGGTAAAAGTAAATGGATTCTATTCCAGACTTAAAACTATGTTCAAAATTTCAACCAGTTTCACTCTTTATTGTTCTGATATGATTGACATTCCAACATTCTAGTTCTCACATTTAAAATTTTTAATAGAATTTGATTTAAGAATTTGACCAAATAAAATTTATAAAATTTCTAATTTCTTTTAATTTTTTAAATTCATGAAAATTATAAAGAATTTGTGTGTAATTATTCTGCCATTTTAATTTATATTTTTATGTGGCGACTGAGACTCTGATTTTATTTATTTTGACATTTTAATTTTAATTTTGTGTGACAATTGAATACTATTATTTATTGGATTTTTTATGGACTTAATTTGTTAATTTTATATTTATGGGTATAATGGCCTGAAATAAATGAATTTTAATTTTTTTTTTTTTAAATTATTTGAAAAATTCATGAAGAAATCAAATGTACTAATCATATGTGTTGAAGTGTTGTTTAAAGTTTATGGAAGACATGGTAGTTATGTATTTTACTTAACCATTACTGGCTTATAATAATAAACTGGCTAACAGAGGGAATAATATGTAAATTTTATAACGACTTATGGGTGTAGTATGTATTGCTAAATTAGGTATTAATATGTGATAAATAGAACATCCGCATGCTGAAAGTTAGTGTTGATAAAAGCTAATTTTAGAATAATAATCTATCTTCATAAACAGACCTGCGCAGAGTGCTTGTACTAAACTGGCAGACAAAACAACTCTTAGTTTAGGAGCAATTAGGGAAAAATAGTAGCCATTCCATACAGTGGGCGTTTAAAGTTCAATTTTGGTATGGATGCACTGTTTTTTTTGCATCTCTGGGTTGATGTACTAAAATTCATTCATGGTGTTGAATATAGCATATTCTTTATCTGTTAGGTATAGTGCAAGCATTCTGTTCAAATATTATATCCTAATAACATAACTAGATTTTACCATTAGCTTTGCATGAATCAAAATGTTATAAGTACTTGTTGAAACAAATTTTTGGATCTGTAGTTTCATTTAACACTATTCCACTCTTTAAATACCCTAGTAAATGCATATGTTAAAAGAAAACACTGCATTTTTAGCATTTACAGAATAGGTGTGACAGCAGGCCCTGGAATTATATCAAACTAGATGTCCGCCACGGCTTCGCCCGTGGCACATTATATAGCACTCATCAGGATCCCGTACATATACAACGGTGACAGAATGACTGAAATCGGTTCAGTAATTCCTGAGAATATAGTTTTCAAACAAAACACCTCTTCAACTACCTGCTACACCATCTGTCGGAAATTGGTCGTACCAACTCAGATTTATAAACAAAGATTAGCTATGGTTTATATTCAAGAGTTGTTTAATCTGTGATATTCAATGACGCAATCTTAGACACATGCTGTCATGTGTCATGTCAAAGTACGAAACGTATGAAAACTCTCAAAAAGGAATATTTTTTCCGATTTTCTCGACATTCTTGATTCATGCTCCGCTCCTATTAATAGTAGCGTTATGTTCTATAGCCTTCCTCGATAAATGGACTATCCAATAGAAAAATAATCTTTCAATTCGAACCAGTACTTCCGGAGATCCTAGCGTTCAAACAAACAGACTCTTCAGCTTTATGATATTGGTTAAATATTTAAATTTATCTTATTTAAATAGAGTAAAATGTGTACCAATTTTAATTTTGATATTTTTTAGTTTAACTTACTTTATGATCATTCAAAGCTGGATGGGCAAGTCCATTTTAAAAGTACGAAATTATTAGAAAATGTATTTACCATTGGATAGCCCATTTAATTTCAAGTTACTTTTGTTATGAAACTATTTTCCTAAACGCAATATTTAATATAGCTAACATACAAACTTTACGCGCGACGCATGGAAAATACAACAGTGTGACGTCACGTTTCTATAGTGATTTGTATGAAGCGTTTGTGGGAGACTCCAAAATTGTGATTTTAAAATCTTGATATCACGGGAAGTTTTAAGATAACAAAGTAATTCTTTCACCTATGTTTCAGTTATTGAGTAGCCTTTTCAGGGTACATTAAATAAAAAATGAGTCGACACACCTATTAAAAACATCAACATTTTGAAAGTTGTGAGTTTTAGTGCCAGCTCTCAGATTATATATATACCTTAGAATAATAATCTCTAAGCGGCCATATGGTTAAGTCGAATTGGAAAGTTCTACATTATATTATTCTCCTACTCATATATTACATACTCTGTGTACATGTCAATAAGATACAAGAACAAAATTCAAAATTTTGACTAACCCCCGACAACCTCGGATTTGTAATCTGTACAAGATTCTACTAGTCAAGCCCAATCATTTGAAACCCATAAGATAAGATAAGATATACATTTATTAACATATTAACACGTATATCAAACTTAGCTGCAAAATGCATTGTCAACCAAAAACTTAATACAGTGAGTAATATGTCTAATGAGGATATCATAATAAGGAAGTTTTGAAAAAAGAAATGTATTTCGCCATTTTTTGGTAGCGGCCATTTTGGATTTGAAATTTGTCATAGTACTAAGTATTCTACTAGTCAAGCCCTTTCGTTTGATACCCATATTGAGGTAAATAGAAAAAAAAAAATCGCCATTTTGTGGCGACGGCCATATTTGGATTTGAAATTTTTGTAGTGTATAGTATTCTACTAGTTAAGCCCTTTCATTTGATACCTATATTGAAGTAGGTTGTGAAGAAATATTTTGTCCGCCATTTTGTGGAGGCGGCCATTTTTAAACCCCGACAAAAAAAAGGGGTGTTATAAGTTTGACGTCGATGTCTGTCTGTCTGTCGGTCTGTCTGTCTGTCTGTCTGTCTGTCTGTCTGTCTGTCTGTCTGTGTGTGTGTCTGTCTGTGGCACCGTAGAGCTCAAACGGATGGGCCGATTTCGATGCGGTTTTTTTATTTGAAAGTTAATATCCGTGCGGGTGTTCTTAGCTATGTTTGGTTAATATCGATTCAAAATGGCCGCCTCCACAAAATGGCGGACAAAATATTTCTTCACAACCTACCTCAATATGGGTATCAAATGAAAGGGCTTGACTAGTAGAGTACTAAACGCTATAACAAATTTCAAATTCAAGATGGCCGCCACCACAAAATGGCGAATTATATAATATTTTTCACTACTACCTCAATATGGGTGTCAAATGAAAGGGCTTGATTAGTAGAATACTTTGCACTATGACAAATTTCAAATCCAAGATGGCCGCTACCACAAAATGGCGAATTACATTTCCTTTTTCACAATTCCCTTAATATGGGTATCAAATGAAAGGGCTTGACTAGTAGAATGTTGTACAGATAACAAATCTAAGGTAGTCGGGGGTTAATCAAAATTTTAATTTTGTTCTTGTTAATCGATATTAACCAAATATCCGCATGGATACTAATTTTCAAATAAAAAAACCGCATCGAAATCAGCCCATCCATTTGAGCTCTACGGTGCCACAGACAGACATCGACGTCAAACTTATAACCCCTTTTTTTGGTGGGGGGTTAAAAATAATTATAATAAATAAAATAATAGTGTATTTCTTTATTTATTAACACAGGGTACAATATATACACACTTGTGAAAGTCAATAACAAAAGAGAATTATAGCCTTACATAGTGTGAAACTATATTTAGTATAGAAATGACTCATAGTAAATTATATCAGTTACAGTCCAAACTTAAATTACAATCAATACAAAAGAAATTCAAATCTATTCAGATGTGATGAAGATAACTCATGAGATCCCTTTTTTAAAAAAATCATGGGCAAGTTTAATGACATAAATCAACAACTTTACATAAAAAATAAAAAACTTTAAAAAAAATCTGTAAAAAGATATATGTTGAGCAGGAACAAAAGCATCTTTTCGCAAATGCTGTTCTATAGATACAGGCACAATAAGGTCTTATATTAGTTCCAACCGCTGGACTATTCAAGGAGCATTTACGGCAATTATATTGTTATGCTCACTTTGCCTCCTGTACAAAGCTATCCAGTCTTGTCATTGCTCTCAACTACAATGGATGTAGCCCGTTTTGACCTTAATACCATACAATTTCTACCATAAAACTAGTCCAGAATATCTCCAGTGATTATGTAAAGTGTGGGATTGTGTCAGTGAGAGTTTGCCAATGTTTGTAAAAGTTGGCTTATTAAAATGTCCTCTGTCACGTCGAATTCAAGTATGCGCAGTGCGTATAGAGCGACAATTGGTCTACGACGGGGGTTCAAATCGTTTCGCTATACGGTAATACTGTTTTGTTCTATCATTCGCTCAGTACCTTACTTTTGACAGAGTTGGAGCTATCAAATAAACATTCTGAAAGTTATGGGTCACACATGATTGAAACTAGCATAAAATCGAGACAAATTGCGTACACGAAGAGAGGCCTGTGCTCAGAAAATGGTGTTAACGTGCTGAAAATGATGATGATGAAATAAGTAGAGACATTAAAATCAAATAAGAAAAACACGAATTGTACTCGTACGTAAAAATTGGTTATTACCCACTATAACATATATATATATTTCAAAGCAAGGATATACTGTACTCGTAAAAGTAGCCATGTCTCGTGATAAACACGGAAAGACCATGAAATCCATACCGACATGAGCGAAACATTTACATTTGGACGTAAAGAAAGATTGATATTTAATAATAAAACATCGACCAGTTTCCTTTGATTTAGCCGATCATTCTAAATAATATAATACCTACCTGTTATGGTTTTTACATTAGATACTTATTAATCGTACAGTGCCACCAACTATCGGTAGAACGGCCAAAAACAGAATTATACTATTTTTACGAGTATTAAAAAACACAAATATAGCAAAATTCGTTAGAAAATATCACAATTTGAAACATTGGCGTCACCTACGATAAAATTGAGAACTATATTTGCACATTGAAAACATATTATATATGCTAATGTTATACATAAAGCCGAAGAGGTTTATGTTTGAACGCGCTAATCTCAGGAACCAATGGGCCGATTTCAAAAATTATTTCTCCGTTGGACATGTATGTGATCCCTGAGTGCTATAGGCTATATATATATATAGGCTTTAGACCCCGGGCGAAGCCAAGGCGGACCGCTGGTCATTAATAATGTAATGTAAAGTACTAGCTTCTATCAAATAAAAATATTTTGCTGATTGACCAATCACAGTTCTTAATTTTGACATTTGCACTTCTAACGCAAAGAAAGAGCGTTATTGGACATGTGTTCACCATGCCTGTTTACTTGCGCTCTTATCAGATGACGTGCATACACAATGCTATAGTAGTATGTATTTAAATCAGGCCTGTGATCGCGGTTCTTGGAACAACTAGTGCCAGAACGTATCATGCTCATGGGTATTCTTCATTGCTAAAACTCATGACTGTTTTACCAAAGTCTATTAAATTAAACCTACCTAGTTGATTCCCGTGATTACAATGCTGTTTGAATAACATGTAATACAACTACATAATATGTACACCATAAAAAGTTAACAAATGGCTCATTGGCTCTGAACTAGATTTACGACTAACTGTATTTCGGAAGAAGTAAATTTCACTATTAGATTTTATAATTAAAATAGTTATAGTTTTTTTTAATTTTTTTATTTAACTTTTATAGGTTTACACTTGACCGCCATCTCGCCTGATGTTAAACGATGATGCGGTCTACGATGAAGGGTGTTTACCTAGAAGAAACCGATTCACTCTCCATTTGAAGACACAAAGATTGTAACTATCGGGAAAAACCCTCTCAGGCAACGTATTCCACAGCCTAGACGTTCTTATCACAAAAGTAGAGTCAAATCTCTTCGTTCGTGTCTTTGGAACATCAACCATGAAACGATGTCGCTTTTTCGAGCTACGAGCATTCCGATAGAAAAATGGGCAAGGTGGTATTAGATCGTATAAATCAGTCGCACACTCTCCGAAGTGTATCCGATAAAAAACCGATAAGCTAGCAATTTTCCGGCGATGTTCGAGACTTTGCAGTCTTTTTCGCACGAGAATGTCATTGCCTATGAGCCTTTTGGCACGTCTCTCGATCGATTCCAGAGCTTCCAGCTGATACTTAGCCGATCCATCCCAAAGGTGCGAGCAGTACTCCATACAGGAGCGAATCTGTGCTTGGTATAACGTGAGCAACTGTTCAGACTTAAAGTACCTTCGCACCTTTGAGAGGACACCTAGTTTTTTGGCAGCTAATTTAGCCTTAGATTCGATATACGAGCCAAAGTTGAGAGTCGATGACAAAGTAACGCCCAACAGCTCGAGATGGTCGGATACCGGCACGGATACACCGCGAAAAGTAGGAGTCTGTTGGAAAGGACTCCTTTTTGCGGAGAACAGACACGCCTGCGTCTTTCCCTCGTTAAACCTGACCAGATTGGCATCGCCCCATTTAGAGACTGCCTCAAGGGTCAAGTTTAAACGCTCGATCAAACTCTCTCTCAGTACCTGAGTTTGTTGCCTATTGGCTCTCGCGCTCGATATGTAGCTCTCTACAACGGTGCTATCATCTGGTACCCAAAGATACCGGGCTTCAACAGATCGTTGATATGTAGCAGAAAGAGTGTCGCAGAGAGCACCGACCGAGGGACTCCGGCATTAATAGCCATTTGATCCGACGAGCAGCCACCAATGACCACTCGTATGGATCGATCCCTCAAAAAGTCCGAAGTTCTCGAAGTTTTAAATCAATTAATCATACGAGCGAAAAGTCCTGTTTGCTTTATAAGAATCCGTGGGTATCGTGACGGTCGCCATCATTCAAACGCCTGAATTCGTCCTAAGATTTGTCACATGAAATGTGCTAATAACCAAATCATTTCTAACGAAAACCTTGCAATGTTTGTGTTATCTGAAATCTTTACTTTAATAAAATAATATTCTAGGCTGCCCAATGGTTAATTCTGTTTATTTAGGTAGAGGAGCACGGCAAATATTAAATTAATTACTTTTTTAAATGAGATTCTCTTTATTAACAAGAAATAAGCACAATGATTACACCACATACCGACAACTACTTACATTAAACACATCTGAATTATTCAAAGACCGGTGGAGGTTTAGAGATAGTCAATGATTAAAGCCACTATCAGTCTGAAGCGTGCCCAGCATTTTGGCAAATAAACGCATGCGTTTTGTTTACAAGCCGCGACGATCAAGACCTTGGAAAAAAGATCGTATACTTCTAATGTAATTAACGCATATTAACTAATGTCGAGTACACACACAACATACACTTTTTGAGTGAGATGTAAAACTTATTTAGTTATTTTACTTATGTGAACGATTTTCATATTTTTTTTGCTGGTTTTGTTGTTGACATTTATTTCTTTGATTCAGTAATTAGAACGACAATATGCCCAAAGAATAGAAGTCGTTTAACCAAGTTGTATTTCCACAGTCAAAACCCACCGTAGTGCCAGTCAATCCCTTCGACCCTAGGGAAGATGCCGCCATTCTCCGTAAGGCCATGAAAGGTTTCGGAACCGATGAGAAGGCTATCATCCAAGTCCTCACGCGCAGATCTAACGAACAACGGCTGCGGATTGCATTCGAGTTCAAGACTTTGTATGGAAAGGTAAGGTTTATTAATAAACTGCGACTCTTTATTTAGTTACTAGTGCTCCGTCTCAACTTCGTTTGGGTTGAACGATCGTCTCTAACAATAAGCGCTTGCAAGTTTACAAATACTACTTCCAACAAATATGAGGTATAATTGTTTAGTAGTGGTAGAAGCAGTTAGCAGAGTCCGCCTGGGGAAGTATTCTACCGACAAGCAGTAAAGTGCAAACATTACAGTGTTCCTGTTTGAAGGGCAATGTTTCCGGAGAAATTACAGGGCTTAGAGATATGATATCTTAGATCTCTGGGTGACAAGCGCAGTGCAGCGCTAGGTAATGACTTGGACTCTTATGGTCCAATAACTGCGTGTCACTGTGCTGTTATATGGCAGGGGTGTTGCTTACCGTCAGGCGCATGTTCTGCTCGTCTCGTCACTATAAAGTTTAGATGTTTATTGCTCAGTGGCGTTAAAACGCCTCAACACCACTAGCTGACCCGATAAAATGAAAAGATCTTAAAATCTGCTACATTGCTGGTACGGTAAGTATCCGCATTCAATTAGCTTTAAAAGAGATTTAGTCACAACTTATGTCAATGGTAATGTCACAACCTATGGTAATGATATACCTATGACAAGAGAAGAGAACTTTTTTTTATAAATTTTATAGGTTTACACTTGGCAATATTACTAGGCAATATAGACCTGATGTTAAGCGGTCACAAAGAGGGCGTCCAAAAAGGTGTGACTGAAATATTTGAGACGATAGGCGTGCGAAAGGAATGAGTGACGGGATGACGATGATAGAATGAAGTGTAAAAGAAAACCATACTCTGCCCACCCCTCTTAGTATCCGAAGGGCAAGTAGATGATGTTGATGACTAGCTGACCCGATAGACGTTGTTTTGTCTTAACGCCATGTATTTTATATGCAGCTATCAAAATGTTATTTCGAACAAGAACAAGATTTAAAAAATACTAAACCCCGACTGCCTCGGATTTGTTATCTGTACAACGTTCTACTAATCAACCCCTTTCGTTTGATACCCATATTGAGGTAGTAGTGAAAAAAAAAATATAATTCGCCATTTTGTGGTGGCGGCCATGTTGGATTTGTTTTTTTTATAAAGTATAGTATTCTACTAGTCAAGCCCTTTCATTTGATACCCATATTGAGGTAGGTTGTGAAGAAATATTTTGTCCGCCATTTTGTGGAGGCGGCCATCTTGAATCGATATTAACCAAACATAGCTAAGAACATCCGCACGGGTATTAAAAATAAAAAACCGCATTGAAAACGGCCCATCCGTTTGAGCTCTACGGTGCCACAGACAGACACACACACAGACAGACACACACACAGACAGACAGACAGACATCGACGTCAAACTTATAACACCCCTTTTTTTGGTCGGGGATTAAAAACATACCTTCAAACAAAGGATAGACAAGAATAGTAAATTTGTTCTAGAATTATAGCATGATCAAAGGAAAAACGTACCTATTCATTTATACCAAAGAGTTTACATATACTACGTATAGAGTGGCCACAAACGCTTTACACCGAAAGCACGGGTAGCATCTTTCTTGCCTTGTCGCTCTTATTGCCATAGAAAGTGTGCACGTCACCTGCTTATGGTTGACACAAAGGAACCATGCGGAAAATCGAACTCTATACGTAGTACATTTTGTATGTATAGGCAAGAGAAGTATCAATACATATCTACGATGAACCGATGTAGATTTTTAGATGCAAATTTCACACAGATGACGCGGGTAAATTCGTTCCTAGTATCGTTGACGAGTATACTATAAGGAAACCTTACAAACCGTCTGACTCATTAAATTTATTATCGGTCACTGAGTAAGTTTATTGCACAACATGAGTAGGTTGCTTGCCCTGAGTGACGTCTGACCGAGATGTACTTGTACTTCCCAAGGCAATGACTCTACCACACCAACAACACCAACTTATCCAATGACGTGCCTCCTCCGCGGAACTAATAAAAATGTTTCGAGTTTAGTTACAATATACAAATGTGGCTCCTCTATTGGGTTCTAACATGTGTGCTACTGTTGAGATATTATCAGTCATCCTTTGTTTGTCCTTGTTATCTATGTGGTTTGAGGTTTTATATCAAAAGTTCACATCTAATTTTATACCCATGGTTATAGAACTCAGCTTGAAGAGTAGAATGACAACTAATTTGGATACGGCATACTGAAATTAATTAACTAACTTAATTATTTAATTAACGTAAAAGGCTGGCGTTGGCTACTCCCTACAAATTAATTTGGAGTGTTTTATTAGAAACCGTATTATTACGAGTATATTACTAGGTAGAGGTTGATAAAGTGTTGAAACATCGTAAAAAATATACGGAACTTTTTGAATAACCCGACGTTTCGGTTGTGTTATATGACGGTAGATGGCTTTTTAGTATTCCATCGATATTTGCTTGTTGCAAAATTACATAAGTTGCATTAAAACAACAAATTGTTCCATGATATTGTCGTATTTAATAAAGGATAATGAAAAATAGCCAAATCAGAACAACAATATTAGAGTTACAAATGTAATTATTAGTCTAAGCCTTGCTCACGTTTCTCATTATCGCGCCAAGCTCAAGTGGTTTCCATTCGTCTGCGTCGTAATGCTCACATTCTTTTCCTTTTATTCAATATTTTATTTAATCCCTCCACTCCATGTTACCTCAAAGAGCGATTCACTTTATGGCGAGACTACCATGCTCGGCCGCTGAGGTCAAAAACTAATTTGACCCTGAATGCCCCAACTGCACGTTCTGAGATGTATTGTGGAAAATCTTTTGCTTTTCAGGCTGTACAATTATGGAATGAGTTGCCTGTTTCTATAAGAAAATCCCCATCGCTGGATTCTTTTAAAACTAACGTTAAAAACTTTTATTTGTCAAAGCTAGAGTCACAGTAATTTAATTGTAATATCTATCTTTAATAATTATTTATTTATTAATTAATAACATAAGCCTGATTGACATAAATAAAGCCGTAGATTTTGTCAAAAAATATTCGAAGTCATTTAAAGCGTCAGATAAGCGCAATCTATCGTACTCGTATTTTTTTAAATATATTTTTTTACTCCCATAAAAAAAACGCATTAATATCACAGACTTGAAACCTTGACCGGTAATGAATAAACCTGTCAAACAGATTAGCCACTACTAAATACTGTCTAAAAAAAAATGCATTGCTAGTAAACAAAAATAGCCCAAATGTGAACCCAATTTCCTGAAAAATCCAAAACCCTTCAAAATTCCAAAGTAGGAAAAAATATGTATTTAACTAGTCAAGTATTTGAGAAGTATTGATATCATTGCTCCTCTTGTACCACTTAAATTAGCATATATATTATGAACTCGAGGGCTTTCCGAGATTTTGAAGCCAAGGCGTTTCAGCAAATCGTTATTCAGTTGTTCGACCATTTGGCAAGTTTCCACAATAACGTCCTTGATTATTTTTTTTTTTCGCATGTCCGTTTTTTTTAAGTTTACGTAGGTTGAAATAGTAATATACTAAGACAGTAGATAGTGTGTGTGTGTTATATTTATGTATTCGTTTGTCGTTTATACTATTTGTGAGGCATCTGTGTGTAATATTGAAGTATTTTCTACAATATTAAATCTAGTTATTTTTAGGTCTATTATCACAGCCGCGTAATACAGATTTAGAATACCTAGTGATTTGCCATTAGTAAGTATTCTTAGATTACTAAGAAACAATAGCGGTCCGCATGGTGAGGTTCGATTTCAACTATACATCTTGATTGTTTATATTAGGTTCAAATGTGTAGTGATTACTGGAATAACGAGATGAGATTAAGATATTTTCCATCACCATTAAGGTGACGAAAAACACGTGCAAGAAACCGACAAATGAACAAATGAAAAATGTTTTTTAAACACTCTGGCTTGATGACCTTTGATAAATACTATAGAACAATACTCAGTGCTCGATTCTCGTTGAGCTTTGATATGTAAGATCAGTACTCAGTGCTCGATTTTCGTTCTAATTATACATATAATAAAAATAGATACATCATTTTCGGCTCAAGTTTGATAAGTAATGTTTTCTCTTTCACATCAAGCCAAAATAAAGAGACAACAAAACCAAAGCCAAGACAATGTTAGTAAGGTTTTCCCCGTTTTCCATAATGCTATTTCTTATTCACCTTAACCATAGTAGCATAGCCTTGAAAACCGTTTTTAAACTTCGAGTTTGATAATCTAAATTGTCAGTTATATTCCCTTTTAAGCCTTAATGATGATCGATTAATTCCCTAAAGGCTAAGCCGCCATGTAAATATTGGATAGACAGCGTGACGCCAAGGTCGGCGGTAAACGGGCGAGGCCTTTCATGGCCACCGGTATAACTACGCTCGCCTTAATAAAACTAAATGGACAGAAATGGTTGTTTGTAAACATCGTGAGAGTTTATGGTGGCTTTCTGTGGCGTATGTACATATGAATGAGTAGCAAGTAGTATAGTGGTATATATAGAGGACTATGCAGAGTCCGCCTGGGGAAGTACCACACCTTTGCTAGTTATTCTACCGCCAAGCAGTAATGTGCAAACATTGCTGTGTTCCGATTTCAAGGGCAATATTTCCAGTGAAATTATAGGGCGTAGAGATAAAACATATCTTTGGGCGACAAGCGCAGTGCAGTACTAGGTAATGATATGGGCTCTTCATGTTTCAATAGCCGCATGTCACTGCTGCTGTTATTAGCATGTTTCTTACCATAAGGCAAATGTTCTGGCTGTCTATCTCGTCACCGTACAACTGTTCTCTATAAAATAAAAAAAATGAAAGTACTGTCGCAAAAGCATGGACAATGTAACAGTTTCTCTAGCAGACGTGAAAGAAATCCATATTGTTAGACCTATTAACGTTACTATGCAATTCTCTAAACAAACTAGTGGCTTTTGTGTTTCACGTCGACTTCACCTTTGACGCAGAAATACGGTATTTACCATTTACCAGGCGGAGGGGTCTGTTTTTTTTAATAAAGAGTGACGAGACGAGCAGGACAAGTGCCTGATGGTAAACAACATGCCTGCCACATAACAGCACAGTAATACGCAGGTATTTAAACATGAAGAGTCCAAATCATTACCTAGCAGCGCACTGCGCTCGTCACCCGGAGATATAAGGTGTTTTATCTCAGCCCAGTAATTTCTCTGGAAACATTGCCCTCCAAACTAGAACACGGTAATGTTTGCACGCCACTGCTTGGCGACAGAATAACTGGCAAAGGTGTTGTAGTCAAAAATAAAAACTGGCTGGTACTCCCCCTGACGGACTCTGCAAAGACCCCTACCACTACTACAATTCTAAATATAAACCGTTATTTTCAGGATCTAGTATCAGATCTGAAAAGTGAAACGAGCGGCAAGTTCGAAGACCTCATAGTGTCACTGATGACACCTCTGCCGCAGTACTACGCCAAGGAGCTGCACGACGCTATCTCTGGTATCGGGACGGACGAAGACGTCCTCATTGAGGTCATGTGCACCATGTCTAATCACGAGATCAACGTCATCAAACAGTCCTACACAGCCAGTGAGTGCAATATTTATTTATTATTGTCCACCAATATTTAATATTTGTTTGTCAAAGTAACCATGATTAATTAAGTGGAAGGAATTGAAGGAGACCTTTGCCCACGAAGTTTCAATTCCTTCCATCAGCGGAACAACTGAGATTATTAAAAAAGTACCCAGCAATTTAGTAAATTTAGGAACAAACTATTCCTAAAGGATTTTGTATTTTTTTCTGGATATAAACGTGCTTACATGAGTTATATGTTATTTTTCCAGATTAAATCATTATGTAAGCCAAAACCTATTTCCATTCTAATTTAAATGTGAATTTTTTGATGTTTGTTCCTCAATCGCGTCGGAACTGCTGAACGGATCGTGATGATATGTGGAATACAGACTATAGTCTGGAATAGCACATAGGCTTCTTCTAATCGCAGGAAAATTTTGAAAATGCATACTGCGCGGGTAAAATAATAATAACTATAAGAATATTACAATATAGATATTAAACAAAAAGGAAGTAAAATAAAAGGTGCATTTCGCAATGTCTTACCGATGCAAATATTTGTTACTTCAGTAAAACATTTTTTCTATCAATTTCCATTCAATCCGTTATACAGTAAAACAATTTGAAAATGAACATTATCAAATTCTGCTAAGTTGATAACACTTTTAAATATCCCATGTTTTTATGGTGCTTTGCGTATTATCCTCAAAATACATTATAAAGCTAATCAGCAGGAGAATAATAAAGTAGGTTTTAGTTATTTTTGTTCGTTAGTGACAATTTATCGATTGCAGTGTGCTTATCTACATCCGTTATAAAAACCATTTTACGCAAAAGGAAACCAAAGTTCCATCTACGCACTAGAAACATTACAACTACGAGTAGGTACTAGGTTATAGAAATAATAGAAAAAAAACCTCTACTTTTATCTACAGTAAAATGTGTGAGTAAAAGAAACCTGACCACCAAACCTGATAAAATTCAACCGCATCGTCACTAATGCGGTTTTCGCCAATTCGCCAAGTTGTGGTGGGAGCCATCTTGGATTTGAATATTTTTATAGAGTATAGTATTCTACTAGTCAAGCTCTTTCATTTGATGCCCATATTGAGGTAGGTTGTGAAGAAATATTTTGTCCGCCATTTTGTGGAGGCGGCCATCTTTAATCGATATTAACTAAACATAGCTAAGAACATCCGCACGGATATTAACTTTCAAATAAAAAAACCGCATCGAAATCGGCCCATCCGTTTGAGCCCTACCATGCCACAGACAGACACACACAGACAGACAGACAGACATCGACGTCAAACTTATAACACCCCTTTCTTTGGTCGGGGGTTACAGGTTAAACAGATTACATTTATGGATAATCATATGGACAACAAGGGCCCCACACTAAACAATTATTTTGAAGAAGGGGATTTTACGCTTGCTCACCGTCTTGTATGACGCAAAGCGATGCTGTGATAAATGATACGTACTAAAAGGTAAAATAAAGAGAAAAGTAATTACTTGTTAACTGGAATATGATATTTTTTAATCTACACTACATCTTCTAACTGGTGTTTGTCGTGGATGGTAATCGAACCTACGACCGTGGTTCTCATTGAGCTCATTACTACTGAGCCATGAGGCCAGTCGGTGATGATATGCATTTAAGTTTATAATAAGTATGTATTTACAACTATATATGTATTATATCAGCTATCTGCCCGCCATTCCACAAGCTTTGCTTAGTTTGGGGTCAGATGGTGTTGTGTGTGAATTGTCCACCAAAATTTATATTAAAAAAAAAAGTCTACCTTTCTGCAATTGTCACAATTCCACGATATTCTAGATACAAGTGAGGCGTCCTTGGATATCATCCAGTGGCGTCTAATGAATTGTTTCCGATGGCCAGCTCTCGGTACGCTCTAAATATTGTTTTGTTAGCGCACTTCGTCGTTTTGTCCGACTAACCGGCGCCTAGAGTACATTTACCTACGAATACACGTTGTGCTATGAAACTACCTACTGTGTTCTAGCATATGTGAACAGTTATGAATCGTTACTTGCCGATGTGATATCATCATGATCAGCTTCCAGTCCTCAAGTCCAGTATTCGTCCAGTGCTGGACTTAGGCCTCTCCCATAGTAACCTACTCAGCCCGACCCTCGGTCTTAAATTTCAAACCGCCACAAGCTACCTTTCGTACTATCAGCAAGATTTACTGACAGCGGGTTGTTATTCGCAGGATCCGAATAATATATTGCTGTGACATCCCGTATTTCGGGTTCGATTTTACGATCCATAAACTTGACTAGTACGTAAGACTTCTTCTGGAGCGAAAGCTCCCAGTGTCTGCGTCTAAGATCTAAGTTTTATATCAAAGCCAACAATGTATACATTTTTCTAGTGGAAAATACAGAAACTGATCTTATTTTTGTGATAAGTGCTGGTTCCATTCTAATGGAAATTATTTGTTATGAAAACAGAACTAAACTATACTTTAATTAAAACTGACTATTTTTTTATTTATTCTAATAGGTTCCCGAAAAAGTTTCTTCGCAGTGTTTAAGAAAATTCTAAACATTTTTTAATGTAATTTAATTACATTTAATTAAAGTATGTAGGTACCATTTTGTTCGATAACATTTTGCTATCTTATAGGTAGGAACATGATCCCATTCCGATAGAAATTTTAGGGCTTCTGATCAAAATACCGCGACAAGTGGTTATGGCAGTCCTCTAGTGATGTTAACCTGACACTACCTACATAATTCAGAAGAGACCGAAACAGGTGGAAATCTGAAGGTTCAAGGCCAGGACCAGGACTATACGGTGGATACATTAACACCTCCCAGCCAAACTATCTTAATTGTTTTCGCAGCTTGCGGCAAATTATACAATTTTAAAATATATTCAATTTCTTCATTAGATTCACTCAACTCGACACTACGAAAACAAATAAAAATCACACATTTCCCTAATTTGTATTTGGAATTACATTATGTTCTTTAAAATTTAAACTTTTAATGATACCAAAACCAGCCAGATACAAATAGTACAGCCAAAGAGATTTTATTGTTCATAATACATATAATAATGCGAAAAGACTTTTTCCCCAACCTAATATTACGAATGCATACGGAAAATGTTTATTTAGACAAATAATTGACTTATGAAGAAATTTATACTTTGATATCATTAGCGTTAAAGCAATCCTTTACGACATATTTAATAGTAAGTAACGTTTTTTAAATTTATATTGCAATTAATAAATAGTAGTAAAAGTAAATAAACCAGTTGACTGCCCTAGTGGCTTAGTTGGTAGTAGCTCTGCCTGCGAAGCCGAGGGTCGTGGGTTCGATCCCCACCCAGTGCAAATATTTGTGTGATGAATTCAAATGTTTGCACTGTGTCTGGGTGTTTCTATGTATAATAAGTATGTATTTAAAACTATATAAGTATTATATCAGCTATCTGGCTGCCATCACACAAGCTTTGCTTAGTTTGGGGTCAGACGGTGTTGTGTGTGAATTGTCCACCACCAATATATTTATTTATTTAGTTAATATAATATGCATATCGAACTATTTGATGAATTTTAAAGTTACCCATCAACAGTAGGTACATAAAGTCATTCTTCGAAGTTACAAATTGAGTTTCGGACTTTGCCTCTGTTTCGGATCTAATTGATCTAGATTGCCGGAAATTGGTAACAAAATACAAAATATCAGAAAACTAATACATAATAGTGCGAAAGAAAGGGAAGGTTGAGGACAATAACCGACAATAATAAATTGAGCTTGAGTGATGAATAATATCACTTAAGGTCAATCTTATCTCTTTGAATACCTTTCGTCGAAAATTTCATTACAGAAGCTGCTCAAAATTGGACAGGTTTTTGGCTAGTATACGCCTTGAATAGGACAATGAAAGGATTACAATTGTCGAGATTGCTGTTTTTAGACAATAATAATAAGTGACTGACCGATAATATTAATTATAAAGTCTTTATTAAAAGACCACACAAACACTAGTAAACAAGCTATAAACTCGACACTATCAGTTGACAAAATAGTTTTTCAATCAGTACAAACAACCCAAATTGCTAGATTGGTACCCAATCGTAGTAATTGTCTTCTTTAGGAATAAATTAATGTATCTCGTTTCTATAGTTCTTAAAACCGAGGCCCGATTAGCTCACTGATCGAGAGTATCGTTAGCGGTAGTGATGACTCACCACACGGAACTCTGCGGAAGTTTTTTGGCGTTTATCCAAATGGATGTGATGACGTAACATGTCGAAGGCTTTTTTTACATTGATTTTCGGGTCGGAGTTTTTCAAGTATAAACTAGCGAACTTTTTTGAAAGAAACCTATGACACTTTTTTAATCTAAAGAGTAATGGTACTTAGAGAAATGGCTGACGGTAAACAACACGACTGCCCATAACATCATAATGTCACGTAGCTATAGGAAATAAAGAGCCCATATCATTGCCCAGCACTGCACTGTAGTCGTCTCACCCAGAGATATAAGTTGATTTATCTCTATACCCTGGAATTTCAATGAAAACATTGCCCTTCAAACTAAAAAACGTTCGATTGGAGATCGTGTTAAAATTTACACGATATCTCGAGCCGTACTTAGGACTAAAACCCTCTACACACGAGCCCTAAAATCAGAGGAAATTACGTAAAACTAGTGGGGAGAACCCTACGTCGCACCATAAATCACCAATCATATGGTGCTTTGTAGGCTCCTCCCCACTACTTTTACGTCATTTCCACTGATTTTAGAACTCGTGTGTGGAGCGTTTAACTACTTAACTTGGGCTTGTTCACATTCTCGAGTTATTCATTAAATTCTTTTTTTGAATAGGTTCAGAAAATAAATATATCACGTTCTTGAAGTTAAAGATGGTTGAAAGGAATTTATTTTACAAACAAAAGCATTAATTAAAACTGATTGTCGTTTGTGTACGTAATTGTATACAATGTTTATGCCTCCACAGTTTTAATCTTATAAATAATAAGTAGTACTTATTATTCAGTATTCATATGAATATAGAGAATAATAAAATGTGGGAATTTACTTTTTACTTTTTTCCTGGTTGGTTGAACCGATTTTCCTTGTGGTTCTATTATTAAAAAATAGAATGCCCTGAGTGCGAAACTGCTTTATCTTATTTATAGGTTTATGTAAAATGTATTATATTTTACAGCCCACAGTTCATTTCATGTTCCACTGTTGGGACTCAGGGTCTTTTATCATAAAGAGAGAGTGAAGGCTATAATCCAATGCCGTCAATACGCGTAGCATGTTCTTACTAATCTCAGTCGCCATGCCGCGACGACGCCTGGCGTGCTCGCGGTTCTTTTATAATAGGCATTAGGATTGTATTAGCCGGGATCGCTGGAAACTATTACAAAATTATGGTGGCACTGAATTAATTAATATATCATACTGCAACAATGCAGTTTGCCGGTTGATACATATTCTCGAAAAATGTGCTTCTTGATACACGCAAGTGTCCTCACGATCTTTCCTTCACCGTTGTATTCAATATTCTGAGAGGTACAGGCGAGATTTGAGCCGACAACCTCACTGGAACGATGACTGGGTCAAAAATATAGATATCCTCTTTGTCCTATTTTACCCTATTAAAAATCGACATAACATACATAGATCATCAAACTTCTTCTTGGTTGTGACGTGAAGTCTACATGAAATTCGTACAAAGACGTGACGTCACTAGAAAATTCTAAGCGCTATATCTTCGTCATATTTTGCCTGTGAAACAAAAAAGAAAAAATAAGTTACAAAAATAGTTATAACAATATTTTCTACCCGACTGCAAGAGGGGTATATTTTTCGCACGTATCTTGTATGTTTGGACATTTCTTTATTCCCACGTATCTTCCAAACGGCTGGATGGATTTTGACAATTAAGATATCGTTAGATTCGTTTCAATTACGCAAGTGTCCTTAGATAGTATATTGTATTACATAATGTTTTTATTATCCATTGATATTTTGCAGTCGGGTTTTATAATCTAACCGACGAACTAATAAGGTTATTTTTAGTTACCATGCGTATGCTGAAATCTGACCACGTTATTTTTATTAATCAGTATGATATCTTCTTTTCCAGTTTACGGTCAGTTACTTGAGGATGACTTGCGTGGCGACACATCCGGGAATTTCAAGAGACTAATGACGTCACTGTGCATGGTAAGTAGTTTCCATATCCATACAAAAAGATCCAAGTTCATGTCATTCAAACCTCATACTTTTATTATTCAAGTGAACATAAAGAATGACGACTGAAATAAGAACTGCGAAATAAATTAGGATTACGATTATTCTTTCACTAGAATTTGTTAGTTATTACGGCTGTTAGCTACACTCGTATTTTACATCTGTACTTTTATACTAATCTATACTAATATTGTAAAGCTGAAGAGTTTGTTTGTTTGTTTGGACGCTAGGATCTCGGGAAGTACTGGTCCGGATTGAAAGATTATTTTTCCATTGGATATTCCATTTATCGAGGAAGGCTATAGGCTATATAAAATAACGCTACTATTAATAGAAGCGGAGCATGAATCAAGAATGTAACAAAATCGGGAAAAAATATTTCTTTTTGAGAGATTTCGTACGTTTTGTGCTTTGACATGACACATGACAGCATGTGTCTAAGATTGCGTCATTGAACATCACAGATTACATACCTCTTGAATATAAAACCTTTGCTAAACATTTTTTTTTTCTAAATCTGAGTTGGTACAACCAATTTCCTACAGGTGACGTAGCAGGTAGCTGAAAAGGTGTTTTGTTTGAAAACGATATTCTCAGGAATGACTGAACCGATTTCAGTCATTCTTTCACCGTCGTATATGTACGAGATCCTGATGAGTACTATATAATGTACCACGGGCAACGCCGGGGCGGACATCTAGTATATTATAAAGCTTAAAAGGTTTTTTTGTTTGAACGCGCTTATCTCAGCAACTATTGGACCGATTTAAAAAAATATTTATGTGTGTATGATCCCTGAGGGCGAAGACGGGACGAACCGCTAGTTTTCAATATGCTGCAGAAACATCGAAAAAGCCAATATTCAATAACTCTCCAGCGTAATATATCAAATTCAAAGTTAAATTTCATGTAAATAATGAAAATAATTTACGCGTTAATTTGTAAAAACACGTAAGAGAATACCAATACTTAGTAGGTATACAATTTTAAAGTTTTACAATAAAAATTCCACTTTACTACAATACTGTCAAATTGTACAAATCCAAGGAAGTTGGGGGTAAATCAAAATTTTTTATTTTGTTCTTGTTATACAGCTAGCGATTATTACTCTTACTGATGGTACGTGGTAAACGTCGCTTATTAATATTTGCAGTATCAGAAATATTTCCCACCATTGGAGAAAGGCTTAAAGTGACTTTATCTTAAAACAATACTTGATGCCCGATTTATTCATGTAGAAATACAGTAACTTTGTTTACCTGTACGGTGTCTTATTAATTTTCAGGGTAACAGAGCTGAAGAGTTCCATGTCGACCAAAACAGAGCACGAGAGGACGCCAGGAGCTTACTTCAGGCTGGTATGTTCATATGTTACTCAGATTGCATTTGAAATAATGATTATAATGCAATACAATACAAAAACACTTTGTAATACCACAAAAAATATATATAAAACAGTGAATACAGAGATCTATAAACATCAGGCAAACATAATATAAAAAAATAAGAAATAAAAATAGTTTTATATGGAAAATTTATTTTTTAAACATGGGATGGGGATGGGTGAACAAAGCGTGTGTCTGATGGTAAGCGCTCGTCTGCCCATAACAGATCAGTGCCACACAGCTATTATAACATGACTAGTCTTATAAGTGCCTAGTGACTGCACTCATCAACTTATTACTGTTCATGTTGAAAATGTTCTATGGATATGTGGACAGAACAGTAAATTAAACTTATTACTATTCATGTAGAAAACGTAATCAAAGCGTGACCCAGTTATTACCAACTGATAAAACGAGTATAAACATTACTTGCCTATCGTGAACCAAATTAGGCTGTATGTTATGTAAGTGGAGTCATTGCACTGTCTTATCACCCACATGCTAACTAGAAATAAACTCAATGACATAGTATAAGGAAATAGTATCTATGTACATTTCTGTTTCATAGAACTATGTACTTTTCCTAACTATCCTACTAAGAAATATTGTAAATGCGACAGTTGAGTCTGTAAGCATGTTTGTTACTCTTTCACACAACAAATACTAAAGGGATTTGGATGAAATTCGGTACTGAGATAGATAATAGTCTAATTTGGCTGCTTTTGGTAAATTTTTATCCCGCGAAAATAATTTATTCAGGAATTAAACGGGTGAAAACGCGGGACGCTGTTAGAAGAAATTTATTAAATATGAATAATATTAAAATAGAATGAATCTTTCAAATACTAACATTACACTAAAAAGTTAGCTATTTTAGCTAGCTATTTATGTACTACCAATCTTCTAATGAAAAGTGCAATACAGTTATTTAGACTCTGTATGCTCAAATAGCGAAGTGGTACTGTGTTGTTGTGTGTACGCATTGCTTACCTTGAGGTGTAAAACTGGCTCCTCTCGTCACTCTGTTAAAAATATGTGTGTTCTTAAAACCGCACAGCAGAAATGAAAACTAAAATAACAACTATTAAATATTATTCAGCAATAAAAAATAAAGACGATTACATTTCACTTGAATATAGTAAACATAGCGACGACAGTGACAGATGCGGCTGAAGGACTAGTATCCATGCCCAAGAACGAATTAAACAGACAGCATACAGACAGCAAAAGCTGATTATATTTCTTGATCGCGCACACTCGCCGGTCCCGAGTTCACCCGAAGATTTCTTTTATTTACGAGCGTGACGCTGTGCTCAATTCACAGCCCACGAAAAATCTGTGAGCGACAATAGAAGTTTCACGTCAAAAAACAGAAGAAATAACTCCTGTGTTAATAAAGGGCGAACGCCGAAATTGCCAAAAACGCCAAAAAGTAGGCTGTAGTGCTAAAACGCATGAAATAGTAGAGCATAGCGTGTGTGGTGATAATTTTCCTTCAGTACTACCTAATCTATCAAGACCTACTTAGTGTAACATATCAGTCATCATAAATTACTTGCTTATGTTTTCCTTGTACTAGAAACACGCTATGGGTAAATATTTTATCTGCTGATTGTCGCCATTCATTCTCGTTCCGTGGACTTTTGTTGCTATGAATTTCCGATTCCATTCACGCTTAATGTTACTCAACTGTGAACAGTATCACCTGGCTATAAGGTCGTGGATGCGGTGAAAATAATGTTTACCATAAATGGACTCCAAAAGTCGTGGTACTCGTGGTAGAGTTAGGTCAGGGTTTGTGTTCAGTATAACTAAACATCACGTTGCGTTATTAGTTACGGGAGGTTTGCTTTTTTTTTTGTTTAAAATATTAGTAAATATCGTATGTTATGTATGTATATTTTTATATGTTAAAAGAAAATCGGTCTGACATGACCGGCTTTGCGAAATGGACGGATTACATATTATTACACAACTTCTACTATATGGGTATGAAATGAAAATGTAAAACTAGTAAAATACTAGACTTTATGATCTCTTTTAAATCCAAGATGGCCTCCAAAAGCTCTGAAATGTAAGCCGACGAATTAAATTTCTCACAACTTCGTAAACATGGGTCTCAAATGAAAGGACTTGACTAGTAGAATGCTTATGATAATTGGCTTCTACAACAAAATGTAGCGGTATTTTTAGTTTAACTATGTTATATTAAACCGTAGCCTATTCCTGCACGGTTTCCTGGTTGAGATCGCTCTAAGCTTTTAGGGATAAATGGTCTGTTGTTAGTCCGTTTAAAGTAAAATGAATGATTAAATGATACTTTAAAATTCATTCAAATTTGTATCCTGTATTTTGTGGTCTTTTTAACGAAATGCTATTGTATTGTATGCATCGTATACATCGCATTATGTATGCTTGTTTAACTAAGCGGCAGTGTTGCTCATTCTACCTTCTGTTTCTCCTGACGTATGCGTTAGTCAGTATGAGGTCATGTTTAACGTCACAATTATTCACTTAGCCCACACGTTATCGTCATGATCGCAATGAGTCACCCTTCCGACGGTTATTACTCTGTTGAAGTATAGTATGTATATCTACTCGTATAAGATTATGCAGTAAAGTGTTTTAAAATGAAAGGTGGCCTAATCCTACAAATATTTTTTTTTATTTTGTAAATGTTACTTGTTTTGTAGCAGTAGGACTCTTTGCAGAGTTTGTCTGGGGATGTACCACATCTTTGCCAGTTATTATACCGCCAAACGTGATGTGCTTACATCAATGCTACGGTTTAAAGGGCAATCATCTTAAATCCTGAGTGTCCTCACTCAATAGTTTTAGGCAGTGATTTGGACATAATCGTATATTTCGAGTAGTGTCAGTAGTCCGGTTGTTAGTTCGGTTAACCGAACTACTGCAACTTTTTTATTTTTACTGAACACACCAACAGTAAACAATAAACTTTGATTTTTCTTCTTCTAAAAAATATTGTTTAAACCGGCGGACTTATAGTTAAAATCGTGATTTAAACGACAGGCGGAGTTCTGTTGCGGTCACACTTCATAAGCCAAAACGTAAACTACGCGCTTACATAAGCCGATAGCCGTTTTCTCGCAATTTTTGCAAAGGCGCACGCGTCGCAGTGCTTCAAGCGGCTACAGTTGTGCGTTATCCTATAATTTTAACCCCCGACTAAAAAAGGTATGATGTCGATGTCTGTCTCTGTGTGTGTGTCTGTGGCACCCAAGAGCTCAAACGGACGGACCGATTTCGATGTGTTTTTTTTTTATTTGAAGGTTAATTTCCGTGCGGTGGTTTTCAGCTGTCTGGCTAATATCGAATCAAGATGGCCGCCTCCACAAAATGGCGGACCAAATATTTCTTCACAACCTACCTCAATATGACAAATTTCAAATCCAAAATGACCGCCACCACGTAATGGAGAAATAGATTTATTTTTTCACTACCCCCTCAATATGGGTATCAAATGAAAGAACTTAACTAGTAGAATGTTGTACAGATGACAAATCCGAGTTAGTCGGGGGTTAGTATTTTTTTAAGCTTTAGTATAGCTTTTATCGCAGGCCTTGAGCGCGGGCTTGAGACCGAATCAATTTTTTTTTGTGAGAAGCCGCTAAGAAAGAGAGAGATGGAAGACATAAAACTGTAACGAAAAAACCTGCCACCCACCAGGCCATTCGACATTAAATCTTATTGTTATTACGACTTACATACTATATTTGCATAGCAAGCTGTGTTACATACGTTCTTATAGATATAATGTTGCAATAGCTTTACCGCGGCAGTCCCCGAGTGCCACACGTTTTTTTTTAAATTTTGTTCTTGTTGCTAATTAAAATGATCTTTAAAATAATAGTTTTGATTTTTCCAGGTGAGCTCCGCCTCGGCACCGACGAGTCCGTGTTCAACGCTGTGCTGTGCTCCCGCTCGTTCCAGCAGCTAGCCGCCGTCTTTCAAGAGTACCAGTTCCTCACCGGACACGACATCGATGACGCGATCAAGTCCGAGTTCTCTGGGGACATGGAGAAGGCACTCCGGGCTATCGGTGAGTCGCTGATATGAGTTTTTAGAATGAATATTTTTGTTCGACATTTCACTGATTACAAAAAGTATAGTCCAAGATCCCAGAACCGCCAGACGTCACGTATTTTCTGATGGATGAAATGTGGACGATTTAGAGTTGGTACGTCCTAAGAACACATGGGAAGCATGTGTTGTTAAATTGCTTAGACGGCCAATTTTGAGATATGGGGTCCAGACGTTACATTACTTACTTCACGTATTTTCTGATAACTGATTTTCACGTATGTTATAGGTCATATCATTAAGAATAAGGCCCCGATACTCCCCAGACACTTTCCGTCGGCCGTTTTGCTTAACAGACGCTTTAAAACTCTATTTTGGGAATTTTAAAGCGTCTGTTAAGCATTTTATTAGGGGGGTACGGGAAACCTACGTAATTCATGACAGTCGATTATTTTTTCAAATTCCATGTTTTTACGCTATATAATGTGACATATTATTACCTTATGACCACTTACCTTATTACGTTTTGATTGTTTTGCTTGCTAAAGGGCGTTAGAGCAATGATTGAACGTTCGTCTACATGAACTGGAGTCGCTTTTGGCTTCGGCCCTGTCCTAATACGAGTCTAGGTTCAACCCGTGATTAGATTATACGAGGCAGAGAAATTACAGGGCTTAGAGATATAACATCTTAGATCTGGGTGATGAGCGCAATGCAGTGCCAGGTAATGATTTGGACTATTCATGTTCCAATAGCTGCGTGTGATGTGTACTGTTACGTGGCAGGCATGTTGCTTATCATCAGGCACATGTCCTGATCGTCTCGTCTTATTAAAAAAAAGAAGGTATAATCAATTTCCGTATTAGGCTAGTGGGGCCCTGCGGCTTCTGCGTAAGCCCAGGGTCTGGTAGGCAGTACAGGTCCAACTACCGTAAGTCCCTTAAAGATTGCCGAAATCCTTCTATCCTACTAATATAAATGCGTAGTTTAGATATTTATATGTTTGTTGTTCCAATCAAGTCGGAACCTCTGAACGGATTGGGTGGAAATTTGGAACAATTAGATAAAAGTCCGAAAAATCACATACTACACTTTTTGCCACAGAAAAATAACGGGAACAAGATATGTACGTGTGAAACTACTGAGCGTTGTTAGTATAATTTAACATATTAATAGATGTATGTTCGAAATCGTACTTTGCCACTGACCATACCTCACAGTCTATTCATCTAAAATAACCCATCCTTGTACGGGTGGCTTTGAATTATATTAAAAAAAAATACTTACATACATTATTACTAAAGAGACATTATTAGATTGATTTGATAGCATTATCGTCGATATAAATTACCATAAATATAATATATGCACATTATATTATTTATCTTACAACATGAAATTGTATTTTGCCACTGGCAAGGCCTCAAAGTGTATTAATGCAAAATAGCCAGTCGTTGAATAGGGGGATTTAATTTAGTTTTGTTCATTTGTCATAGTAGACGATTTTAATTTTTGCATGCCGGAAGGTTGACTATGGAGTTCTCGAAACAAATGTAATATCTTATTGTACCTACCCATTTTCGGAAATAATGAAATGATTTATGATGTATGTTTCTCGTTTCCAGTGAAGGTAGTCCGCAACAAGCCGCTGTTCTTCGCGGAGCGTCTCCACAAGTCGATGAAGGGCCTCGGCACCAACGACCGGCAGCTGATCCGCATCATGGTGACGCGCTGCGAGGTCGACCTCGGGGACATCTCCGACATGTTCCAGAGCAAATACGGGGAGTCGCTTCAGAGCTGGATAGAGGTAACTAACTATATTTCTTATATGATCCTAGTTAATAGGAAGTATTTTTTTTTTAATAAGAAATAACGAGACGAGCAGTACATTGCAAGCAACATGCCTGCCACATAACAGCACAGTGACACGCAGCTATTGGAACATGAAGAGTCCAAATCATTACCTAGCATTGCACTGCGCTCGTCACCCAGAGATCTAAGATGTTATATCTCTAAGCTTTGTAATTTCTCTGGAAACATTGCCCTTCAAACCGAAACACAGTGATGTTTGCACATTACTGTTTGGCGGTAGAATAACTGGCAAAGGTGTGGTACTTCCCCAGGCGGATCTATTAGTATCTGGATGACCGAGCTTTCTTTGGTTTGAACGCAGATGAAGCGATGTTTTCTAAAATTAAACCTAGATAGATCGATTTATTAATTTTTTAGCGAGCATCCCAGCCGATATGCTTACTTAATTTCATTTAATTTGCTTTACGAGCCTTAGGTAAATCTGTTAAACGGTTCACGTTGTTATTTCACTGTTACAAAAGCTATTATTACCTACAATGAAAAATACTTGGAAGTTTGGTGCTTTTATGACATCGGGCTATCAATTATTTCCATGTTATTTATTTATTCATACTGATATTTTTTTTTGTGGTAGGACTCCCAGCAGATTCCGCCTGGGAAAGTACCACATTTTTGCCAGTTATTCTACCGCCAAGCATGCAAGCGTGTTTCGGTTTGAAAGACAATGTTTCTAGAGAAATTACAGGGCTTAGAGATATAACATCTTAAATCTCTGGGTGACAATCGTAATGTAGTGCTAAAAAATAATAATAAAGGGCAAATGCGAATGGCAAATTTCTCGATAGCCCAATCTGCGTCTTTGTTCGATTAGATAGATAGATAGATAAATAGATAGATAGATAGATAACTCTTTATTGTGACACAAAACAGGAAACAAATACAGTAACACATGATTAATGTGTCTTTGGCATTATTTTTTGTCAATTCACTTTCGTCTAGATCGCTTAGACGTCGCGTCGGGTCCCCCCTATCTCTGATGTTAATGCACTTAAAAAATATATTGTGCCTACTTTATTTTCTTACAACTCATTATGTTCATCTAACTTAACTACGTGACGACACAATTTCGAAACATATTTTTAAGATGGTAATATAACATTTTTTTTCTTTTATTTCAGGGTGACTGCTCTGGACACTACAAGAAGTGCTTGCTTGGTCTCCTGGGTTTGTACTAACTCAGTGTAACTCTTATTATTCTCTCGGTTAAGAGCTCTGTATTTTGTGTTGTGTCTTACATTGAGACTGTTGCGGATGACGGGGTGACACGTGACTCAAATAAAACCGAAAAATCTCTGTTGGACTAGAAAATAATAAAAATACGAATAAATAAATTAAAATAAAGAAACTCTGTTCGGCATTAAAGAGATAGTTCACACAGGGAGTCTAAAGGGGCTGTTCTAAGAGAAACATCAACGTATCCTGTCATAATATACCAATAAGGTTTTTCATCGTTTAACATTGGAACTATAAAATGTCGTCTTATTGACATTGGAACTGTAAAATGTCGTCTTATTGACATTAGTACTGTACAAAGTATTGGTTATTTACAACCAATTACAACCAATAAAGTTCTACACTTGGTATTGGACAAAAATTCACCATTGGAAGAATTCTAATGTCAAAATAAACAATGATTCAAAATTCACCATTTTGACGAAGGACCAATAAAATTTCACAATTTTGTCAGTTCCATTTGACATTAGATCGGCATTATTAGACTCCCAGTATACCCGATATTTCGGACCAGTTTCAAAGTCACGCTTCTCTTGTTATTTGCAGTTGTCACACATTTTAGTAGTAATTATGAGATCTTATTCGTAGAATCTATGTTCAATTTTGAAGTAACTACTAGGAATCTCTTACGAAAATTATTTTACATACACAATTTGTTATTATTACGTATAATTTAAAGATGTGGAATGTCAAATAATGTTATGTTATTGGTACCGTCCTGCTATGAAACCTAATAATCTCATTTTGAATTCTCAAAGTAAAAAAAATATTGAAATATTTGAAATTTTATTTAGTTGAGTATTATCTTGTTTTGGTTCTGTTTTGAGTTATGAACTCACGTATTAAATTACTATAGTGCTTTAGCTATCGTGCCTGTTGAACTTGTGCCTAAAAAGGTCTCCATTTATATAAAATTATTGATTCTCTGATACTCGTCTCTTTCACACGTATATGAAAGAAAAGAATAGCAACACACAGTGTTGTCATATTCAGATATACACATCGACGTTCAGAATGCGGTGTTTTCAGAATTGCATATTTAAGCGATAAATGTGTCAAAATATATGTAAAATCATTGACATTTCCGTTCAAATTTCTCTAAAAAAATTAAATATTGGCGCCGCGTTTTTTCTTCAAAAATTTAGATTATATATATACTTGACATTGGTGAAATTGTCAGGCTAAACCACAATAAAAGCCAAGAGTTGAAGTTGAATATTGGCGAAAATGAGAACGAACTTTGACGTTTACGTCCTGAAAATGCCTCATTCATCAAGTAAAAATAAGCACATGCGTAATTTAAAATTAATGCATAAACCAATTCATCTCGATAACAATATTATAAACGACATTTTTACAATAATTTTTTATAATGTATTTAAGTTCATAAATAAGATTTATGTTCCAATATCCGTACATTGTCATATTGTTTTTATTACTTCTTAAATGAATCACCCACCTAATGTTTTACCTCTACGTTTGTATATTCCAAAAAAACTTTTGACTAAGTTTAATATGACTACAAACTTTGAATGACACATTCGATTTGTATACTCTCACTATAAATGTTCACATCTGTTGTATGCTTTCCTTGGGCATTGGTTCTTGTTGTCTGTTTAAATAAATATTCAGCTCATCTAAAAAGTCTATAAACATATTAGCTAAATATTATATTTATAATTACAAAGACTTATGCTTGTACTATCTTTCTATTATAAGTTTTGTGTCTAATAACAGACTATATAATTAATATGATAATTACATTTTGCTCATAAAATGCGTATAAATATTCTAAGCAAACATTTGAGTCTCATTATAAATTCTAGAAATCTCGCATTCATTATGTATTATTACATGTATTTTCATACTCTTTATAATGTGAACCTGTGTAAATGAGAAGTGGGCAGGTGAGTAAACTAAAAATGGGAGGAAATTATCTTTCCTTTTTTGTCGCAGTGTTCATAGCTTAACAAAGTAATTTTGTGTCTTGAAAGACCGAATGAAGAATATTATGATTGCATTAGAAAGTGGAAATTTGTTAAAGTAATTTTGTAACTTTTTGAGTAACAATTTCTAACAAACCCCACAAATTAATCTGTGTCATCTTTTATTAACATTTATGGTTGAGAAAAATCAGTATGCTTCAGTAACCTTAAAACGGAGTAGAAAGAAACATACACAAGCGAAAAAATACCTCCAACTCTCACTTATTCAGGTTCGATCATTATTTTAACCTATCACGGTTGTCCACTACACTTCTATCAATAATTAAGGAATATTTACCGTGTTTGTGTCGGAGCTAGTCCCCAATCACACGGTAAATATTCCCTGATGAATGATACTTGTGCGAGTTCACTGTGATTATAAAGTTACTATTTTGCCAATTAGCTTCCAATCTGGGTATACTATAGTTATTTTACTGTGCTACATTATACATAGCTATTGATAAGTACATTTTTATACGTGTTTACTGTTCTAAGATATAAATGCTGGATAATTTTGATGTATGGTTATTGTGCATTTATGCAGAAATAAAATGTATGTATTTTAGATTGTGTTTTAATTTTTAATTGGCTGGAATAGGTAGTTTATTTATTTTTTAATTTCTCAACATTGATCATTACCCCAAATTCGCCATTTCACTATTTTATCAGATACGTTTTGGAGTGTTTGCAAATTATCTGCATGATCTAGAACCCTATTTTCTTTTGGATTGCTTTTAACTCGAAAAGGTGACATCGATTGACATACTTAACAAAAATTGGTTAACGTCCCAAAGACTCGAACGAAGATGTTTAACTCTCAGTAGACCCAATGTAGCTTAAGATTGGGCCAGATAATGATCAAGTAAAAATCTATCACTGATAAAAAAAATAGGAAACTAAGAATACTAACACGCCCCAATGAACGGTAAAGATTTGGGACATTTCCTAAATTTTGCTAACACACATTAATCACTGCACTGTGGGCCTCATAACGAAGCTCGAAGTCACACAGCGAGCTATGGAGAGAGCTATGCTCGGAGTCTCTTTGCGCGACAGAATCCGTAATGAGGATATTCGCAAAAGAACGAAAGTGGCCGACATAGCTCAAAGAGTAAGCAAGCTGAAGTGGCAATGGGCAGGCCACATCCCTCGCAGAACTGACAACCGATGGGGAAGAAAGGTTCCCGAGTGGCGACCACGAACCGGAAGACGCAGTGTTGGTCGGCCTCCCACTAGATAGACAGATGAGCTCACAAAGGTCGCTGGAAACCGTCAGGACCGTTCGTTGTGGAAATCTAGGGGGGAGGCCTATGTTTAGCAGTGGACGTCTTGCGGCTGATTATGATGATGATATTAATCCACCAAAAGAGCACCAACGAGCTGTTTCAATCTAAAGAACTTTAAAACTTTGTCATTGTTATAACACATAGCCTCGCCTGAGAAATTTGGAAGTCGCGCGCCAGCCTTATTTGAGCACTCCACGACTACTACGCAGCGGCAGCGCGCGATTTCTCAAGCGATACTATGTGTTAGTACTTATTGCAAGGTGTGTAAGGTTTTATTTCGCATTACAGTGAAATTGATCGTCGCTGCGCTGCGCGGATGGTTGGATGGATTTGGTTTGAGGTTTGAGTTGAGCCCATGTGCCCGGGGGCTCTGTATCATTGATACGGCGCGGCGGTAGCGGTAGGTAAAGTATAGGAAATTGAATAGGAACATATTTTTAGCCTAGTATAAATGCTATACGTAACTTCTGTTAGACATTGATACTTTCCGGAATAAAATACCTACTCACTACACTCGTAAAGTTATTCATCACGAACCTAAGAAAACAGTCGATAAAGCCTTCATAGCAATCTTCTTCACAATAGTGATGGATCGACTCAATTCTGACAGTATAATAAAAATATAATCAAACACCAAGTACAATGGTAAGGAAAACGATAAACAGTATCTCAACTCACCGTTCGTAAGTTACGGCTGGTCTAGTCGGGAGAACGGCGACTGTCGATCCGCAGACCGGGTTCGAAACCACTCACCACGCACACCACTGTCTTTCCGAAGTCATGTCCGTAAAGCCGCTAACTTAAAACGGTGAAGGAAAACATCGTAAGGAAGCTGACATGTACCTAGAACCCATACTGGGCCAGCGTGGTGGATTATGGCCTTGACTCTCTCTTTGCGAGAGAAGGCCCTGAGCCCCAGCCGTGGGATTTAGTGGGTTGCTTATAGCAATTCAACGCAGTATTCTAGACAGTAAAATTATGTAAATGCTAAACATGGTCTTACACCAGCCAAAAAAACAGACGAACGACACAGTAGTCCTATAAGGGTTCTGGACGATTACTACTCTCTGTCTACGAAAAACGTAATTTCGAAATAAACCCGCGACTATGCCTACTTTGGTTCTTTCTTACTTCGTATCGTCCGATCAACGGACGAACGACGGATCGAAGTAGAACCGGAGTAGAAAAGTCGCGAGTTTATTTCGTAATTATGTTTTTCGTAGAGAGTAGACGTCCAGGTTTTTCTTTTTGAAGTACGAACCGAAAAATGCTTGGATTATAACTTAAGCAACAGTTTCACTTTCCCATAGAAACTATTCCTACGTGTCAAACGTTTGATGTTCGTCCCCTCATTCAGAAAACAAATATACAAATAGTCGGAAAACCTGGAAAAGCCGGGAAACCCGGATAAGCTGGAAAACTAGGAAAAGTCCGAATACTAAAAAAAACGTAAAATGAAAAAATTTTAAACTCGAAAAAGCCCAAATGCCCTAAAACCCAAAAAAGTAGGGAATCAGAAAAATTCAGTCGTAAAACACATTACAATTAGGTAGGTATGTTTTTTATTGAGTTACGGCTGGTCTAGTCGGGAGAACGGCGCCTGCCGATCTGGAGACCCCGGGTTCAAACCCCACACGCACCACTGTCTTTTCGAAGTCATGTGCGTAATGCCGCTAACTTAAAATGGCAAAGGAAAACATCGTGACGAAACCGACATGTACCTAGAATCTTTCAAAGTCATGTGTCATCCACCAAGCGCTAGCTCCAAGGGCCAGCGTGGTGGATTTATGACCTTAACTCTCTTCGAGAGAAGGCCCGAGTCCCAGCTGTGGGAACATTGAGTGATTGATGGTGATGATGATGTTTTTTTTATTAAAATAAAAAACAATGAAGTATTTTTGTTCACCAAACTTAACTCGTCTAACATGGTTCGACATTCCAGAACGTAATGATTATTACCTGTTATCTCATATTATAAAAAGTCTATTAGGTATCTACTACTATTAAAGGGCTGGACTGATTTGGGTAAATTTTGATTTTGAATGTTCTTTCGTCATCCAGAAATCAAATCTTATAATATAAATAGATATAAACTATTTTTTACAAAAAATTAAACCGACTTCAACACCACAAATAGGCACTCAAAAGCGAAAAATAATTTAATATAGGTAATTATTATAACCTCTACTCACTCATCCATATGAAGTCGGTGCCAGGCTAGTTAAAAAGTTAGTAGATATACTATGTACGAGGTAGTAAGTAAGTAGGCATAGGTAAGTAGTATCTATCTACTAGGTACCTGTTAGATTTGGCTGGCACCGACTTCATATAGATGAGTGAGTAGTGGTTATAATAATTACCTATATTAAATTATTTTTCGCTTTTGAGTGCCTATTTGTGGTGTTGAAGTCGGTTTAATTTTTAAAAAATAGTTTATTTTACCCTTTTAGTGTTAAACAAGTTTTCACTGCATTTACACGATTTCGTGTTGAGATCTCAATACATGAATTAAACCCAAACACTGGGTAGTTCCTGTAAACCGTTAAGAAATTCCCTTGACTGTCCTTTATCTTCATCATCAGACCACTAATGACAGTCACAACCCATCTATGTAAAAAGTTCTCATCAATACCAATTCATCGAGCCCAAACACAAGGTAACTACTATGTACCGTCGAGGAGTTCCCTCGACCGTCTTCCCGTTCCCTCATCAGATCGACTCCAGACCATCTTTAAACTATACTGCTTTAAAATGCTCAAGCAAAAACTTAACTAACGCACTAGTCATCTTTACAATTTTCGAAAGTTATCCTCGATTTCTCTAGGATACCATCATCAGATCCTGGTTTCCTTATCATGGTACCACCCTTGGAATATCTCCTTTACAACAAAAAGAATCATCAAAATCGGTTCATAAACGACGAAGTTATCCGCGACACACACAAAAAAAAAAAAAAAAAAAAAAAGGAACATACATACGGTCGAATTGAGAAACCTCCTTTTTTGAAGTCGGTTAAAAATAAAGTAATTTTGCATTATGAACCCAAGAAAGCTTGATCCAATGGTAATGATTTTTGTGTTTTTGGATTTGTTTCGACCAGAATGGAAATGGCAACAACTTAAAACAATTTAATACAAAAATTATCAGTAAGAACATCAGTCTAGCTGTTAAAATCTTAAATCTCCTATTACCTCTTAGGTGGAACCAAGTGCACCAGGTCAGCTAGTTTATAATTTAAAATATGTTTTATGTAGAGTTGAGTTACTGTGATTATAACGTCAACAGTCTCAAAAGACGTGATGAATAGGGTATCAGCTATGCAAACAAATGCATCCAATCAGTTTCGGTCGCCGTGACGAGGGAAACTTGAAGATTGCGACTTAATTAACGTTGTTTGCCTTATTTTGCGAGTCTTTTTCGGCAGATTTCGGTGGATCTCCGGATTTTGGTGAAATGAAAAGATTAAGGAACGTTAAAAATGTAAGTATAGGTACAAGGAAAAAGCTTTTTTCAAGAGAACCAGTTCATCATTCACAACATTTTATTAACTTTCCGTTCCCAGTGCTGCTGTTCTGTCATAAGAAGACAGTCAAGGCGTTAATCTGAATCTGAATTATAATCCACCTGGCCGGCCAAGCACAGGTTGGCTGATGACGCATGCCCTCAAAGATATCTTTCGTGGTACATTCCAGTTTTCTCCAGTTCCAGTTATGCTAGGGAGGATGAAACTTATTCATCTACGGTCAGTTGAAAAAGTATTCAAGAAGTTCAGGAAGGATTCGAATTTATGATTTGACGATTATGAAATTGGCCCAAGCAAAGAGTTGAGGTACATATGCTATGTACCTATAAGTAGATTTAGAACAAACGCTTAGCACCGAAAGCACGCGTATGATCGCTCTTCTTTTGTTGCTGTTGTGGAAGTGTCGCGGCACACCACTATGTCGCCTAGCTAACATACACCTCATCTGCTTACGATTGGTACAAAGGAACCGTGCGGAAAAACTTGATCTTCTAACTACGTATTCTTTATCTAAGGGCCCACGACTGTGGTTATGGAGGTTCCGCCTCCGCGGCTGCGATCACTGAGTAACGTCGCGACGTTCACTTAGACTCATTGCCGTAGACTTAAAAAGTAAAGCCCTGGCGTCACATTGGTATCGCGTTGTTCTTACACATCGGCAGTGTTACTGGTGAGGCTAGCGAAAAAGCAAACTCATCGGCCGAAGAAGAACTTGCCCGTGCTGTTACTGCACCTCAGATCCTTAGAATTCGTTACGACTTGACATTTACAAACCTATTTATTACCTCTACCTATTTTGAATATCATGAGCTGTCCAAAGTAGTATGATAACTACAAACAGTATGATGATTATGGAAGATTGGAAGAGTTGTGATTTGTAATGATAGCTAGATCAAGTACCTACCTAATAATAGAATAGTCTTAATGTACCTACTTTTACAGAGTTGCTAGAGTCATTCCGGTTTGACCCACAGTCCTTCAAATTACGTCAACCTATCGAAAATCATGTTAGTATTAAGCAATTTGCTAATTGTTTGTTAATTCGATCGGGATTTTTGCCCTTCGTATCCCAATGGAGGTATGGAGGTACATAATTAATTAATGTGAGTAGTTAGATATAATTAACAGCTGACTCTTCAATCTCGATGACTGCTTAAGTTATTAGTTCGATTAAGAACATACAAAACAAAAGGTCGAGGTATCAGGTCCACCATCTTGAAATTGCAAAAACTCTCCACGTTTGTGATAAGAACGTCTAGGTTGTGGAATGCGTTGCGTAAGTGGGGTATTCCCGATGGTTACAATGTTGATGTCTTCAAGTCGAGAGTGAATTGGTTTCTTCTAGGTAAGCACGCTCCATCGTAGGTCGCATCATCGTTTAACATCAGGCGAGACGGTGGTCAAGTGCGAGCCTATTATAGGTCAAAAAAGTCCACTTTTATGGAAGTTAAAGTAATAAAAACATCGTTTATGCTGAAAAAAAACGGATAATTATTTCTGGGAATTTATATTTATGGGATGTTTTCCGTCAACATTGAACCACTAAATTTGGAAAGTAATGTCGTCTTATATTTCTGGTACCTATAATAGGTAAGAAGCTGAAGACCATGTATTGTAATTAAAATACAAAATTGCTCGTGGATGAGTAGTATACATTACCTACGATTTGTACCGAACCCGATTGGACTTGGACCTACCTACGGTTTTTTTCACCTGACTTTTTTTTTGGTAAGTTTCCGCCTGACCGATATTATATGCTAGATGCCCGGCTTCGCCCGTGGTACATATATAGCACTCAGCGGGATCCCGTACATATCCAACGGTGAAAGAATGACTGAAATCGGTTCAGTCATTCCTGAGAATATCGCTTTCAAACAAAAAACCTCTTCAGCTACCTGCTACGCCACCTGTCGGAAATTGGTCGTACCAACTCAAATTTAGAAACAAATTTGATTAGCAAAGGTTTATATTCAATGACGCCATATTGACACATGCTGTCATGTCAAAGCACAGTATGAAAACTCTCGAAAAGGAATATTTTTTCCCGTTTTTGTTACATTTTTGATTCATGCTCCGCTTCTATTGATAGTAGCTTTATGTTCTATAGCCTATAGCCTTCCTCGATAAATGGACTATCCAATAGAAAAATAATCATTCAATTCAGATCAGTACTTCCCCGAGATCCTAGCGTTCAAACAAACAAACTCTTCAGCTTTATAATAATAGTATAGATGACATAATAGCTACGATACACAGGATATAAGTAATCGCTCGTATAAGAAATTCACTCACAAAAATAACACAATCTGTTACAGTGAATACTCATAAAATATGAACACAAAAAACCTTTAGCTAGGATTTAAAACTTATGCTCTCGACTTTATGTAACATTTTTCTATGCCAGAGATCCTGAAATGAAGCGGTAAGTTCCGCAAACGCACTCAAGCAAAACACTGTAAAAAATAAATGAACAAAAGAAAAATAAAATACCGCTTTATCTAGCAAAGGGCACTTTCTTATCTACGCATCCTAAAGTGAGCGAGCGAAACAAATGGTGCGGGCTAATGAGAACTGCCCAATTTTCCGCTACATGGAAAAACGCGGGATAACTGACGCCAACACCCTTTTCGCGGTTACAACCTTTTTCGCTGGAACTACTCGAGTGCGCAAAGGTCTGTTATGAAAATTAATGGTCAACAATTACCGGAATTACAAAAATTTTGGTAGAAATCATAATTACTTTTGTACAAAAAAGCATTTTGAAAAGAATGATTGGATGGGACCCATTTGTTTAAAATTATTAATGTTGGAATTACCTCGAATTAGGTTGTTTAGCATAGCATGAACTGCCCATGTTATGTTTCCACCTTTCGGTTGGCCTTCTCTTAGAAGGAGAGTCATAATCATAATCCACTACGCAGCTGGGCAAGTGTGGGTTGGCGGATAACACATAAACATGGTCTCAAATGATATGATCTTCCTTGAAACACGCCGGGTTCCTCACGATGTTTTCTCTCTCCGTTAAAGCCTGTACTATCTATCTAATATACATACTTGAATGTGAAATTGAACATTCTAGCCACTGTTTAGCCACGAAGTATATTTGTGACTGATTGTTTGAACACCTTCATCTCTGAAACTACCAGTGTGATATATTATAAGTATCTCGTTTCACATCTGGTAGAGCTATACCAGAGCTATACACGGAGAAAATAAAATTATAAACCTTAGAATAGTATAATAGTAACAGTATTTTTTATGAATTTTAATGTATACTTTTTAATTATTTTAAATAATAATATGAATCCGAATGCATATCACTATATTCTAGTTTTTGTTTTATATTTGTTATCTATAAATTTAATGTTGGAAATAGGATAAAATATATACTTAACTATATTTCAATTGTAAAATGGACAATCCATACTAATAATATAAATGCGAAAGTAACTCTGTCTGTCTGTCTGTCTGTCTGTCTGTCTGTCTGTCTGTCTGTCTGTCTGTCTGTCTGTCTGTCTGTCTGTCTGTCTGTCTGTCTGTCTGTCTGTCCGTCTTTACCGCCTAAACCAAGCAACAGATTTTGATGAAATTTGATACATAGATAGAATAGATTCCGAGAAAGGACATAGGCTACTTTTTGTTCCGAAAAAAGGGTTGAAAGGGTTAAAATAAGGGATGAAAGTTTATATGGAAAACTTCGTCATTGTTGAAGAACTATGAAACTTTACGTCTAGATATTTAACACGAAACCATAAAATGTATGTTTTAGCAGTTTTGTAGTTTCGAACTGTACCTACGGGGTGGAATTGGGGGTGAAAGTCTGGAAGTTCAATACTATTGAAGATAAAACCATGAAACTTTGTATCTAAACACTTGAAATGGGGTCGATAAACGTTTGTTCCAGCAATTTTATAATTCTTAACTATACGGGGATACTTATATAACCGCTTGATATACTGGCCGCTTTTCGCGTTTTACAAATTTGGCAGGAAAACGGGTGTCAGGTTACATAAGTGCGGTGTTTATGTTTCGGCATATGAAGTGCCGCCTTACTTTTACCCGTTTGAGCCATTTACTCTCAAGAGCGTTTCAAGACGCTTCTAGCGGTATCATTTATTTATAATTAATGTACTTAAATAAATTCAAGATGGCCGCCGCTACAAAATGGCGGATAATTTATGTTTTATTAATCCCATCAATATGGGTATCAAATGAAAGGGCTCAACAAGCAGAATACAATATACTATAAAAAATTGAAATCCAAGATGGCGGCCGCTACAAAATGGCGGATAACGTAGGTTTTATCAATCCCATCAATATGGGTATCAAATGAAAGTGCTCAACCAGTGGAATACAATGTACTATATAAAATTAAAATCCAAGATGGCGGCCTCTACACAATGGCGGATAACTTAGGTTTTATCAATCCCATCAACAAGGGTATCAAATAAAAGGGCTTGACAAGAAGAATACAGTGCACTATACAACCTCAATACTTTAGATGGGCGCAGCCACTAAATGGCGTATCAGACAGAATTTTTGATAGTCGACGAGATTTCCATGGTGTCTTAGCAAATGTTATGCATGATGGACGCTCGATTAAGGCAAATTAAGCACTGCGAAAATGAGTTTTTTGGAGGAGGAAACGTATTACTTTTCGGTAATCTTTTACAACTGCCTCCTATAAAATGATCAGGAACACCTGTTTTCAATTCTAATATGAAATTATATATATGAAAGAAACTCTCTCTGTCTGTTACCGTCTAACGCCTAAGCCACTTAAAGAGTTTGTTACAATTTGGTGCACAGATAGACTAGACTTAGGAAAGGATATAGGCGACTTTTTATCACAGAAAAAGAGTTGAAAAGAGTGCAAATGAGGAGTAAAAGTGTGCATGGAAGGATCTTTGCACTCTTTGTATGCTATTTTAACCGACTTCAAAAAAGGAGGAGGTTATCAATCCAGTTGTATTTCCAATTGTGAATCAATTTAGATGGTTATTTTTTTTTGGTTGGTAGATTATAGTTCAGAGGTGGTTATATAAATTTTATCGAAATCAGTGCGGCGGTTTTTGAAATATGAACAACAAACTAAAATTTGCGTTCATGTAATCAGACGATATATCTACTAATATCTATTAATAGACTCTAATAAAATTTGGTGGACCGTCCCAATATGATTTTAAATTAAAGTCTGTTTTTGATCAATTTTTTGAGAACATAGTTTTTCTGTAATTTGTCGTGTAAATTGTACATTTATTAATAAATATAAAACTTTGACTTAGACCGATTTTGATTAGGAAACGTGAATTTGTATGGTACTAGATATACGAGTAGGTACTGCCTCAATTACTTTAATAAATATGTGGCGCGGACGAAGTCGCGGGTAAAAGCTAGTACATGAATATATTTCAAATTTTTACTAAATTTGCAATTTTTGAAGTTGCATTTACGTTAATAAAAATTTATCATATCCTTATCAACAGGGAATCGTGAATTGTCTTTTTTATGCAAACAGATGGATGAGACGGTCGGGCTATGTTGGAGTCGACAACACGAGTGCCCCTACCGATTCCACTGGGTTTCACCTTTCTCGCTTACGGTTGGAACGCTTCCACGTATAAGTCATGACTGCCTTGGGAAGTTGGGAACCAACCAGTGGGCCAGTCATGTAACCCAGCCACGCGGCTGCAGAGGACAGTGAGAGCAGTGAGAGGCACTTGTTTTGTGCGTGTGAATGCGATCTAGGGACGAATAAAATAATTTCAAAAACTGTTATTAGTAAAAATGGAATTAATTGGAATTAGATTAAAATGTAACACAATAATTGTGGGGTTGCAAAATGTGGAATCTGAAGGTTAATAAGATAAAGTTTGAAGATATATTTAAACCTTTGAGTAGATATACTCGTAGGTACTAATAGTTTGTCTGCGATTTTGAAACACCACTCTATGCCTGCAACACATCGTTAGGATCTGATGTTGCTAAGGTTTTCAAGCATAGACAACAGTTTCCAATTTAGGTGACAGTAGTATACCTATTATTATTAAAAATCGGGCAAAACTCACAAATTACAATGACTATAAATAGTAGCTTTGAATCAGTCCAGTTACTTTGTGAAACAGACAAAGTTGGACGTCAGGAACAGTTAAAAAGAGGGTAGAAAGTAGTTACCAATTCGTCGGGACTTGAGCGATCCAGTTGCGAAAATGAATTAGAAGTTGGTAACTAAGTGAGAACTAGAATTAGTGTTAGGTACGATGTCCCGATGGGAAGGATAATAGGATAGTGAATTACTATTCCCGAAGACGTGTTGAACGGATGAACTGTCGGAGTCACAGTTTATTTTAGTCCGATTCATATTCTGAGTAAATGCGAACCTTATTTATTGTGCGTTTTAAAACCCCAATTGAAATATCAACTGCTGGTTTTTTATTGATAACTTAGGGGTTTTACCTGCACACGTTACTTTCCCATGATAAAAATTGCCAATGTGCTAAATTCCCTACTATATGTACCAATTCCAAGTTTTAACCCGATCTGATCAGACGTTCCGACGTGATTGAGCAACCCACATCAAATCTTTCGCATATAGATATAATATAGATGTGTTAAATAGGTATAAAAATAATCAAATAATGCACATTTTCATAGCTTATAAAGAACATTTCACTATATGTATGATAATATAATAATAAGTAAGTATGTGGGTAAGAGTATTATACTTATATATTTATTCCCAAATTAACTTTAAAACATTTGGGCCCAAAAGACGACATTATCGCTAATAGCGCCCTCTGCCAGTTAACCTTATGGTTTTAAATATCTTGAACCTATCCTTGATAAATGTAAGAATTTAATGTAAAATGTCTGTTAAAGTAATATGAATCGAAAATCCATAATGCCATCCCTAATATAATAAATGGAATATTCCTCTGAGATTTGTCCTCAATTTTACACAACTATCGGAAGAGAAGTGCTACGTTTTCACGATTGATTTATAAATATTTGTGTGAGTGATATGTGTGATTATGTATTTGAATTTGATGTTATTTATTTGGCTTTCAAATGTTATTTTACACTAGACAACTTTCAATCGCCGCTAATTCATTTCTTGCCGTTTACCTGGACTTTGATAGGTCTTCAATACGGTCGAGTGAATTCGTTTGTACCAGATTTGTACGCTATACCATGGATCATAAATCATCTTAATATCAGGCTTAATATAAGTACAATCCTATTATCAATAAAAATGAAATACTGGATACTGAAATTACTAGTGTAAAATCTAAAACGATAGCCGAATGGAATGGGGAAGAAGAATCCCTTTTGTTTTATCCCCGAAACTGCCCAAACAAAATAATAAAATAAGTATCATTTTGTAAAGTCTACTACGACCCTACGCGAGGCTTTCCCCGCGGCCGCCTACATTATCTTCATAAAGACGTTATAAAAATAAAATGATACCAGTTTTATTCGATGAAACCTCCCCGTCGTAGGCTAGAGAGAATCTTGTCTTTAAATATTTGTGAAATCGTTCAGCGCTCCAGACGTTGTTTGCCTTCAAATTGTTATTATATTAAGAGAGCTTCGGAAGAAAGAGGGTCTTTGTCGTTCGTGCTTGTCAAATGAACTTGGTTGTTTGGGGTTTGTGATTTTAAGATATTATAAGAATTAGTTTTTGCAAAGTTTCAGGTGAAATTAGGTGATATAAAAGTCCAACTATTGGACAATCTATGCATTGTTTTTTAAAACATCACTATTTTACAATTCGAGAATATAGGTAATAATTGGCTCAAGAAACTATTGTGCTGACAAACTAGCTTACACACCCTTTATCTCGTTTTTATTTTCATGTCATACGGAAAAAAAGCGCTGCTTATTTTCTTTATCAACTTCTTAATAATAAAGAGTTGATCTATCTAACTGATTTCAAAATTGAAATGATTTTTTTGGCGCGTGAATATAAAAATGTTTACTTATCAATATCGTCGTATTCTTCTATTGTGTTGTGATTTAAATACTTAGCAATACAATTTTATATTTGAACGTATTTTTGTCGTTGTACGATTCAATTTTCGTTTGAAATAATTTAATGAAATAATATTTTTAAATTTTTTAAAACAGTTAGTTGGTTTGTTAAATCTGAACTAGTAATATAGTTTTTGTCAATAATACTGATGGATCAATGCCTATCACGAGTATCGATGAATAAATAAATACAAAAATATTTAGTCTAGTCAGTCATAAAAAAATATAATTTAGTCCACATAGACTGATTCTGAAATTAACAAAACAATGTCAACTACAAAATATTAAGTACCTAATCCCGGCCTTGGAAGGACGATATGCGTCTCCTCTTGAAGGGTCACTTGTAGAAGATCGTTGGGCGAGACTGGAGTGCCTTGAAACGTTACTCAGCTGATAATTCTTGCTGGTGGCAGGCGACGGGCCGGACATCTGAGCCAGAAGTTCAGCCCGTCACGGTGCAAGGGCGTCTAGACTTGAGCGTATCTGGCCACACTCTTACAGTTTAGTCCCCGAAGTGGTTACGGGGTGCCTTGAGGTCAGCTGTGCCGTGACGAGGCGTTTGCGCTGGGCCTGGAGACAGGCAGTTCGCGATGGTTCCGAGGCATGTTAAAGCGTCCTCAAGTTCCCACCATGTGCGGTAAAGGTTTTTTAGAGTACGAGACGAGCATGACATGTGCCTGATAGTAAGCACTACCATTTCAGCACAGTGACAGTTTTGGAACATGAAGAGTCCAAATCATTATCTATCACTACACTGCGCTCGTCACCCAGTGATAAAAGATTTATCTTCATACCCTGTAATTTTACTGGAAACATTGCCTTTCAAACCGGAACACAGTAATGTTTGCACGGTACTGCTTGGTGGCAGATTAACTGGAAAATGTGTGGTACTTCCCCAGGCAGACTCTGCAAACTGCAAATAGTCCTATCACTACAAGGTCGGAACCTTGTACAGGATTTAAGGTCTGTGCCCACTTATCCAAATTTGTTCCCATCCGATAAATAAAATAAAATACATAAAATATGGGCTTTGTCATGCCTGAGTTTTATAAATTAAAGTTATTTAAAATGATACTACTATACGATTGTCTTTATAGCGTACCTCGTAGGATATTACACCATCAACCTAAAGTGAGCCAGAAGTGAGAAGTTGTTCTTTTACTCTTGATTTGATATACCAAGATTGTATTCATTGAAAAAAAAAAAACACTCAGATAACGTATTTTAAAACTTAGTTGTTGGTATAATGAAAACTTTGAGTATCATCACTACATAGTATAAAACAAAGTGACTTCCCGCGTCTGTCCATATGTGCTTAGATCTTTATAACCACTAAACAAATTTTGATGCGGGTCTTTTCAATAGATAGAGTAAATAATAAATAATAATAAATTCATTTATTCAGACCTTAGGATACAGTTATCACTTGGTAGCGTCACAATCATAATGCAAAATTTATAATGCGATTACAATACTTATTACGAAGTAATTAAAGGATAAAAAATAACAATAGTACATATCTAATTAAAGCGGCTGTAAAGATGCCTTGTCAAGTATTTAAGCTAAGCTGTAGAGGGGCTTTGTCAAAAATGTACTAAATTAAATGATATTAGATTATGTAGGCGTATTATGTAGGTACTTAATGTAACAATTATTTATGAAGTTAATTGCTCAAACTTGACGCCATTACATCTTGTCTCCATTGTCGTCCGTCTCGAATAAAGTCTTCCGAACTGTAATAGGCTTTACTTAATAGTCGACTCTTTATGGCATTTTTAAACTTTTTCCCTTTGAGACCTATCAACTGTTTTGGAATTATGTTGAAGAAACGTACACAATTTCCAATAAAAGAAGCATTTGTTTTTTGTAATCTACATCTCGGAAAAACCAATTTGTGTGTGTGGCGAGTATTTGGATTTAAGTCAGACAATTTCTTATAGTTAATTTCATTCTTCTTAGCGAACATGATACATTCATAAATGTATAAACAAGGTACTGTTAAGATTTTGATATTTTTAAAAATTTCTTTTAGTGATTCCCTAGTAGGTAACTTATAAATTGCGCGTATTGCCCTTTTTTGTAATATAAATACAGAATTTATATCAGCACCTGATCCCCATAACAAAATACCATACGACATAACACTATGGAAATATCCGAAGTACACCACTCTAGCTGTTGCGACATCTGTTATTTTCCTGATTTGACGAACTGCGTGGGCCGCTGAGCTAAGTTTGTCGGTTAATTTCTTAATATGTACACCCATTGCAGTTTGGAATCCATTGTGATCCCTAAAAAAAAAGTAGTTGTTGTGATAGGTTCAATGATTTTTCCTTCATTTCAATTTTAAGTTCCGATCTTTGTACGTTGGGAGAGAGAAAATGTATGCACTTTGTCTTTGCTGGATTTAAGGCCAAATTGTTCGCATCAAACCATTTACATAGGAAATTTAAAATATTATTAATTTCTGTAAAGTTTGCATTACCTCGCTTGGTCTTAAATAATAAGGACGTGTCGTCGGCAAACATAACTATTTCAGTGCCGGTTTGTTTTTTGCTAGATATAGTAAATCATTTACGTAAATGATGAAAAGAAAAGGTCCGAGTATGGATCCTTGTGGTACTCCCATTGTTAGGGTGGATCCTTTTGACTTTGCTCCGTGAATATCAATTATCTGAGTGCGATCAGTAAGGTAGGATGAAATGAGATCCACAGCAGATTCCGATATCCCATAAAATGCTAATTTAGTCAATAAAGTCTGGTGATGCACACAATCAAATGCCTTTGACAGGTCGCAAAATACCCCAATGGCATCATAGTGATCTTCCCATGCATTAAAAATAAATCTATTCAGTTTCGATCCAGCATCTGCCGTCGATCGTCCTTTCATAAAACCAAATTGATGAGCGTGTAATAAATTATTAGAAATGAAATAAGATGATATTTGATTAAGAATTAGTTTTTCAAAAATTTTACTAATACATGGCAGTATTGATACTGGTCTGTAGTTACCGGGGTCATCCTTTTCTCCCGATTTAAACAATGGTAATACTCTACTATGCTTCATCAAATTTGGGAAAGTCCCACTATTAATACATGAATTAAAAAGATTAGCCAGGTAAGGAGCAATTTTTATTATTATAGTCTGGATGCTTTTCGTAGAAAGACCCCATAAGTCTTCAGTTGCTTTCATTTTTAGATCCTTAAAAGTTTTCAAAATTGTTCCTGCCGTAACTTCATGAAAATCGAATCTTGACAATGGCGGATCCACATTTTCACGCAGTAGAGTTTCTGCTTGTGATGTTGAGGATGTCAAATTCTTAGTGGTTTCCATCGGTATACTAGAAAAGTATGATTCAAATGCATTAGCCATTTCAATCGTGTTTGTTATAATTTTACTATCATATTTAATTTTACATAGTTTATCACGTGGCTTATACTTACCAGTTTCCTGATTAATTACTTTCCATGCAGTTTTTATCACATTGTCAGATTTTTTTATTTTTTCACGTATATAAAGGGATTTTGCCCGTACACAAGCATTTTTAAAGATTATAGAATAATTTTTTACATAATTTAGTGTCGAAATGTCAGTACAATATGTCCTTAATTTGTATAAATTATATAAATTGTCCCTACTTTTAAATAGCCCCGTTGTAGCCCATTCGGCGAATTTGAGTTTTCTATTTATATTTAATTGCTTTGATTGAAAGATGTCATTAAATTTTCTACTTAAAGTATTAAAAAATGTATTATAACTATTGTCAGGATTGTCGATTAATGTCATTTCATTAGGAGAGTTTTGGAAGTATTCGTCAATGGCATTATTTAGGATTTCAACACGAGCTTGTGTAATGGGCCTAATTTGTATATTATCTTCTTTGCGCGTTATATTTGTGCGGATACCAATTCTCAGTCCTTTGTGATCTGATCGTAAACAATTAACCATCTCCGAGTTAAAATACTCACAGTCTACAAAGAAATTGTCAATACATGTAGCTGATATTCCCTTTTTCGTTATAGCCACCCTGGTTGGTTCGACAAATACCTCCGACAAGTTATATAATTGGCACAACAAAATCAATTTATTTTTTGATGAAGAATCTACTAAAGTATTGGTGTTGAAATCACCACACACAACAATTTGCTTACTTTTATTAGATATCCTGCACAAAGCTTCCTCCACTACTGCTAAAAAGGTCTCAAAGTTGGCTTTTGGAGGTTTATATATGCACAAAATTACACTAGATTCTAACTCTATACACGCTAGTTCACAGTGATTCTGGACACTGAGTTTTACAATATCTTTGCGTGATTTGAACTTTATGTTTATTTTCACAAAAACTATACACCCTCCTCCAAGGCCCTTTTTTCTATTATAAACGAATTGATGTCGTGTTTCGACAACCAGGTTTCAGTAAAGCACATAACTTCAGGTTTATTTGAACTGTGTAAATACATTTCGATTTCCTCCAGTTTGCCCATAAATCGGTTTATGTTTTGATACAGAATATTTAAAGTCTTGGAATCTATGTTCTTATTCTTACTGACACTAGTTTTAGTGTTGCCAGGAGACCTTGTATATTTTACGTTTTATAGAAACGTAGTGATGATGTCTCTGTTGTCTCATTTATTAGTTTAAACATTTATTGGTATTGGTGTCAATTGTGATAATGTTACAGCTAGTCAAATTTTCTGTTACCATTTTTTTTGTCATTTAGCAAAGCGAGGTATATAAGTTTGGCTAATGTACTTTTAGTATGTCTCAGTAGTATTGCATTTAATTTAAAATTCTGGATAAAATTGTTTACATCAAATAGTAAAATTCCTTCCTTCTGCTAGTGGTAAGGTTGTATAAATGCATATTTAATGAGTATATTTTTTGATTTTGAGCTTTGCTTAATGACGCCGAATATGGAAATGTGCAGAGTACAATTTTATTTATATTACCGTTATTATACAACTTAATTAATGAATTTATGCAATTAATTAGAACATTTTTTGTAACACCTACAGCACTTCCCATCATTATTATAATGTTGGAGTTTTGGAATTTGCGCAATAAAATTTTATTTATCAGTTCTTCGAATTTTACATTTGAGATACATGTATTCATTATATTTTCCTTATTTAACATATTATTAAAAATATCTCCAAAACCAATACCTATGTCATCAGAAAACATTTTAATGTCATTTATTTCTCTATCACATTCTTGTTGAATATGATGAGTACAGTTTTGTATATTATTTGTCAAATCGCTAGTATTATTTGTTGTAATTACGTCGGCATCTAACAATTCTGCTTTGTTAGATTCGTGCTCCGATGAAGTTGAGCGGAGTATGTCACTAGTGACACTGGTATTTGGCCCTGAAAAGGAATTTGTTTCATCTAGTGACTTGTGTAGATTTGATGATCTTGAATCAATCAAACTATTCAATGCCAATATGAGTTCTTCAATTTCTTTCTGGGCTAGGTTGTATTTTTGCTGCTGATCCTTGATATGTTTTTCCAATCTTTGTATGTTCAACATATCTTCGTCATGCTCCTGTTCATAGCCATTTATAGCTTTTTCGTGATCTCTTATTATATTCCTCAATTTTATCTTATCCTTTATTAACTCAACATTTATGCCATTACGTTTTTTATAATTTTTACATTTCAATATAATTTTTTTTGCTTTAAGATATTTTTTCAAATTGTTTTGTCCCAAAATAATATGACTGTCATTGTTTTTTATGTTTGGGGTATCTTTATCCAGGGTAAGATCTATCGTTTCAACTATTTTAGGACTATTTTTATCTCCAACTAATTTTTTGTATAAGCTTAAAACATTGTCTGCTTCTGTTTGATTTTTGTATAAATCTAAATTTTTAACTAAAGTTGTTGCTTGATTTAGTTCATATTCTAGTTTTTTAATTTTTATGTGCGCTTCTTCTAGTTCATATTGTTTATTTTCATTTATTTCAACTTGTTCCAATAGTTTTTCTTTGTCTAAATGTAATTGTTTGATTTCCTCTTCAAGAAGTAACATTTTAGTCTTTAATTTTGAGTTTTTATCAAAAATATTTTTAATTTCGATTTCCCCATCTTCTCTTTCTTGTAATAAGGTTTGGTTGATTTTTTTGGCATTTTGCAAGTCAAACAAGGTCAATTTTAGCTGTTGCTCCAATTCGCGTATGCTATTCTGTCTAGTTTTCATTTCTATAAATGCAATGAAATTAAATGAATGAAACCATTTGCTGGCAAATCGTAACTGATTCGATGTTTTGACACTCGAGCAAGTCAACAATATGAGTAATTTCCACGAACTTCAGAAAAATCGTAACGCAGTATGTTTCGGAACCGCAAAACTGTTGTAAATGTCAAATGTCACTTGTCTATCATATAAGTCATCTCAACTTTTTTCCACATCTGTCAAAGTCAGCTGTTCTCAATTTGTGCGTCAATGCCGTCAATAGTACTCGTTGAAAATATTAACTGTTTCTTTTACTAGTATTTTGAGCGTTTACAGTTATTTCGACGTTGTGTGTGTGTGGATTTAAAGTTTCAACGGTTATGATTAATTGTGTAAAGTGATATAATTATGACGATACAGCTCACCAGTGATGTTTTATGACTGCTTTTGCTTCGTAGGTTACACTTGGATATGTCGAATACTCGTAAGTTCACTGTACTTGATCGTTTCCAATAATTACAATAATAAATAGAACAGCAATCACTCCTCTATGTTTACTTGGCCAGTGTTGCCAGTGTAATTGAAGAGGAAGGTTTATGTGTATAAAATAGCAGAGAAACGCGGATAGTTTTAAAGATTTCTAATATAATGCCATAAATAAACACATTATTGAAGCTTACACTGCAAACGATGGATGAACCCTATGAGCTACATCAAATAAATGTACAGCAATATTATAGTACCCCTTCAAAAGGTCTACAAAAAATCTGCAATAGTGTAAGTATGTCTTAAGAAAAACCCACTATAACCATTTTTATTAGTACTTATATTTAGTATCAGCACTGCACCCGTGCGAAGCCGGGGCGGGTCGCAGGCTTAGAATAATTTGTCTGTGAATGAAAGTGGCGTCAAACCTCATTGTCCGAGTCTTAGAAATATCGATTCTGAAACAATGTCGTCTTGTCGAGCTTTGAGAAATCGGATCAAGAGATTATCCAGATTAGGATTTGGATGTACATCAGTCTGATATGAAAGAATGACGAGCAAGCCGTCAAAGCCGTGTGTTGGTATGCAACGTGCTCGTATATTTACTTCAACATCTTGCATGTACGCAAGAGCATTGATAGTTATAAGACACTTATTGTTATTTTTGTCGAAATTCATGATTTTCCCACGATTTCAGGGTAAATTTGGTCATTTGATTATGTACGGCATTGGTTCCATAAGGTTTCAATACCCCTTTTAATTCATTAGTCCGCAACGCTGTCCAAAAATCATGCGACAAGGAGAAATGATCGACAATTGCAACCCACAAGGTATTCACCCCTTCACCTGCACCCAGTTGGACAGCTTTCAAGTGACGGCATAGCGCTGAATCTTATTGTTTTATATCCTTTTATCATCCTACATAGGTCTCCTGGTGGTTCATATGCCCCAAAAATATTGTTCAAGGGTCTGTAAGTACATTGATCAAATAAAAAAATTGGTTGTTTGTAAATACGTTTGTTTTACGGACGACAGTTTAACGTGACAACGTCATAACAAAACATTGATGAAATGATTGCATACAATATGCAAGGTACAAGGAACGTAACGGTACACTTTTTCGTGCATGCAGCCGGCGTTCATCGATTTATGTCACGTCAAAAAGTTATTCCATTTTATTAATCGTTACTGTGACTTTTGAAGTTATACTGATTTTGGCGGACTTGGAAAAAGTGATGAGTGTGACTGTATAAACACACAAACTTTTTCTAAGAATCCTACTAATATTATAAATGACGATGTTTGTGTATTTGTTGCTAAATCACGTAGGAACTTCTGAACGGATCGGGTTGAAAGTTAGAACACATGTTAAGATGACTTCTTTTTACCCGACTGAAAGAAGGGTTATACTTTTCGCGCCTATTTTGTATATTTGTAAATTTCTTTATTCCTTCGTACCTTCCAAATGACTGTATGGATATTGACAATTAAGATATCGTTAGATTCGTCTCCCTAGATTGTACATTACAAAATGTTTTTTTTCTGTTAATTTTTGCTGTCGGGTTTTGTTTAACTTAATTGATGAATATTGTTACTTTTGAGCATTGATTACACACCTTTTAAAGTTATTCTTATCACAGATGAGAAAATAGTTATATTAAAATGTTTTTGGTGCGCTTGGAAGGTTAGAAGAAATGATCAGAGTGAATAAGTACGTACGTATTATATATCTACACTTTTTGCAAAATATACTAACATGTTAAAAATAAGGGTTGATTTACATCTATCCAAAATATCAATTAAATCTAAATCCACATAAACAAGAAGTTGTTTTATTTCACTGTTTTCGTTGTTATTGTGTTTTTTGCTGGTGTGATATTTGTGGAGATCTGCTCAGACACTTCAACTAAGAGTTTGCTCTCCAATCTGAGGATAGGTTGAAAAGGTTCGAGACAATAGAGTCTCAATGGATACGAATATTTTCGTTCTGTTTCTTTTATTTTACCTGTTTGCGCATCAATTTTTGGCCTTCGACGCAAAAAATGGAGTTTTACAACTTTGAAAGCGTGTTGGTGGAAATGGTAAGCACCATTAGACGCAAATCTCTTGCTCGTCTTGTCGTTCGATTTCATAAAAAAATGGCAGTCATAGAATCTGCTGATAGAAGTGAAAACGTATAACTCAGACTATTGGAAACTACGCGGGTGAAACTGGAGGACGTGGCCAATGAGCATGCTGACGCATTTCTAGATGGCCAATGGAAAATTCCGCCGTATATTTAGATGGCCTTAGGCCACCGAGTAGTCCCAAGCTACCGAGTTTACTCGAAGATTTCTTAACATTTCCGAGCATGACGCTACAATTCAATTCACAGCCTATGAAAAATCTGTCTGTGGCGCTCTAAAAGAAGTTTTCACTTAAAAAACGAAAACAATAAATGTTTTGGCACTTTCGATATTCACTTTCGTATCAACTGCTCTGACGATACTTTACATTAGCATAGCATGTCGGTGACGTAAACTTAAATTGCATTCTAGTAAAGACTGCTAAACGCGGCTAAAGAAGTTTTATTTTCAAAAGTATTAAAAAACATAAAATATATACGGTCGAATTGAGAAACCTCCTTTCGGTTAGTTTCGGTTAAAGTCGGTTAAAAACTGGTCAAGTGTTTTTTGATTGAATGAATTTAGAGCTGAACAAAAGTAAAATCTATAATTTTTAAGGTTCCGTAGCCAAATGGCAAAATACGGGACCCTTATGGATTCGTCATGTCTGTCCGTCCGTATGTTACAGCCACTTTTCTCCGAAACTATTAAAACTACACCATTGAAACTTGGTAAGTAGATGTATTCTGTGAACCGCATTAAGATTTTCATATAAAAAATAGAAAAAGTAATAAATTTTTGGGGTGTCCCATACTTAGAACTGAAACTCAAAAAAAAAAATCCATCAAAACCATAGGTGTGGGCTATCTATGGATAGGTCTTTAAAAATGATATTGAGGTTTCTAAGCTAAATAATTTGCACGAGAGGCTCCTCCAAAGTGGTAAAATGTGAGTTAAAGTGACATAACGAACTACAAGAACTTTCATATCGTGTTCCTTGCTGCTACGGAAGCCTTAATGGGCGAGTCGACTGACGAAACGAGCCTGATGGTAGGCAAATAGCCTGTCTATAACAGCATAGTGACACACATCTATTGAAACACTCATCACCCTGAGATTTAAGATGTTTTATCTCTAAGCCCTGTTACCTTCAAACTGGAACATACATTACACATACTGTCGAATCCTAAAAGCTCGACGCACTTCTGACCATTTTATTTTATTCACTAGACACAGCGCAGAGGTCGTAATATTTTACAGGCTATAGAGTATGTTCCCGGATTTACCCGTGTAAAGTTTCATAGCTCGTTTGGGGATCAAACATTACGGCGGATTCCGGAGTCTTCAATTGTTAATATACTTATGTTTATACCCAAAGAATAAATAATCCGTTCATCAATATTGTACTGATCGTCACTTGCATATGCTAGAAATACGTTGCTTTTTGACGTGACGAGTAAGACCCGCTCATGTTAAGCAAAGCTCAAATGTCTATAACAGCATATTGTCACGATAATTTATTTGGGAAAAGTTTAAGGCCAAGAACTCATAAAGCGGTTTTCAACGGGCCCGCAGCTTCTGTAGAATGCAGATTTATTTTATAATATATGTATGCAAAAATTGAAATCAAACTCATGACGCGGTTTACGCTCCCGCGCGGCTGCCACCCAGCCGTCATCCGCCACGTTCGCGGGCGAAAAACTCACCCGCGGCGGCTGCGAAACCGTGAAAATCAGCGGTCTCGTGAGTTTTGAAATAAAACCGTCGCCCGTCGCGGGCCGCTCTCGTGCGCGGGCGCGGTTGGAAACCGCTCCATGAGTTCTTAGCCTAAGGGTTATTACTATTCATCTATCATACTTACCTAATTTGTAGTATTTGTAGGATACTTAAGTAGGTACCTATATAATTTATATTTACAATTAAGTAAGTATTATATCGGCCATAGGAATCAGTTCCTATATTGCAAGATCTGCTAAGTTTGGGGCTTGACGAATGTCTAACAATTTATAGTACCGTACCTACCGTCCTAAAGCAAGAGTAACTTATACAATATATTTGTGTTTCCACTAAGAACCTTTGAAACACTTTGAATCTTCTGTTTTGCGGGGTCGTATTGCGTAGCAAACATGTTCAAACACGCGGTATGCAGTTAGTGGATTTCTGCTGCTTACTGAATGAAAGGTTTACGGAATTGTTAGATCAAAGAGTATTTTGGTTGAACTAACGTATAGGTTCATTGGTGAGTTATATAGACTAGTGGTCGGTTAGTGGTCGAAATTTGATAATAAAGTTATATTAATCCGGGACCAATTTGACTACTGACTATAAATGAATACTATACCTGCTAGATGCGCTAGATTACTTAGTACTGTGGTATTTATTTATAAGAGTTTTCAGTATTATAACATTGTGAAAACTTTACTGTATGTCGGTTTTGACACCAATATTTCGAGAGATACCATTACAGGGCAACGAGATAAATCATCTCATCATTGTTAATACTTAGACAAAAATAATTCGACAAGTTAATACTAACTACAACATTGTTTTTCATTGATACTCACGAGGAAATTGATTATAGTAGGTACGAAATAATTAAAAATTTATAATCCATAATAAAATTTCTATTTCTAAAAAAATTTCTATATCTCGCTACAGCAGGGAGCACTGCATTATTTCTTATTTTTCCCGATCAATGGTTACAATCTTGGTATCTTGGTCTTCAAATCGTGAGTGAATCGGTTTTTTCCCGCTCTATCATATTTATACTGTATTGCCGTTTAATATCAAGCAAGATGGTGGTCAAGTGTAAGCTTATAATAGTAAAAAAAAGTCAATTGAAAACTATACATTTTATTTTAAATGGTTTATCTTCGAATGTACCTAATTCCACAAACAAATATAAGTAATCTGTATATCTCAGTACAAAGTACAAATGTTGCTACGCATGTTTTCTTTCAAGAATGTTCGAACGAGGCAAATCGGATTTCTGACATGAAAGCATTCCCAGCCACGTCACAATTTCATACCTGTGAGCAAACAAGGGTACTACACTTTTTGGGGAACTAGCTTAGAGCGCACATACGAGTAATATGATATGCAATAGTGGCGCCGCAGTCAACGGGCTTTAGATGCGGCGTGAACTCTTAAGTCCCTATAAATAGATGGACCTACGACCCACCCTTTTACCGTCTAACTGAATCGGCTATGGCTTACTATTGCTGTCTCTATCATTACAAACGAAAAGAAAAGAAAGAAATATATCAAAGCTAAGACAGTTTTCGTTCGGCGGTAGACCGCCCGGTCCGAGTCCAAGGGATTTTTCCCATTATTATTGAACGCAGTTATTTGAACTCTTTCTTTGCAATAGCTAAGTACTCGCTAATATTTACATATTTATTTGCTTCACTGCCTAATAAATATTCTGGTTGCGTGTTTTAATGTAAAACAAAAGCATACAAATCCGTACGAAGCGATTTGAATTTTCCTTCCTTATTTAAAAATTTATAATCCATAATAAAATTTCTATTTCTAAAAAAATTTCTATATCTCGCTACAGCAGGGAGCACTGCATTATTTCTTATTTTTCCCGATCAATGGTTACAATCTTGGTATCTTGGTCTTCAAATCGTGAGTGAATCGGTTTTTTCCCGCTCTATCATATTTATACTGTATTGCCGTTTAATATCAAGCAAGATGGTGGTCAAGTGTAAGCTTATAATAGTAAAAAAAAGTCAATTGAAAACTATACATTTTATTTTAAATGGTTTATCTTCGAATGTACCTAATTCCACAAACAAATATAAGTAATCTGTATATCTCAGTACAAAGTACAAATGTTGCTACGCATGTTTTCTTTCAAGAATGTTCGAACGAGGCAAATCGGATTTCTGACATGAAAGCATTCCCAGCCACGTCACAATTTCATACCTGTGAGCAAACAAGGGTACTACACTTTTTGGGGAACTAGCTTAGAGCGCACATACGAGTAATATGATATGCAATAGTGGCGCCGCAGTCAACGGGCTTTAGATGCGGCGTGAACTCTTAAGTCCCTATAAATAGATGGACCTACGACCCACCCTTTTACCGTCTAACTGAATCGGCTATGGCTTACTATTGCTGTCTCTATCATTACAAACGAAAAGAAAAGAAAGAAATATATCAAAGCTAAGACAGTTTTCGTTCGGCGGTAGACCGCCCGGTCCGAGTCCAAGGGATTTTTCCCATTATTATTGAACGCAGTTATTTGAACTCTTTCTTTGCAATAGCTAAGTACTCGCTAATATTTACATATTTATTTGCTTCACTGCCTAATAAATATTCTGGTTGCGTGTTTTAATGTAAAACAAAAGCATACAAATCCGTACGAAGCGATTTGAATTTTCCTTCCTTATTCGTATACCTACCTAGTTAAATTGTGGAATTTATAATTTGAAACTTTTTAGGGCCAAAGTGAATAAATATCTTAGATCAGCGACATCAGCGTGCATCACCTACGAACGCATCGTCAGTAATAAATACCGCCTATATAAAGTACGTGTAGGTGCTACTTAGTACTCAAATTAAACGTATTTGTAGTTCCGAAATTTTTAATTTTCAAACAAAGAGTGGCTAGAACTACATTAAGTGAAAAAAAGAAGTGGTGTAATGCATAGGTATGAAGTTTTTTCGGATTATTTAGAAGCAAGACAATTTGCGAACAGAATTGGTTAATTGTGTTATTTATGACAAACAGGCTCACAGTTATTATTCTAGAAAAATAACGAGGACGGTAACTACGCGGGTTAAGCCTGGGGCGCTGCTAGTGTAATAATTGTAATTACATACTTATGATAGATAGATATATAGATTAACTCTTTATTGCACTTCACAAGTAAACAAAGTTACAAAAATATACGAAAACCAAAAAAAAACACATAAGGTATAATATTGTACCTACTAATCATCATTACTCTTTGAGTTTGTTTCACATTACAAACTCTGAACATTATTTTTACTGACTCAAATAGGTACATACACAGATTACAGAAACGTGGGTACATAGTTAAAAAAATCTATAGCTTTTTTATTTGTAGAATTATTCAGTTAGTTTTTTTTTGTAATAGAATGACAAGAGAGAGAATTGAGCGACGAAACGAACAAAATATGCGTGTGATGGTAAGCAACGAATCTACGGATATCGGGTTCTACCCATAACAGCACGGTGCCAACCAGATTTTTGACTTTTACTTACTACTAACTAAACTTTTAATTTAACTTTTTTAACACGAATAGTGCAAATCACTACCTAGCACCTAGCACATCACTACACTCGAAAGGATTAATCTCATTACCAAGTAATTTCACTAAAAACGTTGCCCTTCAAACCAGAACACAGTTTAAACATTGTTGCTTGGCGGTAGAATAACTGGTAAAGATGTGGCTTTTCAAGGTCGATTGTAAAATAATAGTTCGAAGAAATAAATTGAATTGAAATGAGTATTTCTGGGTCTGTTTCGGATCCTTCTAATTTGCGAGCTGTACTCGTACTACATTCTATTTGCAACAACCTCCAAACTTAGACGTTACCAACGACACTTCGACTGTCAGAACTACACTAGAATTCCGTCCTTCACTGAGAAGTTACATCTAATCTGCCTTCGTAACCAACCTCGAAACTGCTTGGTACGTTTGTACTAATTAAAATTACGAGGAGATAAAGCTTACCATACAACGTGTGGCGGAAAGGTCCAACAATATTTATTATAGTTCATCCATACTAGGTATCGCATCACATATGTGAATATTAGACACGAAAGCACAGAATTTTTTTAGGGTTGAAGCTAGTAAATTTTACATCAAACTTTGACTCGTATTATCTCGCGATCTAAAGTGCCGAGGGGAAAGAGACCTTCGGAGGCGAAGTCCACATCAGTGTTGGAATGACCTATTCAAATATTGTTGAACATTTCCGCCACACGTTGTATATCTGTATCAGTACCTACTTAGTATAAAACAAAGTTACTTTCCGCTGTCTGTCCGTCGCTACGTATACTTTAAAACCATATAACATGATTTTTATGGTTTTTCAGGGTTCCGTAAAACGTAACTTCATCATGTCTGTCAGTCTGTTTGTCCGTCCGTGTGTAAGGTGCATCCGGCTAGCCACCTTACTTATATTTATTATTTCTAATCGGGATTAAAAATAACAATGCACTTTAACAAATTTACACGTTTATTACTGCTTAAGATTCGGAACCACACATTTATTACACGGAAATTAAAGAGGTGTAACTTACAGCTAATTATAGGTTGAAACCTAGCTTCAAATATCGTTAGTCTATGAATTTATTTATAGCAAAGATTATGTTAATTTTAAAAACAACAGATAACACGGCTAGTGCATTCCTCTAAATGCCAATTATCAATATACAAAAGCAGATGCTTATATCCAGAATCTAATTATAGAAAAGTTTACACTTGCATTTACGACCATCGATATGAATGGATGGATGTGCCCTCCCGAATTTTCAAGCGCACCGAATTACGGTACCGTTAGGACAGACCTCGCCGCTAGCAATTCTAGGGTCAAGTATTTTGGTAGTTCTAAACCATACGCGCCACACCGAGGCACTGTCTCAACGGTGTCACCTTTTTAAAGTATTCAGGGCACGTCTTTGGATTTATATCGATGTTCAAAATGCTAACATGGGAGAAATAGATAACTGATAACTACAATCATATTAAGTTTGTTTGCATTTACACAACACTAGAAGGTTCCTACGGGCTCAATAATTAAATAAGTACTGCAAGGGTTCACGTTAAGTCTATAGCCCGCTTGTTGGGAATAACAATTTGACGATTATAAAAATATCAGTACTCCGTCATCAGGGAAAACATAATATCCCTTCTTTCACAATAAAATCAGAATAAAGGTAGAAATGAGATTAAGGTTAGAAATAAAAATAAGGTTTGAAATAAGAATAAGATACGAGTTAAGTATGAGAACAGAAACAAGGTACTTTCACGCAGCAGGCGTCAACTGGGTATATAAAAAGAGTCTAAATTCACCGATAGAAATTGGGTGACGTCACGAGCGGTACTCCACAGTCCGCGTTTCTTCCTTCGATGGCTTCGGGATGCCGGGAACGCGGGGAACCGAGCCTCGCACAAAATACGGTTTAAAACCACCCACCTGAGGTTTTGATCACTTTACCAGATGATGAAAAGCGATGATCAAATGGTGATGAAAGTGCAGATCTGATCTCCAAGGTGGAGAGCTGATCTCCAGAAAGTGAAAGGTTTATCTCCACACGGTGAAAGGTTTATCTCCACACGGTGAAAGGTGCAGAGAAGTGGCCGCCCCTGTTATTGGCCTTCTGGTCCACTTCGCTAGATATGCACCGCTGCTGACCTCTTTTCCTTTAGGTCTCACGTATTTAAATCGCCTTCTGCCGGACACTTCTCTGAAATCGAAATACCGAATTAAACACTGTCCCTTCAGGATTATCCACGGTTTATTCAATACGCGAGCTGCAGCAAAGACTTCAAGAAAACGAATCCTTACCTGCACCTTCAGGATTATTCACTATTTGTTTTATAGGCGACTTGCAGCTAGGACTTCAGGATATCGAATGACCACGTTCAATTCTCTCGTCAAAAATGTAAGCGATCTATTACTCGACCTTTGGACTCCGACGCTCGTGACTACGACCTTGAGTGCTGTTGGCAGAGGACCTCGCACCGTTTCCGGGTTTATTCTGAAAGCCTTAAGGTCTATTTTGCTGAGCGTCAAGAAGATTCTCGAAATTGCCAGAACAATTCATCTATTTCCGTTTTCTAGTGGATCGTACTTACCTCAGTCTCTCATAGATGTCTCTGCGATCGGCGCAAGTTGCCCGCCGGAGACGTTGATTTTTGACGGCACCTAAAGCTTCGGCTGATTTACCACAGATGTCGCTGTTAACAACCTTTGTTTAAAATATTTTTATAATTTTCTTTATGCACCAAAATTCCACCGTTACAATACCCCTCTGCCCATCGAAAGTTTCACTGGATGATATGAAACTACGCTGCCCTCAGCGTAACCCGAAACTAAACAAAATAAACAAGTTTCTGAACATGACATCCAACTAGTATTCCACGGAACCATCCCACAAACTTCTACATGGCTGAGCAATAAAAGAAACTAAACATACCAAAAAAATGTATGTACTGAAAAAATACTCAAAACACCACTCCAGCCCATCGTTATGAATCTGTAAATGGCTCCAAAATCATGAAATACATTCTGTTAGATCATGTCAGCATAAAGTTTTCATCTTTGAGCCAAAATAACTCATTTGACTCCTCGCTTTGCTATGTAGGATCAAACATCTATCTAAACTGAAACAAAGATCCTATTCCAATCAAATCCGATCAAACAAAAGTTTCCCAACACTAATTTAATTATGCCTTAACTTTAAAAAAAAATCTAGCAAACCTAATTTTAATTGGTTAGAACTAATAAAGAAAAACAAAAATAAAAATTAACTTTCTAAAATGTATATATATATTTGTGTGTATGTTTTAATAATATCAATATCTAAGTTGTATGTTATATATACTAAATATTTAATGTTATGCCAAGATATATAAATAATAATGTGAAGTAGTAATGGTTGTAGTATTACTACACCAAGGTACATTATCCATATGGATTTAATTTCATTCAATTTGGAACTATAAATCCATCTGGCTATCTTTATGTACCTAAAGTATTTAGTTGTGTGATCACTCCTTTTATACAACCTCAAAATTCCGAGCATACCTGGCATACTTTTGCATTCATACTTCCTCAAACACTGAATCATTTCCTTAATATCCATCATCTTACATGCGTCAATAGAGGTACCATTACTTCATCGTAGGCACTCCAAATCTTACACAAAGAATTTCTCTGCGATAACTCACTTCAAAAAATGTGGTCACGCTTTGAAATTCGGCCTTTCATGATGTCCCATCCCCGAGTTGATAAAAGTTTTATGAGTGGAAATCCCAAATTTAGAATAATAGATCATCGTTTATTGTTGTTGTGGTATAAAGGCTTAAATTTTAAAGTGGTTACCAACCGCCACTAAGCTAAGTTTTATTGTGGTATAAAGGCTTAAATTTTAAAGTGGTTACCAACCGCCACTAAGCTAAGTTTTATTGTGGTATAAAAGGCTTAAATTTTAAAGTGGTTACCAACCGCCACTAAGCTACGTTTTATTAGGGTGTAAAATGTAAATGTATTACTAAACTACTGTTCCCAAATGTTTCTAGTGTGTATATAATATATTATATAATACTGTTATCTATATATGTGTATATGTATGTAATGTGTCTGTATGAACTTATATAATATATATATATGAGTTCTTATACCTAAATTGTCTTCACTCCTGTAATCCTTTCCATTTCCATAAAACCAAACGCCAGGACTGATGTTCTACTGCCTTCATTTAACCTGTCTTGTCCGGGCTGTTCCTATAGTGTCACATTTTAGTGGCACTATATATCTGAAATATCCACGACAATCCTATGTCGCATGTCACTCAGCCGACTTGCATGCGCCGCTTGCACGCCTAAATATTCGGCACTAAAAAAAACATTTGTCTAAAAGCCCTTACTGTCCACACTAATCAGGTACTAGCAAAGACAAAAACCATCATGTAAACGTTGCCCCTGTGCCTTCCTCGACAACATGGCGAACCGCGACATGAAAACAAAAGAAACGACTGTTGGTATCCCCATAAAATAGGTACAATCACTCATATTGCACCTGAAGCATACCTCATCGACGCGTCCATACCTAACAGAGTTATCTAAAAACTACCGTTGGTACCTCCATAAAATAGGTACAATCACACATATTGCACCTGGAGCGTACCTCTTCGACGCATACATAGCTAACTGAGTCATATAAAACTACCGTTGGTACCTCCATAAAATAGGTATAAGCACACAAAAGTTGCACCCGAAGCGTACCAACGACATGCCTATTCAACGGCATGTACAGGACTAACCGAGCCATGTAAAAAAAATTCGTCACAAACAATCGTGAAAGAATCAAGACTTCATATCGCAATTGGTCCCCTGTCAAGGAATAAAGAGGGATGATTCTTGACTCCATCCTGATAATGCAACAACAATGCTATATGTCCCCTACTATGGACCTCTTAAATTCAACACAAGAAACTGTCAAGAAAAAAGTTTAAAGTTGTAGAAGGGTTACTGGAACTCTAAAAATTGAACAACAAAAACTATGTTTAAAACAACAAAAAAATATAACCAGGAATCTCTAAAATTTCAAAATAAATCTTCAAAACACACGATGTATTTGTTTGTTGTTGGTTGGATCCTTGAAACCTGGAAAATAATATTTGATTTTCAAAAGGATATGGACTGCTAAAATAATTCAAAGCATAAAATTCAAAAAAAAATTAAAGAACAAAAAATTTCAAAAAAAATTCACAAAATTCAATGTTTTGATTCGTGTTGGTCGGATTTCTCCAAACTCCCAAACTAGAATCTGGTTTTGTGAAAAAAAAAAATTTACGTACAAAATAATTTCCAAAAAATTTTAATAAAGGTTCAAAAATAATTTCAAGAAAAAGTCGATGGTTTACTTCGTGCTGTCTGGAACCATCTAAACTCTGTCTGTAGGCAAAACAACTTGACCTAAAACAAAATTGATCAGACAGAAAAAAAATTTACACCTTTATAAAAAAATTAAATACATTAAAAAAAACAATCGCTTTGTTCGTGTTGGCTGGGACTCTCCAAACCCAATAAAATAAAACCTGACTTTGAGAAAGGATAAAAATATGGACAAAAAAATTTTTCAAAAAAAATTCAATAAAATTTCAAAATTTTCGGCAGAAATCGTTGGTTTGGACTGTGTTAGCTGCAATTGTCTAATCCTTATAAACAAAATCTGAAAAAAAAAATTAAAATTTCAAAACAACACGCTTGCTTGGTTGGCAGCTTGTAACCCTAAAGCCGAAAACGAAAATCTGATAATGCAAGATAAATTCCTGAAATTTCAAAAAAATTTCAAGAAAAAAAAACTCTTCCTGTTGGCTGGAACTCTAAGACTGAAAATGAAAACACATCCTTATGAAAATGGATGTCGTGAAAAGTATCATGAAATTTCTAAAAAACATTTAATAAAATTTCAAAAAAAAACCCTTCCTAAACAAAACTCAAACCCCTGACGAACAGCTGACGTCTATTGCTTTCAAACTAGTTAGCCAGCACCAGTCGTAGAAAAAAAAAACCTTCGCCGTTTTATGCAAGTAACTGGAACCCTAAAATTTCAAAATTTTAATTCAAAGATCACGTTCCAAAACGATGTGGCTTGTCAAATGATGATAGCTAAACCCCCGCGATAAGGTGAACTCAATGATCTGTATGCACACAAAAAAATACAGCAAAAAAAAATAAGTCTGAAAATCAAAGTGCGTCATGAAATTCCAGACTCCCCCTGAAAATTAAAACACGCCGACCATGTAACATCAAAATTGTAACTCGGAGTGATTCTAAATGTCCCTATGAAAAAAAACATACAGTCGAACAGAGAACCTCCTCCTCCTTTTTTTTTTTTGTAGTCGGTTAAAATAAAAACACTTCAAGGAGGTGCTATACAGATGCATAAAAATTTATAAGAAAGCACAAAATATTGAGTTAAAATTATTTATCGCGTGGTGACGTAACGTTCTCGTTGGTGAATAGTACCTTATTACAAAACAACATGATATCACAAGTCACAAGTCTACCCTCTATTTGGTTACAAATAATTTTTATTTTAAAACTTCTTCTGTTAACAATCTGTGAATATACACCTTAAAATACAGTAATTACACAGCACAGTCAAAATATAACACAGTGAAAATACAGCAGTAAACGGCAATTGTTAAAGTGTAAAGTTGGGTAAATATGTTGGGTTTTAAAAGCGTACCCTACCCGGTTCCTTTAAAAAAATGTGAGTTTTTACGTTGGGTGCAAAATTGTTTCCTTCCGGTTCCTTTAAAAATGTGGGTTTTAAGTTGGGCGCCATATTGTAAGGTGCATCCGGCTAGCCACCTTACTTATATTTATTATTTCTAATCGGGATTAAAAATAACAATGCACTTTAACAAATTTACACGTTTATTACTGCTTAAGATTCGGAACCACACATTTATTACACGGAAATTAAAGAGGTGTAACTTACAGCTAATTATAGGTTGAAACCTAGCTTCAAATATCGTTAGTCTATGAATTTATTTATAGCCAAGATTATGTTAATTTTAAAAACAACAGATAACACGGCTAGTGCATTCCTCTAAATGCCAATTATCAATATACAAAAGCAGATGCTTATATCCAGAATCTAATTATAGAAAAGTTTACACTTGCATTTACGACCATCGATATGAATGGATGGATGTGCCCTCCCGAATTTTCAAGCGCACCGAATTACGGTACCGTTAGGACAGACCTCGCCGCTAGCAATTCTAGGGTCAAGTATTTTGGTAGTTCTAAACCATACGCGCCACACCGAGGCACTGTCTCAACGGTGTCACCTTTTTAGAGTATTCAGGGCACGTCTTTGGATTTATATCGATGTTCAAAATGCTAACATGGGAGAAATAGATAACTGATAACTACAATCATATTAAGTTTGTTTGCATTTACACAACACTAGAAGGTTCCTACGGGCTCAATAATTAAATAAGTACTGCAAGGGTTCACGTTAAGTCTATAGCCCGCTTGTTGGGAATAACAATTTGACGATTACAAAAATATCAGTACTCCGTCATCAGGGAAAACATAATATCCCTTCTTTCACAATAAAATCAGAATAAAGGTAGAAATGAGATTAAGGTTAGAAATAAAAATAAGGTTTGAAATAAGAATAAGATACGAGTTAAGTATGAGAACAGAAACAAGGTACTTTCACGCAGCAGGCGTCAACTGGGTATATAAAAGAGTCTAAATTCACCGATAGAAATTGGGTGACGTCACGAGCGGTACTCCACAGTCCGCGTTTCTTCCTTCGATGGCTTCGGGATGCCGGGAACGCGGGGAACCGAGCCTCGCACAAAATACGGTTTAAAACCACCCACCTGAGGTTTTGATCACTTTACCAGATGATGAAAAGCGATGATCAAATGGTGATGAAAGTGCAGATCTGATCTCAAGGTGGAGAGCTGATCTCCAGAAAGTGAAAGGTTTATCTCCACACGGTCCACACGGTGAAAGGTTTATCTCCACACGGTGAAAGGTGCAGAGAAGTGGCCGCCCCTGTTATTGGCCTTCTGGTCCACTTCGCTAGGTATGCACCGCTGCTGACCTCTTTTCCTTTAGGTCTCACGTATTTAAATCGCCTTCTGCCGGACACTTCTCTGAAATCGAAATACCGAATTAAACACTGTCCCTTCAGGATTATCCACGGTTTATTCAATACGCGAGCTGCAGCAAAGACTTCAAGAAAACGAATCCTTACCTGCACCTTCAGGATTATTCACTATTTGTTTTATAGGCGACTTGCAGCTAGGACTTCAGGATATCGAATGACCACGTTCAATTCTCTCGTCAAAATGTAAGCGATCTATTACTCGACCTTTGGACTCCGACGCTCGTGACTACGACCTTGAGTGCTGTTGGCAGAGGACCTCGCACCGTTTCCGGGTTTATTCTGAAAGCCTTAAGGTCTATTTTGCTGAGCGTCAAGAAGATTCTCGAAATTACCAGAACGATTCATCTATTTCCGTTTTCTAGTGGATCGTACTTACCTCAGTCTCTCATAGATGTCTCTGCGATCGGCGCAAGTTGCCCGCCGGAGACGTTGATTTTTGACGGCACCTAAAGCTTCGGCTGAATTACCACAGATGTCGCTGTTAACAACCTTTGTTTAAAATATTTTTATAATTTTCTTTATGCACCAAAATTCCACCGTTACACGTGTGTCATATCCACTTTTTTCTAAAATTATGAGAACTATGCTGTTAATACTTAGTAAGTAGATAAATTCTGTAAACCACATTAAGATTTTCACACAAAAATAATTAAAAAAAAAACAATAAGTTTTGGGGGTGCCCCATACTTAAAACTGAAAATAAAAAATATTTTTTTGTCATCAAATAGGCGTGTCGACTCATTTTTGATTTAATGCGCCGTCAAAAGGCTACTCAATAACTGAACCATAGGTGAAAGAATTACTTTGATATCTTAAAAACTTCCCGCGATATCACGATTTTAAAATCACAATTTTGGACTCTCCCAACGCTTCATTCATTCATTCATTCATTCTATCAAATAATTTAATATAATTGCAGGACCTGACGTCACGCCTATTCATTCTCATGGTGTCTCTATGGATATGTCTTCAAAAATGATAAAAAATTTAATTTTGCTATTGTAGTGATTTGTCAGGAGTCTATTCACAGTTATGACTGTGTTGTCTTATTCGTAACTAATGAATAGGACGTTTTAGCTTTGGCTTTTAAATCCAAATTTACCTTGATTTAAATTGTTTGGGCGTATAAAAAGTAGAACATTATTCACGAGTACCGGTGGTAGGATCTGGATCCTGTGCGAGGCAGGTATTGGCCGCCCCAGAGCACTTGACACCGCAATCACGGCGCATTGTCGCCTGCCGCCATTTCATTATGTACCCTGCAGGGTTTCTCAACGTTAGGTACTGGTCTACGGTGGGTTCAGAAGGGATTTAAGAAAAAATGGACAAGGAAATATGATTTAATACTGCCACTATAAAAATTCGAACTCTAAAGAGACATTGAGTAATCCAAAACTATGTAATGGCCGAGAAGAAATAATTGATTGAAAACTTGATAAGTGAGTGCGTTACCCAGCATAATGTAAGTATTTTTGAAACCTGATCGTCGTTTCCAATCTTCCATTCGTTGAAAAACGCACGCAGGATAGTTATAAAAAATACTCTTAGAAATTGTATAACGGTGCTGGTGAAGACTGTACAGTATGGTGAGTTTTTTTAAAGTGCAACTTTATGTTACTATGTTTGCTCTAATATAACTTCGCACTTTAAAGAACACGGCTAAATAATAATAAATACAATTCACACACAACACCATCAGACCCCAAACTAAGCAAAGCTTGTACTATGGCGGCCAGATATCTGATATAATACGTACTTAGTACCTGGGTGACCGAGCTTTGCTCGGTTACTTAAAATAAAATTTAAAAGTAAATAAAGAAAAAAAACTTGAAAAAAGAAAGGCGGTTGGATTCGAACCCGGACCTATATACCATATTATGACCGCGCCCATCTTCCCGACTGAGCTAATTAATATCCTACTGTCGCGTGACCGTGAATTTACCTTCGCATTCTAATCTTTATGTAACAGTTTTTCATTGTCCAAAACACGCATAAAACGGCGTTTTTTTTAATAAAACCTGGCTAGATCGATTTATCGTCCCTGAAACCCTCTGCATACGTAATTTCCTGAAAATCGTTCGATCCGTTTCCGAGATTCAGATTCTATATATACATACAAGAATTGCTCGTTTAAAGGTATAAGATATAGTTGTAAATTTGTTCTAAAATAAATGAAATTATTCTTTAAAGTGCGACGTTAAATAAGAATGTTCGCTCTAATAATAATATATCGTCGCACTTCAAAGAACTCATCTAAATGAAATTATCATTCACAATTGTTTTAAAACGATATATAAATTATAAATGTATGTGGCAGCTAACTAGCTTAATCACCCGTCCAATCAACAGCCTAGCCTAGCCTCGTTACTAAACAGCACCGTTTAACCAGCTTCCTGTCATTCAGCCATTTGATCAAATAGCCAGGCAAATAACTTGAATAGTTGATATTTAGTTACTTACCTAGTCTGTTCCATTCAATTTAGTTCCACTTTCAGACACCTAGTACCAAAACAACGACAAGGAACGAAAAGTTAGTTCAATTACCTCATACGTCAAAATCAATTATAATCAATGAATCAGCTATAAATCAATTGATTAATTATATTGATTGTGTGAATTGCGCAGCACAGTGTGAATCTAAGTGATCACGTATTCAGTAATAGACAATGAACTATGTCTGCTGGTTTCCTTAAATCATTATCACTATCAGCTAGTTTTATGCTACTGAGATTGATAGGCAGCTCAGTAATCAATGCTTCCCCGCCACAAGATGGCTACAAAACCTTGTATCACCCTGCAAATTACCCAACAGTTTTCTTAAACAAACTAGGCACCGAAACTAAACTCCACATATGTATGTAATACAAACAGTTCACCTTATTGTCTTGATTTATGTCTCAATAAGTCTAATGCGTAGCTCGAAAAAGCGACATCGTTTCATGATTGATGTTCCAAAGACACCAACAAAAAAATTCGACTCTACTTTTGTGATAAGAACTTCAAGGCTATGGAATACGTTGCCTGAGTGGGCTTTTCCGTTGGTTACAATCTTTGTGTCTTCAAATCGAGAGTGAATCGGTTACTTCTATGTAAACACGTTCCATCGTAGACCGCATCGTCGTTTAACATCAGGCGAGATGGCGGTCAAGTGTGAACCTATAAAAGTAAAAAAAACCTATTAAAAAATTGGAGTCAATTTATTTTGGTCATTTCGTGATGCTGCCAAATATTAATTGCAAATAAGCTGCCCAGTTCATGTTTTCACTTCTGGGACTTGGTGCTTTCTTTGTCAAGGAGAAATCAAGGCCATAGCCTAGCTGTGGGAACATTTAGTGGGAATATTTAACTGCTTATGTAGGCAGTGTTCGAAACTACGGACTCACATTTTGTGAATGGCACGTTCCAGCCACTATGCCACCACGGTTTCTCTTACAACGACTACCGCGAACCTATTAATTATTACTTAGGTACTCTAGAACTACACTAACGAAGTAAAATCGAGCACTTAGTGTAAATTAAAACCGCCATGCATTACTAATAAATGCCACAGAACTTTGGCACTACTCAAACAGAGAACACAATAATCCTAGAGAACCACGATAAATATGAAACTTTCGACTTGGTTTCTCTACATTACGCATGTATATTGTTTGTTTGTTTGTTGAACAAAGTGAGTCGTAACTAGAGTCCACATAAGCATTACATTACTGTGGTAAAATTGTTGAACTATATGTATGTCGCTCATTTAACTGCAAAACACGAAACTAACATAATAACACCAAAATTCTCTTGATAACCATTTTTAGGAGTGCAAGCACCATATTTACTAGAGAAATAAATACATAAATATAGAAGATACGGCTGGTCTAGTCGAGAGAACGGTGACTGCCGATCCGGACACCCCGGGTTCGAATCGCACCACGCGCACCACTGTCTTTTTCGAAGTCATGTGCGTAATGCCGCTAACTTAAAAACGGTGAAGGAAAACATCGTGAGGAAACCGATATGTACCTAGAATCTTTCGGGGTCATATGTCATCCACCAACCCGCACTTGGCCAGCGTGGTGGATTATGGACTTAACTCTCTCCTTGCGAGAGAAGGCCCCGAGTCCCAGCAGTGGGAACATTTAGTGGGCTGCTTACCTATGCTAAATACATAAAGTCAATAATTACATGCAAGAAGCATCAATAAAAATCAGTAGTATTACAAAAAAATAAATTATATAAAACATAAAAATTTGCACTGGAAGAATTGCTACTCCAATTGAGAGATATGTCAAAGTAAGTCAAAGGCTTTCGTTTATCAGTTTTAATTACGATAGTGACGCCATAAGTCAACAGTCGTAAATGTGGTGAGAGATCGCTTTGCGGTTTGTAATAGACGGCTTGTTTTTAGAATTTTTATATTACACCTAAATAATAAATAATTTGTACTAACAGCGTTAAATCTCTTAAATTAGGGTTTCTGATAGTTTTTTCTAAGTCAACCTCGAAATTAAACTATCTATGTAGCTTAGTTCTTATAGCTGAGCTAAATATATTTTAGAGATATAATATTTTGCGAATAACTGGCTTAAATATTTCAATATAGTTAATTTTGGACGTCCGGGTGCAAACATGAACACAATAATACAATTACTACAATCTGTTTAAAACAATGAAAATCACGGTAAACGGCCATGACTCGGTAACCTTTCTAAGAGGATGTTTTTTGATAAGATTAATTTATCTTCTATGCTAACAGTACTTACAGACCAAAGCAATCATACCGCTACCGCTAGAATAAAAAATACAATATGTATTACTAAACAATAAATAAAATGTAAATCAAAAATTATAACTAGTTATCATATCTACCAATTTATGAAAAAACTAACAGCTTCCCGCCCTTCCACTCGCGTAGTTTCCTTTATTTATTTATCCAGGATAAAAAGTAGCCTATGTGTTATTCGAGACTAAATTACGTTCAGGTGTTCCGATTAAGCAACAAACACCCAAACAACTAATTATCCAAACTTTCGCATTTATAATAAATAGGTAGGTAATAATTATTTTGGAAAGTGTTGTTAGACGACGATGAAACGAATTCCATGATTTTATTCATCCAAAATGCTCAAAGCGCCTAGAGAAAGTTTTACTTGCACACAAAATGACAGAAGGTATATTTTGTGATTAGTAAAATACATGAAATAAAAAAAATCTTAAATGAAAAAAAAAACATATAGCAAGAGCCCATAACTTTCTGCCGTAAGTAGGTATTTCTACATTTACGTAAATACTGCGCGAAGCAAAACACTGATTTTTTTGTTGATATCAGATTTTTTCAATGTTTGTCACTTCGAGTGAGACTTCAAAAAAACATTATTAAATACGGAGGTCACAATTGCTCGAATTTTTAAGTTCGCATCCTGAACTAGTCTTCAAATAATTGTCTGGAGAAGCGTTTGCGCGACTGAAATAGCCCCAGTCGTAATTTCGCCCAACTCCAAGTTACAAGTTCTAGGACTTTCATTTTGTCTTTTCCACGAAACATTTAAAGGGAACGTTGGAGGTAATAGTAAGGTTAAATAGTGCCAGTAGTGCCATTTCGCTGTATCCCATTTTCCGAAGACCATTCTCCTTTCCGTCTTACGTCTTAACAACTCTTGTTATTAACTCGTACAATGCAGAGGTTAAAGTAAAACAAGCGATTTACAAACATTGCCCGAACCACAACAACTGCTTGATTTACGATGTATATCTTGTCGACTGGATGAACTATTCTAAGCTTTGTAAACGATCGGATAAGGTTTAAAATTGTAAAAAGTTTTATTTAAGCAAAAGCGTGTCCTTTTAGCAGTATAATGCAGTATTGAAACTTTTCATTTTTGGTAGTTTGATGCGTAAGGAGCATAATAGCATAAGCGGCCCTTTTTGTTTTCCCAGTGGTAGTAATCAGCATATTCAGGTAGATATCAGGTAGGATTCGGAAGTACTACATCTGTGCCAGTTAAATCTACCGCCACGCAATACAGTGCAAACATTACTACAACAGCATTTTATGCGCATTTTTAAACAATGAAAAACTGTTACATAAAACATTACTGACTGTAAAGTTCGTAACATTCGACAGTATAATAGGTAAGCCGGGAGAGAAGTTGGGCGGTTATGGTATCATAGATCCGGGTTCGAATCCAGACGGTTCCTCTTTTTTTCAAGTTCCTTCTGGGTTTTTTTTGAGATAATCTATATGTACCTAATAATACTCAGTGTATAAACTGAGCAAAGCTCCGTCACCCAGTTACTAAAATTGGTTATAGGTGAAAGAGTAATTACAACGACCTTATGTTTGTGAAATCGGTATTTGCGCTTTGTCGCTGTGATCTCAAAAATTTTGGTTATTAATAGATGGAAGAGAGTGGCTAAATAAAGTATTTGAAATTAAATTTGCATCACATCAGCTATATCGGTAATTTCTTTGTAAGCTTTCATTCATTTGGGGCTAAATGGTGCTGTGAAAATGTCGACCTCTATTTATTTATTAAGAAAAAAATACAGTAATATTTAGAACATTGGTCACTGCATTCAAAGATTGTTGCTTCATTTAAGTACCGTCAGCAGAAGATTTTTATTAATGTACAGTCAGCAGTTGAGTATATTATATATTATAGATTAGAGGTCGGAATTTATCGGTACTACGATTGGGAAATACGGAAAATTAAATGATTGCTGTCTAGTTAGAAAACGTACTTAGGCCAAGGTAATATAACGTGGAACTCCTGCATTTGCAGTAGGTAGTAAATAAAAAAAATGACAAAAAAACAAAACAGCTAGTGTTTCTACCACGGACATTCGGGGGATATGCCTTAATTGCGAATTTAGTTCGAAACCTAGTGTCTCCGGCACGGTTTCTACCTAAGTTACTTTATGTTATAGCCTGTCAACTATTATAGTCTCAGTACATAGTCTCCGTTTTTTATAGTGATGTTAGTAATTAGGCGGTAGGCATATTCACTGGAAACGCCTAAATTTTCAAAGCATTTTGATTGTAATATACTGGCATCTTTCACTGTCTAAGACAAATTGTTGTCGCAAAACAAAATAATATAAATCTATACTAATATTATAAAGCTGAAGAGTTTATTTGTTTGTTTGTTAGTTTGAACGCTAGGATCTCGGGAAGTACTGGTCCGGATTGAAAGATTACTTTTCTATTGGATAGTCCATTTATCGAGGAAGGCTATAGGCTATGGAAAATAACGCTACTATTAAAGCAAGAAGCGGAGCATGAATCAAGAATGTAACAAAATCGGGAAAAGATATTCCATTTTGAGAGTATTCGTACGTTTCGTGCTTTTTTTTCGAGCATGTGTCTAAGATTGCGTCATTGAATATCACAGAGTATATACCTTTTGAATATAAAACGTTTGCTAATATTTTTTTTTCTAAATCTGTGTTGGTACAACCAATTTCCGACAGGTGGCGTAGCAGGTAGCTGAAGAGGTGTTCTGTTTGAAAGCGATATTCTCAGGAATGGCTGAACCGATTTCAGTCATTCTTTCACCGTTGTATATGTACGGGATCTTGATGAGTACTATATAATGTACCATGGGCAACGCCGGGCGGACATCTAGTAAAAGTATATAAATAAAATGAAATGTCTTTATTTGCGAAAATGGGTAATTACAATAAGATCTTAAATGTTTACATTGAGAACTCCATAATCAACCTTACGGCATGCAAATATTAGGTTGTCAATGACAATTTGACGAAAAAAACTTTATAACTCATCACTCTAAGCTGCCTATTCAAGAATTTTACCCACAGATTACTTTTACTCTATTATTATCTACATTACATAAGTATACAAAAACTGATTAGACATTTATCACAATCCAATGATAATGGAAGCAAAATAATAAAGTAAATGGATTTTTTTTTAACAAAAGTAATGGCAATGAAAGCTTTACATTAATACATTTAGCTATGCTACCAATATCCACGAACAAATAAAAGCTTACAAATTTGAATCTAATTTATCAGTCAGATACTCATTAACTGTATAATATGCCCTCTCTGTCAGAAGGCATTTTAATTTATTTTTAAATAAATACATTTCTTTTATATTCAAAAAAATGTTCTGGTAAGTGGTTGTAAATCATAGGAGCCATGCAAAGTGCACTGTTTCCTAATAGTGTTGTGCTATGTACAGGAATTCTAATTTTATGTTTGTGACGCTCACTTTTTAGATTTTCAAATAATGACAAATTGTTTCGCACAAACATTACACATTTAAATATATACAACAAAGGCAACGTTAACATTTTTAATTTGCGGAAATGAGGTTTACAAGATTGCCTTTGACGCAGTTTACTGATAGCCCGGACACATTTCTTTTGTGATCTGAAAACCATATGCCTTCCTGAGCTATTGCCCCAAAATATAATACCTTATCGAAGCAGCGAAGAGACATTGCCATTATAGGCTGATAATAAAGTAGGTTTACTAGCTTTCTTATTTTTCCATAATTAAAAGTAGGTGATGATGGTAATGAAAATAAAACCTAATGTACGAAATATTGAAATACATTTTACTGGAACATGAAGAGTTAAAATGATTACCTAGCACTGCACTGCGCTCGTCACCCAGATATCTAAGACATTATATCTTTAAGCCCCGTAATTTCTCTGGAAACATTGCCCTTCAAATCGGAACACAGTAATGTTTGCCCATTAATGCTTGGCGGTAGAATAACTGGCGAAGGTGTAGTAGATACTTCCCCAGGCGGACTACCTACGACTGCCGAAAGTCCTACCACTACTAAATCTACTTCTTCACACGTCTGCACATAACACCCAGTTAGGTATTTGAACATAAACAATCTAAATGACTACCTACCACAGCGCTGCGCTTATCACCCAGAGCTATAATACTATGGTTTATCCCAGTCCTAATTTTTCTAGATTTGTTTTCCTTTAAACCGGAACACCGTAATGCTTGCACATAACTATTTGGCGGTGTAACTATTGGCTAAGGTGTAGTCCTTCTCCAGGGGGACTCTAAAATTAATCATACCACTATTCTAATACTCTGTTAAGAGTGGACAATGAAGAAGAGCTGATTTAGTACTGTCCTATAAAGACAAATAATTTCCGCTTAAATAAAACCTCTTGCATTGCAAACTTTATATATCTAAGCAAATCACCTTGGAGGTCGTTCAATTTATTTAGCTCCAAAAATAAAAATAAACAGCGAAGTTTTCTTATTTGCCAAAAGAAAATTAGCAAAAAGTTAATAGGTTGGTTCATTAACCATAATGTAGGGGTTAATTTACCCTTTTGCCTAATAATGCGAACTACAAAAGGCCCTTGATTGGAATTCTTCGGGAAGTCCCAAAGTTCCTATTTTAACAACTTGTGAACACGGAAGACTGAAAAAAGTTTTGTTTTTATTTATTAGGTCATTCGAGCACGTTGATCGAGTCCGATTAATTGGAAATGTTTCTGCTTCTGTTCCCTCGTGTATAATATTTTCCTCAGTTATAATAATAATATGGCAAAATAAATGATATGATAGGTAGTTTTTTACTGAACACACGAAATAAAATAATTCACAAAATGGAATAATTATCTAAACACATAAAGCTAGTTGCACATGGACATACTGATCAAACTCAAAAAACACAAAACAACATCCTGATGAAACACAAGACGTTGGCGAAATTGTGCTTACCAAGCATTTATCTCACACGTATATATATCACAACCAAATAGAAGCCAGAAATGAATCGAAGAGGAAGAATCAGATGACATAAATAAAAACCAGAAATGAATAGAAGATGAGGATGAAGAAGATTTTAATCAGCTGACTATTATTTTATTTTTTTCATTGTATAAATTAAGACTACAACAAATTGTCTTGCCAGACGTATTGCATGCCGCTCGCAGAGGCCAGTTTGTATGGGGCAACTTTTAAAATGTTTTGTATCATCTTATCTTACCTACAAACCGCAATAAAGATTTTTGTATTTGTATTTGTGCGATGGATGGTGGCCTCATCGCGATCTCAATCAGGCAACCTTAGAGTGGTGTCCGAGGCTTGGGAACCTCCACGTGATGCACCTTGGACACCACACAACAACTTGCCTGTAGTATTTTGTTTGTGATAGCTAATCCCGGCCGGGGAAGGAACGCGCGTAGATGTTCGATGCGTAGCGATTGGAATAACTTTTGGAACGTTACTAGGCGATGATTGTATGTACTTGTAACAGTCCTAAGTCATTCCTGAAGGATGTTCGTTGCGCGCCGACCTTGAGAGAGGAAACCTCTCTCATTGATACGATGCGGAGGCAAAAGCAGACACGGGGCAAGCCCGAGGGGAAATACTCTGTCTTGAACGTCATCTTCACTTTTAGGATCCGGGACGTTTAGGGCCATCTAGTCATCAAACACTCTATCTAGGAATATGCCCTCCCGAGGAACAATGCAAAGGAAATGAAAACATACAACACGAAAGTTTTGATGGGTTCAGGGCAAGATAAAATAACACTACAAAATGTACTCGAAAATCTAGAAGCACATTTACGAAATCAATAAGCTAAGTACAAACACTAAAATATTTTCTACAGATATGATAATATTACACGAAGAAGATTTCGCCGTCGCCCCTAGAAAATGCGCATACATTTCAACTGGCAAAGGCTGGTAAAGTGCGTAGTATTACAATACTTAAAATATTCATTCTGTACTCCCCATTTTGTCTTTGATAAGTCCTATACAATATAGATATTTTCTGATCTAATATTTTCAGTCCTACAGTTTACGACAGACGGCAAGAACTGAAATATTTATTTCGCTGGAACATTTCTCAGTCTCCACTATTTTTGAGATGAAGTATAACTATGGATGTTTGAAAGCGTTGATAGACATTTTAGTCCATATGATGTTTTGATATGAAAATATATTGTGAAATAATCCGACGGTACTTTACCGTCAAAAACAGTAGATACATACGTATAATATATAGGTACATTTAACATTTTTTCAAAATTTTCTGAGAGGTTTATCGACGCGACACGTGAAATTTAATTGAGTCTTAGTAGTAGTAGTGGGCTTGATAAAATCTGGACTATCTTTAGATCTTCATCGGCTTTATCTACAAGGAAGTAAGTAGTTAGTAGTAGGTACCTATGTAAGTGTAGTTAGTGAAGTATTCAATGTAATTCAGTTTTGTTAATAAAGGTTCTGACGAAAGAGTTTACATAAACTACGTATAGAGTTGGCACCACAGACTAAGTATGAGAGATACACTGTTGGCACAAACACTTTACACCGAAAGCACGGGTAGCATCTTTCTTGCCTTGTGGGTCTTGTGGAACTGTCATACTTTTGTAGCAGGACATCACTCTGTTGCCTTATAAAGTATGCTTACGATTGACACAAAGGAACACAAAGGAACCCCACTGATGGCCGTTGTCACAAAAAATAATGCACTGTTCTAACGGCCAACACTGGGGCCGGTTTTAGTGGTGGCCGTTGGGAGCATACTAAAGGAACCGTGCGGAAAATCTAACTCTACATATACATAGTATAATTATGTAAACTCTTTGATTCTGACCGTTAAAAAAACTATATTACTGTACCTACGTACAATCACATTTAGTTCTGACGAAAGTTAATGATATTTTGTAAAGTACATAGATAATCTTTCGTCTTAACTTTACTATTTTTTCTCCTGTTGTAGTTATGTTTTTGCTTATTTGAATTCACATGGCTTGTAGCCATAAAACGCCACGCTGTAAAGTAGAGTAGTAGACTTTTGACTATAACGTACACATTGTATCTATTATTTTAGCAGTGACGGCTACAATTCTTAAGACGTCTCTAACTAATATAGGCTTAAACTTGACTGCCATTTCGTTCCTGATGTTAAGCGACGATGCGGTCTATGTTGAAGCGTGCCTATAAAATACCGATTCACTCTCGTAAACAAAAAGAGAAAAACAATCAAGAAAACAAAAAAAAAAACACACACTACACTGCTACTATCACTAAAGCAGAAAAAATACATAAATATGTAAGTACATCTTGATAAGTATTCAACAAAACAAAACTAACTTACTTACTAAAGTTTTCAAATTTGATAAAATTTATGTGGATGCGAACGATCTTTTCAAAGGCATTTTTCCCTATGCTTTCCCGCATAAACAGCGTCGTCACCTAACATCATAAAGGTCAACTGTAAACTTATAACAGTGTTTTTTAACTATAAATAGAACAAAACTGCAGTAAAAGAAATTTCAGTCTAATTTGAATGTCTTTACTCACGAAGGTCGTCTCATTTCAAGATGAAGTTCTCTTGTAGATTTTGAGGATCGTCTCAAAAGTTAGAAGCACCTACTTATAGATTAACATTATATTAAGCGTTTCTTTTTGACTTCGCAGAAAGTTTTAATTACCGTCAAACGCCGGAGCCACCTGCCCACTGACACTTTATAAACTCGCTAATTAAAGATGATTCTTGATTAAGACTAGTTAACTACTCATCGGGATGGTAGATAAATTGGAAACAGAGTTAAAATAACACCTTCTACTACCTTATTTTTTTATCGGACTGCTGGTAGATTGAAAACGTGACATCATTTCAGGGTTGACGATTCATAGATTCGAACAAAGAGGCTTGATGTCACTTTGGTAAAAAAAACTTCTAGGCTGTGGAATGCATTACTTGACTGGGGTTTATCCGATGAATACAATATTCACAGATTAAATATCCTGTTGATCGGCAATGAAACGAATCTCGTCCACATTCACAACTCACCAGCGGGGGCGCAGGACGCGGTAAAAATCCGCGCTGTGATAAGCCGAATATCCGTGTGACTACTTTCCACCAATGATCGAAAAAAACGAGATAGAGTTATGCAAACTACTAAGAACAGAGCAGGATGCAAAGAAAGACTTCATCACCACGGAATTTAAATTTTGTTGGGGTTGCTATACATAATTACTCGACGGATTTCGACGAAATGTAACAGTTCCGTGTATACGTTAGAATATAACATACAATACTTTTTACCTGAAAAAATATTATCAATAGTGTGGTATTGTGAGAAAATCTACAGGAAACAAGTTAGATACCTATATCTCTATTGCAACAATGTGTTCGGTAGGTGTTGAAGCAGAACGGATACAGATAAAACATGCAACGCACTGAGTGCACCCCTAAAAGATTAGAATATTGATTGGACCCGCTGAATTCGAATACTCGTTAAATTGTATAATATCAAGTACTACATCATTCTGGTCTAGTCTAATAATTCATACAGTCGTTCGACGAAGACGTCTAAAAGGGGGTAATCGTGCGGGGTGAGACGCGGGAAGTGCGTACGCTCCCAAGCTGCGAACACGAAAATGTTAGTAGTTGGGGATATTGATTCGGGGTTGACGTTTGACACATGTTTTGATTTTATTTCGTTTATAATTATTATAACTAGCAATTGTTTATAGCAATAAATGAATAAAGCAATAATTCGCATGCACGTTTTTTTGTAATGTCCTCTGCATTGTTGCCATTTACCGCAAGTTTAAAGGCGTCATCTAACTGGTAGATTATCTTTATACTGTGTTTCTGGTGAAATGAACGACCACGCTTACCAAGCGAGGCGAGGGTAGATAAAAATGAGGGTACAGAAATAAAGATTGTGGTTATTTCTTTGAAGGGGGATAAATGACAAATCCACCGCGAATACAACAGCAGCAGGAAAACCCATTAACGTCATTACTTTGTATTATCACAGCTGCACTGAATTACAATGCTAAAACCTTTGTATTGGGTCAATCAGAAAGTTTATATGACCTTGAAAGGAACAAGCTACCTCACTAACTATGAACAAGTCTTGCGGGAGTTGACAGTTAAAAGCGACGACAAATCTATGCTACTAACATAATAAATCTGAAGAGGGTTTTTGTTTGAAAGCGACAATCTCAGAAACAAGTGGACCGAGTTTTTTAAAAGAATGTTAGAGTTACACTAGTATTAGTTAATTTATTAACTAAAAAAAGGCTGTTCACCCGCTTCCGTTCCAGTTGCCGTTATTACCCCGTGAGAAAAATTAGACTTTGTACTATTGTATTGTGTATGTATCATTCGTTCTATATCCGCCATTCACTCACGTAGACACGCTTCTTCATAAAAAACACGATGAGTGGTGTTAGTTAAAAATACTCATGAGGTAGCGTTCAAATGTAAACCTTCAATAATCAAAAGTCAATCAAAAATAATAGTTTTAAGAAATCTAATCAATAGTATAATAAATAAATTTCATTTCATTACTTCTTTCTGCTCCGGTTGCTGAAGATTATACTCGTAATATTATAATTCATTTACTTGCTTTTGGTAATTCTTCCGTGTTTTGAGCGCAGTGGCTACATTTCCATATTTATTGCTTATTTTTCCGTGAGCACGTAGGTATATGTGCCTAACTGTCGTCCCCATTTCTAATGCCACTTGAATGGGTCTCGAAAAAATTGCCAAGCTTTTATATCCACCTTTAAGGAGGCTTAACAGGTTTCGGTAATTTGTGTAAACGTGATAAGATTATTTCCAATTTGTTTAATAGGTAATTTGATGGAAGATGTTCGGGGAAAACTCTCGTTTTTATTGGTGTTGAATGTTTTATTTTTCAGTACATTACTGAACTGACTGTGGTTAAATTTTTACTAAATTGTATGTCAAATCATGAAGTATCTACCCGTGATTAATAAACAACTGTAATTAGTCTAATGTCTTTAGCTGGTACATTGATGGTACGTCAAGATATAAAGTTATATTAAGTAATCTTCACTGAAACTATATATTTTCATAACGAAGTCTATACTAATATTATAAAGCTGAAGAGTTTGTTTGTTTGTTTGTTTGAACGCTAGGATCTCGGGAAGTACTGGTCCGAATTGAAATACTATTTTTCTATTGGATAGTCCATTTACCGAGGAAGGTTATAGGCTATAGAACATAACGCTACTATTAATAGAAGCGGAGCATGAATCAAGAATGTAACAAAATCGGGAAAAAATATTCCTTTTGAGAGTGTTTGTACGTTTCGTGCTTTGACATGAGACATGATAGCATGTGTCAAGATTGCGTCATTGAATATAAACCTTTGCCACAGATTACATACCTCACCTTTACTAATCAATTTTTTTTTCTAAATCTGAGTTGGTACGACCAATTTCCGACAGGTGGCGTAGCAGGTAGTTGAAGAGGTGTTTTGTTTGAAAGCGATATTCTCAAGAATGACTGAACCGATTTCAGTCATTCTTTCACCGTTGGATATGTACGAGCACCTGGTGAGTGCTATTTAATGTACCACGGGCGAAGCCGGGGCGGACATCTAGTACCTAATATAAGCTTTAGATTGAGTGCACGCATTGAAACAATATTATAGTAAAGAAGCAGCGCAAATGTAACTTGCACACATTTGTGTTCCGGTTTGAGGGGATTTTTTTTCAAATAAATTGCAAGACATACATAGTGATAAAAATATTATATTTCAAGTGCAGTCCAGTGCAGTGCTAGGTAATTATTTCAACTCTTCATGTTCAAATAGCTGCGTATTTGGATGGTGAAAAAGTTTGGTGCTTTGACCCAAGTCAAAGACTTATCTTTGACTTGGGTCAAAGCACCAAACTTTTTCATTCAATTTTATTTTTTATTATAATTACGCTATTCAAGACCTTGAAAATTAAATCAAACATTATTACGTTATGTACTTACCAATACAACTTACAGTGCTGAAACGTGGACACTGACAGTGAAAATGACTATGGAAAGGGGTATGCTTGGGTTTTTTTCTGAGGGATTGCATTCGCAATGAAGCAAGTTGTCGGAGAACTCGACATAGTTCTGCGTGTTAGCGAACTGAAGTGGTAGTGAGACGGTCACATCTGTCGCAGACCCGATAACCATTGGGGTACACAGACGGTTTCTGGAGTGGAGACCACGAATCGATAAACGTAGTGTAGGCCTGACACTTGATGGAGTGACAATGTACAAAAGGCAGATGGTGGAGGTTGAAAACGCAAGACCGATGATTACGTCCAGCAGCGGACGAATACAGGCTCACGATGATCATTATTATTATATAAGCCGTTAATCTTATTTTCGTAAGTTTTACAATCATTCTCACACATCATACTTGAATTTGGTTTGAATTTGCGTAATTTAAAGAAAACGAAAAAGAAAAAAGTATTGTTATTCATAAAAAATAATAATTAATTAATGATTAAATTTTATGAAAATCAATATTTAAAGAAAACGAAAAAAACACATTGTCTAATCATCATTAAATGATTTAATCTCAAATAATTATGAACGTGTGCTAATACTGTATTGGTATTTAAGTGGTAACAGATGTACCTAACCATACATGGACATAACCATATGAATACATATTTTGAAGTAGAGGAATAATTACTTAGTAAAGTCCACCTAGCACCTTTACTAGATATTCTTTATCCAAACAGCAATAAGTATGCAAATATTACTGTGTTCGGTTTGAACACGATAATGTGTAAATACGAGTATTATTTGGTTCAGCGATTATTGCTTAGGAGATGTTAGACAGATAAATAAACTCTTTATTGCATTTAAATACCTGATATTAAAACAAATTAGTAAAACCATAAAATAATGTAGCAATTAGAGACTTTATGGCTAAGAGTGATTTTTCCCAGGCGGTTGCCTGGAAGAAATTGATGGTAAAGAGGAGTAAAGAAAGTAAATTGTCTTGTGTCTTATGCAAGTTTTGGTTAGTTTAGCGCTAAATAGTTTTGCGTGAGAGTCAAAGAGAATATTACACTACGTAAGAGTAATTTTTTTGTTATTGTTTTATATTATTAACACACTTGTTGTGGATGGTTATCATTTTATAACTTTAGTTGAAATCGATTTAGATTTTATCATCACATAAATCTGTCAGTAGCCTCATAATATACTTAAGGCCAGGTAGTTCTGTCAAATTAGGCATTTAACGCTGTCTTGTTCTCGCGACCGTCACCGACCGCGGAATCAGTGCCACAGTGCAGAAATAACATTACAATATTTGACTATGTAATTTAAACTCATTTTTTGTCCAAGATTTGTTTATACTAGTGATAACAATTTTGTGAATAGTGATAAGAGTTTTTTTTGATATATGAACGAAGAAATATTAAATTTATCTATACTCGTAGATATACAAAATTCAACCTTTTCTTTTTGGTCACACTATAAATTGAGAACGGCTTTTCCAATTTCATGCATATTTTTAAAATGTTTCCTAATAATTCACAAGTTCGTCAAACATTAAAAAAAATGTGCTGAAACGTAATGAAAGGCCAGTAAAAATAGAAGGATTTTTGTTCAACTTTGCACTAAGTTTCTAATCCAATTTTTTCTATGAGGTAAAGATCACTTACTGAGCATAAAATTACAAAATTCTCACAGATCCAGGTAGATCTTCAAACGCCAATTGAAAAAACTGTTTTAACCGATATTTTGGAAACTATATATTTTGACAATAATTGTAGAAAATAAAATTTTGCATCTTTTGTTGCTAGTAAACTTTTTTTGTTAAACTTACCGTTTACGATTTATAACCCATTCAATGATACGATTGGTACGATGCCGATAATAGTGGATGAAAATGATGTTGTCTACGATGGAACTTGTTTCTCTAATAGAAACAAGCACAGTGTACCTCGTAACCCCAAGGTTCGAACCTTCGACAAAAACCCACTCTGGCAATGCGTTTCACAGCTTAGTTGTTCTTATTACAAAAGTGGAGACCTTTCTCCTCATTCCCTCTTTCAACTCTTATTTATTAAAGTCGCCGTTGTCTTTCCTAAGATATTAGTCTAAACTCTTCGTTCAACTCTTCAATCATGATGATGAACGGTGCTGTTTATTCGAGCAACGAGCAATATGATAGAATAACTTTAATATAAAACCCCGACTACCAAAAAAAAATCTACACGTAAAAAATATTACCTACTATCTAAGGACACTTTGGCGAGCCAGACTAGTCTTAGAATATCTTTGTTACCAAAATCCATCCAGCCGTTTGGAAGATATGTGGAAATAAAAGATTTACAAACATAAAAGAGTGGCTTAAGCGTTAGACGGTAACGGACAGTGAAAACATAACCCTTCTTCCATTCCGGTAAAAGGGACATGTTTATGCTACTGGGAACAGAATTCACATCTTATTATTTTTACATTGTTATCATCAAATTTGACATAATAAATCGTAATCGGTAAGTTCGCGCCCATCTTAAATATTGAAAAAAAGTTTACTGGCAACAAAAGATGGGAAATTTTATTTTCTACAATAATAATAGGCTTTATGCACTTACTCGATACCCATATAACTTTTTCAGAATATCAGCCAAAACGTTTTTTCGAGCTGGCGCTTGAAGCTCCACCTGGATTTGTTATTATTTTGTGATTTTATGCTCAGGAAATGATTCTAAACCTTATATAAAAATACGAATCGGAAATTTAGTGCAGAGTTAAATTTACGAGTAATTTTACTGCCTAAAAGGCTTCTTATCAAATTTGGTCGAGTGTCTAAATTTCTATGAACAATATTAACATTTTCATACAAAAAAAGAAGCGTCTTGAAAAACAAAAATTTTGGTGGTGTCACAAACTTGAAAAGAAATAAAAAAATAAAAATTCTAACAAAACAATACGTGTATCTATGGAAAGGTGTTCAAAATTGTATTGAAGTTCCTAACATTTTTATTCTAAACTGAATAGTTTGCGCGAAAGTCTCTTCCAAAATGGTAAAATATGTATGTGAGGACTTTTTCTTCCACGTACTAAGTTACCTTACTAAAAAGAATTTACCTAAATGGCAGATAAATATCAAGTTAGGTATCATTATGATACAACAATGATTTATATTAGATTTATAAGGGATTTCTCCCTCATTATTTCCTTATCCCGATCTCTGATTTAACGGACGAATATTTTACCGATGCTTATCTATTTTCCATTGCATCCGCATTGAATTTTTACTGATGTGGTATCGACGTCAGTTTTTGAGACTCCTTATTGGTCTACAACATAAAGTAAACAGCGTACTAATTAGTATCAGCGTCTATTTGCAATTCCAATGAAAACGGTATCAATAAAAATCAAGATCATAGCGTGCTTCACAATTGTAATACCTACTGATATTGTTATACTGTGGCACTCACATGATCGTAATATTTAAAATTTATCGGTTGTCAAAATTGCAAAATCAAGCACAGGCCTTTTGACGTCGTCCGTGAGCGCCGAAACGCGAGGTCGTCACTGGCTGGCCGATCGCTATCTATATATGGTAGATATTTAAACATAGTGAATAACTGATACTTTTTATCAAGTCAAACTCATGAATGCATCTATAACTTTTAGTGGCTTTCGTTGAGTACAAAAATTTAGTGAAAAAAATTCATTAGTTTAGTCATAAACTTGAAACAACTGTTTGAAAAGGTAACTACTGGGTTTTTTATTTCAAGTAAAATTCATTAAATTGTAGTTACTGACTGCAAATTGCACTAAAAAGATTAGATCCTTAACTAATACAATATATTTTTTCAGAGTTTATTAAACACTATTTTATTTTAAAGTCTTGAAAGTTGATTTTAAAATTCAAAATTACAGTATCCCATAATATACTTAAATGCTAAACTTTGAATGTATGTTTTTCAATAACAGTTTGGACGAATCAGGTTGAAATTTTGGTCACAGTACAGTAACAGGGGAAGTACCACATCTTTGCCAGTTATTCTACCGCCAAGCAGTAACGTGTAAACATTACTGTGTTCCGGTTTGAAGGGCAATGTTTCCAGATAAAAAACAGGGCTTAGATAGATATAACATCTTAGATCTCAGGGCGATGAGCGCAGTGCAGTGAAACATAATAACCTATGGCGTTATTTTCAAAATGTATGCCTCTAATATTTCTATTTATTTGAGTCACAATAAATACTTCTATCTATAATGCTAAAATGTTTGCGTAACGCTATTTAAATATATCACATGCTTACACTTGCTTGTATTCTCACTGAAATAAAAATATTATATGTATGTATAAACGTAACTACGACGTATACACTGTGAGTATTGATTAAATACTCAAAACGTAGGTATGTGCATAGATTTCGATTTTTTTTTGTTCGACGTATTTGAGTAAATGTACATGATTAACAGTGCATTGTCATATGGAATCTCTGCTCAAAGTTCAGACAAATTATGCTTTTAGGCTCAATGAGACGTTTTGAAGATAAAAATTAATAAGCCTGTCAACTATTGTTTTCGATTTCGCCAAAGGTAGCGTCAATGTTTCATTTTGTTAAACTTCTCGAACATAATTTACAGTACCTGGTTGACCGAGCTTTGCTCGGTTTAAATGCGTTTATAAAGGGATCTAATAAAAAAAAAACTCAGAAAAATAAGAACAAAAAGAAAAGATCCGAATGTAACCATCAGGATTCGAACCGGGGCATGTTGACTCCGAGGGCGAGCATATTCCGAGCCATTTAGACTTAAAGAACAGAGGCGAAATAAATAAGTTTTGCATTGTCTAAAAACGCGCATAAAATGATGTTTAAAAAAAATAAAACCTAGCTAGATCAATTTATCGTCCCCGAAACCTTCTATATTTTATTAATTGTATAATATTTTATGAATTCTATAATTTCATGAAAATCGTTCGAGCCGTTTCCAAGATTCAGATTATATATATATACCTACAAGAACTGCTCGTTTAAAGGTATAAGAATCTCCGAAAACACAAAAGTCGACTTTAATTTATAATTAAATTCAGACATTTCACCAAATTTCATAAGCATGTATCACTGCGTCTCCTAAATATGCGTATGTAAGTATTTGTATGTAATATTATTAGAATGTACGTTTATCTCGTAGTAATAGTCTTTGTTGTGCACCACGATTTAAGTTCTCCTAGTTTTTTTGTCCACCCCAAGGTTGGAAGAAATCGCTTTCAGCGATAAGGCCGCCAGTTGTTTCACTAGTTTTATTGTGTTCCTATATTTTCTGTACTATTTTAAGGTGTGAACAATAAAGAGTTATCACTAATTCATTCATATGTATATGTAAGCAATTTTTAATGTTTTGATCATAATTGAAAAACCGCCAAATCGATTTCGATTAAATTTATTAGTGACCACGTCTAAGCTACGATCACCCAAAAAAAATCATCAAAATTGATTCAGAGCTATCACGTATACATATAAAAAATACAAACGAATTGAGATCCTCCTTCTTTTTGAATTCGGTTAAAATAAACATTGGTGCTACCATAGGGCCACATTTGGAAATTGAGTTTTTTTTACAGGAACATTACCATCCCGCTAACACCTCATTTGACGCAAACTTTTTGCTTTCCCAATTATTAATCGTATGTCAAAAACCAGTTTGACAATGGCGTTATCGAAATCAATAAATAACAACAATAATTCCACAAAGGGAAAATCCAAATTATCTTCCTACAAAATCTTTTCCTATAGTGTTTGGATATGATTTAGCCGTTTTTCAAATTATTTACTTTTGTAAGCGCATTTAGGTCATAGACAGCAATGGCGGAGAGGAAAAATGAGTACTCTGCCTCAGTGGAAGCTGACAGAAGGCTTCTCCCCTACGATACGTGGGAGGAGTACCTGGATTCCCTGATAGACATCGCTGACCTTCGGAACTTGAGGAGCATCCACTCGGCTCGGACTATTGCTGCGCTTGGATACAGGTATAGTAAATATAAATAAATAAATATTGGTGCACAATTGAGACACAACACCGTCTGACCCCAAACTAAGCACAGCTTGTGTGATGGTAGCCAGATAGCTGATATAACACTTATATAGTTTTAAATACATACTTATTGTACATAGAAACACCCAGACACAGTGCAAACATTTGAATTCATCACACAAATATTTGCACTGGGTGGGGATCGAACCCACGGCCCTCGGCTTCGCAGGCAGAGCTACTACCAACTTAGCCACTAGGGCAGTCGAGGTAGAGTATAGTAACTAGCAGGTATAAGAATAACCTCAGATAAAGAATAAGTAAATAGATCAGGGTTTTCCGCACGGTTCCTTTATACGAATCGTAAGCAGATGAGGTGTATGTTAGCTATGGCGACATAGTTATGTGTCGCGACAAAAGTATGCCACTTTCACAAGAGCGATCAGACCCGTGCTTTCGGTGTAAAGCGTTTGTTCTAACTCTATACGTACTGCGTAGTATATGTAAACTCTTTGGGAGTGACTGAGCGGAGCGGGAGCGGAGTAACATCCTATTAATATTATTAACTTGAAAGTTTGTAAGTATGGATGGATGCATGTTTGTTACTCTTTCACGTAAAAACTAAGGAACGGATCAGACTGAAATTCGGAACATAGATAAATACAAATATAAAAACACAAAAATCTTTATTGCTGTTTGCAGGTAAGATAAGATGATACAAAACATTTAAATAATTGACCCATACAAACTGGCCTCTTCTTCTCGAGGCATGCAATATGTCTGGCAACGCTATAGATAATGCTATAGATAGAACGCGATAGATTATAGTATAGAAGAACAACTAGGATAATTTTTATCCCAAAAAAACCGAGAACTTTGCGGGTAAAACCTAGAAATACTGCTTGTTAGTCATAAACTTGACAATAGGATACAACGTAGGATTTATGTACATACTAGCGCCACCCAGCGGTTTTACCGCGTAGATACAGTTATTTTATGCGATAAAAAGTGCCCTATTTGTTATTTCAGATTACAGTCTCTAAATTTTAAATTTCAGCCCGTTCCGTTTAGCCATTCTGGCGTCATTGAGTAACATACATCCAAAGTTTCAAACATTGAAAATCGTTTGAAATTGAATTATTATATATCATACCTTTAAACGAGCAATTCTTGTAAGTATATATATAGAATCTGAATCTCGGAAACGGCTCGAAGGATTTTCATGAAATTATGGATACAGGGGGTTCCGGGGACGATAAATCGATCTAGCCAGGTTTTATTTAAAAAAAAAACGCCGTTTTTTGCGCGTTTTTAGACAACGAAAAACTGTTACATAAACATTAGAATGTGATGGTAAATTTCGCAACGGCGCGCGACAGTATATTAGCTCAGTCGGGAAGATGGGTGGTTGAAATATGGTAGGTCCGGGTTCGAATCCAAACGGCCGTTGATAATAATTGCTCGCTGGGATAATCTGATACCAACTGCCTATGGCAGTTGGTATCAGATTATCCCAACGAGCAGAGAGCATACAGCGTTTCCCTCTGTCAAAGTACAAGTCCGCGTGGACCAAGGAGTTTGATAATATACTGTGGCTGAAGGCGGGGCTAGATTTTTGAATGGTGCTATATTTTTTGTGTTAGTGATTTGGCTGTGTGAGTATAATCGGCAATGGATCGGTACAGGTTTGTTTTGTATGTAATAGTGCGGCTTTGCGCTAGTGTGCACCTTTCCCCTCACGCAAGAAATGCCAGAAAGATTTGAACAATATGTTTTAGCTAAGGCGAGTTGCTCGATGGATTATCCCTACTGCCTTCTTGAACTTGGGGAAGGCGCAGGACCGTACTAACCTAAGCTTATTAATTTTACTTCCACACATGTTTGATACAGATATTAAAAATAAATATTGGTGGACATTTCTCATACACGCGTTCTTTTTTCAAGTTTTTTTTTTTAGAAAATCAGTATGTATCTAAGTAACCGAGCAAAGCTCGGTCACCCAGGTACTGTAAATTAATAGAACAGGAAGGGTGATGTTTAAGGATTCTATTACTTGGGAAATTTTTAATGAATTATCAGAGTTTGTTTTTCGTGACTTTATCCTTATCCTTTTTTATTGGACTCTTTTGTGGTTGACATTCCTAATACCTAAACGAAATTTCATGCCACTTTCGTAATTTTTCTTCATTAGGTATACGAACGGATAGACTGTGTGTAACGTTGTGGCTGAGTGTTTTTTTTTCAATGGATACAATCTTGAAATTTTCTAGTCAAGAGTGAATTGGTTTCATTGGAAGCCATCGAGCGAGATGGCGGTCAAACGTCTGAAATATTAAAAAAAAACTTTCAATCAAACTGTTGTCTATAGGTTAAACTATATATTCTATGCCATTATGGACCATCTTAGAATGTATTTACTAGCCTGTATATCGCTATACAACGACCTTCACCGAGCTGATTATTAGATGAAAAGTGTTTTATATGTAATTTAATATGACAACAAATATATAGACAAGAACAAAATAAAAAAATTTGATTAACCCCCGACTACCTCGGATTTGTTATCTGTACAACATTCTACTAGTCAAGCCCTTTCATTTGATACCCATATTAAAGGAGTTGTGAAAAAATAAATGTATTTCGCCATTTTGTGGTAGCGGCCATCTTGAATTTGAAATTTGTCATAGTGTATAGTAGTATGTAGTGTAGTATGCCATTTTGTGGTGGCGGCCATCTTGGATTTGTGTATTGTATTTTACTGGTCAAGTCCTTTCATTTGATACCCATATTGAGGTAGGTTGTGAAGAAATATTTTGTCCGCCAATTTGTGGAGGCGGCCGGCCATCTTCAATCGATATTTTGATACGGGTATCAACCTTCGAATAAAAAAACCGCATTGAAATCGGCCCATCCGTTTGAGCTCTACGGTGCCACAGACAGACACACACACAGACAGACAGACAGACACAGAGACAGACAGACAGACAGACAGACAGACAGACAGACAGACAGACAGACAGACAGACAGACAGACAGACAGACAAACATCGACGTCAAACTTATAACACCCCTTTTTTTGGTCGGGGGTTAAAAATGGGTTGCCTAAAAAATTTCAGTCCAGAATATGATTAATTAACATTTAAAATTTTTTTTTTTTAAATATTTCAGTAGAATTGATTAAACTTTTGAAAAAACTGTATTACATAACTTATTATTTTGGCTTTATTACTCAATGCTTACGAAATATCATTACGAAATTCAACCCCTAAGGGTGTAAAAACGGGATGGAAGTTTGTATGAAACATTTGATCCTTAAACGTATTTGCATAAAATTTCGCACGAATTGAGCATGATCAAAATAATGAATTATGTGTTACAGTATTTTTCAAAACTTAACCTCTAAAGGGGTGAAATAAGGGATGAAAGTTTGTTTGAAACTTTTTATTGTTTGAAAATATTTGCATGAGATTTCGTAAGCACTGAGTAAAGCCAAAATAATAAGTTATGTTTTATAGTTTTTTCTAAAATTCAATCAATTTAAGTGAAATATTTAAAAATATATTTTTTATTTGTTAATTAATCATATTCTGGACTGAAATTTTTTAGGCAACCCATTTGCAATATATTTATTAACATATTAAATTACATATAAAACACTCTTCATCAAATAATCAGCTCGGTAAAGGTCGTTGTATAGGTCGACTATTATAATTATAACTACAGTATGAGGTTTAAAATGGTGAACTGCGCCAACCAAAGTCTTTTTAATCGATTTTATCACTTTTGAAACATGTACAAGCACATGTCATGCATCTATAATAAAAGGTTTTACGCTCAGATTATAGAACAATCTGTAATATGAGGTTTTAAGGTAATACCTCAAATTCTAAGGTTGCCTTAGGCACCGTGACTACATCTATACTAATCTATACTAATATTATAAATCTGAAGAGTTTGTTTGTTTGTTTGAATGCTAGGATCTCGGGAAGAACTTGTCCAAATCGAAAGATTATTTTTCGATTGGATAGTCCATTTATCGAGGAAGGCTATAGGCTATAGAAGATAACGCTACTATTAATAGAAGCGGAGCATGAATAATGAATGTAACAGAATCGGGAAAAAATATTCCTTTTTGAGAGTTTTCGTACTTTGCGTCATTGACGATTCTTTTTAAATTTGAGTTGGTACGACCAATTTCCGACAGGTGGTGTAGCAGGTAGCTGAAGAGGTGTTTTGTTTGAAAGCGATATTGTCAGGAATGACTGAACCGATTTCAGTCATCCTTTCACCGTTGTATATGTACGGGATCCTGATGAGTGCTATATAATATACCACGGGCAAAGCCGGGGCGGACATCTTGTCTAAGATATATAAAAAAAAAGGTTTCTGTGTTTCCTTTATAGAATCGTTAAGTATGCATTTGATCATGTGATCATCTTTGGCTAAGGTTTTGTGGATGAGCTAAAGACGGTTTCTGAGTTAGTAGGTAAGACCAATTTTCAACAGGTGGCGAAGCGACGCGCGCAGAATACAGCTAATATACTTGTACCTACAAAAATATGAAAAATCGTGTTATCCACGCTGCTAAAAACCCGTAGTATAACAAGAGGCTAGCCCTAGTATAACGTTAATAACTAGCAGCTTATAATGTTCCGTTTCACGATCAAGAATTATATGTTCGAATGCCGTCAGCATCGCTATGTATTTCTTGAGGTGTAGATCTAAAAGTGTATAATCACCACTGGCATACGACAAGACACGCTATAGGAAAACAGGGAGGATATCAGCATGTTTCAAGAATGTGTCGTCATGTGGCATCCGCCAACCCGAACTGTGGCAGTTTTTTTTTTTTTTTAATAAAGATTGACGAGACGATCAGGACATGTGCCTGATGGTAAGCAACATGCCTGACACATAACAGCACAGTGACACGCAGCTATTGGAACGTGAAAAGTCCAAATCATTACCTAGCACTGCACTGCGCTCGTCACCCAGAGATCTAAGATCTTATATCTCTAAGCCCTGTAATTTCTCTGGAAACATTGCCCTTCAAACCGTTTCGTGGATTATGTGACCTTGACTCTCTTCTAACGAGATAAGTCTTCTAGTCCCAGCAGTGAGATTATAAAGTAGGCTGCTTATACTACTTACTATGTTTTCTTTTTAAAAAATGCCACCTGGAATATACTGACTGACCTTATGGCCTTTTTGGGCAGTAAATCTGCCTGCGAGCCAATGGTCGTTCGTGGATTTGATTCACACCCAGTGCTTGTGTGCTTTGTGTGATGAATAGAAATTTTTGTTCTGTGGGTGTTGTTGTGTGTTGTTTTTGTTTGTTTGTATTTTTTCCTGTGTGTTTCTATGTATAATAAGTAGGCATGTATTTACAAGTAACTATATACGTATTATATCAGCTATCTAACTCTAGTATAAGATTTGCATAGTTTGGGATCAGATGGTGTTGTGTGTGAAATATCCACCAATATTAATTAATTTATATTCTAGAGCTAATGGTGACACACTAACAGAGAAGGACTTCTACGCTCGACGCGCCATCATTCAAGAAGTGGTGGTTCCTACCGTCTCTCCTTACGTGCTGGTCAGCGAGGGTACGAATCCAGAGGATCCTTTCGCCAGGGAACTTGCCATCAGAGAGCGGGCAAACAGAATCGGAATATTGCAGGTGATACTTTATATTTATCTAATATAGCCAAAACAACGCGTAGATACTCAGTAGCCCTTTGAGAACTACACTTTGAGAACTAGGTACTCATATATTACACCGAATGACGTATGTAAAACAAATTTAACTTTGCAGTCGGGCTTTCGGTGGGGAAAAAATATATTTGGGAAGGTATATTTAATTTTGTTTTAATTGCGTCGTCTTGAACCGGTATTTATGTTAACCACGTTAAAATTAAAATTTGTTTAACTACATAGAGAAATCGTTAAATTAAAAAAAAACGAAAAAAAATGATTCCGAAAAAATGAAAGGAAAAATGGTTCCGAAGTACAGAAAATTGAAAAAAATCCAATTGTTGCTGTCGAATGCAGTTTTTGGTTTTTTCGTGTTTGTTATATCGTATACCATTAATTTAATATATGAAATCACTATGTCTTCCTTATAATTCAAAATGTTATAGCACTAGGCCACTTCAGAACTCGAAAAACTTCGAAACTCCGACACAATAGTCAAAATTGTTAGCTTACATTTCAAGCACATTCATTTAAACAAACCATACCGCCAGAACGTCTTGAAACGTCTTAGGATAGGTATTTTACCAAACAATATTCTTTTACACAACACTAACTAGCCCCAAGCTAAGCAAAGCTCGTGTTACGGAGCCAGGTAGTTGATGTAACACTTACCTATGTGATCGGAAATATAAATAACTAGCTGTCAAAGTCAAAAGTCAAAGTAATTAAATTGTACTGACCAATGTCATATTTGTTTCTTTAAATTTTTATGGGAACTTTGTCATCACTCTCTGAAAATTCGCTGTAACCATAAAAAGTTTGATCGATAAGCCAGCACTTTAATCTGTTTTTGAAGCTTGGGGCCGATATAACTATTTTGGGCAGTGTTATAAACTTCCGGTCCCATAATATGAGACAACTCAGTGACCTCGTGAGAGAGTGAGGTATAACATCCAGCTTGTCGGCGTTGCGTATGTTGCAAGAATGTCTCTCTCCTCGCGTGTTGTACGGTTCTAGATTATTTTTGACATACACAGCCACTTGGTAGATCAAGATAGCAGGTAAAGTAGGTTATTCAGGTAAGGTAGGAAGATTCCAACCAAGCCAACCAAGCTCCTTGAAATATGGTTTGACGGATGTACATTGCGATACGCCAACAATGGCACGTACGGCACGTTTTTGGGCTCGAAACGCACGCTCCCAGTCGGCAGCGCGCGCGTATAGCTCGGCGCCGTATTGTAACCGTGAATGCACTGTGGCGAAGTAACATGCACGTGACACTTCCGTAGACACCACTCGGGATACTCGTCTTAGCGCAAAGCACGCACTAACTTTACACATTTTTTGTGCTTCAACGTCATGCTGCGATCAATCTCGAACCCCAAAAATTCGGTGTTTTGTACTTACTCAATCCTAACACCATTTAGCGAGACTTTTTGCGGTTTTGTATGGTGTCCTGACTGACAAAAGTGAATAAAGTGAGTCTCTGATATGATATGATTTAACATAAACCCGTTGGCACTAAACCATGAATTTAAGCCGCCAATTATAATATTTAATTTCTCTTCTAATTCCTTTATTGATAGAGCTGTGACTACGGCGGCTGTGAATATGTCTGCACCTTTTATGGCTTCGGGTGGATCGTTTAGTAGGAGAAAAAACATGATATTTGAAACTGAAACGAACACTGCGGCACTCCCATAGACGAAGGCAGTGGGTCTGATTTATTATCGCCATCGCTAGCATCCACTACTTGAGAGCGGCCTCGTAACATGTCAGTCAATACCTTGTATGATTTCCCAGCTACGCCATAGTTTTTCAGCTTTAAGGCTAAGGTCTCACGGTCTGCGATATTGAAGGCTTTCGATAAGTCACAGCATAAGACAGCTACTTGCTCTTTACGTTCACGGGCATCCAACACACAACGAATCACGTCATGCGTTAGAAAAGTCGTATACCTCCCTTCGCGGTATGCGTATTGTTGTTCACACAGCACCTCGGTTTCCGATAGGTAGGCCACTAATCGCAAACTCAAGCCATTTTCGAACACTTTGGCTATTGCTGGTATAATCGATACTGGTCTATATCCATCAATATCGTCCCGTTTGCCTTTGCCTTTAAATATCGGGGAAACTTTCGATATCATCAGCGGCGGCGGGTACGAGCCCTCCCTAAGACACTAATTAAACAGTGTGGCGAGAACCGGAGCTAGCGGCTGTTATTTATATTTCCGTGCCACGGTTCACTCTAGCACATTGTGATGCAAAAATTTGATAAAAACAATCCTTGATGCGGATTATATATCATTGTAAAATTTCAGCTCGAACAGTGCAGAACTTTTTGAGTTTTTGAACCGTACACAACCAACATAACATTTGTATATACAGAGATAGAAAAACACACGCAGAACAAAAATGATTAACTTCATCACACAAATATTTGTTTGGGTGGGATTCAATCCTTTGATCTCAGGCTCCGCGGGCAAACTACTACTAACCAAGCCGTGGGATAACATGCATTAAACTATTAATATTTTTAAAATTTACATTTTATATACGTAGGTTTTTTTGATCTGATAAAGATATAGAGATGACTGGAGGAAACGTAGGTACTTGTTGTACCGAACCCACATAAAGTGGGATAAGGGTAAGCGAATGATGATGATGCTACAATTTTGCGTAGTTTTTCAGCAACTAAAATTTAATTAAATCTCAAAATACCGTCATTGAAGTGTTTTCGCCTACTTTGGAAAATCACATTTTATCGTAAATCTAAAGATTGATTAATCATTTTATCTTATTGTCTCCCAAGTTGGTAACAACAATTTAAATGGCCGATAAGGAAAGACATCTAAAGCTGCTTACTGATTGATGACCAAGGATGAAGTTTTGCGAAAAGGATCAATGGAAAACCACATTCACTGTTCTATTTCAAATTTCTGCGATTTGGATTAAAGCTCTTTCTATTTCTTAATCTCTGTGATACAAAAGGCTATTTATATTAAGATCGCCCTATTCAAGTTTATTTTTATGGGTGATGGGTACAATTTTCAACTAAATCTAACTTCTTCAATTAAATAAATAAAAAAAACGATAGCAGTTTAAACTTTCTGCTTAATTCTAAGCAGAAATAAATAAAATCGGTGAACATTTCGCACACAGCACCATCTAGCCCCAAATTAAGTAAAGCTCTTAAAAAAATCTAAGCTTGTGTAAAGCTTCTAGGTAAACGTGTACAATCTAGGTAGTACGTGGTAGGTAGGCGACGTCATCGTAACACACAACCAAATGCAAAACTACGAGTACTTTGTTTAAAAAAATCTTTATATTTTTTAGAGATAGACCATAATGTAAGTGTTTTATATTGTGTATATGTGTATTATACTCGTATACATATCTTCCTACAGTTATTCAAATGTATTACATGGACTGAAGCTAACTTTTCTTGTGATTGAGCTTCTATTCAACACACATGAACGAACATAGCATACTGTTAGTTATAGGCCTTTGAGCAACCGATCTCTATCCAACCGTAATGAGCGGGGAATACAACCTAGTATTGATTGAATATTGCTTTGAAAAGAGGATCGTGATTACTACGGTAAACAAACAGTTCGAACTTAATATCAACGATAAAGGTTAAATCATTTTGGTTGCGGTTCTAAAAAGGTCAATTTTAAGTGGTAGCTTTGAAGTACTAATAGAGAGTTCGCCTTGAGAAAGTATCACAGCTTTGCTGATTATAGGTAGTTAGTAATATGGATATATTACAGTTTTCAAATCATGTTTGTTAAGGTGCAGGTTAAGACCGCGACAGGAGACCGCGATCAGCGACCGCGACAGGAGACCGCGATCGGAGACCGCGACAGGCACTTGACATTATGGTGCCATTTCGCGCAGAGACCGCGACACGTGTCTCTCGACGTCGCGATACGGGTCTCGGTCTCCTGCGAAGTCGAGGGCCGCGGGTGCGATTTCCCCACAGTGCAAATATTTGTGTGATATATTCAAATATTTGTAGGTACTGTGTCTGGGTGTTTTTATGTATAATATGTATGTATTTAAAACTATAAACGAATTATATTATATCAGCTATCTGGCCACCATTATAACCTTTGTTTAGTTTGGGGTCAGATGGTGTTGTGTGTGAACCTGTCCACCAATATTTATATATTAATTTATATTTATTTATTTATTTAATGAATTCACTATTGACCCAGTACTAACCGGGCAGCGATCACGCACGTCCACTCTCCTACAAAAAGACCGCCGAACGCAACTGAAAATTAACTTAAACTGGACCGACCTTCGTTACCCGAGAAGTAATATATCTCAACTTATTCACAGTCAATAATCTTCATACGGCACTACACGAAGGGCGGTTTTGAGATATCAGGATACATAGACTATGCTCATCGCCTCATTGCCGAGAACTGGACAGCATTCTTCAGAACGGGGAAGAAACAGGTGTGGCCGCATGATACCGACCTGGGGTACTACCACTGGAGGCATGGAACTGTCAGGAGCAATATGAGCAGGAATTATAAGGTATATATACATAACCTTTATTATTGTTCACAACACAAAAATATACATTACATTCTTTTAGTTCGTGAAGCAAATAAGATCGCTATCGATCTCGGTCCTCGAAGAGCGATCTTAGGTAACCGAAGAATGGAGATGGAGAAAAAATATGAAAAACTTCGCATTAATTTGGCAGGGTAACGCAAAACACCTATACTAAGAGGAAGAGGGGATGAATTATAAATATCGTTGGCAATAGTATTGGGCAACGGTGAAACAGCGAAAAAATTAACTAAAATTATGTACATTTTGTGGTGACGTTGTATGGAACAGTTAACAGCCGTGGCTTCTGTTATAAAATCTGCACAATGCGTCTCTTATGACTTAGTTTTTATAGTAGTGTGCTCAGGACAAGCTACAGAAAATGTATCCTACGGCTGGTCAAGTCAGAATAATGGCAACTGCCGATCCAGACCCCGGTCCTACAAAAGGCGTTATCTATAATTCTGTGTAGAATCCCAACTATTTTACGGAAAAGGCTACCCTGAAAATTCTAGAATTGGGGTGGTCGACCAATGTCATGGACAAAATGATTTATAATCGGCTTCGCGCACCCGTAGCTGAGTCGTCTACTTAACAATCTCAAACTCTAGGTTTAGACTGAAACACAGGCTCATTTATCGAGCTTTTTAAGGCGTCGACATATATACATTCCTACGAAAGTGAATATTTGTACCAAAATAATATGGTTACGGTGTTTTTAATAGAGTCTGCATTAAAAAATGTTTTTTTTTTTTATTTAATCGATATTTTGATGATAATATGTTTGAATGTTTGCTTAATCACGTTGAAACATCTGAACCAATCGGATTGAAATTTATAACACAGTGAAGTTACAATCTGGAACAGCAGATAGATACTGGCTTCTTATTAGTGCGGCAAAATTTTAACATTATAGGAACGATTACTAAGCGGGTAAATCCATGGGGAACTACGAGTTTAGAATATTTTCGCATACATCTTGCTATAGCTACTCATTACCAATATTTCACCAAATCCTTCGATGCACTAACGTTAGTTAGCATTAATTGTTTTATCTCGATATTAGGTACAGAATAGCATTCCAAAAACAAAAACATTTCATTTAAATCGTCCATTTAAATCGTCCATTTAAATCGTATTTCTTTTTATATTTTAAAAAATATAGTGTATATATTTTTTACCCATATTTTACAATAATATAACAAGAGATGACGATTTAAATCCAATGTTTATCTCTAGAACGCTCTGCTGTATTATCACGACTTTGGAGATTCACCAATTTACGTGGCAGACGTCGATTTGGTAAACTTGGATTTAAGATAATATGTTTTTCTTTTTTTCTTAGGCTGGAACAAAAATAATTAATTAACCTTCAGGAACATACGTAGGTACATAAATGTATGAGTACATAATTCTCCATCATATATGTTTGTTTAATAAAATGGCGCACACACTGGGCTGCCCCAAAACTGCCATACAATTTGGCAACAATGTCGATATCCTCGAACCGTCACAACTTCACAAAGTTTAGCTGAATACTTGTAGTTTCCACTTGACTATAATAACGTAACATATTAGCCAGTTGGTATATTGCGATGAAAGTGCCGACTTATGTTGCCGAAAGGTGTTGCCGACTTATGTTGGTTTTTCAAACATAAATATATTGTTACCAGCAGCGTCCTATGGTTTTACCCACGTAGTTCTCGTTTACCTAATTTTCGTAAACAAACATCGAAACATTGACGTTTATAATTGTAGTAAGATTTTTTTTTAGGATAATGATTCTGTGATGACTGCTATATATTAATAAAGTTATTTGTTGTCTAGTTTTAAATCTTTCTTTCATTTCGAGTACCTAACACAACAACTTGACTTGATTATTGCTAATGATTTTGCTTATTCATGTTCTAATAGGTAATAGCTGCGTGACACTATGTTGTTATAGACAGGCCTGTTGCTTACCATTAAGCAGATGTCTAGCTCGTTTCGTCATTCTATAGTAAAAAAATGTATGTTTTTTCAGCCAATCATGGACCCAGAAAGAGGCCTGATGTTTCAAAACCGCCATGATCACAAGATCATCTGTCCAGACCCCCAACAGGACCCCGGCCAAAATACCACGAAGCAAAGAGTTTACTCTCCGAAATACACTCAAATAGAAATCTACGATCACGTAGTGAGAAGAAAGAGTTAACAGGAGCCAAGTTAGCGAATCGAATGCCGCTGATATTTCATTTGTCTTAAATCACATTTGCTGGTTTTTTATTGGATAATTGAATTGGGTAAGTTTGCTGAAATGGCAATACTAACCTCAAGATTCTGCACAAAACTTAAATGAAAAAGTGTCTCAAAGTGTGTCAATATGGTACTATTGATTTTTCCACAATTTCCGCTGTTTGATTAAATCTAAATTAGATTTTCTTTGGCTATGAGCGCTGAATTAATTTTGAAACTATGACTCTTATAACGTTTGGCTGTTCGAAAACCTGGAATGAAGTATCAGTTTTTATATCAATTTTTATTCAAGAGAGTTCTAAGAAATGGAATAAAAAGCGGAGATACTCAATCAATATTCGATGTCTTTTATTTTGAGTAAAAAGTTTCTGCCTTAATTATTCAACTTCAACTGAACATCGAAGTGAAATATTAATATAATCAATCATTTCAAAGTCTAACAATAGTTTATTCACTGATCTTATAATTTACATAAGTATGGATATAACTTATTTTCTATTTGTGCATTGAATGAAAGCATTTAATAACCTTAAATTAAGTGAAATAATGTAATAGTTATTCAATTTTGCAATTTTAACACAATAATTTGTCAATGACATCACAACTCAGTACAAACCTATCATAATTTAAATGTAAGCTAATTATATTATCAAGAGAGATTATGTATATTTTTGTTTGTGTTAATGAATAAACACAGAAAGTAAAGGAGAAATTTTAAAATTTCTATCATTGATTGAATGCTTCATTAACAGTGAGTAGATAAATATATTTTTTTGGTAATTAATTCAAATTTAGAAAAACAAACTTCATGTTACTCAATGTGTAAATATAAAAGACTTAATAAAATTCCCCAAGTCGCGTGCGCTACAAATATATTAATAATTGTATTATAGTACATTTGTAGAGCACGTAATAGTTTACAATAAATGTTGCAACACTGTATAAAATATATACTCGTATAACAATTATTGTTAAACTATGAATACTAACATGATTGTTACACATTTTTTTAATTTATCCACGTCTAACTCATATATGATATGGTCAGTCCAGTCCGACTTAAGTTTAAGATCACTCTCGCAGTGGTCGCGAGTGTGCAGTCTTTGAAAAAGGCCGCCAGATGCGGCTGGAACTTAAGACGAACTGGAGCGACCATTTCATACGTGAGTTACTTGTGAATTGAAAATCGTAGTTTTGTCACAATTAAATAAATGCTGCTGTTAAACATGTTTCAATTGTTCATATTTTCTCACAAAATGTTAGATGTTAAAAAATATATTATACCAATGCTAAACAGGCCTTGCCATTGGTTAACGTTATTACCTAAGTACTGATATTTCAAAATACTACAATACACGAATTATTTGAACAATTCGTAAAATCGACATTGGACAGATAAACCAATAATCTCATTTAAATATGATAAATTAAACATATCGATACGAAACTAAGTCAAACACAATAAATTTATTTTAAATGACCAATATTTTATACTGATTTAATACTGAGATTGCGCCCTGTCTGATTCTTGTCTCGTCCTCTTAGCGAACTCTCTTGATGCGCTCTGTACTTCAGCTGTTCGTAAAGTAATGCCGAATATGTCTTCATGGTACCTGTTCTCATCCTGAAAAGGAAATAAGTTATTTTAAGAAAACTATAATGTAATAACATATACCTACCTATATGAAATATAGTTATATACGCGGTGACCTAGAACTTGTCATTTACAATCGTGAGTTTAGGGTGCTACGAGACCTGGCAAACGTGTCTTGATTGCGACATTCGTGCGCCGCTCGCAATCTGATTGCTTGCAGTTTCTGCAAATCGTTTGTGCTGGCGAGCACAGCTCAACTCGTGAAAGCAATGCTCATGCAGAGAGAGAGAGCGCGCGCAGCTCACAGTCTGTGCGGGCGCTTTTTATGTGCATAGTGATATCGTATTTAGTTGTAAATGTTGCTTTTGGAAAACTGTGAAATGTGTGACTAACAGAAAGGGTGACCCCACGCGAGACGTACGCGCTAGGCATAAGCGTCGCTGACGCGCGGATCCCGAACTGTGCGCAAACGGCGCTAGGTCTGGACTGGACGCATCCTTAGAATCGCGACTAAGTGCTGATGTGCAAACTTCGACGTTGACAGAAAATCATTGCGAGGAAAACAGCATGTTTCTAGAATCTTTGCGTCATCTACCCACCCGCACTAGACCAGTGTAGTGGATAATGACCTTGACTCGTTGCTTGCGAAAGAAATGCCCGAGTCCCAGCAGTGGCAACATTTAGTGGTGTGCTTATGCAACATTGTAGGTATACTGTAATAATTGTTTAAGATATGTGATTGCTAGAAGGTAGTCTGAGGTAAAAACATTTGGTACCTAATTAATACTAGTAACAGACGCTCGACAATGTTTCTATTAAAGTAAATATCACAAAGCTTACCATTAAATCAAGTATGAATTCCTCGACTTCTTGATCAGACATTTTGGCGTGAGTTTTGATGATGATCTTCAATTTCTGTTGAACTTCTTCCGCCATCTTACAGTCGCCGCATACGTAGAAATGACCTTCTTCATCTAGAAGCATTCGTGTGATTTCTGAGCCTTCGTCTTCCATGAGTGCTTGGACGTGTTTCTGCAAAGGAGAGACAATTCCTAGAATTGTTATTTTCTTTTTTCCAGCACCAAATAAAGAATTATACATTTTCTTTTTCAAATAGCTGTATGACACTATGAGCGTGTTTTTGCCAGTAGTCAATGTTGTTAGTCACTTTGATCCTCTTTTTTTTTTAAAGAAGTAAGTTTCATTTTACGATATAAATGGTTTGTGCGGGACCTTCATCTTGTGGTTGGCAATGGGTCGCACTAACCCAGATGAAATAGATTCACTCACCATTTAAAGACACTTCGATTATGTAGGAATATGATATGTATGTCAATTCAATTCAAATGTTTGCACTGTGTCTGGGTGTTTCTATTTATAATAAGTATGTATTTAAAACTATATAAGTATTGTATCAGCTATCTGGCCGCTATATTACAAGCTTTGCTTAGTTTGGGGTCAGATGGTGTTGTGTGTGAATTGTCCACCACCGCCACCAATTAATACAGCCAACAAATATACACACTTATTACATAACTGGAGGATATTTTTTTTCCGTTTGTCCAAAAATTTTGTTAAACTATTGGATGGCGCAGCTAAGGCTTACTAATATTATAAAGCTAAAGAGTTTGCTTGTTTGAAAGCTATGATTTCGGGACTACTGGACCGAATTGAAAGATTATTTTTCTGTTGGATAGTCAATTTATCGAGGACGGCTATATATGTATAACATTACACTTATATGAATAGAAGTAGAGTATAAATTAACAAAAACGGGCAAAAACATACTGTTTTGAGAGCTTTCGTTGCGTGCGTTGACGGGCGCTGAAGTCGGTAACAGCATGTCTCTATCTTTTAAGGTTGCGTCAATATAAACCTTTGCTAATCAAATTTGTTCTAAATCTGAGTTGATACGACCAAGTTTCGACAGGTGGTGTAGGACTAGCTAGTTACCCATATATATTCATTATTTGTTCTTAATCTACAAAACTTAATGTGATGTTAAATTTTAAATTACCTTATCAACACCTTCTTCCCTTGATAAAGCAACCATTGCTTTAGTAAGGACTCCTTCAACTAATGCTGCCTCTTTTTCTTCTTTGTACAAGTCCATCTCTCGGTTTCGACATCCGAAGAAGAGCCAAATGGGTCCAGGTTTTTGTTTGTTAGGAATGAGATTCTTGATTTGGTGCCGCCTTTCGTTCCAGAACCCTCTGAAGGGTGCTATGCCAGAGCCAGGACCTACTAGGATAAGCGGTGCTGATATGTCTTTAGGCATGTGGAAGCTTGGTGCACTGCAAATGGCAGAATTAGTTAGAAAACACACGACAAAGATTAAATCTAATAGTTAGGGGTAAGTAAGAATGTATATAAATAGGAATTCTCACCGTCTGGTGAATACGAAAAGCTCTTCATCAATTTTGAGATTTTTGAGGTAGTTTGAACATACTCCATAATGTGTTGGTCCTTTTCCATCTGCGAACAATAAAAAATATGAGAGGATGAAAGATGATTGACATGAGGATAATGTTGTTCTCTAAAACTAATGGGGCATTTGAAGTTTCGTTATGATAAAATATTTTAAGCGAAAAAAATATATATACATTACTATTGTTGTAATAATGTATATTATGTTTTACAACGTATTTAAAGTAGAATAAATTGAATATTATGTATTAACTATTACTACGTATAATAATATAATTTGTGCCACCTAATAATGTAATTTAGTTTTAATTCAATGAATTGAACTAGAGATCGTTGAGTGGCATAAAACAATATTAGTCTAGGCAATGGCATAGGCTAAGGCAGGCAGGCTATGTCTACCCACCTCGGCAGGCAGCGTAGTAGCATTTTGGCTAGATATGGGTACAATAAAAAGCTAATACTTACTTTCAGTTTTGTAAATGACTATAGCAACTGTAACGTGGATTCTATTTGGGTGTGCCAATGGAGAAGAAGATATGGAATAGAACCGAGGCTGCAGAGGCGGCAGTAACGCTGCCAGTAGCGAGGCTTGAGGTCTACATGAAGGGAACTGTTGCAATATTTCTGCTAAGTGCGGGAAGTACAAGTGTTTCCAGTCGTCGTATTTGTTTGAATCCTGAAATGCAGAAGAATTGTAAGAATATTTCGTGATGAAAAGTTTGATTATTACAATTTTGGTGCCTATAGAAAACTGACGCGAGTTGTGAAAGCATCTATTGCCTGCAAATCATGATGGAAGGATATGAAACCGGCTAAAACAGAAATAGTGTCCTAGTTATCGACATTATTTTGCAAAATTAATTAAATAAAAAAAAAACTTATGGCATGGTAACTGCCTAGATGTAGGATGCGTGATCTTGAAAGATCCTTGGAAATTGCCAATTTCCTCACGATGTTTTCTTTAAGCGAGTGGTGATGACCAACTTTGGCAGCCACGGCTTTTTAACGTAACGTAGGATTGAATCTAACATAATTATCAGATATTTCGTAGGAACGTACTGAAGACAACTGTATCAACTCTTCCGCTTCATTTTGGTCGGTGCACGTAGCCGCAAGATATTTGAGCAGTGTCGTCGACGGCGGTGTTGTGATGTCCAGAAATCTTGTGAACAAGTCTCTCACTGTGGCTGATGGTAATCTTTCGTGTCTTTCCCACGTCTTTACGAGACCTGAACAAATATATATGATTTAGCTCGAAAAATCTTTTTCTACTAACTTTGCTTAGTAGTGCTATGGTAAAGCTAGAAGAAAAGACTCTTTATTATTTTAATACTTAATTATTTAAAGTAGTTCAATTCTACAAGTATTTTTTTCGATAATAGGTTTACTGATGCTAAAATACATTAGTGAATCATGGTTTTAATTTAGGTTTTTATTATTCATGGCTATATTTATCTACGTGGTGAGTATCATCATCATGATTAACTATGATTGTATCACCTGATAACTTAACAGTATAATCAGATATCAGTTTATCGTTTGATACTGTCTACTTAAATTTTGAAACTGCCATTTCTTTTTACATTATCATTATTTTTCAGTAATGAGCAATAAAGGTACTTTATTACCGAATATATATGGCCTATTTTAATGCTTACCAGTAGGTGTAAGAGTTTCTTTCATGACTTGCAGCTGGACTGATTTGTCATAGTCGTCGACATCGCTTAGTCTGTCGAGAACAGCGTCAACTATTTCTTTTCTGTTACATGCCATCACACCAACATGATCTCCAGGATCGTATTTAAATTCAGTCTGGAAAATAATTTTACAACTTACTAACACGTTACTAGAAATATTTTATGTAGATGTATAGCGGACAACTTTATTTTACCTGTGGCTCCATATCTACATAAACGGTTTCTCTGTCTGCAGTTCGATCTCCCAAATGTTTGTTGTCTTTCACTTTGCATGTGATTAAAGATTTCCTGAATCCAGCTTCTAATGCGTTCTTTATAGGCAACTCTGTACTTGGCTTTCCAAATCTCACTGTCTCCTCTGTCAAAGGTACTTTTCCCAAAGCTTTCTTTGCGTCCTTCACCATATCATTTTCTTCTAAGCAAAATGTTTCACATGCCACCTAGAAAAAATGACGGACTTCAAAAATGGAATCACTAAAATTGCTAACGACATCTAAATTATGTTCAAAGTTTTAACTTACATGGAAAATGTTTGATGACCAGTTACGAAACTGTTGCTCCTGGCCATACATTTCATCGCCACAAGCCAAGTCTAAAATTCTTTCGCCACCTAAGTCTCCCAAAATTTTATCTACTGTTTTACCGAAGTTACAAAATTTTGGATATGCACTAGATCCAAGAGCAAAAACTGCATAGCAAACATTGCTGAGAGGTCCGATTTGTTCCACGGATGATGTTCCTGCTATGCTACTTTTGTTTGATTCCAGCCTGGTTAGCTGCCTTTTGTATTCTATGCTTGGCGTCATTACGCTGTTGGTTCTCATTAAGGATTTTGGAGTCGGTGTTTTGAAATGTCTAAAACAACACAACATTAAGATATTTTAATCGTGTTCTATTGCTAATAGTTTGATTGACTTTGCTTTCAAGATTGATGATTTGAAGCTACGTTGTTTACCCAGAATTGAAGTCCGCAGTTTGGTTCCCTGCATGGTTTGATTCGTTATAGAGCATTTGAAATAAGTGCTCAGCGAAGTCCTGAAAAACAAAACAAATTGTATTAACCACGGTAATAATTCTTCGAACACAAGCATAAGTACCAATTGGCTTATTTTTACAAGATCCCTTACCATGCCATTCGCTGGAGGTTCACCATTCCCAAACGTCGATGTCACAATGAGTAGGAGAGTTTCGTGTTCAATTGAAAACATGTCATACTCTGACATACAATGCACCTAAAACGACAATGTTTTTTATTATATAAACACCAGCCAACCATTATTAAACATTAGCCCGTGATGTTTTCATGTAGAAATTCGTAAATAAGAGTTTCAAACGGCTTCTTTTTTTGGCTATAGAAAGCCGTGGTGGTTTAGTTGGCAGAATGTAAAATTTCACAATTTCGAATATTGCGAATCCGATCCTGCCAATAGGTTCGAAACCTGCCTACACCTCTGAGTATTTTACCAAGTACATGTGTACGAGTCACCATTGGTTTCAACGATGAAGGAAAACATTGGGAAGAAACGGCGTGTTCCAAGCAAGACAGCGTTTATGGACATGTTTTGTGGCCTTGATTATTTCCCCCTAAGATAACGCCCAAAATCCTAGCATATTTTTACATACTCGTAAAACAGTCTAGAGGTATATATTTACCAGCCGAATTTGAACCCGATGTGGTAGTTCAACCATTATTGAAATAGTCAAACTTCCACACTTGTACATAAGTTCATTATGATTATATTATAAAACTGTATTGTGTTTCTCGTTAATTTCTATTTGCTGTAACATTTCCAGGCTCTAGAGTTCACTCTCTCACAAATTTAAGTTTTGTCGAGTCATTCATTATATGTAGTCACCTGTGCATTAAAAGCGTGTCCAAAAATAGTTCCTAACTCCTTAGCATACTGTTCAGATTTGCCTGTTTCAGTGGCGTACAAAATGGTCGCCTTGATGCGCTTGGAGAGGGCTCTTCCGAACAGTTTTGAAGTGAACTTAACTGCTCGGGCGATTTGTTTGAAGTGGAACTTTCTGTGTACCGTCTTAGTTCCATCCGGTCTTTTCCATTGATGCGTTTTCCATGGTGGCTCCTACAAATTAGAAAATTCTGTTATATCATTATAAAATCTTATATTTATTGTTTTTAAATTTTCTAGATTTGCACACATAATGCGGGTCGTCGCATAAGACGACCCGCAATCAAATATGTCAAAAAAGTAATGTCAAAGTCTTAATGTTTAAATAAAAATACAATATCAATAAATAAAAACTGTAATGACAAATATTTTGTGGTTTTCATTTATCTTAAAAATATAGATAGTAAAAGTATTTCACGATTAAGAATAACCATCCTGGAATTAAATTAAATTATTTGATACTATAGAGTATTTAAATAGAAAAAATATGTACCAATTTTTATTTTGATATTTTTTTTGTTTAACTATATGATCATTTAAAACTGGAACGGCAAGTCCATTTTAAAAGTACGATTAACCATTGGATAGCCCATTCCATTTCAAATGACTTTTGTTATGACACCAGTTTCCTAAACGCAATATTGAATGTAGCTATCACACAAACTTTACGAGCGACGCATAGAAAATACCACGAAGTGACGTCACGCTTCAGTAGTGTTTTTGTATGAAGCGTTTTTGGGAGAGTCCAAAATTGTAATTTTGAAATCGTGGTATCAGGGAAAGTTCTTTAAGATAACAAAGTAATTCTTTCACCTATGTATCAGTTGTTGAGAAGCCTTTTGATGGCACATTAAATCAAAAATGAGTTGTGATGCCTATTGTGAACTAGGAGTTTCGAATCCCGTCTGCAGCTTTGTTTATTTATTCTAGTGCAGGAGTACAAGTTTGTCTTGTTATCACTGCTAGCTGTGCTGACTATAACGGTGAAGGAAAACATCGTGAGGAACCCGGGATATTCCTAGAATCTTTCGAGGGCTTGCGTCATCTGCCCTGCCAACTCGAACTGGGGCCGCGTGGTGGATTATGACCTGTGAGAGAAGACATCCTAGCAGTGGCAACGTTTCTGTGTATGCTTTAGCGAGTTACCTGATAATCATACGAAGGCCTTATGTAGTAGAGAGCCATTTCTTGGTGGTATACTGATGTGAGTGATGCAGACATCGGAGGCACAATCCAAATCCAATCTGCTGGGCAACCGCCTCTAAACAATTAATATTGAAGGTTAGAAACACTACTTATGGTAAGTAATCATAAGGCAATCATAAGGCATCATATAGGAAGTCAATGTACAAGCTTTGCTTAGTTTGGGGTGAGGTGGTGTTGTGTGTGAATTATCCGCTAACATATATTTATAGTTAATGTTTTTTTTTTAATAAAGATTGGCGAGACAAGCATGACATGTTCCTGATGCTAAGCAACATGCCCGCCACATAACAGCACAGTGACACGCAGCTATTGGAACATGAAGAGCCCAAATCATTACCTAGCCCTTCACTGCGCTCGTCACCCAGAGATCTGAGGTGTTATATCTCTAAGCCCTGTAATTTCTCTGGAAACATTGCCCTTCAAACCGGAACACAGTAATGTTTGCACATGACTGGTTGGCGGTAGAATAACTGGCAAAGGTGTGGTACTTCCCCAAGCGGACTCTGCAAAGAGTCCTACCACTACAAATTGTAAATGGATAGTGGAATCATAATTCTGCAGATATTATTATTTAATGTGATATTTGTAGATTATGAAATATGAATGAACCCGTTTGTAGCACTTTCTGCAGTAAAGGTAACTAAGCCATGAGTCCGATAGATTTAACGGACCTCTTCAAATTTGCTAATAAATTATCGCCTTTATTGCTTTAGTAATAAAAGTGAAACTTTAATGATCCACTTTGGACGTTACATCTAGATCAAAGCTGATGAGAAGCTCTACTACGATTTGTCTCCCTCTAAAAGTTTTTTTTGTATAAATAATGATTTCTTAATAACAATTTTATATTATATGTTCTTACCTGCTCTTATTTTCGTTATCCAAATGCTTGATAAACTGTTCGGATGCCGAGTGATGGTCCACGATAGAAACATTGTCTCTATGGAAACTATGTAATACAGCTATGTTAACTTCTACAAGCGCCTTGTCTTTCCACAGTGACACGTATGAGTTTGTATCTAATCCCATTTTGTTAGCAACGTTCTGTAAAGTATCAGTTACATGAGACATCGATTCAACTAATAAATAAAGCAAATCTAGATCTAATGCTAAGTATCTATCTTCTTATGTGACGGTGTTGTGGGGATTGGTAAGTACTCCTTCATTCTCTTTCTTTTCTCTCATACTCTTTCATTCGCTTCATAAGTATAAAGGTAAATTTATGTACGCAATGATACTCGTCAAAATAGAAAAATCTGAGTTTTCCTAAAATAAAAATAAAATATGTAACTATCCAGATTCCCAGAAGTATTATAAATAAATGTTTAGGGTGTTGAATATTTTTTTTTTTTAATATTTTAACTGCTAAATTTAATTAGTAATTGTATCTAAAACTCAATTTAATTTTAAAATAAAAAATATTTGATTTATCGAATAATAAATTGAATTTAATTGTTAGTTTTTTATAATTTTTAACTGATACAATTTTATTACCTATTAGCTATACCCTGCCACACTTCTCTGTGACATAATGTGATGCAAAAATTGTATAAAAACAATCCTTGATGCGGATTATGTATCATTCTAAAATTTCAACTCGATCGGTGCAGAACTTTTGAGTTTTTGAAGCGTACACAAACCAACATAACATTTTCATATATATAGATTATTATTTTAATCGTCAGGCGATAAAAGCTGTCATAACGTATATAACGTAACGTATATAGTGTAAGTCATATCTGTATAGTCCGGAACAATCCCATTTGGATTCTATCAACTCTCATACTTCCAGAATCTCATACGAATAAGTAAATAAGTATCAGAAAATGTATCATATTTAACGTTTATTCATATCAAATCAAATAAGCATGCATTAGCATAAAAAAAATCAACCAATAGAAGACATTTTTGAAGCCACAAATATTACATCCGCCAAAATTTACGAGTAAGTAACTAAGATTAAGTGAGCTTTAAATAATTCAATTAAAGACAATAGTTCTTCTGTATGGACAAGCTACCGGTTTTTTCCCGATGCCATTTACACGGATGATTTGCATAATAAAGAGCCATTATTAAGCGTGTATTATCTCCTAAAGCATCAAGCAAGATGTGTTTTCGTTGTTTTGTGATGATATAGCATCAGCCGGTCGTTGAAACGGATGCAGTGTTTTTATAAATTTCATCTCTAAGTCATTAAATATATTTGAAGATCATCTTAAATCCTAAACAAGAATATGAATTAAGTATTACAGTTTAAGTGCGCGGCAAATTTATAGTGATGTACCAGTCTTAGCATTCGAAAATTCACTTTGGTTTAGAGAAAATGAATGGATAACATATAAGACTACTTTTTAACCCCCGACCAAAAAAAGGGATGTTATAAGTTTGACGTCGATGTCTGTATGTCTGTCTGTGTGTGTCTGTGGCACCGTAGAGCTCACACGGATGAGCCGATTTCGATGCGGTTTTTTTTATTTGAAGGTTAGTTACCTGTGCGGATGTTCTTAGCTATGTTTGGTTAATATCTATTCAAGATGGCCGCCTCCACAAAATGGCGGACAAAATATTTCTTCACAACCTACCTCAATATGGGTATCAAATGAAAGGGGTTGTAGTAGAATACATTAAGCGTAGAGAATACGTTATAGTGTATAATAACAAATTTCAAATCCAAGATGGCCGCTACCACAAAATGGCGAAATACATTTCTTTTCTCACAACTCTCATAATATAGGTATCAAATAAAAGGGTTGGACTAGTAGAATGTTGTACAGATAACAAATCCGAGGTAGTCGGGGGTTAGTCAAAATTTTTATTTTGTTCTTGCTTATTGTGTAGTATAGGCATAACAGAACAGATACAGTGTAGGCATAACAGATTTAGTTCAACAGAACTATATTATTTCATGTTTTTTTTAATATTTTACGAAATTAGACCTGCGCTGCTTGTCACCCAGTCACCTGGGGCTAAGCAATGTTGTGATGCAATGTCCAATGTCATCTTGCCCATTTCAAAATAACGGAATTCTCAACGAACATTCATTAAACGTTACGTTTTCCATAGTTATGAAAGGATATTTTTTGCATCAAAAGCGGTATAAATATGGTTTCTTGTTTCAATAAATCAAAAAAATTGTTTTGTTTATTGATCGATGCTATGGAATTGATATCATTTTGTTAATAGCTTAGACTTTTCTTCACTTAAATCTTTATCAAATAAAACTATCATCCCTTGAGAGATTTGCTATCCATAAACACTATCGCCATTAAGATCCTATCATAATCTAAACTTTTCCTGACCCTCCCTTATAGATTTTTTTAAACTTTTTAATAATTCTACTGTATGCCAATCAAGTCCAGGTGCCATATGCAAAGCGACAAATTATAAAAATGTATCTTTAATTGAATTCACTTACCTCAACAATATTAAGCCTGTTACTATCACATAAGTTTCTGCATCCGATTTCTGTCCCCATATACCATCCATTAAAAGCAGTTCCTGTGAACTCGAGTCCACCGCAGTCCAGTCTCATGTTGGACACCGCAGGAAGAGCGTACCATCGCATACCCATTTCTTTGAACCAATCGTAACTACAAAGACAAAATATACATTTATTACAGTTATCCCCAATACAAATTAAAGCAAAAATAATAAAAAGTCGATAGCCAAATATCTGCGTATGTGCAAAAAACAGTTCATTACAATTAAACACATTTACGAGCATTCAAATTACATACACTTTTATCACAACTTTAAAAACAATAACAATAGTAACATCTCAAGAGACTTTCGCTAGATGGTTGGATTAAGGGTCAGATGCAGAAGGCAGTCATCCTCGACACAGCGCGCATCGTCAGGAGGTTCCTCAGTCTGCAGCCCTAACCACCGGTAGCTTGGGCCCTGCCCCGCTGCTGGCGGCACCCTAGTTTTTAAGTTTTTTATAATGTTTATATTTTTTATATGTATTGTAAAAAACTTAGAAACTAAGAAAGGAAATAAATGAGAGAATAATAATATCACACAGTACAAATACTAGGAAAGACAAAATAATTACTCATAAAGATTGATAAGTTTCCAAAGTCTACGATCAGAATATGTTCGGTCAAAATAGTTTAGGAAATTATCGATATACAATTTCTTATATTTTACTTAAAAACTTACTTAGGATGTTCAAAAAGCACTTCCATGACAATATCTCGAGGTAGCTCGAAGAACTCTGGATCTTTCCCATCAGCTGACAGTACCAACGGAAGAATGTCCCACGGGGTCCGCTCCGACTTCCAACCGAGCTTCAGACAGACCTGTTGATTAGAGAAATAATATCAGTTGGGACTTATGATATCGTAATTATATTTTATGATATTGTAATTCTCTACCAGCATCCAGCAGTTTACCTGCGAAGTCCCCGTTCCTAATTTGTTGTAATTTTCTCGTGATGAAAAGTAGTTTGTGCGATATTGCAGACTCTGTATAATCTACTTATAGATGTGTTCCGAATTTCAACTTATTCCAATCAGGCACATAAACGTGATTGAGCAACAAACATTCATTCATTCTCCCGGTTATAGTATTAAACACGGTGGATATTACGTTTTATTATAAAATTTGCGTAATAATATGTGCTATTCCAGATAGTCATCTAACTATTTTCCGAATTTCAATCCAATCCGTTCAGACGTTTCGGCGTGATTGATCAACATACATCCCAACAATCGCATTGATAATGTTAATTATAATAGTAGAATTGAAACCTTTTTATTTGTGGCACTGTTAGCTCGTTGTATTACTATTGTTAGGAATGTGATACTAGAGGTGAAATATCTTATCGATTTAACGATTTTAGCGCAACGACTAATCAACTTTTTTGCAAATTAATTATATTTAAGTCTTATTATGTTTTAAAATAAAATCCGAACAAAATGCCTGTGTTTTTATAACATTGAATGACGGAACGAGCAGGACATGTGGCTGATGTTAAACAATACGCCTGCAAATAACGCAGCTATTGGAACATGAGTCCAAATCATTGCTTAGCAGTCTATTGTGTGCGTCACCTCCAGCTCAGATGCTTTACTCCTCCGTTTTATAAAAACTACTGGAAAACTGGAAAGTAAATCCACACTAATAGAAACTATTTACATGTGTAAACCACCATTATACTTTATTCAAATCGTTATTAGAGATCTACTACGATAACATGACCCGCCCCTCCAGAATTCAAAACGTTTGAATGTATTTGTAAAAGTATGTACAACACACCAACACGCATGTGTGCGTACTGCTACTGCAGACGAATAATTACAACTACATACAAACTCTTTCGTAAGGATGTGACTACACATTAAAACAGTAATTTGGAGGGGCGGGTCATGTTATCGTAGAAAATCTCTACCTGATTTTGATTTTAGTAAACACAGATTTCTAAACAGATGAAACCTTCGTGAACGACACTGTGAGGCCAGTAATTAGTTATGTATGCGTGACAGCTCTCACCGACGTTGTCAAATTACTCACGTTGGTGTGCGAGTAATGTTCCCAGTCTTAAGAAAAAAAATCCCACTATTGTTGTCTTAGCTTCGGAAATCTTCGCGTATAATAAACACATATTATAAATTAAAACATTAAAAGTTAAAATAATATTATTATTATTATTATAAATGTATTATTACACCGATTATATACTATGCAAAGATTTCTTGTTATTACTATTTCCATCCTATAAAGTTAAGAATTTTGATTTTGCATGCAACTAAACATTCGTATATACGTACTGAAAATTCGGAATAAAAAGACAACGCCGAATAATAGTAAAAGTCATGTGTGTGTTTATTTTGAGTATTCTATCGGAGCTTCTTGTGAAATCTTATGCTTGACAAAAGGTGGCAATTACTCGTTTAATATTGGTGAACACAGGAGGTGCAGAGATTTTTTGTCAACTGATTTGATGTTGGGGGGGGCTAAATCGTTCAATTTGTTTACTATCCAATCTTTGTCTGGACGCGTGTCGCAAACGAAAAGTTCACTGTTTCAAAAATGTTGATACAAACAAACAAAAACCGTCTAAGAGTTTTTGTAAATCAGTTGAACATTATTCACATTGCCATCCAAAGTTCCGTCGTCCAAGTACCAAACGCTTAAATCGGACTGGAGACGTCAAATGATAGAGCTGAATAGAATGACCAGGGCGAAGGTCGAATGGCCGAAGGTTCACCAAGTTGATAGCCAACGGAAGATAGCATAGGGTTGTTTTGATAATTTTGTGAGTCCGCCATAACATTGCCAAAGAAAATTGTAGAGGTCAAGAATTTTATTCTTCACTTCGGACAACGGGGCTCCACGATCAACCAAATGAAAGCCGTTTTTGACGTCCACCTTTAACAGCCCTCTCCCCAATTTTGCACAAAGAAAGTCAGGACAGAATTAATACCAGTCTCACGTCCACTCAGAGAACCAAAATCAAGTTTGTTGGGCCAGGGAGCTCAAAGGAGCAACGTTTTATACCTATTACACACCTTGTGGTGCCAACAGCAATTGGCCTGATCCCAACATCTTTTTCGGGTAAGTATGTACGCACAAATTAGCACCGTATAAAACTTAGATCTCTCAAAAGAACTCGCCTACTTTTTTTAAGCTCCACTATACCTACTTACAAGTATTAAAACTTGCTTCATAACTATAGTTTTCATCAACACTATTAGTATTTTTATAAATACTTGTAATAACGTGGATTTGTGCTAGGTATCGTTTCACATTAAATAAAAAAATTACGATTTTAAAAATAGAATAATACAATCTACATAAATAATTTGGTCTACGAGTATCTTCAAAAAAATCATAATCTATATTTTACCTTAAGAGCCGGCTCACGTCGTCGCACGAAATTCAAAAAGTTTGTGTTCCGATATTTCCATCTTTAGTATTATCTAGAAAAAGATAATTACGTTCAAAAAATAGGCCGATCTTTCTTGTTGACGTTTCCTTGTTTCAATTTTACTAATAATAAAGCCTTTAGTCGTAGGGAACGATCTCCCATGACCATTTCGCCGAAAAGTCGCCGCCGTGTCAGTTTCAGACTTCTAAATCTACAAGTGATACTCAAAATTTATACTTAAAAAAATATGGGGAACATCATACACATATTTTATTAATTCATTCAAGTCACATATATCTGAATTTTGGTCCCATTTATTAGTAAAAAAACAAAATCATAAGCCAATTTTAAGTTTTATATTGCAGTTTTAGCGTTGTCTCTGTGTAAAATACACAATAACTCCAAAATAAAAATTAGACACGATAATACTTTGTTCTTTGTAGAATCCAATTCTATAGTTACTTTTCAAATCATAGTTGTCAATTTTTCAAAAAATATAAATTACCAGCAGTCGAAATTACAATAAATTACGCTGCGCAATTTAGTATGCCGCGAGCGGCCGTCGGGGGAGGACCTGCGTCAGTTAGCGTGGGAGTCGGTTACGTAATATTTCGCGCGTTTATGACATAAACTAGAATAATTATAGTGCGACCACAAAATTTTAATTCGTTTGGCGTTTTATAACGTTTCATTCTGATTTTCGGATCGGACCATCACATTTGATCTTGTTTACTTCATGAAGAAGCAGAATCTGTAAACCATTTTTTTTTGACTTGACAACGTCTAATAAGTCGATGAACGCGATGGCCGCCACCACAAAATGCCGAATGTCATTATTTTTCTACTACCTCAATACCATGACCATGACCATGCACATGACCATGACCATGACCATGCCCAATGACCATGAGGAACGGCCATGACCAATGACCACGACCAATGACCATGAGCAATGGCCATGACCAATGACCGTTCCGACGTGTTTGAGCAACGAACTTCCAATATTAATTAAGTATGTACAGTATGGGTAACAAATGAAAGGACTTGACTAGTAGAATACTATGCACTGTCACAACTGACCAATGACCATTCACAACTAGTAGAATACACACATGATAAATTTGAAACCAAGATGGAATGTCATTGATTTTCACTACTTCTCACATAGGTATCAAATGCAAGGGCTTGATTGCACTGTCACAAATTTCAAATCCAAGATGGCCGCCACCACAAAATTACCTCAATACCATGACCATGCTAGTATGACCATGACCATGCACAATGACCATGAGGAAACTAAGCCATGACCACAAATGGCACGACCAATGACCTATATGGGCAATGGCTTGACTAGTAGACCAATGACCGTTCCGACGTGTTTGAGCAACGATGACTTCCAATACCATTAATCATGACCATGACCATGACTATGCCCAATATATATGATCAATTTAAAGGGCTTGACTAGTGACCACGACCAATACTACGCACAATGATAAATTTGAAATCCAAGTGTTTGAGCAACGAACCACCAAAAGCGAATCATCATTGATTTTACTACTTCTCAACATAGGTATCAAATTTAAAGGGCTTGACTAGTAGAATACTACGCACTATGACAAATTTCAAATCCAAGATGGCCGTCACCACAAAAAAGCGAATGTCATTGATTTTCACTACTACCTCAACATAGGTATCAAATGCAAGGGCTTGACTAGTAGAATACTATGCACTATGACAAATTTCAAATCCAAGATGGCCGCCACCACAAAATGGCGAATGTCATTATTTTTACTACTACCACTATATGGGTAACAAATGAAAGGGCTTGACTAGTAGAATACTATGCACTATGACAAATTTCAAATCAAGATGGCCGCCACCACAAAATGGCGAATGTAGAATACTATGCACTATGACCTCAATCCAAGATGGCCGCCACCACAAAATGGCACATGACATTTTTTACTTACCCACCAATGACCATATGGGTAATGAGGAACAATGACCACGACCAATGACCATGAGCAATGGCCATGACCAAACCGTTCCGACGTGTTTGAGCAACGAACTGCCAATATTAATTAATCATCATTAATTTTACTACTACCTCAATATGGTATCAATTTAAAAAGGGCACTAGTAAAATACTACGCACTATGATAAATTTGAAATCCAAGATGGCCGTCACCACAAAAAGCGAATTCATTGATTTTACTACTTCTCAACATGGGTATCAAATGCAAGGGCTTGACTAGTAGAATACTATGCACTAGACAAATTTCAAATCCAATATGCACCACAAAATGGCGATGTCAAATTTCACTATACCAACAAATGAAAGGGCTTGACTAGTAGAATACTATGCACTATGACAAATTTCATCGATGGCCGCTACCACAAAATGGCTACTGATTTTTACCACCAACTCAATATGGGTAACAAATGAAAGGGCTTGACTGTAAAATCTATGAAGCACAAATTTCGAAAAGATGGCCGCCACCAAAAATTGCGAATGTCATTATTTTTACTAACTACCTCAGTATGGGTAACAAATGAAAGAGACTAGTAGAATAATACACCAAATTTCATATCCAACTGGAAGGGTTTGACCATAGTAACGCGATCTTCGCGCAAGCACGGAAGGGAGCTGTCTTAACTAAAAATCATAGATGACAAATAACTAAAGTATAGAGTGCTAACACCACACTAGATATGTAGTGTTAGGCAGATGATGTATAGCTACATAGATATGTACGTTGGGGATTACTAGGGATGGGCACGCGTGAAACGCAAAATCATTTTGTTTGCGATTGATGCAGGTTCAGCGCGGTACAAACATCCGTAAATATAATTATTTCGTGCGATAACATCTAAAATATAAGTGCCTAGGTATTTTAGTTTTATAGAGTTAGTGCCCGTGCAGGTTTAAGTTTTTTTTTGTGGTGGCGGCCATCTTGGATTTGAAATTTGTCATAGTGCGTAGTATTTTACTAGTCAAGCTCTTGCATTTGATACCTATGTTGAGAAGTACCTAGTGAAAATGAAAAATAATAACATTCGTCATTTTGTGGTGGCGGCCATCTTGGATTTGAAATTTGTCATAGTGCATAGTATGCTACTAGTCAAGTCCTTTCATTTGTTATCCATATTGAGGTCGTAGTAAAAATAATGACATTCGCCATTTTGTGGTGGCGGCCATCTTGGATTTGAAATTTGTCATAGTGCGTAGTTTTTACTAGTCAAGCCCGTTCATTTGATATCCATATTAAAAGTAGTGAAAATAATGTCAGTCGCCATTTTGTGGTGGCGGCTATCTTGGATTTAAAATTTGTCATAGTGCATAGTATTTTATTAGTCAAGTCCTTTCATTTGTTACCCATATTGAGGCAGTAGTAAAAATAATGACATTCGCAGTTTTGTGGTGGCGGCCATCTTGGATTTGAAATTTGTCATAGTGCATAGTATTTTATTAGTCAAGCTCTTTCATTTGTTACCCATATTGAGGTAGTAGTAAAAATAATGACAATCGCCATTTTGTGGTGGCGGCCATCTTGGATTTGACATTTGTCATAGTGCGTAGTGTTCTACTAGTCAAGCCCTTTTATTTGATACCCGTATTGAGGAGGTAGTGAAAAAGAAATGTATCTCACCATTTTGTGGTGGCGGCCATGTTGGATTTGAAATTTGTTATTGTGCATAGTATTTTACTCGTCAAGTCTTTTATTTGATACCCATATTGAGGAAGTAGGGAAAAAGAAATGTATTTCGCCATTTTGTGGTGGCGGCCATCTTGGATTTGAAATTTGTCATTGTGCATAGTATTTTACTCGTCAAGTCCTTTCATTTGATACCCATATTGAGGGAGTAGTGAAAAATTAAATGTATTTCGCCATTTTGTGGTGGCGGCCATCTTAGATTTGAAATTTGTCATAGTGCATAGTATTCTACTGGTCAAGATTTTCATTAAATTTGATACCCATATTGAGGTAGATTATGAAGAAATATTTAGTCTACCATTTTGTGGCCATCTTGAATCGATATTAACCAAACATAGCTAAGAACCAATGCACAAATATTACCCTTAAAATAAAAAAAGAAATTTTACTAGTTATCAAATTTTTGAAATGCAAGAATAATTTATCGTAACGTAACGGGACAACGAACGTAACGGGACAATAAGTCATCAAGTTTCGTGCACGCAGCCAACGTTCATCGATTTAGTAGACGTTGTCACGTCAGAAAATCTCATCAAAATTTTTAGTACACTGCCGTTACGGCTCAAGATCGTTCTGTTCGCCTAAACGCTCGAGCTGAATCGAACGGACGCACGCTGACAATGTTGCAGGATTTTACCTAAAGTTGAGTTCTGTCGTTTTGTGAGAGGGCTCTTAACTTTAGGGAAAATAATTTCAATTTAGTATAGCAACACTAACCAATTTTCGTTGAGGTGTGTGTTTCTATTCATCAATCGAAATGAAATCGCCTAAATTATATAAATATCAGTAAAAATATTCAAACTTTCCTATGCAATGATATTCCTCTTTCCTTTTTTTATTTTTCGGAACAATGTTTGCAATGTTTGAAGACACAAGACGGCATAATCTTAAACAAAACTTAAAATCACACGGGACTCCTGTACGCGACGGAAGTCCGTTTCGTACTGACTGGAGTTTGTATTTGCTTTGGCGTTTGATATTTGCTTTCTGGACCTTAGGATCTTTGTTCCGCACGTTCCATCTGCCTTTTGTTTTAGAAATCTGTGTTAGTAAATTGATTGCTTAGCTTGTTTACCAATGTTTAGATAACTACATTATAATCTAATAGATAATAAATAATGTTAATGTATGTACTGTATTATTATCTATAAGATTATCACTCTAAATTTAGCACTCGTAGCGGCCAAAAACAAGACATAGTTTTAGTAAAGTGTTCTATAATCGATGTATTCCGAGAGCTGACACTAATTTTTGGTTTGGTATTTCAGACAAGTAGAGAAAACTAATCACATACCTCTTCTAGTATACACCAACACAGGGCTGCATACCTGGCTGATGAGAAGCGGAACATAATAACACTCTAAATTTAGATCACCTGCCAGGTATAAAATCCTATCAAAATGATTTGCCATTTTGAGAATGTTAGCTTTTAGTCATAAATAATAACCCTATTTAAATTTGTCATTTGTACAACATTTTTGCAAGTCCCTGGCAATGTTAAAACCACGACTAAATTGTCGGGCTTATTTTGGTTTATTCCTTAAACAATAAGCCAAAACATTTTAATATTGCAAATAGCATCAACAGGTTTATTGAAAAAATTGGGATTTATTTTGACCCACTATTCACCAAGCAGATCTACAGCTTCGTGTTAGGGTAGGGAGAGGTAAGTGACCAGTTTTCAGTTTGCCTGAAATACCTACGCAAGAATTGGTGCCAGCTCTCTGACTAATACCGACCTAAAAAATGGAAACTAAACGTTGTCATGGTTGGTTGTCGGTACATGAGTGTCATTTTCAATTGAGCACAGACAAGACACGGTTGACATACTCAAATTGTCGGACCTTGACAATTGAAATATAATGTTAAGTTATTTATTGTAACAACTCTGAAATTATGAACGACACCTATATTGAAGAATATTTTATAATTTTAGTGTTTAACAAATCATTACTCGTTGATACTAATACTTGATTGCTAGAGATGGGAACGTTTTTAAGTAGACTTTAGAAAAAGTTCCGATGTTCTCGTAGTAATGAGTATTTATGCAATGCGTATTAAATACTAAAGCGTGACGGGACTCATTTTATAAGTTTGTTCAAATTAATGTTTATAATGTACACAACTTAATCACGATTTAATTCATTGTTTAAATACCTCAAATGTATAAATAAATACCTTAAATACCTTCTTCATGTTAGGTCAGCCATAATATTAAAATTACTAAAATTTTAATTTCACTTTTTTTGTAGAATGGTTGATCTGATTGGATTGGACAATTGTATTGTCATCAGAAACAAATACGGTATGTGTTTAGTATATCAATTGTATTGACATAAGAACTAAACACTGTATGTGTTTAGTTCTGATTTCAATACAATTGTTCAAATCAAATTGGTCAATATAATTGTTGTGTTGTCTAAACACGGTGTGTGTTTAGTTCTGATGATGTCAATACAATTGTTTGAACATTTAGAACATAATATCTCTATCGTCTTGAACTTTCTTTAATAAAGCTGTCAAACAAATTAATTTCACTAATTGTATCCTTAGATTAAAGAAGATAAGGGCATTAAAATACGTCACCTCTGTAATTTCAACTTTAGCTGGGTCGCCTAGAACAGATCCATCTGGTTCTTGATATCCTGCGTAGCTGATTAGTTGTGGATTCCATATTCTGTAGTCGTGTTTACCGTCAGTGCGTTGTGGGAACACCGTTATTGCTGATCTGAAATAGGAAGATGAATATTTGAGGCGTTTGGTATCGACGGATCGGCACTGATTCGATGAGTTTTTCTAGAATTTTTTTGGCTCAAGGATAGGTGCTACTACTTATATAATTAAATGGGTAAGTTGAATTCTTAGCTACAATGTTTAAAGTATCTGTGAATATTACTTCTCATAATTAAGATTTAAATCAAAATCTCATGTTTCGATTTTTGTGTTCGTGGTTTTGCGGAACGGCTTGAACGATTTTCATGTTTTATGTGTATGTTGTAGTTATGTGTTTTTGTCATTTATCACTCTCCTTAATTTGTATTTTTATCGCAATTTTATTGTTTTTGTGTAAACGATAACCAGATACATGACCACAATAATTAAGGTCATTTATTTAACGACTCCTTGTTTGTTTGTTTTTTTTCAACCGACTTCAAATAAAGAAGTCTTCTGAGTACGGTTGTATTTTTTTGTATAAATGTTACGCGATAACCTTGTTATTTGTGAATCGTTTTTGGTGATTATTGCTTTGTTTGGTAAATGATATTACAGAGATGATAGTCCCATATAAATGTTATCGAAATCGGTGTAGTGCATTTTGATATATCAACAAAAATCTATAATTTGCTTACCTAGCCATATCATTGGAAAACAGTGTGTTTAGTCGATTTAAAAAAAATAGGGAGATTCTGAGTTTAATTTTAAATCGAAGAGAAAATTTAATTATTAATTTCTCACCTGATATTTCCTTTGTTTGTTGAATATTTGATGTGATTGCAGAGAGCTTCAAACATCCCACTGGCAGTTGTCACTTCTCTGCAGTCAAATACCTGAAAAAAAATGTTACTCGTAAATAGTTCACTTGTAAAAATATATAGCTCTAGCATTATGCCCAGGAGTCTACTGTTTTCAACATTGCTTCTAGTATTACAAACATCCAAACTCGGACATTGTGATATCTATTAGTTTATTATTTAATTAACGCAAAGGCGTCTAAACCTCTAAACAATATTCAACATCTATCCTGCAGAAAACGTGTTTGTCGTAGAGGTAGTGCGATAGTTTGCGAGCTGAAAGTTCCAAATCACGACTAATTGACAACCATACTTATATTATATTCCGTTATTTATTTGCACCTTAAATTAAGTTTTTACATAAATTTAATTTCGTTTTGTTAACCTAAGACAAGAAAGCCTCTCAAGATGTCAATCAGAGTTCAATACTACTTATTATTACTAAGTGCATTTCGTAGTGTACTTATCTAATCTGCGGCTTATCAGTGTGTCATAATAATTTATTTGCGCGCTGTACGACTCTGGGGTAAAATTAAAAAAAACTTTAAATGTCATCTTTATTTTTAGACAACCTAAAGCCAAAAAAAAATACGTTTCAAGCTTCTTTCTAGTCAAGTTCCCCAAAATTTGGAAAAACGTTTCCACTCCTACTTCATCAACTTAAAATCCCTTTTTCACGTTAAATAATAGAATTTTTCGAAGGGTCTAGATTCTCTAGATCTTTGTGCAAAATGTTGACTGACAGAGTTACTTTTTTAATTGTAATAGTAGGAATAACATTTTGTTATGGGTTCTATTGAATTTGTTTGTACGTATTCATGACATCGCCGACACATCGGTGCCCGGCAAAAAAGCGTCATAACCCTTATTGTTTACGTTTTGACATCTTTATGATCCCCGACCAAAAAAGGGGTGTTATGTGTGTATCAAATGAAAGGGCTTGTCTAATACTATGTAGAATACTATATAGCGCATAGGATACTAATTTAGAATACTATACACTATAACAAATTTCAAATCCAAGTTGGCTGCCACAAAATGGCGAAATACATTTCTTTTTCACAACTCTCTCAATATGGGTAGATATCAAATGAAAGGGCTTGATCGCTTGACTAGTAGTAGAATGTTGTAAAGATTACAAATCCGAGGTAACCGGGGGTAAATCAAAATTTTCAATTTTGTTCTTGTATGTTATTTTTTATCACACGCAAAGATTCTTGTTTCCTGTTGCTGTCGTTCTTGCATCCAACTCCTTACACCCAAACTTTTAATTAGGGTTGGTTCCCGTTCCAGATTAGACAGAAGTGTAGATTCTTGGATTAAAAACAAATGAAAGACATGTAACAGTATTTCATACTTGATCTGTTAAAGTCACGTTAAAATCGATTGCGTAGTTTGCTTGTATTACGTAATTTTCCATGATATCCAAAGTAATATCCAAAGGACATGGTTATATTTTCAACAAATTTGAATTAGCTTCAGGAATAAAGAGGTTTAACTCCACTTTCATAATGAAAATTTTTAGGCAATAGATTGCCTTGCCTAAGTTTGCCTTTCCGATGGATACAATCTTGGTGTCTGCAAATCGAGACTGAATCGGAATAAATCAATTTGTTTTAGAATTTCAATTAAATACTTACAGGGAATAATAAAAGGATAATCCTTTTTATTCATCTTTATTGCGACAGGTTTATCTCGTTAATTCTGATCGATAGTTGTTGTACTACCCTAGTCTAAGGCAAGATTTAATTGATTTTAACTCATTATGCGTGACTTTAATGGTTATAGCTGATCTATTCATTGTATTCTTATCGAAGGTACAGCAAGGCAAGTTTATAACGAGAGTTTGTCGGCAGTCATTAACCAAGCATTAGCCGTCTCGCGGTAAACAGTTTGCATTCAGCTGCAGGTACAAGTGTGTTTGTTCGTGTTATTAATGGAGTTTAGAGACGTGTGAAGTAATTTCACACACATCATTTATATGTATATACATCAGACAGACATATATTAGTCTTTGGTGCCAGTCTGCCAGTGTCGTAATGAGATTTACAAATACATTTGTGTTTATAATTCGCTTATGACCGTCTCCTAGATATTATTAAAAAGTTGAGAAATACGACAAAGAAATTGTTTATTCATAGTGAAGAGTTGCATAATTAAGCAATAGGTACGTACCAGTATTGTGTAATACTGGTGTTTGTGTGAAAATCTGCTTTGAAAATACACTATACTATAATAGTACAATTATTTATCTTAGCAATTTTACAATAATGACGGTATTAATACATGAATTTTGTACTTATTGTGTTAAATCAAAAGTGGCTAAATAGTTTTCATTTAATTAATTAATTTAACATTAATCAAATTTATTTATTCAATAATTATCATTTTAAAACTTACATTTAAACGACTACGGTAAAAAGCATGACAAAAAATACAAAGTGATGTCGGACTTTTGTCGTATAAACATCAGCGAATTAAGTAGTCATGTCATCTCGACAGTTAGTTTGTAGAGTTGGAACTGTGAGTCAAAATAACCATTTTAACTAACGATTCTATAAACAAAAACGGATTTTGCTATATCTTCTATTTAAGCACTTTTCTTGAAAATCGTGTTTTATTTTTAAAACATTGCATTTTGTACACACTTTGGTAGCTTAGTAGTGAGGCCGTCAGAATTCACAATCAAAACATTCAAACCCCATCTGCGCCACTGCGTATTTTTCCAATTACTAGTTTGTTACCACTGGTTTTATTAACAGTAGGGCCTTATTAACCTTTAGGCTCATTAAGCGGCAGCCTCGCGCTAGGATCTGGTGAACTGAGATTGTGTCTTCGCACTATTACTCTAGCATCATTGAATCTTCCCCACATATTTCAACTACACAGAAACAAAACACTAACACTAAATACGTTGTGCATTGAATAATTTTAACAAAAAAGAACCGACTTTCAACGGAAAATTTATAAAGTAAAAAAGTTTTCCTCGATTTCTCTAGGGTGTCATCATCAGATCCTGGTTTCCTTATCATGTTACTACCCTTGGAATATCTGCTTTACAACAAAAAAAAAAATCATCAAAATCGGTTCATAAACGACGAATTTATCCGCGAACACACATAAAAAAAACATATATGCGGTCGAATTGAGAAACCTCCTTTTTTTGAAGTCTTTTAAAAAAGGTTGTAAGTCTTTGAGTTTAACACAACTAGCACGTCCTTACAATTAGCCTAAGGCGGTCAGAACTCTAGTTCAGTCGCTGTTTAGCAGTGAAGCCCGTAAGCCTCAAGAAAAACATCTTTCGAAGACATGCGATCGGAGAAGAGATATGATGAGGCTTCATATGCATGCATACCTTCAATGGCGGCTGACTGAGTTAGGTACAGTCCAAAGGTGAATACATTTGTAGCACAGGTCGGCAGAGTATACAGCTACCACGAAGAAAAGCTTAACCTTGACCACGCTTCCAAACTGGCAGCTTACCACATGCAAGTTACATATATTAGATACGAGACCACAACATGGCTACAATGTTTTATTGGTACAGATACTTACTTGTAACTTCTTCCATTGTATCCTGCCAATGCACCTAGTAGCGTTTCGCCAAGCCAATTTAGCACCGAAGACCAGTTCTGAGGTTTTCAGCTGGTAAGTTCCTGTTTTTTCAAGTTCGTTTTTTATCTCAACGAGCCGCGCTGTATGTGTTTCTGAGTTTTCTCTGAAAATTACAGGTTTTTAAGTGTCATGTTCGTCTAATATTATGCATCCGAAAGTTTGTTTGTATGTATATTTTTATTTATAACAAAAAATACAGAAAGCGTCTAGGTGAAATTTGGTACATAGATACTCATATAATAGTTTAGAATAACAGTCAGGCTACTTTCATCCCGGGAAAATATCGTGGATGGAACCGCGGTATGGGTCTAGTAGATCTAAAATATTCAAATACTTATTTAAGCCTCTGTGACTGTCAGTAAAGAAATGCGAGATGGTGAATTAAATGATGAACCACGCTTGTGGTTTAAATTTCAATAGATCAGTCTTAGGATTTGTCGTTTTAAACCATGACTGCCAATCTGACAACCCTATATTACATATCCCCTTATCTTCTTCTTCCTGTATCATCCTCTTGTTGCTATTCGTTTCCCAACGAAACATAGTATGGTCTTTAATCTAAGACTGACTTTATTTCTCGATAATGATTCATTTATGTATTATCACTAATGTAATGTTATTATTATCAAACCACTGAATTTAAATAATTGTTGTTTCTAGGCCCACATAGTTTAGAATGTAATACAGTTCTGTACAGTATACTCTTATGTTATAGTTTATATTTATTACATTCTGTTTTGTGTGCTCATTGAATTAATAAATAAATGAATAAATAATTTTTTCTGATCTTCTTATTGCAGTAATTTCCATTGTTTTATTTCAGCTTTAGGTTACCTAATAGAGTATCGTAGTCAATAAACCTTCAACGCAATTTAAAATAACTTATGATTATTGCTAGTCACATTTAAATTGAAGTAAGTGTATCTAGAGACCACCTACTCGCTACATTAAGCGAATTTACTAGTAAAAGTTTAGTTATGTTAACGTTCATAACTAAACTATCAATGTGCACATGTCTAAAATAGAATAGTAAGAGGTCGTTGGTTTAAGGCGTCAAAGTTTTTTTTATAATATAAAATGACGAGACGAGCAAGACCTGATGGTAAACAACAAGCCTGTATACGTATTATGTGACAGCCAAGTGTCACGCAGCGATTTGAACATGATGAGTTCAAATCTAGCACTGCATTGCGCTCTTCACTCATAAGATACCTAACTTATTTTCAAGTAATTTCTCTAGAAATATTGCCCTTCGAACCGGAACACACTAAAGTCTGTACATTACTGCATGTCAGTAGATTAACTGGCATAGTTGTGTTCCTTCCCCAGTCAGACTCTGCAAAGAGTTCTACCAATACAATCGACCACTACAAACACTTTGAATGAACAGCTTGTAGTACTTATTTATTGTTTACACCAGCTTATAACCAGGGTATTTTCAAACATAGATCGAATAGGTATCTTTTGAATAGGGTGCCCACCCTTAGATAAAGAATATATAAAATGTAAACTCTTTGGTACCAGAACAGTATAAGTTACGGCTGGTCTAGTCGAGAGGACGGCGACTGGCGATCCGGACCCCCGGTTTCAAGTCCCGCCACTTTTTTTTCTTCAATCGTGAGGAAACCGACATGTACCTAGAATATTTCGAGGTCATGTATCATCCACCAAGCCGCACTTCGCCAGCGTGGTGGATTATGGCTTTGACTCTCACCTTGCGGAGAAGGCCCTAAATCCCAGCAGTGAGAACATTTCACTAAATGTTTGTAGTGTTAGTTTGTAGTGTTTACACTAATAATTTGAATGATATTTTTTTCATCAAATATAGAACTCGTGCTAAATATGTTTACATATAGTTTACCTACTAATCCCAGCATCTACGGCGTACGAAGGTGGTTAAATATGAACTTGACTCATTTTATTTTACAGAATGACAAATTTATCGTAATAAAGTACAGAAATTAAAATTAAATAATATACCTGCGTATGGAAGCGAAGTACTGTCTTAAAAATAATTGTGCGTCTTCGAAAACTTCTTCTATTGATCTTGGTGAATCCCCGCGGTTGGGAATGTCCATAATACTTGTTTGACATACTTTCTCGGAACATCTCGTATTCTGAAACAAAATAGATAAAATTATCAGTTTTGCTTTTTACTCACGAAGTAAAATAAGAGGTACTATAAAGTTGGAGGGTATGATTATTTTATTCATTCAAATTTTTGCTATATTTTGTCTTGACGTTATTATTCTACTAATACCTATTATAAACTGGAAAGTTTGGATCTTTGTTGCTCAATCACGTCAGAACGTCTGCACGGATTTCAATTTGGAACACAGGTTTTAGTCTAGAACTAGCGGCTAGTTTCAGCTTCACTTGGATATTGTCATGTAAAGACTATTAATCGAACTAAAAACTATCTTATCTTTCAAGTTGGCTCAAAATGCTTACGGTGTGCAGTTTTACATCAGATTAAAATTCGTTAAGTAGTTTAGGAGTCCATCGCGGACAAACAACGTGACGTTTAATTTATGTATATTAAGATAGAACATAAGCACGAAAATGAAATTATAGATTATTGTCTAGAACAGTCTAGAATAAAACATATGACTGCGCGGGTAAAATTGTGAGCCGCTGCTGATCTGACCTACTCGATTTCGTGTCCGTTCGAAACAGCTCAACCGATTTTGATGATAGTGTTTTGGCAAGTATAAGATTAGGCTGTAAAGTATTGTTTACCTTCTTGCTTCCTTTATTTATTAATTGAACAGTTTTTTTTATTACTTTTGCATGAATAATTTTCAAATTATTTAATCATTGTCGTGAAAACTTTTACATAAACTGTAGAATAACTTTGACTGTTTATATGGCAGTACAACGTTTCGGGGTCAGTTAGAAATATATAATATATTAATAGTTCTCACAAATTTGACTCCTAATAGGTAACTAAATATAATTCCAAAAATATGACAGACAGTTCCACGGTTCAATTATAAAAAAAAAATATGTTATGAATCTACTAATTATCATTTTAGGTTTAAAATAGCTCTGTTTTCATTTATCTTTATTTAGGTACTACCTACTTATAACTAATATACTGCTATAGTGGTAAATATTATTTCGGTTTACCTAAATAATATTTAGTAGTTCAAAAAGACAAGATGTTCTAATTAATGGGCGTTTTCAAGAGGCAAAAATACCTGTCAAAGACAGTTCCCAATTTCGCCGTAGGAGGCGCCTCTGTTTTATTTTGTTAGAGAAATTTCACAAAAACCAATAGTGGTGTCACACTTGGCAATATTTAGAACTATCTTTGACAAGTCTTTTTGCGTCTGGAAAACGCCTCATTGATCCCTACATACCCAATTTTTTTTTAATTAAATGGCTTCGAACGCTCGATCAACAATATTTTTTTAACATGAGTCTCGTCTCAGTTGTCGCTAACATATCATTAACTACAAATAACATAAGTAAAATTAATACTTACATCATCATTGCTAACGTTTTTAAAGATGACTAACGTTCATGTTACGCATCAACAAAAAACCATGTTTAACAATCAGATGGTAGCTCCTTATTTGACAGATACAACATTTTAATACTTAGAAACTTAGAATATCAATAAGTTTAAGTGATATTTTGCCGTATTTTATTTTGATCCTGAGTTTTGGTCTTATATTGATTATATTATATTATATTGATTTGGACTCTTCATGTTCCAATAGCTGCGTGTCACTGTGCTGTTATGTGTCAGGCATGTTGCTTACCATCAGGCACATGTCCTGATCGTCTCGTCACTCTTTATTTAAAAAAAAAATATATTGAGAAAATGGCAAGTTGTAACATCAACAATAAATTAAATCTAATGGTCGCATTCGTGCATTTTTTCAATAATCTTGGGGACATGTAGTCTTTTAATGGTAATGAAACATCAAACGTCTTTTTAGTTTAAATAATCCCATTTTCGATTGTCTTGAGAACTGTTTTTAAATCGACTTAACGGAAGAAAATTAGAAATGCCGTTTTATGTTTCATAAGACAATGTATTCCCACAGCTGGGATTCAGAGCTTTTCCCACAAGGAGCAACCTAAATTCATAATCCACCCGCTTAAGCGCGGATATAATAATTGTGCCTAATTTCGGAGTAAACCAAAGGTGATATTTGATTTTTGGATATTCTATTCATTTAAATCATAACTTTAAATGTTGAATTACGAAAAAAAGATCCTGCACATAGAAAATATTACTGTTTGTTCTTTTCATAATTTCCAATTTAGGTATTTAGTTCATAGATAAATCAGAGCACGCAGTTGTTTCGCTTTTTAATTGATTATCTTATAATTGTCTGCGTGGTAGTATCAATAAATGCTGCAATAATGTTTATTCTACAATGAGAAATGTATAAAAACTGATCTGATCCGGACATGACAACAGAAACAATTAGCGCGTGATAAATGTATCTATTATTTATCTCTCAATCGATTCGTAGTAACTAGTTTGCGTTGTATTGCTAATTACTCGGATACCTGGTATTCAGCTTGGTACAGAACTAGTGCTAAATACTCCGGTATTGGTATTGATTACTCGGTTCTAATCACGGGGGTGAATGGGGCTGGATTGGTTGGTCAGCTCTTTGTGTGTCTGTCAACCTTGTCTATGGATATCGTATGGCTGAGATCATTTTGTGACAACACATATACCTTATTGGCATGAGATAGACAAAACTGTGGAAAAACAGAAAAGTACCTATTTAAATAATAATTTACATTCTGAGTAAGTAGTAGTGAGTTATGTTTATATTAAGAGAAAGCCGGGGCTTATTAGTTGAACGAGTCCCGGATATATAATATATATCAGTTTTATACTCATAAAGTTCAGTTTTTTACACGCATAAAATAACGAATAGCAGTATTAGTATTCTGTTTATAATTTAAAAGAAAATGTCTAAAAGTTGTAGTGTAACAATAAAACTAACACTAATTACCAAAATTGTCCCGCAAAAGCCACCTCATCAACGTATTCCACAGTAACATGCTATTCAAATAAAACATTTTATAATCCCCATTACAGACCTACAAATTATTCTATAGACTTGATCCAATGTTGAGACTAAATTGTACCTGATTTGCCACAGATGTCAGTTAAAGTTTTATCAGGGAAGCATGATAGTGGCTCCGTTTTGTGATGTGCTAATGTCATGGTTCGGGTTAATTTTGTGGGCAATATTTCTAACGTAATCTAGACACGCAGTAAAAGCTTTTTGTCATGTTTTCGGTTAATGCATGAACCGTAAACATTGTACTGTAAATATTGACGGTATCATACGAATGATCATCGTTACACTACGACCTTTCGTTTTTTCTAGAAAAATTACTCAATAAATTCCGTTTTACAACCACTCGCTCATCTTGTCACAATCAAGATTGATTTAGAGCAAGGAAAACCTGATAACGATTTAAACGGATTATTTTATTTTTATGACATGAGTAACATCTTAATAGATGTGTCATAATTACTTTTTTATGTATTTACTAATCTAAATTTGATGACATTTATATTTATGTCTGTTTTTTTTCAAGTTAATGTTGAATGAAACCTATCTTGTACCAGCTTTGCTTTTGTTGAACACCTACGTGTTTTTCTAATTCCTTGGCGTCAAATTTTATTTGAAAACCACAAGACTTTAAAACTCCTTGTTTTTATACTATAATAAGTATGTATTTAAAACTATATATATATAATTATAACACAATAATACTATATATATAGTATTATAACAGTACAAGCTTTGCTTAGTTTGGGGTCAGATGGTGTTGCGTGTGAATTGTCCACCAATATTTATTTATTTATTATTACTACTATAAAGCTGAAGAGGTGTTTTGTTTGAACGCGCAAATCTCAGGAACTACTGGGCCGATTTCAAATAAATCTTTTGCTGTTGGATATGTACGTGGTCCCTGAGTGCTGAAGGCTATATATACTTATATTATGTATGTATCACGGATGAAGCCGGGGTGGACAGCTAGTGCTTAATATTTTGAGACTTAAACGTGTATAGTCATTTATAGTAAGTACACAAATGTCAACGTAAGCAGATAAGCACTGTATTTTTATTTATCTACTATTCGTTTGTGTGTTGTGTTGGTTGTTATTCCTTAAACTGAAATACATAAATTTAACTTCAAAATATATGTTTGATTTTTTTATGATTATTGCCATGACTGGGCTCGTGACATCATATTATGAGATTATGTTTTCACAATAGGCATGTCGGCTCATTTTTTATTTAATGTGCCATTTTATCAATATTTGAACCATAGCTGAAAGGATTTTCTGTTATCTTAAAAACTTCCCGTGATATCATTGATTTTTAAATCACAAAGTTGAACTCTTAAAAAATACAAAAACAGAAATGACGTCACACTGTCGTATTTTCTAAACGTAAAATCCTCGAAACTTTTTTGTGTTCCTTGAAATTTTACATCGGTTAATAGCGTGAAATGTGACAAACGTGTCAAATTTGCCGGAACTAAGAGGAAAGATAATTCCTGGTAAAGTTTAGGCTGTTTCTAATTGATTACAATCATAAAGTATCTATTTGGATCGGTAAAGGCAAGCGACCTCCAACCGGACTTTGGAAATAACGGTAATATAAATAGCAGTAATTGGTTTATTTTTATGCTATTTGAAAACAACTCTTGCTAATTGTTTGGTCTAATTTGATTAAATGAGTTTTGTGTAGCAAAATGTCGTATCCCTTAATTTTCCTTTTTTATCAGTTCTTAAAGTTTTAAGAAGTATTGATGTGTACCCATGGGCTATGGACGTATAAAAAAGTCGGACGTAGTCTCGCTAAAACAAAACTGTCTCACTAGAGTCGGCCACATTTGCACGTGTGCGTTGTCAGGTTGTCATTGATAGGCTGGCATGCACACGTGTACATAAGTAGTGCGTGTAATGACACGGATGTGTGAGTGTCAGTCTGTATGTGACAGCCCACAGGTACATATTATGTGGCCGACTCGATGGACACAGTTTTTGTTTTAGCGAGACTACGTCCGACTTTTTTTATACATCCATGTGTGTACCTATAATAATGTCAGTGTGTAATTGTAAATTCCATCTGTTTCTCATAACATGTGTGAGATTTTAAACTTACAAACGGTAACATTCGTTTATAACAACGTGGTTAGACTATAAATTTGAACCGAAAAATTTGGCCCAAAAAGAGCATAGATGACATGATTCGCTCAGGTTGACTTCTTTATATTCTTGAATCAAATACAAACTTTGGCATTGGCACAATTGGCGAAATCACCAACAACAACTATATTCAAAGAAAATGTCAATATATTATTTATTGGCATAAACCTCACGTTGATTTCTTCATCAAATCAACAATGGACGATATAAGAATCAGTCCATTGATTGCGCATCAAATTTACCATCTGTAATAGGAGGATTGAAATCTGCTTGGCAATCTGTCTCTATTGAACGCCAGGTATTTCCCACATCCGTCTTAGTTGCTATAGTATCATAGAAATTTAGACAGTACTGAGGTTTGTTAGCTAGAGTCTGCGCCTCCATGCGAATTCTTGAGAATTATTTTGAACTACGTATTTATGCACAAGAGCTATCCAGATTTAATCAGTAATACGACAGCAGCACCGTGCTGAATTACTTGTTGTAACAGGCGAAATTTTTGACATGGATTATCTAGCTATCTCTAATACTACTGCACAGAACTCTTGTTGTGTTGGAAATTATATGGATAATCTATTCTTTCTACTATCTATAGAGTCTATCATCTCTATCATCTCTCCTTCACACATGAATCTCCCAACAAAACAGAATTGAACAAAAACGACATATAACACAAAAAAGATCACATTGTCAAATAATAGTTGTTTTAGGTAGGGGCATGTATTGTTTGAGGATGTCGGTAAAGAAATTTTATTACACCTAACTAAAATTTTATTTTTTATTCCATGCGAATAACCTTAAAGATGGCAAAACAATAAGATAATATTTTGGCAAATACATTACAGACATTAAAATAGTAAACAAATACATTATCTTAGATAGACAATAAAACGTTAAAAAAAAATGAATAAGACTAAAATGACGAAAAACGACAAGATGTAACAGTTAACATATATTTCAAAACAATAATTGTTCATTATTCCAGTGTCGTCTACATTTTTTATTATTGAGTCAATCGATTTTCAATATATCAACAATGTTTTAGTTCATAACAAATTAATTGGTACAAGCTTGTTCACTGCATAACATGACGGCGTCCAGTCACGCATCTTCCGTGCGATTGTCTCGGTCATCAGACCACCAAGAGTTTCGTCAGTCACAGACGGGTTTCATTAGATCGATATAAAGGGTTTCAAGATACGGTATATCCGTTAGTGATGTTCAATTATTCGGTTTTTAAGTTCGGGAACTACCAAGTTGAGATAGATATCGATTTTGGACAGCCCTATTATTATTGATTCGAGTTGAGAATAAATTGCTAAATGGACCTATTTAGATTGAACATTTTACTGGTAAAAGTCTTCGTATTCATACTAAGACTTAAAAAGTAAAGTAAGCCATAAAGAACCTTAAGTAGCATCTTGGATGTTTTCCAACATCTAAATTTGATTGTTTATAAATTGGGTTTTATTTGAACTTTATGGTTAAAAATACAATCATAAATTTATATAAGTTAACGTAATTTTGCTAAAAATAAATATTGAACCAATTAAATATATTCACTCCTAAAAATTCCCTACAAATTTATATTATTTAGGAAAGCCATTTAACGGTTTCCCGAAAATGGATAACCTGTTTTGGGGTGTTAATTGCTTTAACTATAGCTCTAGTTCAATTAATAATATTCAAAAGGGATTTCTGTGGCATCGACTTTTCTCAGAATTGGGTCAATCAAAATAAATCAAGGAAATCTACAGAAAAAGATTACTCAAAAGGCTTTATACATAAGCAACAAGATACTCGTAGCACCTCTATAAGTTATAAAAAAAAACTATACAACACTCTAACACAAATACAGCGTATTTGTCTTCTAGTACGTGTTAGAGTGTTTCCAATTTTTTTAATGTTGTGTGCACTATGTTTACGAGTAAACTGTGAAATGGTGCATGAAACTACACTAAAATACCGGGAATTCGCTCCACCATATGTAACCACGATAAATATCCTGTAATTAATAATTCCTACTAGGGTAACAATCTTAACATTGTAAAACAATGAGTGCTGGTATAAATTAATTTGTTTAAGTAATGTTTTTGAACTAAATAAATTTCAAAATTTGAAATGTAGACAGTACGAACACTGTACACTGTTATAATATTAACATACAAAATTATGGCACGTATTGTGTACCTACTTAAAAACAAAATAAACTAAAATGTTGTGTCCATTTTATTATTTTATGCATAGATGTTGAATTAGTTTCTAAAAACAAAGTTGAGGATGACCAGTCATTTCTCCCAAAAATAAGTAATAATTGAATTTGGAATTTGCGTTTTCTAAATTCCATTTAAGTAGAATAAAATTATTTTTCTGCTTTCGATGACGAATATTTTTAGATTCTCTTACAGATTGGCATCATTAATCATTTCTATTTCTGACGCCATTATGCGTAAAGTAAAAAACCCCAAAAACGTGTTGCTGGACGGTAATGATTATAGGTAAAGTTTGCAAAAAAAAAATTGCGGGTACAATTATGAAAATTGACAACATTATAACACGTTAGCGATCTGTTTCTGTTTCGCCCGTGATTCATATTGTCCTAGCACTTGGGGATCACCTACATATACAAAGGAGAAAAAAATATTGTATCCGGTTTAGTAGTCCTTGTCATTACCGTGTTCAAGCAAAAACCTCTTTAGCTTTATATTTTTAGTATAGAGTACTGTGATGGACTTCGCTGGGCTAAACAATAATATGGAAAAGTATAGATATTTAAAATATAGAGAGATATAGAAAAGGATGGGGCAATAAGCATATGGTCCACCTAATGGTAAGCGGTAATTGTCGCTTTTGAACATTTACAATGCACGTCATTTCAATTTGTTTTTTTTAGTAGAGTCGCTAACGTATCGAATAAAATAAATGGAGCTATGATTCTATGCAGATTCTACCAGGAAAAGTACCTATTATAGCCGAAAACCCAGTAATAATTTAGAAAAGATGCGGCCTACGAAGCAAACTTGAAGACACCGGCGTGCTAACTATCGGGAAAACCTACTCAGGCAACGCATGCAAACAACCCTGTTTGAAGTTTTAATTAGGAAAGTGAGTCAAACTCCCTCGTTTTTAGAATACGAACGTGCTGCTTCAAGTAGGAAATGCTACCCACCATCGCCATGTCTTTCTCGTCGCCAAATAGTGTGCAAATATTATTTTCCTGTTTGCAGATTTGAAGACGGTGATTTGAACTCCTTGTTTTTAAATACGAACGTGACACTGTATTATCATGGGCAGGAGATGTTCGTTACCATCTAAGCATCATCTAAGTCATCTAAGCATCTGTTAGCACTTTTAGATGACCATGCTAAGAAGAGTCGGGACTATGGCCATCTGAAAATGTTTATGCATCCCTTTTTAACCGACTTCCAAAAAGGAGGAGGGTATCAATTCGACCCCTATGTTTTTTTATGTATGTTACCTAATTTCTCGAGAACCACCGACCGTACGTATTTTAAAATTTATTTTTATGTTTGGATGGGTATGCTTCCCGAATGGTTCCATATAAATGTTATCGAAATCATTCAAGTGGTTTTTGAAATATGAACCAAAAACTAAAATTTCCATACAATTTTCTGGATGACGTAATTGTAGACTTCACAAAAGTTATGAAACTCATTACGAAATTGTTAAATACGTTATTAAAAACTTGTTTTGCACTAAAAAGGGTAAAATAAACTATTTTCGTACAAAAATTTAGACCAACTTCAAAATCACAAATTGGCACTCAAAAGCGAAATATATTCATATCATTATTACAAGTGCTACTCACTCATCTATTTGAATTCGGTGTCAGTCAGGCCAAAAATTCTATGTAAGCACGTGGTAGGTAGGCATATCCACTACTCTATCACTGTTAGACTTGGTTAGTACCGACTTCAAATAGATGAGTGAGTAGCACTTGTAATAAATGAATTTATTTTTCGCTTTTGAGTGCCTATTTGTGGTTTTGAAGTCAATTAAAGTTTTTGTACGAAAATAGTTTAACCATTACCATTTTAAAATGCGTTACCATTTATAGAAGGCCATGGTCCCGAGTTTACTCGAATATTTCTTTAATTTACGATCGTGACGATGTTCTTCATTCACAACCCACGAAAAATGTGTGAGTGGTGCGTTAAAAGAAGTTTTCAGTTCAAAATTGATTTCAGAACCATCGCAAGCTCAACAGTAACTTTTGTCAATCAAAGTTAATAGTACGCGTAGCATCCTATTAAAATTAAAATAGAAAAGTCATACGCTGTAGGTAAACATAGTGAAAAACTGGCATGTTCGTAGAAAAACATATTTTGATAATGACTGATATGACACATGATGACATATGGGTATGTCACATCTGCTTACCTTCATTTGGTCCACGTGGTAAACTAAGGCCTTGGCTCTCCTTTTGAGAAAGTGTTCAAAGTCTCTATAGCGGGAACTTAAAGTGGGTTGACATTTTGCCTGTTGATTGGTGTCTATAGAATGTTAATTCATGATTTGACATTGTTGATATAATTTTGACTTTAAATCCAAATTCATGAGAAGCCGGTAGATTGCCACCTTAAAGACTACACTTAAAGAATTCACAGCATTTTCATTAGTGTCACACATTAATAACGATCGCTTAAAATGCTGCTGATTAAATACAATAATAAAGAACTCTGAAGCCCAAATAATAAAGTTCAAATTGGCTGGAGTGATACATTTAACCTTATCAGATTGATGCAAATTGTTGAATGGAATGTATAAAGTGGTCAGATAGAGCTCAATTGCTTGCAATAAACCGATCATTTGGGACTGATACTAATTTGAGCTAATTTTGGTGGCAAAAGTCTAGAGAAATATAGAGGTATACCAAGTATGCAGTTATGGCTATATTTACGTGAAAAATATTATTAAATGAACGGGTAACTCACGTTTGTGGCAAACAAGCTGCGAACACGCTCGCGCACTCTCCTTGAAAAAGATTGCCGGACGCGATCGAAACTTGAGGCGGACTGGACTGACTATGTCAAACGTGAGTTACCCGTGTATTTATTTACAATGTGTAATAACCACGTTAGTTTTTATACTAAAATATTCTGGTGTATGGATGTACCTAACAAGAGTATTATTTCCGAGTACTACTGGTTAGTGGCTAAGTTGGTGTTGAGTGTGCTCACAGACCTGTAAGTTGTAGGTTCGATTCCTACCCAGGAGGATACGTGTAGTCCACAAGGATTATACCTAGTTATTGTGTTTCTATGTTTCATAGGTACGCAACACACTACTGTTAACAGAACACTCCAATGCACTGACGAGTTAGCACTACACTGTGCTCACCACCAAGGGATATAATATTATTTATCTCATTGAACCGGAGTTTTAGCCCCCCGACCACAAAAAGGGGTGTTATAAGTTTGATGTCGATGTCTGTCTGTCTGTATGTCTGTCTGTTTGTGTGTGTCTGTGGTACAGTAGAGCTCAAACGGATGGGCCGATTTTGATGCGGTTTTTTTATTTGAAGGTTTATTTGTGTGCTAAGAGCATCTGCTCTTAGCTATTTAATGTCATGTTTGGTAAATATCGATTCAAGATGGCCGGCTCCACAAAATGGCCGACAAAATATTTCTTCACAACCTACCTCAATATGGGTATCGTATGATTGTTCAAACCACAGAATGTTCAAACTCACAAAGTCAATTAAAAAGCTATAGTTTTTTGTAAATTTGTTCAGGCTAATCTCGGAAATTACGTTTCGTATTTGAAAATAATATAAAGAAAATAATATAATAATAATACGTTGTACATATTTGATATTCTAATTTAAGGGTATTTTTTTATAATGCGTCAACTTCATTTACGACTACCTTATTGGATATGTTATCTGTACAACATTCTACTAGTCAAGCCCTTTCATTTGATACCCATATTAAGGGAGTTGTGAAAAAAGAAATGAAATTCGCCATTTTGTGGTAGCGGCCATCTTGGATTGATATTTACCAAACATGACATTAAATAGCTAAGAGCAGATGCTCTTAGCACACAAATAAACCTTCAAATAAAAAAACCGCATCAAAATCGGCCCTTTCGTTTGAGCTCTACTGCTCTTGTCGGTGGAGTTCCTTCCATGTACTTCTACAGTTTTACGTTATAAGTTATTAAATAGTTACCGCCGAGCAGTAGTGCGCAAACATTACTGTGTTCCGGTTTGAAGGGAAATGTTTCCAGATAAATTACAGGACTAAGAGATATAACATCTTAGATATCTGGGTGACGAGCTTAGTATAGCTAGGTAATTATTTAGACTCTTCATGTTCCAATAACAGTGTGTCACTGTGCTGTTATGTAGCAGGTATGCTGCTTACCATGAGGCTCATAACCTGCTCGTCTTGTTAAACTTTATTTTTAAAAAAATGTTGTTGTTTTCGGTACTGAATCCTAACAAAACACTTAACAACAAAGTAACAACCTTCAATTAAGGCGGTAAAAAGTAGGTGTACGTAATTTGTCATGTAATCTTGTGGTTCCGAAGCGAATGACATTATTTTAAAAGTGTAAGTTGTAATTAATGAGTGTAGTTTTGTAGGTGAAAGTTTCGTTGTGTTAGCCCATTACTGACGATGTTTTGTAATTTTTTGTCCGACTTCCAAAAAAGAGGAGGTTATAGACTATCTATTCCATCCAGGTGGTGGGTAGTGGAAAGAAAGTTCAAAGAAGAGAAGAAGTTTCTAAAAAAGTGTCGATTAGTTAGTCTATTAGTGTCGAATTAAACTCAACACTAAAGTGAGTTTAGTTTTGAGTTTAATTTTAAATTTAAGTCGTTTTTTTTGAGATTATAAATAAATTATTTTAAATGTAGTTGTATCGTAGTCGCAGTATCACAGTCGTAATCGGTTTACGCGATTAGGTCATCAATACTTACTTTCTATAAAAAAATTCAGATATGTTTGTTTTAGTTTAAGTGCAATAAAGAGCTAATCTATTTATGAGTTTGTCATCACCATTATGTTTAACGGTGAAAAAAATTATTGGGAGTCAAACAGCATGTTCCAAGAAAATCATATTTTGTGGGGGTAGGCATGTGAAATTTGCAAATTCATACTTGGCGAGCGTAGTGGAATATGGCATAGCTTCTCTTTGTGAGAGAAAGATCAAGTCCCAACAGTGGGAACAAAGTACTACTTACAAAGTATTACTTTTGGTATTCCTTACAAATAGCGTATGCATAAATAAGCTTTTAAATGTAAGTGCGCACTCTACCGATTTTATCCGTTGATACAGTGGACTTGAGACCTACCAAATTTGCACAAGCGAAAAAGGCGTATGTTTCCTGTTTTAGGATTATTATTTTTAATTTAGATTTTAAAGATAAAAAAATAACCTACCTAATTAGACACGTACACTAGCAGACAACACAATACTGGACCGACCTCAACCGTTGGACCTATGTCCAGGACTTAATATGTAGAAAGAGGTTTTGGGGTCGTATAATGTACGGAAAAGGGAATTGTTACACAGACGAAACGTTATTCGTCAAAAGCTTTTTTAGACTAAAAATTTGGTCTAGTGAAAGATTTGACAAACGATAAGTGCCCTGAACGTGTTGTGTCGTCATAATAATCCGCTTAACAATAATTGAATTTAATTAATTGCTTAAAAATAAATGAATCGTTGTCATACAAAAATGAGACAATCGTTAGTTGTCAAAGTGAAAAATAGGCGAACCGTTGGTTGGTAAGTGATAATCGGCCAACCAATTTTCGACGAAAGGGCCAGGATCCTGAACTTAACATTGTCAAAATCGTGTATCGTGTCTTAGTGACCAAATTAAAAAAAAAAAAATTACTACCGCTCTACCCAGTACCTTGTACACTTATTTATTTATTTTACAGTTACTCAAAAACTTACAGCTATTGCCAAAACGTTTACGAGTTTAATTTACACTATACATACAAAATACAAAAATACAGACATTTATAAGAAAAACAAAAATTAAAAAATGATAACAATAATCACTTAATATCTTGTCTCTATATTATATACCATGGAACAAAACAGAACTGTAATTAAGAGTAGTTTCGTCGACTTTGCTGTTTGTACTGACATAAAACAAAATTAAAATGGGTTCTCATCAACTTTCACTATCACACAATACCGTATCATCTTTCTGCCGTTGAACATTTACTCAAAATTTATGCGTCGTAGAGTCTTGTAAAATGATTGAGCTAAGTCACATTGGTATACACGGAGATAATTTTTACTATTTAATATTTAACTTCCTCACTGAAAACGCCTGTCAAACTGAATCACTTTAATAACTAAATCTAAATTAAGTTTGTGGTCGTTATATTCACTCCAGCTGTCAGCGTTTGATGCCGGGCCCCGTCTCGTATCATTCTCCATAATTGATTTTCTTACCTGTAAGCGTACGGCAATGGTTTTGGGACGTAGGTAATTGACGGTTTACATGCCGTGCACTGGGATTATAAACCGTATCCCCCGACGATAAGGTTCGCGGTCGCAGTCGATGGAACTCTGATCGTCACTTGCTTCGAAAATTCATCGCAATAGGAGCTCATAGTAGAAGTGTCGGAGAAGTTTAGATATTTGCATGCCTAACTACGATATAACTTCGGGAAAGTCTTTACTACCGGTACGTACTTACCAGTTATATGTATAAGACGCTAGCTATAAATTCAATGAAGTATTTAATACAAGTAGATACTTGTTAAAATAAGTACTAAGTTCTTATTTAGATCCTGCTAATTTAAATCCATACTAATATTATAAATGCGAAAGTAACTCTGTCTGTCTGTCTGTCTGTCTGTCTGTCTGTCTGTCTGTCTGTCCGTCTTTACCGCCTAAACCAACCAACAGATTTTGATGAAATTTGATACATAGATAGAATAGATCCCGAGAAAGGACATAGGCTACTTTTTGTTCCGAAAAAAGGGTTAAAAGGGTTAAAATAAGGGATGAAAGTTTATATGAAAAACTTCGTCATTGTTGAAGAACTATGAAACTTTACGTCTAGATATTTAACACGAAACCATAAAATGTATATTTAAGCAGTTTTGGAGTTTCGAACTGTACCTACGGGGGTGGAATTGGGGGGTGAAAGTCTGGAAGTTCAATATTATTGAAGATAAAACCATGAAACTTTGTATCTAGACACTTGAAATGGAGTCGATAAACGTTTGTTCCAGCAATTTTATAATTTCTAACTATACAGGGATACTTAACTTATATAACCGCTTGATACACTGGCCGCTTTTCGCGTTTTACAAATTTGGCGGGAAAACGGGTGTCAGGTTACATAAGTGCGGTGTTTATGTTTCGGCATATGAAGTGCCACCTTACTTTTACCCGTTTGAGCTATTTACTCTCAAGAGCGTTTCAAGACGCTTCTAGCGGTACCATTTATTTATAATTAATGTACTTAAATAAATTCAAGATGGCCGCCGCTACAAAATGGCGGATAATTTATGTTTTATTAATCCCATCAATATGGGTATCAAATGAAAGGGCTCAACAAGCAGAATACAATATACTAAAAAAAATTGAAATCCAAGATGGCGGCCGCTACAAAATGGCGGATAACGTAGGTTTTATCAATCCCATCAACATGGGTATCAAATGAAAGGGCTCAACAAGCAGAATACAATATACTATAAAAATTGAAATCAAGATGGCGGCCGCTACAAAATGGCGGATAACGTAGGTTTTATCAATCCCATCAATATGGGTATCAAATGAAAGTGCTCAACCAGTAGAATACAACGTACTATATAAAACTAAAATCCAAGATGGCGGCCTCTACACAATGGCGGATAACTTAGGTTTTATCAATCCCATCAACATGGGTATCAAATAAAAGGGCTTGACAAGAAGAATACAGTGCACTATACAACCTCAATATTTAAGATGGGCGCAGCCACTAAATGGCGTACCAGACAGAATTTTTGATAGTCGACGAGATTTCCATGATGTCTTATCAAATGTTATGCATGATGGACGCTCGATTAAGGCAAATTAAGAACTGCGAAAATGAGTTTTTGGAGGAGTAAACGTATTACTTTTCGGTAATCTTTTACAACTGCCTCCTATAAAATGATCAGGAACACCTGTTTTCAATTCTAATACGAAATTATATATGAAAGAAAGTAGCTCTCTCTGTCCGTTGCCGTCTAACGCCTAAGCCACTTAAAGAGTTTGTTACAATTTGGTGCACAGATAGACTAGACTTAGGAAAGGACAACGGCGACTTTTTATCACAGAAAAGAGTTAAAAGAGTGGAAATGAGGAGTAAAAGTGTGCATGGAAGGATCTTTGCACTCTTTGTATGCTATTTTAACCGACTTCAAAAAGGAGGAGGTTATCAATCCAGTTGTATTTCTAATTGTGAATCAATTTAGATGGTTATTTTTTGGTTGGTAGATTATAGTTCAGAGGTGGTCATATAAATTTTATCGAAATCAGTGGGGAGTTTTGAAATATGAACAACAAACTAAAATTTGCGTTCATGTAATCAGACGATATATCTACTAATATCTACTAATAGACTCTAATAAAATTTGGTGGACCGTCCCAATATGATTTTAAATTAAAGTCTGTTTTTGATTAATTTTTTGAGAACATAGTTTTTTTTTGTAATTTGTCGTGTAAATTGTACATTTATTAATAAATATAAAACTTTGACTTAGACCGATTTTGATTAGGAAACGTGAATTTGTATGGTAGTAGACATACGAGTAGGTACTGCCTCAATTACTTTAATAAATATGTGGCGCGGACGAAGTCGCGGGTAAAAGCTAGTACCCTATAATATCGAAAGTTTGGGGTATTAAGATGGTTGTTATGAAACCACGTCAGATCGGCTAATCAGGATTTAAATTTGGAATACAGTTAGAATACTATAGCCAATAATATAACTTTTTATCCAAACTTATTAGGAAACCACCAAGCCGTAACGAAATCCCCTAGATACTATTTGCCCCAATGACCCAGGCTTCATCATCAAGCCTGATGCGGCCAACGACGGCGTGAAAGGTGCAAGACCGCTGAAGATGCTCACCCAGTTAATGCTAGGCTGATGCCCGCATATTACTTCCCCTGAGCAGTATCTCCAGGCAACCCAGCCCTAGTAATGAGTTCGCCTTGACACCGGCACCCAAACATTCAGAAGAGAAATACATGAAATGAGTGACCAGAATGCTGGTGTTTTTTGGTCTAACAGTAAACTTCACAATAAACTGTGAAAAATACTGATAAAAGCAGCTTTTTGATCACTTTTCAGAAATTACTGGGAATAAAACTCTGGGTGATGAGCGCCGTGCAGAGTTAGGTAATAATGTTTTGGTCTCTTCATGTTGCGTGACACTGTGCTGTTATGGACAGGCATGTTGCTTACCATCAGATACTTGTTTTGCAAGTCTCGTCTCTATACTTTTAAAAAAAGTACCACCATACCGACTTTGTGACGTAGTTATCTGTAGTAAATGAATCAGAAACAATATTTATGATAAATCGTTTTGAATCTATGTAATGGTATCGTCACTGTAATTTTCACAACTTTATCTACGTTACGTACAGTCATGCAAAAAAAAAAATTCTGCTACTTAACGAATTTATCAATAATTTGTTGCATGCTTCATCCGAAAACTGTACGATAGCGAGAATTCCCAGTAGTAAATTAATTACTGCGCTAACAAGGTGTTCGGGAAATTTGGTCATTATTTACAACCTTTTAGTTCACAGCTCGCCTTTGTTATCAAATTAACGCGTCATATACTCATTCATGCTAATAATCCCTTTATTGGAATATGACCTCTATTGCTTTCAATTAAAGTTCTGGTAAGTTTCTCACGGCCTTGCAACGTCATGAGTTTGTGACCGATATTCTTATGTACTCGTTGACTCGTTGAGTATGGTTGTTATGGTAAGTCAATGGAATGGGTTTACTTATGTATGCTTCGAGTATGCTTCATATATGCATTCAAATATGACCTAAATCTAAGATTTGTTAGTTAATAGTAAGTTTGGGCTAGTAAAGCACTGAGCCTTCTAGCCCGAACTTTGGTAGGCAGCACAAGGCAATGGAGACGAACTATCCTCGAACTAGGTAAAAATAACTTTGAGAGTGAGACTATAAGAATCCTTCCTAGCCGAATGATGGCTAAGATAATCAGCCTATGGAAAACTACGTCTAGTCTTCTCAACACCCATTTCGCAGAATCTGAAGGAAAGAAAAATTGAATGCGTCTTACATATTATGACATACGGTTCGGAAACGTGGACACAGATGATAACAAAAGCGATGCGTAAATTCAAAGTCGCTAGGTGATTTACTGAAAAGGCAATGCTTGGAGTTATTCTGAGGGATAGAATTTGGAATGAGGTAATACGACAAATATGTAAAGGTTTATCACATTAGCAAACTGAAGTGGCAGTGGGCCCCACATCTATTGTAGACCTGACAACCGTTGGAGTACAAGGGTTCTGGAGAGGAGACCACAAACGGGTGAACGTAGTGTAGAGACTTGATGGATAAGGACAATATAAGAAAGGCGGCAGTGGTGCTTAGAAACTTAAGACCGAGGATCGGGCTAAGTGACATATTATTAGAGGGGCCTATGTTCAGCAGTGGACGAGTACTGGCTGGTCATAGGCAGCATTGAAGTTAGCGGCATGACAAGTTCTTATACACTAGTTGTGTTGATTCAATGATGTATAGCTGTGAAATTACTTGTCAAGATTTTCCTTTCGCTTGATTAGTTATAATTGCAGAGGCGTCTTGATGTCTATCGGTACTATTTAACCTTCATAATGTTTCTACTGAGTTATGAATCACGGAATTATTACAGTGTTTTGCAACAAAATTTCCATTATCAATGTATATTTGTATTGTTTTGCTGTGAATATTTTCCCGTTGCTAATTTTTTTTGTAAACCTACATTTTGTAAAATGCATTTAGATAGATAGATAATATAGATAGATAATTTAACTCTATATAGATTAACTTTATAAATTTAACTATAGATAGATTAACTCTTTATTTCACTTAATTTAAAACAAAAATCGTAAAGACTTAAAGACTAAAATTAAAGTAGCAATGGGCGACCTTATCGCTTAAAGCGATCTCTTCCAGGCAACTGTAGGATGGAAAAAAGATACGAAAATAGGATAACGGGAAGTACAAATAAAAGAGGTGGATACTTCTATAACATTACAAAAAAAAAAACTAAAGTTACATTAATAACATACCGATAAACCTACATTGTTTTTTTTTTTTTAATAAGGAGTGACGAGACGATCAGGACATGTGCCTGATGGTAAGCAACATGCCTGACACATAACAGCACAGTGACACGCAGCTATTGGAACACGAAGAGTCCAAATCATTACCTAGCACTGCACTGCGCTCGTCACCCAGAGATCTAAGATCTTATATCTCTAAGCCCTGTAATTTCTCTGGAAACATTGCCCTTCAAACCGGTACACAGTAATGTTTGCACATTACTGCTTGGCGGTAGAATAACTGGCAAAGGTTGTACCTCCTAATACATAAACACTAAATTATAAAACAATAAATATATTATATTAAAATATGTATAAATATACTAATATATAAATTAAAAGTTTAAGTATGGAAACACAGTTAAGAGTAATTAACTTCAACTACATAGGTAACGGCCGCGAAAAGTAAATTTGATTCACGTGGTCTTTAAAAACAGCAAGCGATGGAGCTTGCCTAGTGGGCACAGGCAAAGCGTTCCATAGCTGAACAGCCTGAAAAGCAAGCGATTATTATCTCCATGGTGGTGGTATCAGCTTTCTTATTTTTACTTTTCGTAATAGGTAACATTTCTTCATCTCCCATCACCGAAGAGGCGTAGTGGCACAGACATCCTATTTTCATAATACAAATATCTTTATTGAATAAAAACTTAGATTAAATACATTAGTAGCCCTTGCCTGTAGCTTTAGCGTTAGCTGTGTTAATGCAGGCAGTGTCTTCCTAAACTTGAACTGACTAAAAATAACAATAAAGATAAAACTAAATAACGTAAATGGGAGGCTTTACACTATATCAATGAATTAACTTATTTATTACTAACTAACGAGTAAGATATTTAACCAATTTATGTACGTGTGTATCTGAGTATATGTATATGAGTGTATGTGTGTGTATGTATGTTCGTATGTATGTAGGCATATATGTGTGCATGAATGTACGAGGTGTGTGTGTGTGTGTGTGTGAGAGAGGGTGTGTCAGTGAATGTGTGGTTGTCCTCTCTGCAGTACACAAGTCCATTATAGAGTCAGAGTATGCAGATAGGATTACTCTACTTTTAACAATAGGTGTTCCACCGCATCGTAGTGCAACTGGTTTAGCCAGTCTACCATATATTTTGTAATCTTATAATTAGTCTCATAATCCGGAGGACCTGGGGTCGAATGATCGAATCCCGCCTGTACATGCAAACGTCTAGTAAGTAAAGTGAAAACTTCTTATGGCGGGGCACAGACAGATTTTTCGTGGGCTGTAAATTGAATTCTAGCGTCACGGGAATGATAAAAAATCTTCGGGTAAAATCGGGACTGTGACCATTGACCATCTAGAAATGCGTCAGCATTTCCCATTGGCTGACGCATTTCTAGATGGCCATGCTCATGGCCACGCCCTCTGGTTTCATTCGCGTAGTTTCCAAAGTAAGCTATCAAATTCTGATTTATAAGTTTTCACTTCTATCGGCAGTTCCTATGACTAACATTTTTTTAAAGTTTAAATATACAAGTATTTCAGCATCACTGGGTTTAATAGTGAAATATTAATAATAAAATAATCGCAGTCATAGGGACTGCGGATATAAGTGAAAACTTGGCTTAAATTTTAGTACTAAGCTAACAGATATATTACGTGTATGTTAGTGAAGCGGTGGATTTTCTTTTAACATCTAGGCTGTAGAATGAGTTGCCTGAGTGGGGTTTCCCCGATAGCTATAATCTTAGTGTCTTCAAATCGAAAGTGAATCGGTTTCTTCTAGGTAAACACGCTCCATCGTAGCCCGCATCGTCGCTTGATGTTACGCGAGATGCGGTCAAGTGTAAACCTATAAAAGTAAAAAAAAAACATAAGATTTTACCTACCGAAAAAGTGTATAACGCACATATCCCGCTTAGCTAATCCGCCACTGCTTCGACGGTCCTACATTAAGCATGTCAGTGACGTAAACCCATGAAAATAATTCACTCTTCCCAAAAAACGCTCAACATGGCTAAAGAAGGATTCACTTCAAAAAACTTAAATAAAAATAAATCATAAAAGTCCTCTCACGCTCAATTATATTTCGGATTATAAAATGTGTTCAATCCTTATCTCGCAGCCGTATCAAACCCAAGATTACTCCGGTAGCGTGGAAATATGTCTAAAACCGGTCATGGGGACTTCCGTCGGTACAAAAAATACACGTAGATAGATGGCAGATAGACAATGGTGGTATTGTTTGGTTTGAGGACATGCAAGATGCTAACTAACTTTCAGATTGGGTCGAGGAAAACAATTCTGGGATACAAGATAACTTTGAATAACTTATTTAAACGAATCATTTTTGAAACCATATTGGTATTTTCTTGTTAGTTAATGTAAAGAACATGTCTGTGTATTTCTTTGAGCTCCACGTGGGTTTTATAAAAGAAAAGTGACGAAATGATAAGGAACTAGGTACCATGAGATCAGAGCGCTCCGCAAAATTCAGTACATCATTATTCCCAAAGTACAGTCTTAAAAGCTAAATTTGGTAATTTAGTACCTAGTAAATTCAGTTAACTTGTGGAACGCTTCATCATCAACAGCCCACTAAATGTTCCCACTGCTGGGACTCGTGGCCTTCTTTCGTAAGGAGAGCGTTAAGGCCATAATCCACCACGCTTGCCCAATGCAGGTTGGTGGATGATACATGACTGCTAGATTCTAGACCTGTTTCTGTTTCCTCACGATGTTTTCCTTCAACATTTTAAGTTCAAGCGGCATTACGCACATGACTTCGAAAAGACAGTGGTGCGTGAGGGTTTGAACCCCGGGGTTTCCGGATCGGCAGGCGCCGTTCTCCTGACTAGACCAGCCGTAACTTCCTAGACCAGCCGTAACTTCTAGAACAGCCGTAACTTCTAGAGCAGCCGTAACTTACTAGACCAGCCGTAACATAGAACGCTTACTAAGAGGCTAATTAAACTTAGCTAAATTTAGTCGACTGAATTCAGTGAAAGTGAGTTTTTTAAATTAAGGCCAAATCATTGCAGAACAAAAGACACAATCGTCTCTTTGTAGCGCCTCGAAGGTCGAAATATTAAGTTCCGTAATTCGGTGTTCGATATATTCAGTAGATTTTATGTGAACGGTTGATCCTTAGATCATTATTGTTATTGCCAATATTATTACTACGACAAGTAATATTAATTTATTTATGTTAATTTTTTAATTAATTGAGACATAAATAAGGCTATGAAATCTATTGTTACTAGCATAATCGACGTTTAAAATAAAACAATTTTATACATAAAAGTATGAATATGAATATCCAATTGCCGCTATTGTCGTACTTATAGACACAAAATGATTTATCTCTTCAACCAGTGATTAACATAATAAACAACAAAACCATTATAACCAATGCTTACAATACATAAGTAGGTTTGTGAGGACATAAGTAAGTTACGCCACTTCATTGGTATTTTTTTTATAGTATAGAGGGACGAGACGAACAGTGCATGTATCTGATAGTAAACCTACATTCCCGTCCAAAACATCACATAGAGACGCACCTATTGGACTCACAAATAAAATATTAATGAGAAAATACTTAATTTTTATTTCTATGAACCATCAACCATCATTTATTTACATCGATTGTTTACCAATAGATACTTTCTAATATGAAACTATTAAAAGAAGATACCTTCCCAAGCCTTAACCGTTTTATATGTCGCTAACCGATTCTAATCTGCCGTAATACATTACGGCTAGCCGTTTTGGAAAACAGGGCCGTTTTGTTATGCGGCTGTTTAACGAATAGCCGGATTTAATGCGGGTGATTGAAAAACAGCCGGAATGTATTCGACTCCATACGTTATTGAACACGGCTAGCAGTATTGTAATAAAGCGAGAAATTTGCCGTCTCATTGACAATATTTAGTTCCGATTCTCATGGCGCTGCCTGACATTACAACACCTAGGGTGTTGAAAACAGTAACTGTGCTGCTAAATTGCTAAGGTGACTGTGGATTCTAGTGTTCAGCGGAATCCTACATAATATTATTGGGTTGGTTTACCACATTCCACCATTTGAGACGGCTCACCTTTGTCCACCTAGGTGTTATTTGGAAAATATTTAGTTTCCACCGTCCACCTTGTTAAAACTAAATTGGATCATCATAGGATGCAGATCCGACTTGGAGTACCCCCGACTCCATCTAGTCTTGTCGATACTACTCGTATATGTAAAAATGTGGGAGCCCACTCGGAGTCAAATCTCAATGAAAGACTCTTGTCTAAGTCACCATATTTCTTAGGTGTACCGTCACCAATATCAAGTTAGAGGCTTTCAAATTTTATATGAGAGGTAAGGTGTTTAAAAAATAGTAAGGAATATCGCAAGAAGTAATCTGTCAGCTTTTTCTGATTAATAAAATTTATTTTCATTTTAAACATTGTTTATTTTGTAAGTAAGTGTGGTGGTCACACTACAATTTAATCAGTAGTACGATCTGGATAAACGTTGGCCGCCTTACTGAAGAACGTATCGTAATGACAATCCTTGTAATCGTTGAACCACTGCATTACAAAACGCCCCTGTTTTTCAAAACGGCTAGCCGTATTGTAAAACGGCGAATTATACAATCCGGCTGCGACGTATACACATTTCAACTATCGCCGTCCCCGGAGGCAATGAAACCGCGAATATTCTGCGACACATTACGCCGACGACAAAATAAATAAAGCATAATTAACCACAGAACGATTTAAATGAAGTGTGGACTGATTCTGTTGAATATGAATGCGGGACACACGCTCTCAAAGTTCTATCGTGCTCTAGGTACAGACTACTTTTTAACTACTAATTGGATATATCCTTTTTCACACAATATTATATATTAGCTGTACCTATCTTGCACGCGTTGTGATTCAAATTTTCCACCTGTCGAAAATTGGCCGTACCACCTCAGAAACCTTTGGCTCTCGCACAAACATTTTCCTGCTAAAGATCACTACATGATGAAATGCATAGTTAACAATTGTATAAAGGCTATTCGGTCATTTTTATATATACGAAAATTTGTGAAGATGGATAGTTTGTTACTCATTCACACACAAAACTACTAAACGGATCGAGCTGAAATTAAGAACACATACCATATTCTAAAGAACCACAAAAACACTTACTAACCCGAGAAAAAAACGCAGCAAATTTCATCCAGGTCCCTTCAGTAGTTTTTGATAACAAACATACATACAAACTAAAAACGTACGTAGGACGCATGGTACGCGGACGTAGTCTCGCTAAAACAATCGATGGGTAATAAATAGTCTGGAATAACACATAGGCTACTTTTATTCCAAAAAACAGGATCAGGAACTACGCGAGTGAAACCGCGGGTTACTAACAGTAAAACATATTTTTATTAAGAGCTAGGTAACATAAATTTTGACTCGCACTTACGTAGAATCCATATGAAATTGCATCTGAAAACTCATTATCAGATTGGACATTGATTGACATGTCAATTATTATTTACAGCCCACACTGTATTATTCATAAGTGTATGTATGTCTATGTATATATAAATTCAATGCGTTACTTTGTTTAACCTATTTTGTTGTTTAACCTATTTTAACTGACGTTTGTTTACTATTAATTTCGAGGCATTGTTTACGCGTTTACATTGTACGTTAAACTGCATCAAAATATCGGGGGCTTGCTGATTCATAAATATGAACGTTGAGTATATTCCATAATTAATAGTATTCTTTTATTATAAATGCGAAAGTTGGTGAATATACTTGTACTTATTCTAATTATGTATTTATTTTTGATAACAGTTTAAACTGATTCTCATCTTTTAATTTATTTTAACCATTATATTTACAGTGAAAAGGTATCATTTATTACATTTGTGTATTGTTGTGTTATTAGCTATATCATCAAATGTAGGAGTATTATCATAATGAAAGTTTTTTTAACCAAAGACGCAACAAGATTTCAACACGATGTGCGCAACGAATTTGTGATTAAATAAATAAGTCATTAGTAAAGTTCATGCGTTTGTTTGTTTAAAGCGTACAAATCTGGAGAGCATTGAACATTCTTTTTACATCTTTCAGCACATTTTAGAGGTTCTAGACACTAAAATCTATCGATGGAAAAAACTGTCGGAGACAGCCAGTAAAACAGAGATTTCACAATATTTTAACCGACTTTAATTAAGACGTAGTTCCCAATTCGACGGAACCTTGTTTTTAATGTTTATTTATTACTCGAAGACTTACTTTGAATAATTATTTTCTTTTTGTTTAATAAGGTTCGCATTTATCCATTTAAATATTTTAAAAAAATCGGTGTTTTATTAACAAATTACTAAAAATTGTAAGTAGGTACACTACGTCATCATCATGTCTCGTAGGCTGGCACATTAGGTAAAAAAGCACAAGGTCGATTCCCACTTAGACAAATATTGTGTGTTCTATGGCTAGGTATTTTTATGTATATGTACTAAATACGTATTTACTATTAAACAAGTATTAAATCAGCTAAATGTTTCTCATAATACAAAACTTTGTTAAGTATGGAGCTTTGAGGCTAGTAGGCAATGTTGTTTGAGAAATGTCTGCATCAATATTAATTTATTTCCGATGAAATTTTCGTTTATTCGAAATCACGCCATTTTATTGGGCAGTTGGTTTACTCGTAGTTGGTTCTATAAAATTTAATTGGATGTGCAATTATTATTTTTTAAAATAAAATTTGTTGTTTGATTTTTCAAAATGATATTATTTAGAGTAATATAAATTAAAGTGGTCCACTAACACAGTTTTAGAGCCACAGTCTCGTGCTATTGTTCTGCCTACGAACCAAAACCGTATCTTAACTGTAATCTCTGCGATTGCTTCCTAATTGCCTTTCTATTGCTGACAGTTGAGTTATTTAGATCTCCCTTTGTCAATGCCGCTAATGTTGTTTGAGAGGAATAAATTTTACAATCACTTGTAACATACGTAAGTGGCATAATTTCGCTGTAAACATTTCTGTAAATATCTGTCTATCACAACCTGTATTGTAAATGAGTTTAACTGACTAGCAAAGTAAAGATACAGTAATGTCTAGTGTGTAGTGTATATATATACCTATATAAACGTTTTATACTGTTGATTTGCCAAGAAGATAGTAGAGTGATCACTGTCTTAGATAGAATTTGAATGGGACGGGTCTGAAGAAAATACCTTGCGAAACAATAAAAATAACGTTCCAACCTGGTCCAGACGTCATTAAGTAATCGGTGAATTAAAAAAATACAACGAATCGAGAATATTCTGCTTGAAGACGGTTAAAAATATTATAAAACAGTCTTAATATTTTCCGAATGAAACAGACATTCGATAAAACGATAAACGAAACATTTTGTAAAAAAATACACACATTTTAAACTACCTAATATTTTTTGGTCAAATACATAGAACTATCAGCCGAGTAACGTTCCAAGTCAGTCCAGTACCTCCTACAAACCTTTATACGCATGCCTCAAGGGTCCCAGGCTCGCGTTTAGAGTTCGACCTCCCTTCCTGGGATTAGTCATCAAACAAAAACCTACTGAAGATTGGGAAGATGTTGCTTGATGCTTCTGAGGGTGCACCACACGGAGGTTCTCAAGTCTAGCATGCTGGCCGACCCCTTTGTCGGAAGCGTATGCTGAAATGCATTTCCTCCACGTACAAAAAATATGTGTTGTTTTGTCTTAGCGTACTGTCTGTTAATTGTAAGTAAATAAATTCAATGTAAAATAACACATGAATAATTAATTAATGAACCGAAAAAGACGCAACGTTCTCACCGTTATGGATAATTTTAACTCCGCTCTTCAACTTCTACATTCTAGTTTGATATTTTTACCATACAGATACCAATTTCCACAAAATGCCTGGAAAATGCCCTACCATTTTTTGGCCTGCAAAAAACTTGTATCAATGTCAACACATTGTTAATTACCAAATAATGACAACCCTACCGGATTCAATTCCGGATATTCATAACATATTATTACATCGAGTGATCGAGACATCGATCTCGTCCCGTCACTAGAAGTATGTGACAATGTCACGCTCTCCACATGACATAATATAACTAGGTACGACGCGAACTCGTTTTCTGTTTTAATTATATCGATGGAGCACGTATCTCTAAAATTTATTCGAATATACCGTTTGAATTTTGGAGCTTGTTTAGAGTAACTAGTAAGTACTTATGTATTTGTAGAAGGCGTTAGCCATTGTGGGTTATTGAAGTATTAAGCCGATTGAATTACTAAACTGTGCGCGGAAGCTGTATGATGCAAGGATGCCAGTAGCTGATGTCCTATTAATTTTAGTATTGCGATAGTTTGCATGTTTATCTGTCAACCAAGCCAGAACGGCTCAACAGATCGCGTTGAAATTTAGAATTTGGATAGATTATAGTATGGGTTAGTACATAGGCTACTTTTTATCACAGGAAAATCCACGAAAATAGAAACTATGCCAGTAAAACCGTAGGTGCTATATTATATTAATTACACGTGTCTGGTGGTATTCAACAACATACCAGGCCATAAGGGCACAGTTGTGCATCTAAAACTTTTAAACATACAAAGTCCAAATAACTACCCAGCATTGCACCGCGCTCGTCACCCCAGAGATATTACATAATTTATCTTTTTCCCTGTATTTTTTTGGAAATATTATAAGTACTTCAAACCCACAGACACGGTGCATATATTATCTTTTTAAATTCGACGACGATGCGATCTAAGATGGAGCGTGCTTACCTAGAGGGAACCGATTCACTCTCGATTTGAAGACACCAAGATTGTATATCGAGGAAACCCACTCAGGCAACGCATTCCACAACCTAGACAACATTATTATCTACATTACAATGTTTACAAGTTACTGCTTGGTGGTAGTACAGCTGGCTAACGTGTGTAATAAATACTCCAGGCGAACTCTGTGAAGGTTCATATGACTAAACAAACTTGATAAATATATTTAATACTAAAAATAGAAAGTAAAAAGATAAAAATAATGCAATAAAAAATGATACAATAGAGAGATCCTAGCTATAATACGATCACTGTTTGGTGTAATCAACTATCAACAACATCAACTTTCAACATACTAATCTATGTGTTCACTGTATCCACCTTATCGGTTCAACTACGTTGATACTGACACTACGGTAGATAATGTTATGAATGATAGTGTCATAAAATTGTCCAGAGGCGTGACTAACGTGTTATTATGTTGAAATAGCGGATTGTGCACATTAAAAATATTATAATAATAAAATGTTTACGGCACCTAATGGGTGGGTTTTCGTGGTTTTTTCGTATCCGCTATTACCTCTATTATAGTGAAATACCCACAGCGTTGGTTAATAGAATTTGACCTGAGCCTACGCGACTAGATGCTTTTTTCCTGAATCATCTACTATTAATTTCCAAGCATTTTTAGTGCAAAATATTCTAGAAACGCGAACCAAATAGCTATCAAATTTTTGGCTATTTTTGAATTGGTCAGAAATTTTGTCAACAAGTAAAAATTGAGTAGGTATTTCTTGTCGATTATAAGCTTGCACTTTATGCAACCTTGCCCGATGTTAAATGCCATATAGTACGTGTGGCTAAGCATTGGACCGCGCTTACGTAGAAGACAAAAATCACTGTCCACTTGAAAAGACTTAAGTTTTATCAATCAGAGAATATCCTGACATGCAAAGTATTCTACAGCTTAGACGCTCTTATTATTAAAGTGGAGTCCAGTTTTTCTTTTAGTGAAGGTTTGTAACACGGTAGTAGACAGATATATCTTCTTAATTTAGTTTATTAGATTTAAAGTAATTTATTAGATAGTGACCGATTATTCACTAGTATACGTCAAACACTGCTATATAGACGAGTACCCTTGCACTAGTCGTTGTATAAGACGGATGAGTAAGGTATGTATATACGTCGGGATTAGCGTGTGGTTTGCGACGAGACTGATTCATGTATGTACATTTTAAAAAGTATCTCCTAGATATATGATGTGTTAGGTTCACATAAATACTTGCCTTATTCATTATTTGTATACATTTATTTATATATTTTGTTTGTTGTATTTATTTGGATCTTTTGTTGTTATTATATTATGTTCTGTGTAATAAAATGTAGTGGGGCGGCTCAATTTGCTAGACTTATTTTATCATGGCAAAAACTATTGCTGCCAGAAAATACGTCTAGTAGGTATACCTCTAGAATAATCTGTCTAGACTTAGAATTTCTTATCACCTACCTTAACATATAAAATAACAAATGTGAACCCTAGACAGAACACTATACGTATTACAGAACACTATATCGTGATCACATGATCAAGAGTGATAGCTACCTACTACGCAACGCACGAAAATATTGTAAAATTTACGCAAATAACGCTGTTACTGCGTTAGCTTAAAGTTGGCTAGGGTGTATAGTCTGTATAGGGTACTTGAAGCAAACTTCCTCAGGTCCGTACAGCAAATAAAAAGATAACAATAAATATACACAAACAACTCCATATCTATAAATCCGTACAGCAAAACAAAAAGATAACAAGAAATATACACAAACATCTCCATATCTATAAATATAAAACTCAGATGTACACGTGCGTATTGAGTTTTCATGAGTACCTTCAGACATACATAAACAAAAGCTTATAAAATCACACGGCACTATGAATACGAAGCAGCTGTCATTTTTACAATCCAGCTGAAAACGATCGTTATTATTCTAAATCTTAAGAACGATGTCATCTTGCGCATTATTTGTCGTCGAGCCCATTAGTTATATTTGCTTAAACAATAAGTTTACCCGAGTTTTGTGGATTCGTACGTGCAGGAAATAGCAATAACAAGCAAGGTTATGCTAACTGTTGAGTCTGATCGTGATTTGTTAAATCGTGTATTATATTATTTTACGTAATATATGTTACAACTTAACAACATATTTCTGGAACGGTAGGATTCTTAGCAGACTCATCTTAGGTGTTATTATTAATTAATTTTTTTTTTTTACCGCTCTTGGTTTTTCTACCACTGAACAGTAACGTAAAAACATTTATCTATTCCGGTTTGAATTTCCCTTAACTTTTTGGTTCCCGGCAGAAAGATATAAATTGTCTATTATTTCAAAAGATTTCAATATTAAAAAGAAAAGTAGCACGTAACACCATACTGCGTTCCTTTACAGGTGTAACAGAAATGGGAAATAAGGCTAAGAACTCATGGATTTGTTTCCAACCCGTAGCTTCTGTAGAATGCAGATTTATATGTAAAAATTTAAATCAAAAGTCAAGAGGATGTTTACGCCGGCGACGCCCGCAGCTGTCACACGGCTCCCGCGCGGTCGCCGCCCGCCCGTTATCCGCCACGTTCGCAGGCGAAAATATCACCCGCGGCGGCTGCGAAACCGCGAAAATCAGCGGTCTCGGGAGTTTTAAAATAAAACCGTCGTCCGTCGCGGTAAGCGCCCGCGCACGGGCGCGGTTTGAAACCGCTCCATGAGTTCTTAGCCTAAATCTGCCATCGCGTGTCTTGGAAATATGTATTTTTGTGACATACCAGGCTTCTCACGATGTTTTCTACACCGTTAGATCTAGTGACGATAAACTTATACTATCATTTGTACTTGGAAAATAGAGATGAAGGCAATATCATTGTAACTGTTCCATGTAACAGTTACAACAATAGCTACCCTTATAAAGTTTTAAAAAAATGACTGCTACTCTACAGTCGGTAGTTTGACTAACTGAGCCGTTGGTAGTGTATTCGAATCCCAGCCAGGACAAATATTTGTGTGATGAATACGGATATTTGTTCTGGATCTGGGTATTTCTATCCTACTAATATTATAAATGTCAAAGTTTAGACATTTGGATGGTTTTTGCTCAATTACGACGGAACTTCGGAATAGATCAGATTGAAATTCGGGAAACTTTTCGACTATAATCTGTAATAACACAGGCTACATTTTATCCCAGGAAACTAACGAGAATGCGAACTACGGATATTGTTACTATACCATAAGTATGTATATAAAATAAGTTACATCAGCAATCTGGATTCCATAATTCTTCTTTTGCTTAGTTCGGGGGGCTAGCTACTCGTAGATATTGTGTAAAAAAGTGTGGATCAATATTTTTCTTCTTTCGAAAAATACTTTTTAAAGGTATAATAATAATGTGTACTGCGTAAAAATATGTTTACACTGTTTGTTTTGTATTTAGTCAGAAAGGCATATTTTACGAATCTGTAGAAAACCAGCTCATTGTTGTAAAAGTGTGAATGTTTACACAGCTTTTACTTTAATATTTACGGTAAAATATCATTGTAAACGAGTAATATTTTTAGATATTACGAATATATTCGAGTTAGAGAAGATATTACGAGTTAGTAAAGATCTGTAAAACAATAGTATGGTTTTTTAAATATCTTGCGATAATTTTTCAAAGAAGAAAAACCCACTCAAACCCTTCCTAGACCTACAAATACCTACAACAACGAGGTTCATTGGTAGTGGACAATTCACACGCAATACCATCTGACCCCAAACTAAGCAATGTTTGTACTATGACGACCAGGTAGCTGATACAATACTTATATAGTTTTTTAAATACATACTTATGATACATACATAGATTTACGCAATATTGCACTGCACTCTGTGCACAGGAACTGTTAAAAAACTAGTTGAATTTAATTTTTGTCACTATTAACTGAAGGCGCATAGGCATTCCAGTGGATCCAGTCATCCCAGATTGACGAAATAGAGGTACATTTAGATTGATGGATTGACATGTTTATGACAGAATGGACAGAAGAAATGATGGAAAAACAAACAGACAGCATAATAGCTTCGTGTTATTAACCTATCTCATACTCAGAAAGCTTTTAGATCTAAAAATAATGCTGTCTAATTATAGGTTCGCTGTGATGAAATTCAATGCAGCAAAACCTATTATTAGACATTTATATGTGTTTGTTAAATAGATTTAGTTAGGTATACAGTCTTGCCCCCAATACGTATGAATGAACTAAAATCGGTGTTCTGAACTTTTTATAACGAATAGGGCTACGTTATAATTACAAACACAAATTAGACTTTTTCGTTTGAAACAAACGTAATGGAAATGGTCAGTTTTCTGTAAAATAACTTATGCCATTCAATAGCGCAGGCTTAAGGCCAGGTAGTTCTGTCAAATTAGGCATTTAACGCTGTCTTGTTCTCGCGACCGTCACCGACCGCGGAATCGGTGCCACAGTGCAGAAATTACATTAAAATATTGGACTATGTAATTTAAACTAATTTTTTGTTCAAGATTTGTTTATACTGTTTATACCAGTGATAACAATTTTGTGAATTGTGAAGTGAAACGAAGAAATATTAAATTTATCTATACTCGTAGATATACAAAACTCAACCTTTTCTTTTTGGTCACACTATAAGTTGAGAACGGCTTTTCCAATTTCATGCATCTTTTTAAAATGTTTCCTACTAATTCACAAGTTCGTCAAAAATTTAAAAAAATGTGCTGAAACGTAATGAAAGGCCAGTAAAAATAGAAGGTTTTTTGATCAACTTTGCACTAAATTTCTAATCCAATTTTTTTCTATGAGGTAAAGATCACTTACTGAGCATAAAATTACAAAATGCTCACAGATCCAGGTAGAGCTTCAAATGCCAATTGAAAAAAAAAACTGTTTTAGCCGATATTTTGGAAACTATATATTTTGACAATAATTGTAGAAAATAAAATTTTGCATCTTTTGTTGATAGTAAACCTTTGTAAAACTTACCGTTTACGATTTATAACCCATTTAATGATACGATTGCGATGATGCCGATAATAGTGGATGTAAATGATGTGGTCTACGATGGAACTTGTTTCTCTAATAGAAACAAGCACAGTGTACCTAAGTACAGTGTAGTAACCCCAAGGTTCGAACCTTCGACAAAAACCCACTCTGGCAATGCGTTTCACAGCTTAGTTGTTCTTATTACAAAAGTGGAGACCAAACTCTTCGTTCAACTCTTCAATCATGATGATGAACGGTGCTGTTTATTCGAGCAACGAGCAATATGATAGAATAACTTTAATTTAAAAAACCCCGACTACAAAAAAATCTACCTACACGTAAAAAAATATTACCTACTATCTAAGGGCACTTTGGCGAGTCAGACTAGTCTTAGAATATCTTTATTACCAAAATCCATCCAGCCGTTTGGAAGATATGTGGAAATAAAAGATTTACAAACATAAAAGATACGCGCGAAAAACATAACCCTTCTTCCATTCCGGTAAAAAGGGACATGTTTATGCTACTGGGAACAGAATTCACATCTTATTATTTTTACCTTGTTATCATCAAATTTGACTTAATAAATCGTAATCGGTAAGTTCGAAAAAAAAGTTTACTGGCAACAACAGATGGGAAATTTTATTTTCTACAATAATAATAGGCTTTATAACTTTTTTAGAATATCAGCCAAAAACGTTTTTTTCGAGCTAACGCTTGAAGCTCCACCTGGATTTGTTATTATTTTGTGATTTTATGCCCAGGAAATGATTCTAAACCTTATATGAAAAATACGAATCGGAAATTTAGTGCAGAGTTAAATTCTACGAGTAATTTTACTGCCTAAAAGGCTTCTTATCAAATTTGGTCGAGTGTCTAAATTTCTATGAACAATATTAACATTTTCATACAAAAAAAAAGGAAAAACAATAAATTTTGGTGGTGTCATAAACTTGGAAAAGAAATCAAAAAATTAAAATTCTAGCAAAACCATACGTGTATCTATGGAAAGGTGTTCAAAATTGAAATGAAGTTCCTAACATTTTGTTTCTAAACTGAATAGTTTGCGCGAATGTCTCTTCCCAAGTGGTAAAATCTGTATGTGAGGACTTTTCTTCTAAGTACTTAGTACCTTACTACCAAAGAATTTACCTAAATGGCATATAAATGCAAGTTAGGTATCATTTATGATACCTAACTTGCATTTATATTAGGGGATTTACGCAGAGGATTTCTCCCCTCTCATTATTTCCTTATCCCGATCTCTGATTTAACGAACAAATATTTTACCCATACTTATCTACTTTCCATTGCATCCGCATTGAATTTTTTACTGATGTGGTATCGACGTCAGTTTTTTGAGACTCCCCTTTTGGTCTACAACATAAAGTAAACAGCGTACTAATTAGTATCAGCGTCTATTTGCAATTCCAATGAAAACGGTATCAAACATCAAGATCATAGCGTGCTTCACTAGTAATACCTACTGATATTGTTATACTGTGGCACTATGATCGTAATATTTAAAATTTATCGGTTGTCAAAATTGCAAAATCAAGCACAGGCCTGTCTTCCGTGAGCGCCGAAACGCGACTGATCAGGCTTGCCGAACGGCGCGCTATATATATGGTAGATAATAAAACATAGTGAATAACTGATACTTTTTATCAAGTCAAACTCTGCGAATGCATCTATAACTATTTAGTGGCTTTCGTTGAGTACAAAAATTTAGTAAAAAAATTCATTAGTTTAGTCATAAACTTGAAAAAACCTTTTGAAAAGGGGTAACTTTGGGATTTTTTTCTGTCAAGTAAAATTCATTAAATCGTGTTACTGACAGCGAATTGCACTAGATTAGATCCTTAACTAATATATATTTTTTTCAGAGTTTAATACACTATTTTAAAGGTCTTAAAGTTGTTTTAAAAATTCAAAATTACGGCCCACACGCCCTTAAGCAATTGATAACGTGCTAAAGCCATGATATTAGCTATCACGGTTGTTTATTACTGTCCTACTAATATTATTTATTAAGTATTATGGTATACCCGCAAACAAGGCGTATGAAACTGCATCAAAATATATGAAACTGGCTTCGTCATTTATACGCTAAATTCTATACTTCCTGATATTACGTACTAGCAATCCTATTTGACATTTCGTACCCAAAGTTGAGAACTAAGTAATAGCTCTGCTCTTTTCTAACTTGGAATACTAAATGATGGTCATTTTACAAACACAAAAATTTATGTGATAGCAATAATTTCATTATAGGCTATTATCACACATCATACTCGTAATTTAGGGTCCATGTTGTATTCCTCGCCTTTGTTTAGCTTTAAGATGTAAATCTTTAGAAATCAATGTAAAGAATTCCATTTGACCTTACTGTTAACAAATTTTATAGCTAAAACAAAACAGAGATGGAATGAAATCGGGTAATTAAATTAAAATGTAATAGAATTCAACATAGCTTGAATAAATTATTTTTGTATATATTCGTGTTGTTTTGTTTATCTCAATATTATTTCTAAATAACAAATTATGATGAAACAGTTTCGAATTTTTTCTCATGGAACGGATATTGTGGTCGTTTTATAGTTCCAGCTTTTGTTAGTCAAACCTATAAAAATACGCTTCTGTGAATGCCCATAAGTCGATGTGTGACATGATTTTGTGTTATAGGTGACAAGTTATAAATAAGGATTCGCGTTGGTGTATGTTGTTGCGAGCATACGGAAAATCTATAAAATTCGAACGTCATTTGAAAAATAAATATTACGTTAAGTTAACAAGATGGTTATTTTATACGTCCACTTTAACACAGGCAACACACAGGAAATTACAAGGCTTAGAGATATAACATCTTAGATCTCTGGGTGACGAGCGCTGTGCAGTGCTAGGTTATGATTTGAACTCTTCGTGTTCCAATAGCTGCGTGTCACTGTGCTGTTATGTGGCAGGCATGTTGCTTACCATCAGGCACATGTCCTGCTCGTCTCATCACTTCTTATTTAAAAAAAAACATAAGTTAGAGTACAGAAAATAATCTGAATACATACAGGGCAATATAATAGCATAATATGCTATTTAAACTGGGCGATGATCACGTACGAAATTTTACGACTTTAGATTTATATCAATTTGCATTTATTCTTTAGTTATTTTATGGCAAATTAGCGATCCGCCCTGGCTTCGACCGTGGTACCTACATACAATAAAATATAGCCTATAGCGCTCAATGATTAACTTATTATGATGATTGTGAAGTATATAACCAACGATAATAGATTTTTGAAATCAGTCCAGTAGTTTCTGAGACTACCGCGTTCAAACAAATAAGCCGATTAGTTTTAAAATATTATGATTGCGAAACATTTATAGTAACATAAGCTTGACCAGAAATCAAAACTATTGTCGGACCCTACTCTGACCCCGACTCTTTTATATATTCATATTCATCAGTAGCAATTTGCTGTCCACGCCTGGGTGAAAGTAGGCGTCATAATATGAAGCATGTCTGTCTACTACCTACACCAGTCCTTCCTTAAGTGGGCAATAACGCCCCTTGTGGGCGCTGCAGGCCTAAAGGTAAGAGACCCAGAAAAAAATGATGGAATGGATTTGGTTCTCCCAATATTTGTGTGCAGCATTTAAATATTTGTCATGTTTGATATTCTTACCTCTATTTATGTAGACATGTAGAGGTATATATTAAGTATTATCATAATACAAATGTAATGTTTGATACAGCAAAGCTTGTAGGAACAATCTTTCCTTTAGGTAAGATAAGATAAAATAAGATAAGAAAACTTTTATTTAGAAAATACATTTGAATATCGACTTATGGCTTAAAGCGATTTTTTCCAGGCAACAGTGCCAGGCTACCTACTATACTCGTACTCGTAATATACTACCTTTCGTATCCAATTTTCTGTGAAGAATGTCTACCGAAATCTAAATAACTACTTTGTTGACGTTTTTAGTATTTCACTGCGTTTTAATAGTATCTAAATTCTTATTTTTTCTTCATAAGTTGTTTAATCTATTTTCAATTCTTTAAAGGTTTTAGGAACAAAAATTGATCTTTTTAGTAATACGTTTGACATTAAAACACCTACGTACATTTTAATGTAAAACATGTAGGCTATAGAGTATCTATGGATATCTGTGGGTCTTAGAATTTTATCATGTAATTTGTAACCATAAAGAAAGGAGAATTATGATTAAAAAATATGTTTAAATCTTCTATTTAAAAGCCTTACTGGATTTGTGGCAGAAACTTCTGATTTTACAAACATGAGATCATAGATTTGAATCCTGCCTTCACTTCTGTGTTCTTTTTTAGTAATAGCTATAGGTATGATTTTGTCATCATCACTGGCTTTAACGGTGAAGTAAAACATTGTAAGGAAACTCACGTATTCCAAAAAGTAAAGTTTTCAAGGACATTTGTCATCTGCACTTGGCCAGAATGGTAGATTAGGGAGATTAGGGCCCTTGACTCTACAAGTAGGTACTCGTGAGAATAGACCCCAAGGCTCAGCAATGGAAACAAAGTATACGGCTTATAATTTAATTATAAATATTAGATTTGTTTAGATACCTAATAACTGAACCTTTTTCTTTCATCTCATGAAATCTCAACTCTCAACTCAACTCAAATCTCAACTCTTAACAAAGATTTTAAGGTTTTTTAAATGGTGAATGATACCGTAGATCAGTGTTAGTTTTTAAATAATTTTATTAACATGTGCATTATTTATCGTGACTTAGCGTTTCCCAAAAGTTCAAGTTCATCATTGTTGACTCAATTAATAATTATGTACATTGACCATCTTAATATAATGGAAAACAATTAGAATACTTTGCTTTTGATGTAATAGAATGATGCAATGATCGTCAATTGTCCATTCAAGATATTTGAAGATGTAATCTACCTCAGTGTGAGTGCCGCCCACAAAATCTTCAACAGGCATGAGTTAGCATTTTAAAAATTAGAATACAATACACCAAAATAGTTTTTGTAGCAAACCGTCGCGTCGCTTTAAAAAACCTGACTTTTCTTTGAATTCGCCTGACGTCATAAACGTTTTTGTTGCCGTGGTGGTGTAGTGGCTATAGCGTGCGATGCACAATGTAAGGTTGTAGGTTCGAATTATCTGCCTGTACCGCTGATTGCTATCTAAATGCAGTACAAGTATCTAATAGTTTGCTATAACCACTGGCAATCGTAAAGGAAAACATCGCGAGAAACCCTTACGCGAGAAAGAACCTTAGAATCTCTGAACTCACGCGTCAATAGTAATCTGGAGTCTACTCTCCCAAGAAGGGAGCGAAGAACATAATCCACCAGACTGGCCAAGAGCTCAGAGAGAGGGTTGGCTTTTTGATGGCTTTTTATTTCATTTTTAAACGTGGTTTCATTGAGACTTTCGACTTGTGCATTTCGATGATTGCGTTATAAAAGCGAAAGCTTTTATTTCTGAAAGCGTTGGTTGTTGTTTGTAATACTATTACTATCGTATGTTTAAGATTACTAGTTAAAAGAAGGCTCTTCTTTTACAAAGTTAATTTGTCTTTTGTTTGTCGTCAATCCCTTTTGGGCTCTAGCTACTGAAAGGCTCATGGCTTCACGTATGATTTCAAGTACTCTGTCATGACGCCGTGAGTAATGACCCCTATTAAGGAGCACCTTGCAACTCACCAATATGTGCCTTGCTGTATATATCGCCTCTCCACAAGTATAGCAACATTTTTCAGAGGCCCCACCTTACCAAGTTACTCTGGTCAGGGAGGGTCATTTGGAATGCATTCATATAAAATTTTAATAAGGCAGGAGACCAGTCATAGATCAAGGTGCGCCACTTTAGAGCTAAGGGAATACAGAACTCACCTATGGTTAACCACTCACTTTGCATTTCTAAATTCATAGCGTGCACTTTGTAACCGTCATTTTCGTCTTGTTGAAGAAAGACTATGTATGGATCATTGTGAAATTTATATTTTAAATAAATTCTGGATATATAGGCTACCGCAGCACTTCCTATTTTAATCCCGATTAATTTGCGGAGTTACTTAAGAGTTATCCCCTTTTCTAAACTCTTCGCAGACAAACACTCGGGCAGATAATAGTTAGTTAATTTATTTATCTTACAATTATGATCAACGTGTTATGTTTTCCAGCTTTGATAAATATTTAGATTCGTGTCTAACGTATTAACACTTGCATATTTAGATATTCTTAAATAGGAAGTTGTGAATTTATTAACATAAATTATTCAACATGTGTTATTGACACCATTGATTAGTTATGGCTTCTTTTGTATGTTCGATTTGTCTCATTTTTTTTAATGAACGTGACAATTTAAGTTTTTGTGTTTATTTTAAAATGTAAAATGTTGAAATAAGTATTTTTTTCGTTTAGATTTATTTTTTACAATCAAATAAGTTACGTAATGTTAGACTGTAATTATTAAGTGTTTAATTTCACATGTTTGAGTAATAAAATTAAGCAAAAATTCGGTATTCTTTTTAGTGAAGGTGAGTGTTGATGTACGTCAGAAAGGGGCCCCTTAAACCTACGCCCGAGTCACAAGTCTCGGTGTCTACTCGAGTTTTCTCTCTCTGCCACACGATGGACCCGGCACCCGCACGGTGAATCCATGGAATGCTAAGAAAATCGTCTCTGACAATACGAGCAGAACATTTGTGTCTGATGGTAAGCAAAATACCTGCCACATAATAGCACAGCGACACACAGCTATTGGAACATGAAAAATCCTAATCATTACCTAGTACTGCACTGCGCTCGTCGCCCAGAGATCTAAGATGTTATATCTCTAAGCCCTGTGATTTATCTGGAAGCCTTGCCCTATAAACTGAAACACAGTAATGTTTTCATATTATTGCTTGGCGGTAGAATGACTGGCAAAGGTATGGTACTTCCCTAGACCGACTCTGCAAAGAGTCCTACCACTACAAAACATCATTAATAGCTTTGTGACAAAGCTGCGTGGTGTTAGGATGTATGTATACATATCTCAGCGATGCAAAGATAGATAAGAATAGGTTGACTCTACTTAAAGTTACTAAACCGTTTTGATGAACTTCCCTTGCAAATTACCCGCAAGCATTCTTTGTCCACATCTACATATCTGTTTCTTCCACCTCCTGTATTAAACTGCGTGAGCTTAGAAAAACTAAGTGATTTAATTGATGTATATTTTCCTCACGTACCACAAAGATCGAGTAGAAACTCTGCCTTGCCAGCTTGATACGTACTTAGTGCTGCAATGACTAACTCTTAAAAGCACTCTTAGGACTCTTTTTGAGAGATTGGTTGTGTTAAGCAGATTGATGTCATTGAAGTTTTATGTGAATACTTTGGTAATGTAAAAAAAATATCTATTGTTAAATGAACACGCTGCGTCACAACACTATTATTGTTGCTATATATAGTGATATTTATCATAGTTATTTGGTAGGCCCGATATTTTCAAGTAGTTTTATGCACATATGAGTAAATAATAATAATAATAAATAAATAATAAATATTGGTGGATAATTCACACACAACACCATCTGACCCCATACTAAGCAAAGCTTGTGTGATGGCAGCCAGATAGCTGATATAATACTTATATAGTTTTAAATACATACTTATTATACATAGAAACACCCAGACACAGTGCAAACATTTGAATTCATCACACAAATATTTGCACTGGGTGGGGATCGAACCCACGACCCTCGGCTTCGCAGGCAGAGCTACTACCAACTAAGCCACCACAGGCCAGTCAGAAAACTATGACATAATATGTCCCTTAAGTAACTATACTACAGTTTTTGGCTTATTTTCATAACAAGTAGGTAATCAGAATGACAGGCACATACTTTATGACATCCCGCATTTACTGCCTGCCTGGAGTAATTATTTTACCATACATAAATATAATACAAATTAACAGTCACTTTGAAATACTAAAAGTTACTGTTCAGTTAAATTGTAGTTGATGATCTTGTTAATTCATTATTTTAGCTTCGAAGTTTTAAAACAAACAGACCATCCCCAATACGATTGTTTTGCGTAAAATCTAATTTTGTTAAATGGTTTTATGTGTTCGACATCGTTGTATGTAAATATACCGTCTGTTATGTGTTTAGAATAGTTACGAGAAAATAGGATTCCAGATTATTTCTGTAACGTATAGGTATACGTTACAAAAATGTGTTTTGCAATTTGAAATACCTAAGAGTTTTTTTGCTTGAATACTAATCTTAAGAAGGACCAGTCCTATGCACTGGAAAGCTTAGTTTTAATGTGGAGCAAGAACAATGTATATTTTTTAAATAAACCAAAATGTTGTGATGTTGAACATTCAAATAATATGATTTGGAAGCAATTATGAACTTGAAGCTTAGAATCAACGTTTATTTCGTTATTTAAGTACATAATTAGAATATATACTCTATATTTTAACAGAAAATAATACTCACGAAACTCGTAACTTCTTCAATTCTCGAGTGTAAAGTGTCGAAGTTCTCAAGCTGTTCCAGATGATTCTTTAACCTGATCGGTAGAGGAACTTTAATACGTAAGTTTGGTTTCACTGTCTTTCCGTTCCCATTGTTATTATCAACTTTTAAATCACTTTCACCACTGAAAGGGCATTTAGCCTCCACATGTCCGTTAACTTGCTCCATTTTATCTTTCACTGATCCTTCGGGATCTTGCGGGCAGCAGATGTTAAACATTTAGACGTTGCGTGTCTCGAGTAAACAGCGTGACTGAGGAGCGCTGTTCCGGAGCATGTATATATGCATGCCGTTTGAGATCCGGACGAGAACTGAAGTGAGCCGATCATTCTAAGTTCCGCAAAAATATCAACAGAGAATGCGTCACGAAGCGCCCGCGCCGGTCCTAAGCCGCGACTGAACCGTCGCGGATGTTATCAGATCAAGGTGATACGCTTATTATCAGCACTTGGCCAAAACTGTGACGACGTAACCCGTAATCCGAAATTACCTACATGTAGGTGGCACTTTACGAGATCATTGTAACACTATTAAATCTTGAATCATCCATCACATTAATTCTTATCACTTTTATCACCATGGCATAGTTTTATTACACTAAACTTTAAAAAAGCAATCCGCACTTTATGAAGGAGTGATAACGACTGGCTAATCTATCAACAAGGTGGGATGGCGACCTCTTTTCATTGGCTTCTTTAATCGAATCGTTTTCCTGAGTAATATTTGATTTAAAAAGTCTGCCATTTTGCTGTTACTGAGGTTTGTTTTCTTTAAGTGCTTTGTTTGTACTAAATGCACTAAAAACGTGTACCTACTATCTCTTTTTCAAAACACATTTATTTTAAAATCGATATACTTAAGTACTTATTTTATAAACAAAAAAGCTTGCTAATATGGTTTATTCGCAATTTTTAGCAAAAACTCTATCTATTTCAGTAAGGTTGAGAAATGTCAAAGCCCTTGTCTAATTATTATTAGTGATTTTGCGAAATCCTCCAGTTTTTTTTGAAAATACGGTTTAACGATTCGATATACCGATGATTTTCGTATCATGATTTAAAATATCGTTCAAAGAAATTAAGCCTCGTAAATCTAAGGCTAAAAATATCCTAGAATTAAACTTTGGCGCGAACTTTTAGATGGAAACGCTATGTGCTACAGATACTAAGATGAAAAGGAGTACCGGTATTGTGGTGCGCCGCTCTTCCTGCCGGCGCGGTCTTGATGGGGTCGCCACTGTTAGATGGCGAACGTTGTGGGGCTACAGAGGAAAAGGAGTGCAGTGAGTGTGAGTGGTATTCGGTGCGCCGCTTTTCCTGCCCGCCGTGGCCTTAACGGGGTCGCCACTGTTAGATTACGAGCGCCATAGGTCTGCAGGAAAAGAGTAGAAACGGTATTACAGTGTGTTGCGGCCCCTAAACTCTAGAGTTGAAAAGTGGTAGGCAGCGAGACTATAGACTTGACTCGATGCGTGAGACCAAGATTTACTGTGCCAAGCCAAACATGGAGGCATCTGGTTAGTTCCTACTAACTGGTTAGTGCCCGAGGTGATCACGGCGTATTTTGAGCTGGGGTGCGCCGGTGACAGGGCCCCAGAGAACGGTCCGGAGACGGGCAAGCCGTCGCGGGTTTGTGGAAGAATGCGAGAGCGTTCTTGGGTAATTCGCCAAGCGCTATGGAGGTTTTAGTCGGTAGAGACATCATGTCTATCCGTGGTGTCGAGTCTAATATAACCCGACCGCCTCAACCAGGGGCAAGGGCATGTGTAAATGCTTTTCCTCCACATGTTTTTTTTCAGTAGATGTTCAATATTTCTGCACTTTTGTAGATGAATGTTTCTATTTGTTTGTGGCACAATAATAGCTTAATGGCGGTCAAGTACATAACCTATTTTGGGAAAGTACCAAGATATGATGACATCAAGCCTTATACGTAACTGAAGATAATCTATGCTGAACATGCTCTTATTTATTAAAGGGATTCCATTTCGTAAATCGGTAATTTTCCTGAAATTAAATCTAAACAACGCTAGTAAGTAAATAAATACCACAGTGGAACACAATAATTGATTCATTTCATTTGCAAGAACATTCAATTTATTTTTTATAAAAATAATACTAAGTATTTGTCGTTTCATGTTTCCTTTATTTTGTAGCAGAAGTTTTGAATATTGTTTTATGATTTCATTATTGTTCACTATACTAGTATCATTAAATATGAAAATACGTATCGTGGTTTCATAGTAAACAGTTTACTTGTGAAAATAGTGCATAAAAGTGCAACGTTTTTAGATAGGTATTCACAATCATTTGTAACAAATCATATCATTGTCGTACTAGTGTTGGAGTGTGATGGCTGGTCTAATCGACAGAAACCCAACTGCCGATCCGAAGCCCCTGAGAAGTCGTATAGAAAAATTCTATGGTTCAATTTGAAGACTAAGATAGAGATGTTATCATGCAGGAGTAACTATCACAGACAATTTTTGTCAACTTCTTATCATAGAGGTTGAAGTAATTAAAAATTCGTCTCTAGGGTACACACAGAATATATCTCATTAAGGAAAAGGGTCATAGATACAGAGCGGCATTTTTTAAGGAAACCTACCTCGCCTACCACAGTTATTTAGGGGCCTCCTTATTCAAGTGCATTTACCTTTCCTCCAATTAGATTCTTATTAAGTGAATAGTTCAAGAAAGGCAGAGCAGGTAGACCCTGTAAGCCGTGGTATACAGGGCGCTGCATTCGCTTACGTATGCTTAAACCTATGATTGATTAACTTCAAGTGCATTATGGGTACGTTTAGTTAAGTATGTTAGGGAGAAACAGTTACCCAACATACACAAAAAAATACTAATTATAAGCTCATATTACACTTGGCAAATTTAGTGACTGAATTCAGAACAAAGTTAGTTAGCATAGTTAGTCGACTGAATTCAGAGGCAAGCTTAAAAGCAAGCAATTTTCGCTTCTGAATTTAGTATGTTAACTTACTGAATTCAGTAGTGATCATTATACTAGATTTAGCCATGTGTAATAATATTTTTATTTGGCGAAAAATTGCTATGTAATAGTTACACGAAATCCTTGAGACCTAATAAAATGTACCAGTGGTCGCCAAGTGTTCGAAATTCGACCATAAAGCAATATTAATCTTTCTCAATTGATTACAGACTGTAAACAATAAACAAATGAGTTGTCAAATAGATGTTTGTGTGTGGATTGTTTATTTTTATTGATTTAAACAGGCAAAGAACGAATTGCGAGTTGGCGGATGACACATATCGTAGAAAGTTGCCTTTCTTGGGACCTCCACGACATTTTCTTTCTCCGTAAAAGCCAGTAGTGATGGTAGTACGTATAGTACTCATCAAACATATCACACTAACATAACACAACGGGATAGAAGCCAGAAATGAATACATGATGAATCAGATGACATATATGATACAACCGATTAAAAGTTAAAAATGAAAAAAGAAGAAGAAGACTTTATCAGCTGACTATTATTATCATTGTATAAATTCAGAGTAGCTATAGAAGTGATAGATAGATACGAACGATCATTATTCGTAAAGTGATAGTCAATATAATATCCTATTTTATCTTTTTATCAAATCGACAATGCTTATAATTGCATTACCATGTTGTGGATACCGTATCTAAGCGTGTCATGTATGTTTTCATTAATGTGTGAGGTACCTCGGAAATGCCCTTACTGAAAGGAGGTTGTTGTAATTTGCACAACCACTCCATTCTTCCCAGAAAAAATACGTTCTCGTTAGATATAGTCCAGCCAAATAAGGCTTCAAATCAAAACTTCGGCACTCAGCTTTGCAATTTTGAAATGAATTAGTTTTAGTGATACAAAAACAATGTGTAAAGTATTTTTTGTCTGCAACCCCAAAAGCCACTTTTACGGCAAAGGTTGAAAAAAAAGCTTTTGGGTTAGTTTTTACCGTTTTAATTAATTGTTGTAATTAACCGTTGTAATTTCACTTTGTACTTAAATCACAATTACCTGTTGTAAAATCCTTAAAATAAAGTTGTAATTAGCGACTTTATCACAAAAAGCGCAACATTGGAAACACATATGTAAGATGGAAAAGGAGATATGAATATAGAAAAACGAGGACTACAATTAGGAGCAACTACATAAAACTTAAACTTCTGTAAAATAACATACCAATAATAACTTACAAAGGTACTAAAAATGTAAGGTCCTAATACGCAAAAAAGTATACCTATAATAATATTATTTACAATAAAGAGTGACGAGACGAGTCGGACATGTGCCTGATGGTAAGCAACATGCCTCCAACAGCACAGTGACACGCATCTATTGAAACATAAAGAGTCCAAATCATTACCTAGCACTACACTACGCTCGTCATCCAGAGATCTTAGATGTTAATTTATCTAAGCCTTGCAATTTATCTGGAAACATTGGCCTTCAAACCGGAACACAGCAATGTTTACACATTACTGCTTGGCGGTAGCATAACTGGCAAATGTGTGGTACTTCCCCAGTCGGACTCTGCAAAGAATTCTACCACTACAAAACTGTAATACACTCATAACAATTTACTACGTAGTAGGTACTTCTACGTAGAAGTTATTCAAATTCAAATTTCAAATTCAAATTATTTTTTATTGCCAATTTAAAACACATAATGTGGATCCACCGTCCCCGAACTAGTTAAAACTGTGTTTTCGGGCCCGGTGGCCTCCTCCCAAGATACAGGCATTACAATAAATACTCTTTACCAGAAAGCTAAACAAATTCAATTTTTATAAAATGAAATTCTAATAATTAATTAATTAATAAAAATAATTACTTAAACTTAAATTAAATTTACATTATTAAATTTCAGGTACATAAAGAATAGGGTAACGTAGTCACAATAAATACCATGATAATATAGACAGTATTTATGGTGCTCGTTGTATATACATTTCCGTTGTGTGGTAATCCATTTCTCCAAGAATTGTTGTAAGTGTTAATTTGCAATTATAATAGTTTAGTTTAACCAAACTCCCGTTATTACTAGTCTTGTTATATAGATACGGCCCCAAATAATAGCCAAATCGCTCCGCGAATTTAGAGTGTGTTTGGGAAAGTTCGAATATCCTTACGCTATTTCTATTTTTACGTTTCTGTGTTGGGTTGACTTCCACATCAGTCTGTGTTTTTTTATGCTGATTGAGTATAGTGTGTTGGATAAATAGTTGTCGAACCGTCAGGACATCACATTCCCTAAACAGGTCTATTGTAGGATATAGTCGAGGTTTGAAATTTGAGACCTTTAAAATAGCTCGTTGAGCACATTCCAATGGCTTCAAATGAGTCCTACAAATCCCTCCCCAACTGGTAATACAATATGTTAATAACGATTGACAAAGACCAAAATATATAGACCGCAGTAGTTTGGGTTCCGCAACATGTCTCAGCGTCTTGAATATAGGAATAAGTTTTCTTATACGGCCCTTTAAAGTTGCGATATGCTCCTGAAAAGACAAATTTTATCCAATGTAACGCCAAGGTACTTTATTGAGTTAGTGCGGTTTATATTCGAACAAGTACAATATGTCTTAGGGCAATTTGACCTGTGTACAGTAAGTTTAAGATATTCCGATTCCGTTGGTTGTGATTTATTTAGAATTGAAAATGTTATGTACTTTGTCTTTTCAACATTTAGACTAAGTTTGTTATTAAGTAACCAGGAGTTGACCTTGTTGAAACCAGCTTGGGCTGCAAGGTAGACTCGTAACCAAGTTTTCTCACGAAATAGTAGCACTGTATCGTCTGCGAACGTTATAATTTGTGCACCGTTCAAGCTGAGGTGACAAAGGTCGTTTATAAAGCACAAAAAGAGGGTAGGTCCCAAAATACTGCCCTGTGGGACACCATGAACCACCCGTAGGAACCCACTAACATATTTCCCGATTTTAACGCATTGATTCCTGTCTTCAAGGTAGTTTGATAGAAGTTGAAGCGATAGACCACGTATACCGAGGCGTTCCAATTTGTTTATGATTTTAATTTTTGGTAATGCATCAAAAGCTTTTTGCAAATCTAAAAATATAGCCAGCATCTTATCCCCACTGTCCATGCCCTCAGCTATTGAGTTGGTCAGGTTATACACCGCGTCGGCGGTAGAAATGCCTCTACGAAAACCATATTGGTTGGGGCTGAATAAATTGTATTTCTCCAAGTAACTCACAAGGCGCCTGTTTATGAGACGTTCGAGAACCTTTGAGAGTGCTGGTAGGACTGAAATCGGTCTGGAATTGTTGAAATTCTTCTTGTCACCGCTTTTAAAAATAGGGTGAATGAGGGCCTTTTTGAGAGCGGTAGGGAAGATACCTGTTTGAAAACTAAGGTTACATATGTAGGCTACCACTGGTGCAAGTACAGCGGCGCTATGTCTTAACATAGATGAAGGTATACCATCACAGCCAGGGGCACTATCAGTTTTGAGGTTACTAAGAATGTGATAAATCTCTGTTGAATCAGTTTCTAATAATACAAAGGAGTTGAAAGTTTGAGTGAGTTATCTTTGCTAGCATCGTTTAGGACAGTCTCAGGGACAACATTGTCGGCGAGACTCTTACCTATACCTACGAAGTATTTATTGAGGTCGTCCACAATAACTTGAGGTGATACCTTCTTAGAGGTGAAAAGGGCCTCATTTGATGATTTAGGAGCTTTAAAGTTTGTAATTTGATGGATAATTTTCCATGTTTTCTTTAAATCCGATTTTGCCTCAGTGAGTTGTTCCTTTTGATATTTATGCTTAACTTTTTTGATTAAGTTATTGCAGAAATTCCTGTATCTCATATAGGTTACCCTGGCTGAATCTGACTCCGGAGTTTCCCTCATTTTTGTGTGAAGTCTGTCTCGATTTCTAATACAACGTAAGAGGCCCTGGGTCATCCATGGTTTTAATGGACTTAGTTTACGTGACGGATTAAAAGTGGTTGTATTATCCAACAATGTCTGAGTCAGGATGGAGAGGAGTAGGTCGGTAGCTTTTTCTGGGTTTTCTGTGGAGTAGATAGATGAGAAATTAAGCATCGATAAAGTTTCGGTTATACCAGAATGGTTAATTTTGGCTATAGGTTTAGGTTGATATTTTCTTACCGGTGCATTTAAAGAGAGTATTACGGGATAATGATCAGTTACGCTACTTTTAACTACAAGTGTAATTGCGCTGAGATCAGTTTTAAGTATAACATGATCAAGACAAGTTCTTTGACGAGTAGGAAACAAGTGTGCCGGCATCAATCCATACGAAGCTGTCAAAAATAAATAATCCTCAGTTAATTGCCCTGGTTGACTAGACACCAAATCAATATTGATATCTCCTACAATAGCAATAGTGGAGTAACGAGCTACTGACTCTAGTACTCTTTCCAATGACCTCATAAATGTGTTTCTGTCCTTAAAGGATGGAGACCGATATATTGATACTATTGCAGCTTCAGTACCGACTTCAGTGACCAGGCAGTTTCCATCCGAAAACGTAGGTTCGTATGTTATTGCAGATAGACCAATCCTAGCATATACGACTACTCCGTCATTTTGGTTAAACGTTATTTGAGAGTAGCTACAACTATAGTTGGGTATACTGGGTGGAGGATTACTACTGGACAACCAACATTCGGATAAAATTATAAGATCGGGTTGAATCTTCATCACCTCAAGTGTCAGCAGAAAACTATCTAGGTTGCACAAACTTTCATTTGATTGGTTTAATAATTCGGGCACTTCGGACGTTTCACATAAGTGTGATGTGGAAACAGTAATATTATCTATATTTTCCGTATTGATTAATTCCATAATTTAAATATATTAATGTAATATTGAATCTTTAAATTAGACTGCACCACGCACCCAGCGGCGTTCATGTTCAAATCTGCTAACAAATTGATTCTATAGCATAAGTCTGAGCCCAGTATGTAATTACCACAAATAAATAAATGCAGCTCCGATTCCGTAAAAAACGCACCAGAACATGAGATATCAAAATACAAATAAATCTCAGTTCCGAAAAGACCCCAAACAAAAAACAACCACAAACACCAATCCCCACGTTTCCATCGGTAAGACTCGGAGTCCCCCCATGGAGCAAGGAGAAAGTCAAGGCCATAATCCGCAACAATGTGCACCCTACATCTCATAATTATGTTCCTTATAAAACATAGTGGTGTCCTCGCGATGCTATCCTTCACCTCTGAAGCCAGCAGTAAACACAAATTTGTACATCTACACTCAGAAATATAGCTAGAAGTGCAGGCGACACCCGAACCCACGACCTCGCGATTTTGAAATCGAACATTCTCGACAATGAGCGACCATGTCCTCCTCCAGAATAAGTTATTGTGCTTGGCTTATCAGGTTTTTATCACCATCCATCTGCTGTCTTTCACAGCGAAAAAAATCTAAAATGTGATTGTTTCTTATAGCACACTCTTTACGACTACTCTTGTTCACTCCAAAAACATATTAGGTCACTGAAGTGGCTTCATATATCCTTAAAGCATACATACATATTCACTTGTACTATACATAATAATATTAGTAATATCGATGACCATGTTATCACTGTGAAGTGAATTGATGCAATATTTTTTGTTGGTTGGGATTTAGTGGAGAACCGATTTTATTTTTTGTTAAACGTAAATACCACTTTGAATCCGCATATAGATCCGATCAAAAGTTCAATTATTGGACATATTGGTATCATGAGGCAATTACGAGTAAGTGGCTGTATACGTAATGGCTAAGATTTTGTTCTTTGTTCCACTTATGTTCGCATCTTTGTTATAAGTCGGCTCAATACCAGCTGAATCTTTTGAAACCAATCGACAGGCGTGCATTAAGGCTCATAGGCCTAGGTCATATTTCTCTTGTTCAAAAAAGACTTCAAAGTCTTGAATAAGAACTGATAAGCTAGCAATTTTGCGTCATAGACTCAAAATTCATATACGCAAAATTGCTCATTATGTATCAAAAATGTATCAGTTATTATCAAATTCACATTGGATAGTGTATTACTGATTTGCATGATCTTATACCACCTTTCTATACATTTTTCTGTCGTACCGCTCATAGCTCGAAAAAGCGATATTGTTTCATGGTTGAGTTCGAAAGACTGCCACGAAGAGGTTTGACTTTACTTTTGTGATAAGAACGTCTAGGGTTTGGAATGCGTTGCCTGAGTGGGTTTTCTCGATGGTAACATCTTAGTGTCTTCAAATCGAGAGGGAATCAGTTTCTTCTAGATTTAGACACATGTAAGTTAGTTTAAAGTTATCGCTCATACCGTATGTGTTTACATAAACTCGTTCGAGAAACGACAGAAAACGTCGGAAAACAAATAAGGAACAAGATAAGGAAATGTTGTCTCCTAAAAATAAACTACGTGATCAAACTGTAACTCAATTTTCGAGCGCTCCTGCGATTTTTCCGATTCAAAACATTCGCTTGTAAATAGTTGGGACTAGTGAATGAGGAAAAGATTTTGTGTACATGTAACTAGAAGCAAGTTCAAATCGCTAACTGAAGGCAAAGTACGAAAAGCAGCTTCCCTGCTAATCTCACGTATAGCTGGAGAATGCAACGAAATATCAGTTCCTTTACATCACGGGCACTAATCTAATTACTGGATTTATCTAGAGAATCAACACAATTACGAAAACGTTAGAATTCGTTTACACATCCCTTACTTCTATACTAATGTTATGTACTAAGCTGACGAGGTTTTTTGAACGCAGTAATCTCAGAAAATACAGTCGATCCAGATTTCAAAAAATATTTCACTGTTGGATATGTGATCCAGGGGTGCTATAGGCTTATATTATGTTCCACGAGCGAAGCCGGGGCGGAGTTACTTAATATGAAGCTACCTAGCACTGGATTATGCTCGTCAATCGGAGATATAATCCATCCATCCGGTGATCCATCTCTTTGCCTATTAATTTCACTAGCAACATTGTCCTTCAAAGTGTAACATAATAATGTTTCAATACTACTGTTTGGCGGTAGAATGGTAGTTAAAAGTGTTGTACTTCCACACCCAGATTTTGCAAGTAGTCTTGCCTCTATAGAGTCTATCATTCCACTACTATGAGTATATAAATTTTCAAGCGTTTGTGAAACGTTAAAATATGATAAAAAACATTTGTAAGTGAAGTGGATTTTATTAAAGTTCAAATTTGTGTACTTGGCCGTCGCGTCGCCTGACCGTTAAGGAGGCGCCTCTAAACTAAGCAAAGTTACTACGATGTGGTTGCACCACGGAATAAAAGCTACAGGCGGGATGAAGCTTGTCTATCAAGCGCGTGATAAACAATAAAAACTGTGTGTGACTTTTTTAAACGAGTTTTGAGCTTTGAGTAAGAATAATTTGACTTTTTGAGGTGAAAACTTCTTTAGCCCTGATTGAAAAGGGAAAAATCTTAAGAGTTTTGTGTCACCAACATGCGACATGTTGAGAGGCGGCACTGGCATCGCGGTTAAGCGTTGAGCGGCGACACAGCAGCGAAACGTGCAGATTAGAAGATAGTTTTTGGGTGTGTGGAATTTTGTGTTTGGATGAATGATTCGAACAGCAGTTTCCTATAACTTTTTAACGGAATCTGTCACATTCCAACATACCTTATCAATTTAATTGGTGGGCTTATTTAGAGCCGCTTAGAGCGTCTCTTCCAGGCAACCGTGCAAGGGTAGGAGATGGCATACCTACTAACAAGAACAAAATTAACAATGTTGATTTACCCCCGACTACCTCGGATTTGTAATCTGTACAACATTCTAACAGCCAAGCCCTTTCATTTGATACCCATATTGAAGTACATTGTGAAGAAATAGTTTATCCGCCATTTTGTGGAAGCGGTCATCTGAATCGATATTAACCAAACATAGCTTTAACCACCGCACGGAAATTAACCTTAAAAAAAGCATGGACCTTGGAGTCCATGGAGGCTGTTTTTATCAATAAAAAACCTTCAAAAAAAAAAAACCGTATCGAAATCGGCCCATCCGTTAGAGCTCTGCGACGCCGCAGACAGACATACACACACACAGGAGACAGACAGACAGACATCGACGTCAAACTTATAACACCCCTTTTTTTGGTCGGGGGTTAAAAAAGGGACCCCTTTTTTGGTCGTATTTTATTTTAAATAATATTACCAATATTTACATAGGCCTACCATGGCATACCATAACATAGGCTTTAAATGATGTTGTGTGAGTACACACAACACCATTTAAAGGCTCAAGACAAAAGAGTGGCCTCTTTTGGAGTCAGCAGTCAAGACCCACTGTGGGTCGTAGACCCAATTTAGTTAATACTAGTAGCACTTCGTGGTTTTACCCGCGTAGTTCCCGATCCCGTTATTTTTTCAGGATAACATATAACCAATCTGTTATTCCAGACTATTACCTATCTATGTACCAAATTTCATCAAAATCGCTTCAGTAGTTTTTACGTGAAAGAGTAACAAACATCCATCCCTCCATAATTACAAACTTTCGCGTTTATAACATCGGTAGGATAGTTTACTTCAATATATTTTTACTAATATCCTGGCTATCATCAAACAATATTATGTACTTAGTCCATCGATATGTTTGTTGATAGCTACGCTGTAGATTTTTACGGTGATGTAGGCCGTAGCTGAAGTCTTTATGTTCGAATGCCACTCGTATCACAACGAGTTCAGTATCATGATATGGTACGCACTAAGTTCCTCAATTCCATTATCAGTAGGTAAATACGATGTAAAATTTTAGGGATCCTCACATAGACATTGTAAGTACAACATATTCGACTTTTTGAGAGCTTTGCAAATACGAGTGCTATCATCGAAATTATGTTTTATTATTAATATACTAGCGGACAATTCCGGCTTCGTTATTTAATTTTATAATTTTTGATGTGAAAACGTCTTTGGGCGCGCCTAGACAGAATTTTCGTGGGCTGTGAATTTAAATCTAGTGTCACGCTCGGGTATGGTAATAGCTTTTCGGGTAAACTCGAAATGCTAGAGCGAAAAACAAAATACAGCGAACAAGCGGGTCAGAGCGAGAAATATAATATAGTACCTGTACCTGTGTACCTGTGTTTATTATATTTATGTCTTTTTATCGCGGCTTTAAATTCTACACTTCTAGGCACTTACCACATTAATTGAACTGGTCACGAAATATTAAATTTGCATTTCACATCCATTGCAAAAAAAAAATGTTGTAATTTACTCATATTAATGTTTTATCACAGCACTTACACTACGTAAACACACAATATGATACCTAATTTCATCACAGCACTTACACATACACTATAATCACAACATATGCACTTTTGTAGTGGTACTACATTTTTGTAGTGGTAGGGGCTCTTGGCAGAGTCCGCCTGGGGAAGTACCTCACCTTTGCCAGTTATTCTACCGCCAAGCAGTAATGTGCAAACATTACTGTGTTCCGGTTTGGAGGGCAATGTTTCCAGAGACATTACAGGGCTTAGAGATATGCGATCTTAGATCTCTGGGTGACGAGCGCAGTGCAGTGCTAGGTAATGATTTGGACTCTTCATGTTCCAATAGCTTCGTGTCACTGTGCTGTTATGTGTCAGGCATGTTTCTTACCATCAGGCACATGTCCTGATCGTCTCGTCACTCTTTATTTAAAAAAAAATATGCATGCATTTTAGCGAAATACCTATAAAATAAATAAATAGCAAATACTAAAAAAATTGCTAATCAAACGTTATTTTCGAACTGCGTAATTTTTTAAAATTTATACTTTGTCTTGAATACACTAAACATTCAGCCGCAGTTATGTATATATGTATACGCATGTTATTCTCGTGTTGCTGTGCTTACTAGGTATATACTAATTTTCAATTTCTAAATAATTTTCATTATTAATTATTTAGTGGTCTCTAAATATAAGTATTTCTCAATTTCGTTTTCACTTTTGCCGTCTTAAGCGCAAACATTTTTTTTTACGAATAGTAAGTTTTAAATAAATAAATAAACATAATATCATTAATCGAAATAAAAACTATCCTAACTTGGATCTCTCAAGTTGGATCAAACTACAAATTAGATTAAAATCGGTTTAGTAGTTTAAGAATCCATTGGGAACAAACAACGATGTGACGCGTAATTTAGTTACACTTAGGAATAATATAGGTAAAATATATAATTTCCTGAATTTAATAAGTTAAATAAAATATTTTGGTAAGATGCCGCATATCTGTGATAAACGTCTCAAAACAAGGCTGATTCTTCGTGATGATTTCCGTCAACGTTGAAATTAAATTTATTTTATTTCATTTAAAAAAAAAAATATGCATGCTACTTTGAATGCTACTTTTGAATTTTTTTATTATTCATTTCGTTGTCTTGAAATGGGTTGTGTCAGTAATAAAATAATTACGTTTAGTTACCTGTAGATAATAATTACGTTTAATTTTGTTGTTTTTTTGCTTTCTAACAGTATGACTTATTTGCATATAAATTACCTAAGTTTGTTTTTATTCCTACATTTTATGTTGTTGAACATCATAATTTTGTGATCAAATGGAAGACGCTGCCTTTTGCACAGTATTTATACTAAAGCAAAAGGCAGAGCCATATAATTCATTGTATTTGTATTTCTGTTAAATAAATTATCTTTATGTTTACTCTATTTTTCTATACATAATATTTCCCAGGATACAAATAGCTTGTGTGTTCTTCCTGACTATAATCTAACTGCATTCCAAATTTCAGCCCGATCCGTTTACCTATACGTTACGACATGATTGAGCAACAACTATCCAAACATTGACATTAATTTATAGTATTAGTAGGATATCTGTGCAAAATTTCATATTCATCAGTCCGTGAAATTATTCGTAAAAAGATGTGCACAGTTTTTGCTTCACTTATCAACATATATGTAGAAGACAATTTCACAGAGCTAACTTTTTCATTATTCATGTTCATAAACATTTATTTTGTAAAGCCAATTTATTTATCACATATAATTAATAATTGATTTAAAAACCGAAAAAATATAATGGTACAAATTCATTAATGTCATATCGAGAGCTCGATAAGGCAGCGCTGGACCCGGTGTTTGAAACTGTTATGGCTAGAGACCATCCTGATAGAGTTTGGTAGCTTGCTATATACTACTGTACCCATAATATGCGTGAGCTTGCTCGACTTCATAAGTGTTGTTTTTCGTTTGTCCGTTAAATCCGCGCGTACATTGCCATTTGCAGTATTTGCAGTATTATTATTGATGGCAGAGTTAAAATACCTTGGCTTTGGAAATACGGTCGCGGAAAGGAAAGCCTTTCTAATACATCACAATACAATACAAGTCGTTCTTAAACATGATGAACATCAGGCGAGATGGCGGTCAAGTGTAAACCTGTAAAACTATAATAATTAAATAAGAAAGGGCAAGTCCAAGTCAGTATCGGGTTTTATTATTTTTTTATGAGTGTACGCCACTTAATTTCCGCCGCCCCATGTAGCTTTCAAAATAATTATTTTCCTTTTTCGACAGAAATAAGTTTATGGTAAATGTATCGATTGAACGAATTAGTAAAAACACATTAGAAAATCAGAAAGCTTGTTTGAAACTTTTCATGATAACACTTTTTAGAGAATATTGTAAATTCATTGCTCTCCACTAGCAGCCTGTGGGTGGACTACTCGAAGAGGAGATACAGGGGACCTCCGTGTACTCTATAATATAATGCATTGAGAGTGGTGTTGGGGTGCCTCGATTCTGTAGCGCCTCAGGTATGTTTCTGGATGCACATGTCTCTTGTTTCCACGCGACCATGTGGTCTCGTGCAGGATCCTTGGTGCGTGAAGTTCAGGCCAGTTCCAACGACGTCCTAAACATGATCACGGGTCGATAAGACTATTTTTTTTTTACGGCACTGTTGTGAGAGACATTTATCAATGCTCAAGTCGGAGAGTAAGTAGGTTCTATAACCTACGCCAAAATACGCCAAAATAAAAAATATTCACACAATGTCTATACATTGTGTGAATATGTTTTATTTTGGCGTTGTGATTTTTATGTTTATCTAAAAATCTTTTTGTGACATGATTGATTGATTTTGATTATTTGCTAATGGTATATTTTATGGTGAACATAAAATAAATTAATTTTAGGCTGAAATAAATGTTTTTTTTGTTCCTTTGAAATCTGTCACATCGCTGCCCTTATTCTCGGTTTTTATAGTCTATAGGCAAACCCAAGACTAATCTTAGTGAAAATAAACTCCAATATGAATATGAAGGAACTTTATTTAACCAATAACAGACAAATAGTTTCATTTTATATTCCGTTTCTCATATCGCTCTGTAGATTAAATATTTTCAAACAGCATTCATTATTAGATGAAATAGTGCATTACAATAATACTTGGCGTGATATGAATTTGATAACAGTTTTATTATTTATATCAATATATTTATAATTTATTTTAATATAAGTAAATCGCAATTCTGCCTTCGATAAAGTTCAAAAGATCGTCTCGCTATTATTCATAAACAGTTATAGTAATATATTTTAATAATAATAAGTATAGAAATATTAAGTAACATCAGAAAGATTTGTGTATATTAAATTCTCATAATAATAGAAAATATGAATACATTTCTTATGACTAGTTAAAGGATCACAAAGTTAACACTCACACCTATCAAATAGTAAAATTTAAGAATATATTGATTAAAATACTTACTTTACTAAAATACGCTTAAATTAATCGATGAATTTCATGCAAATACAAAACAATAAAAAGTTTTTTTTGAATTAATTAACATCTGAAATTTTAATTAATAATTATTTACAAAGGCAAAATGAATGTTCAAAGTATTGTATAGTGTAAACGCTACTTAATTTTTTGGCAAATTTTCTCAAAAATACAAAAATGTCGTTGTTTAGCAACCAATGAAACTAAAGTAGTACACATACAACTATGAATAATTTTGATAAGTTAGCTATCTAATCTACAGTAAGTTTATTCTTAATAAATGAAAAGTAGGTATTTTTAATTGATAAATTCTATAATTTAATGATTATATTTTAGCGAGAAATGGACATTGATTTAGATGAGTAAGAAATTTACTTTAAGATATGTTCACATTGATGAATTTCTACAAACATCTATATTCCTTTCCATGGAGTTTAAGTGCGGAGATAGATAGATAGGTAAACTATTGATTATATTTAGATAAAAAAGGGTTACATCCTCATCTACTTTCCTCACAAAGCGATTTTTTCCAGGCAAGTGTGTAATAGAAAAGGGTAGCGATAGAAAAAGACGAATAATGTATTTTTTCACAGCAATTGCCTGTAATGTGAGAACCAAATTTTGAAGTTCAAAAGTTGTTCGAAGTTAAAAACGTACCAATGTGAACGTACCTTACTACCAAAAGTTAGCTGAAATGTAATTAGAACTATCTAAGGACTAATTAATTGATATATTTTGAAATATATTTGAATTCGATTACGATATATCTATTAAAACCAATACAAAGCTGCCCGAATAATAATAATGCATTTGTGCGTTTTAGAAACACCCTGCTTTAGAATTTATGGAAAGTAAAGTATTCAATTATTTTATATTATTTGCATTTTCATAAATGAGCGTGATTTAAAATTAATTATAATATTGGAATGGAATGTGATAAGAAGTTTGCAAAACTATTTACAATAATTTGTAGACTCATTTTCATGCACAACCTCTGGAACGCCCTTTGCGGACCCCAAAATTAATAAATTCATTTACACTTCGCCGCAAACTAAAGTTGAGACAAGGGGATATAATTGACTCGTTTTAATTTGAAATTTAAAGCCATAACCGAATTAAAATACAATTACGTATGGCTATAAAGCTGCCTTGTTTTTGGAGATTCCATATGTAACTATTTTTGACAAGGGTCCTGAGGAAGAAGAAGTAAAAATAACTGAGAATATTTTTCAATATTTGACTCAATATTTTTAACCACCTTACATTTTAAAGATTATCCTTCTCCAGCCATTAACATATAATGAGAGAAGAACTCCGCCGAATTCTGTAAATAATAAACTCGGGGAATCATGGATAGGTCTTCGCTGTGTAATTTTTTAGAGTAACGCTAGATCACTGTTTCGACAACTACTTAATCTTGTTGGTTTTGGTCGTGTATTTTTTCCGAATAATATTTTGTTGATTTAAACATCTGACCCTACTTTATCTTCCTTTCTTTACCAATGATTCAATAGTTATAATATTGAAATAATTTTGCTTTTGGATTACAAGTCCTATTTAGACATACAGGAAAATCATCAAAAATAGATCAACAAATAGTTCAAGCTCGAGAATATTTTGACGAGATCCAAGAATTCTCTTGTAGCAAAAGCGCTTTAAACATTCAGCTAAGCAAAATGTGTTGAGAGGTTCTTGGGCGTGTGCTAAGTGAGCGCTTGATGGTGGAATCTAGAAGACCGACGTCATGGCAAGGCGGCGCGGTTCCGACGCGCGGACTCTCGCGACGCGCTGTGGACCTCAGCCGTGCGCAGTGTGATGCCGAATATGTCTTCGTGGTACCGATTCTCTTCCTGTATCGAACATTTAAGGAAAATTAATCATCACTGCTATTGCACTCTTTATCTTCATCTCTTACTTGTTTCATCATTGAATGTTATTTGGAATAATTCCACAGAAACTATGGAGCACAATAAATAACATGAAATCCCCAGGTGACAACCGCAGTGCGGTGGTGGGCAGTGATTTTAACTCTTGATGTTCAATTAACTGTATGCCACTACCGTTATGAGCATGTGCGTAGCTTAACATCAGGGCCAAATTGGCTTACTTTTACTGTATTTTTTTTATAACAAGACAGTTTGAAGTCGAAAACACAAAAACCACACGAAAACCAAAACTTTGAAAGTTATGATTATATTCCTCAAACAACAATAAAGCAGTGTGGTTTAACAAGATGAATTTATATTCAGCAGAATGGTAAAACATATAATTGACAAATATTCTTAAATACATAGGGACAAACTAATCAAATCTTTACCTCATTTCCAAAACGAAAATATTTTATAATTTGAATTTGAACTCACCTTCAACATGAACATGAAATTTTGAACTTCATCGTCATTCATGTTTCCATGTTTCTTTACAATTCCTTTTAGTTTTTGATGGACATCTTCAGCCATCTTACAGTCACCACATACATAGAAATGTGCTCCTCTGTTTATCAGCAAGTCATAAATTTCTAAACCTTCCATTTCCGCTAATTCCTGGACGTACATCTAAAACAATAAATGTTTAATTTTAAAATGAAATCAAATATTTGGTAATCGTAGATTTCAACTCGGTGTATCAATAGTTTTCAATTTTAAATATACCCACCTTTTTTAACATTTTTATCTCTAGACAAAGCCAGAAAAACTTTGGAAAGAACTTTGTCTTTGAGCGCTTGTTCCTTTTCCTCTCGATATAAATCCATGGTCCTAGTTCGACAGCCAAAGAACAGCCATACTGGGCCAGCGGTAGCACGGTTGCGGGAAGTGAGTTGTGCTCTGCGGTGGTGCCAGAAACCACGGAAGGGCGCTATACCCGTACCAGGGCCGATGAGAATGAGAGGAACTGTCAGATCTTGAGGCAAGTGGAAGTTTGGCGCGCTGAAAACAATAGTTTGACTATAAAATGTCTGTTCAGGTAACATTAAATATTGAGATAAACTATGTACTGCATATTATGTCGCCAAATAATATCTAAGATAAAAAGGATTTCACAGTCGATTTAAACATTTTCTGGATGTAAAATATAATGCTGTCGTCGCCGTTAGCTTACCTTCGAATGAAGAGGTATACTTCATCCCCAGGCTTGCGGTCCATGAGGTAATTTGAGCAAACTCCATAATGCACAGGACCCTCACCATCTGCACAGAAACCACATAACGAATAATAACAACTGATTAACCCCATATTAACCTTCCGTGGTTAATGTCGCTATAATTAACAAACACTATTGTTCGGAACGGAAGGATAAATTTAAAAATAGTGTCCGCCCGATTCCAGTGAATTACGTTTTAACGTAAATCGTACGTGGGAATGGGGAATAATAAACCCAGAGACATTAATGCATTACGCTGTTTATAAATGGAGTAAAGTTATATAGGAACTGCTATGTTTGTGGAGTCGTGTGGAATTAGATGACTCATCAGTTATTTCAGGGAATGATTTTTGACTTTTTAAACTAGCTAACAATGAGGAGGCTGAAGGTCATGTTCATGGTAGACGTGCGATAAATTGACAAGTAAGTAGGAATCATTCAATACGTTGTTAGTCATCGATTTATTTCAACGGGTGATATCAGTAAGAAAATGAAAATGCAAACGGTATGTGATCAATAAAGATTAAAAATAAATTTCTTAATCGCGTTTTATTGAATGAAATAAGACGTTAAAAAATTGGCAAATTAATGCAGGGCTGCTACTATAAAAAGAATATTTAACATTAAGAGATTTTTTTTATTCCCAAATCGCAAATTAATTCAGGGCTATTACGACAAAAGAATTGGTGGATAAATAAATAAATGATATATTTTATAATTTTGTATGTCTTCTAAAAATTATTAAAGTAGGGAATTATTTTGATTGCTATAAAAAAAATTGTTGAATTATAATCTGTACAAATATTTTGTCACGACAATACCTATCAATTGAAAGTAATTATTTTAATTGCTAATGTGAATAAATGTAATCCTTAAATATGTTTTTTCATTTACTGACCTTGGGTTCTGTATGTGACGACTGCGACAGTAAGATGCAATCTTTTCGAATGAGCCAAAGGTGAAGAGGAGATCGAATAGAACCTCGGTTGCAGAGGAGACAGCAATGCTGCCAGTAACGACGCGCTTGGTCTTGCTGATGGGAACTGGTCTAACACTTCGGCCAGGGTCGGGAAATGGAAGTGTCGCCAGTCCTCATACGCTCCAGGATCCTGAGTCACACAAATAAATAAATAATCAGGTTTGGTAGAAAAAGAAGATAATTGCCACACATAACACAATCTGTTCGATAAAATTAATAAGTATTGATAAAATTTGAATGTATCGTAGCTCAGATAATGACTAAATTCCATTACATTAGATGTTTCTCCAAATACCTACCGTCCTAATAAAAATAAAATTAGATAATATCAACAATTTTATAGATATCGTACAATAAAGTGTAAGCACTTCATGACATGGAATTTAGTTGCATACTTTTTCGTCGGTTAAGTCGATTTGAATTATGTTTCGATAGTATTTTGTACCTTCTTTTAAGGACTAAAAAAATTAACAAACTATACACAATTTAACTCACTGTAGCAAGATTGTTAAGCTGTTTCTTCTCTTCATCATTTTCACAAACTGTGGCCAAATATTGAAGCAGAATTGTCGTCGGTGGAGTTGTTATATCCAAAAACCTTGTAAACAGCTCACGGACACTGACAATTGGAAGTCTTTCGTGTGGTTCCCATGATTTGACTGGTCCTGAAATAATTATTATGCAAGCATTAAGTTTTGAAATCATACTTACATTATTAGAGTTCGGACGGTAGCTAATTATCTAGAAATAGTTCCCGTGGTAGAAACATGCAAAAAAAAAATAATTAAAAACTGCAGGAAAAGAAAATGCAATAAGGATCGAAGAAGGAGTAGGAAATGAAATTGAATATTCTTACCGCTTGATGTGTGAGTTTCTTTCATTAGTTGCAGCTGCAAAGGTTCGTCATAATTTTCCACATCTCTAATTTTTGACAATATGCTGTCCACTAATTCCTTTCTGTTGCATGCCATTATACCTACATGGTCACCAGGGTCGTACTTTATTTCGTCCTGTAAATACATGTTATGTTTGAATAATCGTCATATCTAGAAATAATTATTGTCTAATCTATAAGTAGTAAGGTGTTCTAATTAATTGTGATGATTCAATGATATCGAAATCGTTGATTCATATCTTTATGAATTTTCAGAAATAGCTGGTATAATCCTTAATATTATAAATGTCAATGTATGGATGTTTGGATGTTTGGATGTTTGTTGCTCAATCACGCCCAAAGGGCTCAACGGATCGAGCTGAAATTTAGTACACAGATAGTTTATAGACTACGGCTATATTTTATCCCGAAATTGTGCACGGTTCCTTAGGGATCAAGTATAAATGTAACATCGGAACGCTTAACTAGATTTTGTTGCAATTTGAAACACAGATCCAAACATTCAAATAAAACAGGCTATTTATTATCCCGAAAACATACACAGTTCCTAACGGAACAAGTATAAATGTAATATCGGAACGCCTTATTAGATTTTGTTGCAATTCGGAACACAAATAGTTCTTTGAAATCCTATCCTACTAATAATAGAATAAATCTCAATGTATGAATGTTTGTTGCGCTGCGCTGAAATATAATACACAGATAGCTTAGTTCCTTAGGGATCAAGTATCAAAATCGGTACGCCAAACTAGCGTTTGTTGAAACGTACGTTACGTTTGCGTTACGTTTGCGTTACGTTTGCGTTACGTTTGCGTTACGTTTGCGTTACGTTTGCGTTACGTTTGCGTTACGTTTGCGTTACGTTTGCGTTACGTTACGTTTGCGTTACGTTTGCGTTACGTTTGCGTTACGTTTGCGTTACGTTTGCGTTACGTTTGCGTTACGTTTGCGTTACGTTTGCGTTACGTTTTTTACGTTTGCGTTACGTTTGCGTTACGTTTGCGTTACGTTGCGTTTGCGTTACGTTTGCGTTACGTTTGCGTTACGTTACGTTACGTTTGCGTTACGTTTGCGTTTACGTTTACGTTACGTACGTTACGTTACGTTTGCGTTACGTTTACGTTACGTTTACGTTACGTTTACGTTACGTTTACGTTACGTTTACGTTACGTTTACGTTACGTTTACGTTTACGTTACGTTTACGTTACGTTTACGTTACGTTTACGTTACGTTACGTTTTTACGTTTACGTTACGTTTACGTTACGTTTACGTTACGTTTACGTTACGTTTTTACGTTACGTTTTACGTTTACGTTACGTTTACGTTTACGTTTACGTTACGTTTACGTTACGTTTACGTTACGTTTTTACGTTACGTTTACGTTACGTTTACGTTACGTTTACGTTACGTTTACGTTACGTTACGTTACGTTTACGTTACGTTACGTTACGTTACGTTACGTTTTACGTTACGTTTACGTTACGTTACGTTACGTTTACGTTACGTTTACGTTACGTTTACGTTTACGTTACGTTTACGTTACGTTACGTTTACGTTACGTTACGCTACGTTTACGTTTACGTTACGTTTACGTTACGTTACGTTACGTTTACGTTACGTTTACGTTACGTTTACGTTACGTTTACGTTACGTTTTACGTTTACGTTACGTTTACGTTACGTTTACGTTTACGTTACGTTTACGTTACGTTTACGTTTTACGTTACGTTTACGTTACGTTTACGTTACGTTTACGTTACGTTTACGTTACGTTTACGTTACGTTTACGTTACGTTACGTTACGTTTACGTTACGTTTACGTTACGTTTACGTTACGTTTACGTTACGTTTACGTTACGTTTACGTTACGTTTACGTTTACGTTACGTTTACGTTACGTTTACGTTACGTTTACGTTACGTTTACGTTACGTTTACGTTACGTTTACGTTACGTTTACGTTACGTTTACGTTACGTTTACGTTACGTTTACGTTACGTTTACGTTACGTTTACGTTACGTTTACGTTACGTTTACGTTACGTTTACGTTACGTTTACGTTACGTTTACGTTACGTTTACGTTACGTTTACGTTTTACGTTTACGTTACGTTTACGTTACGTTTACGTTACGTTTACGTTACGTTTACGTTACGTTTACGTTACGTACGTTACGTTTACGTTACGTTTACGTTACGTTACGTTACGTTTACGTTACGTTACGTTTACGTTACGTTACGTTTACGTTACGTTTACGTTACGTTTACGTTACGTTTACGTTACGTTTACGTTTACGTTACGTTTACGTTACGTTACGTTTACGTTACGTTTACGTTACGTTTACGTTACGTTACGTTTTACGTTACGTTTACGTTACGTTTACGTTACGTTTACGTTTACGTTACGTTACGTTTACGTTACGTTTACGTTACGTTTACGTTACGTTTACGTTACGTTTACGTTACGTTTACGTTACGTTTACGTTACGTTTACGTTACGTTTACGTTACGTTACGTTACGTTACGTTTACGTTACGTTTACGTTACGTTTACGTTACGTTTACGTTACGTTTACGTTACGTTACGTTTACGTTACGTTACGTTTACGTTACGTTTACGTTACGTTTACGTTTTACGTTACGTTTACGTTACGTTTACGTTACGTTTACGTTACGTTTACGTTACGTTTACGTTACGTTACGTTACGTTACGTTTACGTTACGTTTACGTTACGGAACGGAACAGAACAAAGCACAACACAATACAACATAAGACAACATAGCATAACATAACGACGATAAACACGAAAGATATTAAGGTATTTTGTATGTCAGACGGTTTTGGCGACATAAGGTATATACTCTGAATCGGCATACAGCTGACTAAAACTCTGCCGACGTTACTATTCTGGCAAAATTATTGTTTTTGTAAGAATTCACGTAAACTTTGTTTATATTCTCTGGTAACGAGTGAAATATACAAACACCCCGTAGTTACAAGAACTATAATAAACAAAGTAAGACACCACTCTACATTTTTACCATTTTTTAAAAGCAGTGAATTTACACACATAACAAATCAAAATTCTACGCGGACGAAGTCGCGGGTAACAGCTAGTATATTATAATAATGGTAGCTGCTGTAAATAATGGGGCAAAAAAAATATTTTTCTACCTTTGGTTCCATGTCGATAAAGATTGTCGATCTTTCAGCAGAAGCATCTCCGAGATCTTTGTTAGCTTTCACGATGCACGAAATGAACTTTTTGTTCATAGCAGATTTATAGGCCACCTGTAATGGCGGAGCCTTTGTTCCGATAGCAGCAAATTGAACAGTTTCTTCGCTCAGGGCTACTGTTCCAAGAGCACGCTTGGCTTCTTGAAGAGTTTCGTCATCATCCAAGCAGAATGTCTCGCAAGCTACCTGCAATTCGATAAAAAAAATATTGTTTTGTAGGAAAGCTAAGAACAATAAATTGTTATGCGTATTAATCCAATATAAAGAAAAATAAACATGTTTTTGCTAAAAAAACCTTCCACCAAGAACTACACGAGCGAAACCAACATCGTTTGTGACGAATCACCTAGACAAGCAATCCATTGTTAGGTGTGACACGACTTCGAGAAACTAACGTAGCCAACCAACTTCCTGGAGGTTCGAACTTGGCCTTATCATGTCACTAATACAAGGCAATGCAAGGCCGACAATCTATCGGAGATGGATATCAAAGTTAGTTTAAAATACGCTGTAAACTCCAATATAATTTTATTTCTAACTATGCTAAATGAAATGGGTGATTATAAAAAATAAGTAAATGTGAGTCAACATAAATTATGTGAAGATAAGAAATACGTTAGCAATATAACCGACACAATACTAACATTGAATACACTTGAAGCCCATTTCCGGAAAGCTTGGTCTTGTCCACACATCTCATCACCAGTTGCCAGGTCGTGGATCCTCTCCCCTCCCAAGTCCATCAGCAACTTGTCTACATATTTACCAAAGTTGCAGAAGTTTGGATAAGCACTCGATCCAAGAGCAAACACAGCAAAACGGACGTTACTCAATGGACCGAAACTGTCTATGGAGGTAGCGTCAGTTGTGCTCCCTGAAATAAGTAAAAAATCTTGCAGTTTTATGGAAAATGATAATTGTTGTCAAAAACCTCCAATAATACTTTAAATGTTTTAATAAATGTCTGACATTCCAAAAAAAATACTAGTGCGGTAAATTTTTTATCATAACTATGATCTACCATAATATTAATTCGTAAATTAATGAAAGAAAAGTACAATTTAATGTTAGTAGTCGTAAACTATGTAGTAAATACATTGTTTTTACTCGATTTCCCCGTCACAAATTACCTTTTAAAGACTCCAATCGGTTCAATTTCTTCTGCGTTCCAGCAGCGTATCTCTGTAGTTCAATCTGATTGTTGGCTTTCATAATTGCTTTAGGCGTTTGCGTTTGAGTCCTGAAATTAATTACTTATTAGCTACGTTTAAAATACTGTGACGTGTAATCAGATTTTTAGTAACACGTTTTGTTAAACATTTTATCAGTTTTTTTTAAATAAGAAGTGACGAGACGAGCAGGAGATGTGCCTGATGATAAGGAATATGCCTGTCACATAACAGCACAGTGACCCGCAGCTATTGGAACATGAAGAGTACCAATCATTACCTAGCACTGCACTGCCTTCATCACCCAGAGATCTAAGATTATCTCTAAGCCCTGTAATTTCTCTGGAAACGTTGCCGTTCAAACCGGAACACAGTAATGTTTATACATTACTATTTTGCGGTAGAATAACTGGCTAAGGTGTGGTACTTCCTCTGCTAGGAGTCCTACCACTACAAAAATCATCATCACATCCTCTGTTCTGGATTATTTGTGATAAATCTATATAATAAAGAACGTTATGAAATCGAAACCCAAAAACTTATTATATTCAAGAGTTCAAGACCGCAGATTTGAGCAAAGCTTACCCGGATGATTCTTCTATTTCGTCTGCATACAAAAGTTCACAGAGTTGTTCGCCAAATGCCTAAAATATTGAAAACATGGTTTGATACATGAAAGACAATACATAGATTTTAAAAATATTTTTTTGGTCTTTATGTTGCAATATAAAAAATTACAGGTGTCTCTACTCATTAAGTTAGTACTTACGACGCCATTCTCGGGAGGATCTCCATTTCCAAAGGTAGATGTTACCACAAGTAGCAATGCCTCATGCTCGATAGAAGTTATATCATAATCGGCCATGCAGTGAACCTGTGATTAGAATTTTAGAATAAGTATTTATTATTTTTTCACTAAGGTGTCAGCTATTTTTAATATTAATTATGTTTACCTGTGCATTGAAAGCATGCCCAAATATCAACCCCAGTTCCTTAGCAAACTGCTCAGATTTGCCTGTCTCTGTTGCGTACAGAACTGTTGCCTTAATCCTCTTTGATAGAGCCCTTCCGAACAGTTTTGATGTGAATTTAACTGCACGAGCTATTTGCTTGAAGTGGAACTTCCTGTTTATGGGTCTTTTGCCTGTTATGGGCTTTGATTTCTGCCACTGGTGAGTTTTCCAAGCTGGTTCCTATAATATACAAAATATATTTAATGAAAATAAAAGGGACAATACATTTTTTATAATAATACAATAAAGCATTACAAATATCTTAAAAAAGACATGAATTGCATATATCTAACTAATATTGATTGAAATAATGAAGATAATACTGATGACTGATGAGAAAAGTTTACTAAGAATGCAAACAAATTTTTATCCATGAGTATTTACTTGATATTCGTAGGAAGGTTTTAAGTAATACAACGCCATCTCTTGGTGGAAAACGGGAGTAATCGATGAAGACATTGGAGGCACGATCCAAATCCAGTCAGCCGGGCATCCAGATCTGTTAACAATTAAAAATTTTGTTCGTTTTATCTATTTATGCACTCCTTTACATTATTTGGTAAAAAAGAAGCACGTGCAACCACAGGGTTGCGTTAATTATGAGTTCATAACATTTTGTGCAGAACGTAAAACTTGTATTATTTGTAATTCTATATTTGTACGTTTATAAAGTTTTCGTCATTTCATCAACTTTCGGCCTTTTCATCTGCTCAGTTCAAAGAATCCTTACAAACTAATTCTTATTTTCAAACATGAATGAGAATTTTCAAACTTGATTGTTCAAATTAATTGTTTGTTGAAACGACAACAAGGAAAATGCAGCAGTCATTTTGTTTGTTTTTGAATTTTATTATAGAAGAATACATTTATATTTAAATTAATTATGTGGTCAAATATACACCCGATTGCAAATGACATAACAATTGAAAAACTCAATAATATAGTCTATAGTTTAATATATTTATTTACATTTAAGTAATTGCTGTAATAATTGAGTCCAAATTCAGAAAAGGTGTGCTAATAAATCACAGTCACAGAGGTATAATTATATTCCGTGACAAATTACCTAAACATTAAAATAACAATACTAATTCAAACACCAGCTGTTTTCAAATTAACACTGTGATTTGAGGACTTAATCACTTTGCTACGCCAAAAGTAATACTCTATTAGTAATATAGTATAATCTGTACCACAATACAAACTTACGACGAAACAGTGGAACTACTTTTATAATTTTAATACTTTTATTTTATAATACTCCTGGGTATGGTTAAATGCTACAGTTGCGCCGCATGTCCACTAGGTTGGGAGTGCGGTCTCTCAGTACATATCGCTGAGGAGTGCCGAAACATGTGTGAAATAGTTATGGAATAGTACTGCTTTGTGTTTATTACCGCTTTTTATTGCTACTTTAACGTTGGTATTGTTTTGATTTAGAGCAATAACTTTGTGGTTTAATGTGCTTTGATGTGCTCGCAACTGGTTATCATCGTCCGCTTTGTTAAATCTTAACAATAGTTGATATTCGTTTAAAAAAACCTTTCATGCTATTTTCGAGGCTTTGTGATGTGGGTCAACCCGCACTTGACTATACTATAAAGCCTTGAACTCGAACAACGAGAACAAAAAGTGATCTTTTTATACTATTTACCATATTTACGTTTTTAATCTTTCTGCGGTCGACTCAAATTTATATTTGTGATTTCAAGCGGACATTTAATTTTGGCGGTATACTTCAGATAACCTCTTCTATAGACCAAACTTTGGCTACCACAGAAATCCAGGGTCATATTGAGCTAAATTTAACGAAGACTTCTCAAAACGTGTCAGGTTTTTGACTCGCATAACCCTAGACTATTTGGAATGGAGAAGCGAACTAGCTTTGCAATATTGCAATAGATTCCAACGACTACTTCAAATATAACTAACTACGTCTAAATAAATAATGTACTGAATCCCATTGAGAAACATGATGAGGGCTTCTCAGAAAATCTTCTGAATTGCGAAAAGTGCGGATGAATCAACACCTCCTCCATGCCAACTACGAAATGTATTACAGATGTCACTGACGTTTTTATGAATTCGTCATCATCACTCACTCATTTGCTTTAAATAGCTCATTTTGACATGGATTGTTGTAATACGTGATCGTAATACAAAAGTAACAGCATTACGTAGAATTTTAATATTTTAAAGTACGTCACGAGATTTTGCGTTTAACCAATGATGGAAATTTTATCCAACAACACGTTGTTTTTTCTGAATGTGTAGGTGGTTGGGCCTAGAAAGTTAAGCCAAAGATATGTAGACGATAGCGATTACTTTGCTAAATGGCTATAGAGACGCGCTACAAATTTAATTCAATGTTATTTGAGAATTAAACAAAATTTAATTAAAATGATGATAGTCTAAAATATACGAACACATTGTCATTCAATTCAATCTGGCGTTAAAAAAGCATGTCCAATGATTTCTTTATAGCAACCTGTATCTACATTTTTAAAATAAAACCTGCTGTCCTACGTTACTTTTAAGCTTTTGTATATTTTTGTTTGCAAATTAAGTGCAATAAAAAGCTTACTCGTATCATACTAATATTATAAATGCAAAAGTTTGGATGCATATTGTGTGATTCTCGTCATTTGTTGTTCCTGTACCTATTGTAAGCATAAATGTTTAGAAAATAATTTTTACATCAAGGATAATAAAACCACTGTTGATACTGTCACTTTTTACGGTGTGTTAAGAAATATGATCAAATTACGGCTGGTCTAGTCGGAAGAAACCCACCCACATCACTTCATTTCGATGTCATGTATGTGCGTAATGCCGCTAACTTAAAAACGATGTAGGAAAATGTCGTAAAATAACCGAAATGTATTTAAAATATTTCGAGGTCATGTGTCATCCACTCGCACTGGGCCAGCGTAGTGACTTATGGCCTCGACTCTTTCCTTGCGAGAGAAGGCCTAGAGTCCCAGCAATAGGAACATTTCGAGCTGCTTATGATAAGAAAACTGAAAAAAAATACTTTTCAGACTACAAGTAAATCACGCAGCGAATCACAAACTATCGTACTCTTTTAGGAGCTACGTGCTAAAATCCACACACGGCGCATCTAGTGACGTAATTTCTGTAAAGCAACACAGACAGAGAAGCGTCGAATCAAAACAATCACACGGTTACATTGTTTATAGGCCCGTGTCCTTCCGAACACATGTCCACTAGTTGTAGTGCACAAGCTGGTATATGATGACAGGTTAATTACCCAACTCTGGCTGGTTGTAATTAATATTCGGGTTTCACAGAAACACGTTTGTTGACAAACATTCAGAACAACTACGTCATCAATGAAACCTTAATTGTATGACATGTGCTTGTGGTCTCACGAATTATCGTTTGATGAACGTGTAACAGTTCAATTTTGCAATACGAATACATTCAAAATAATATACACGGTTGTATGTATTTTGAAATTATTTATAATTGAGAAAGGTTTTAAATGAATATATAGGGTAACTCACGTGATGTGTACAGTCAGATGTTTCATACTAAGATTGAGAAAAGGATACCGATTACCCGGATCTCACGCTGGGTATATGGATGTTATAGAATGAATATAGAGGTGCAATACACATCATATATTCAGATGTTGCTATATAACCAATATTATTTTTAGGACGTGCTTTATAATTTACACAACGACCCAGTTGTATTTAAAATATTTAGTAAAATATTTTTTTAGCTATCACGATCGCTCGCTACACCAGCTTATTGTTTTTTACAAGAGCCTGGAATTCTACGTCAGGATATTATTTCAAAAATAGTAAACCATCTCTAAATAACGGACAAAAAAACAAAGGCAGTAACACAGGACCACAGTAATATTTAGACATTCCTTCCTCGGAAGTAAAATAACTGACAAAGATGTGGTGTTTTCAAAGAGTTTACATATACTACGTATAGAGTTGGCACAAATATTTTACACCGAAAGTACAAGTAGCATCTTTCTTGCCTTGTCGCTCTTGTGGAAGTGTCATACTTTTGTCGCGGTCCATCACTCTTTTGCCATCTCAGGTTGCCATAGGTATGCACGTCATCTGCTTACGATTGACACAAAGGAACCGTGCGGAAAATCGAACTCTATACGTAGAATATGTAAACTCTTTGGGTGTCCCCTGACGGACGCTCCTTTCTATCCGATTTTGATTTATCAATACATAATTTTTGAGCATTACATCATTGCTTCGGATTAAATTATTCACGTTAAATGTTTACGGATCTTCAAGTAAATCTTAATTCCACATTAACAGTAAACGTGGAAACATTTAATGGACGGAACAACAGTTATAATTCAATAATTAAGATGCAAACCACGTTGTTAATTAGATGTTTCGGATCCGGATATCAGAGCGGTAATCTAATTTTGCGTTCGTGATTAATTTAGTCCATAAACATGTACAGGAAATTATATTATAGACTATTTTTTTTGGGTTGTGAGAACATTGCGACAATTTGTCCCGGAGTCCATTAACTTACCTTATTAAGGGGTGTCCTACGTACATTATTTTTTAGTTCAATTTTTAACCCACTTCAAAAAAGGAGGAGTTTCTCTATGCGGCTGTATGTTTTTTTATCTATAATATAGAATGATGAGATTAGCTAAAAATTTGATGGATGGTAAAATCGATAAAAGCCTATCTATAAAAGCATTCTACGAAGGTATTTGAGTGTGATCCTAAATAACATGAAAATGCTTTCATTGTTAAGAAATTGTTTTATATGCATGCGAAGGACAGCAAATAAGTAAAGTGTAGAAATAAAATGATAAAACTATGGTGTTTTGGTTTGCTGATTATTTATGGTATCTTACATTATTTATCTTAAAATTTCAACCAAAATTGAATAAAGCACAATTTGTCTTTGAGTTTGACGTTATAAACTTCACAAAATTGTATGTACGTATATCCATCTACCTGTGCATGTACATAAGAATTTTATGAGCTTCTTGAAATACCAAACAAAAACAGCACAAACAGGGATAATTTAAAACTTTTTACAGTCCATAAAATTGTTAGAAATAAATAGACATATCTTTGTTGTCGAATTCGTAGCCGAAGTGGACAAAGCGAATGATAAAGTCGTGATAAAACTCTCGAAGATTCTCCCGCCCTTTTGTCGGGACACGTAGCAGTTTGCAGACCGTTTCAGTTTTTATTTATCACAGTTTTCGTGATCCCATTCACCCCGATTCGTTTACGAGGTCGGGGAAACTTGGTTTTGTCTCAATCTTTGAATTTATTCTCAAACTTATACGTGTTGTGTTGTACAGTAGCGTGTAAAAGAATTCGTTTTCAGTAAAGTTTGAAATTCAAAAGTGCAACACACAATAATATTTTTCCTTTGTTTGAAAACACTTTGTGATTAAACTAACCTAAGGGCAAATTAAAATATATTTTAAAATCTCTTTCTAACATTAAAATTGTATTATAGTTGTCATTTTACAGTACAGCAATGATTACTCTTTAATAATAATAATAATAATAATAATAATAGGTGCCGTACTATAAGTACGCACCTCTGCCAGTTCTCGAGAATGGTCGTGCGTTGCTCTACTGGGACCGCTCTATCATCACGGACAGGACTATTATCGCCAATAAGCCTGATATCGTGATGGTAGACCGGTCCGAGCGCCGGGCTGTGATCGTCGATATCACCGTACCACATGACGAGAACCTCGTGAAAGCCGAGAAGGACAAGCTTAGCAAGTACCTTGACTTAGCTCATGAGGTTACCGCCATGTGGGAAGTTGATTCGACGATCATAGTCCCAATAGTCGTGTCGGCAAACGGCCTTATAGCGAAAAGTCTCGACCAACATCTCAAGAGACTTTCGCTAGACGGTTGGGTTAAGGGCCAGATCCAGAAGGCAGTCATCCTTGACACAGCACGCATCGTCAGGAGGTTCCTCTCTCTGCAGCCCTAACCACCGGTAGCTTGGGTCCTGCCCCGCTGCTGGCGGCACCCTAGTTTTTAAGTTTTTTATAATGTTTATATTTTTATACTTATTGTAAAAAACTTAGAAATTAAGAAGAATGAATAAATGACTGAATAATAATAATAAACTCTTTATTAAAAACCACAGAAACACAAGAAAAATAAACTATAAACTTAGACACTATCGGGTGAGGCTCTTAATGGGCGGCCTTATTGCTAAAAGCAATCTCTTCCAGGCAACCTTGCACGGAAAAGGAGATCATTTACATAAAGTGGCCCTTAATTAACAAAAAATATTGTGATAAAAAATAATGTACTTAACAAGCAAATAACTAATCTATTAAAATAAAAAACTGAAACAACAACTAATAAAATTATACAACAAAATAGATACTTTTAACATAAATAAATGTTAATAAATATAAGTACATAAATATAATACAATACATACAATATAATATAATACATACAAAAATACATTGAAGATAAAATAGTACAGCAGCTACAATTCAAGAAAGTATGTTTTACACGACTCTTGAACACATCAAGAGAGGGGAACGCTTAATTTCAAGGGCAAAGAATTCCATAAATTCACAGCCTTGACTGTGAAAGAACAAGAGTAAAAAGAAGTATTGTGCCGTGGAATATCTAATGTGAGAGTATCTGATGCTCTTAGAGGTCTAGTGAGGAGAGAATGTCGAAAATTAAACCGCTCTTGTAGATAACGAGGGGAAGTGGGATTAAACAGAACATTATAAAGAAGGGAAAGTATATGTGCATCCCGGCGACGGCGGATGGGCAGCCACTTGAGCTTAGCGCGGAATTCTGACACATGGTCATATTTGCGCAAGCCAAATATGAACCTAATACAAAAGTTTTGAAGGCGCTCAAGTTTATCCAGCAACTCCTCTGTGAGGTCTAAATAGCATACGTCGGCATAGTCAAGAATGGGAAGTAAAAGCGATTGTGCAAGCGCAGTTTTGGTGGTTGTGGGTAGAAAATTACGTAATCTACGCAGAGATCCTCCAGAAGCAAAAATTTTGCGGCTAATTTCCGTAATCTGAGGAACCCACGACATATTACGATCAAAAATAACACCTAGGTTTTAACGGAGTAACTATATGGAATGGAAATACCATCAAATGTTAATTGTGGGAGCGAGTTCCAGTCAATAAGACTAATAATGCGGAACTACCTAAAATAATGACCTGCGTTTTCAAAGGATTTACTTTAAGACCGTATAAGTTACTCCAATCCAGTATACGTCGCAAGTCCTCATTCAAAGCCATCACAGCTTCCGAGAGCCATCCCAATGGAGCCTGACAGTACAGTTGTAAATCGTCGGCGTAGAGGTGATAAGAAGAAGAAAGATTATGGGATATGGCATTTATAAAATGGCGAAGAGCAAAGGGACAAGACGCCACCCTGCGGTACACCAGCAGAAGTGACACACCAAGTCGAGAAATTCTCGTCCAAGCGTATCCTCTGCCGACGCCCATACAGGTAACTTTGGAACCAGTCAACTACTGTTGGAGATATGTTAGTAGAGCGGAGTGTAGCAAGAAGTATTTCAAAATCAACGCAATTGAAGGCATTGCTAAAGTCCAAAAGCGCCAGTACAGTTAGTGACCATCGTCCATACCTTGACGGATGTCATCAGTAATCTTGACGAGTGCTGTAACCGTACTGTGCCCTGGACGAAAGCCAGATTGGAGAGGATTAAGGAGGTCATTTTGGGTGAGGTAATGATTAAGCTGGTTATAAATTAAACGTTCTAGAACTTTAGATAGGAAGGTAGGATGGATATGGGACGATACTCAGAAAAGATGATGGATTAGTTTTTTCGGAAGTGGTATTATCTGAGCATCCTTCCAAGTGGAAGGAAATACACCGCAAGATATGGAAAAATTTAAGATATGACACAGGATTGGGAGTAGGTGATCAAGGATAGGAAGGATCTTATTGCGACTTATTAAGTCAACACCAACAGCATTTGAAGAAATGGACAGAATGCTCTTCCTAACATCACAAGCAGTAAATTGTCGAAAATCGAAATGAGGTAGGTCAGGAGCGGTAACATTAGAAAGATTATTCAGTGTAATAGCTTTCGAAGCTGCATTCATAGCAGGCGACGTACAAAATGCTGGTTTAATGCGTTTATATCCAAATTTTAGGTAATGAATCTTGATTTGATTTACCAACTCCTAACGACCTTAGAAACTTCCAGACTTTTGCTGGGTCTTTGTTCTGAACAGATTCAAAAATATGGCGTCTTTGAGCGTCCCTACACATCACGTTACAACGATTACGTATGTCTACATATTTTTGCTTATTTAAGTCATTTGGGTGAATTTTATATTTAGTTCTGGCCACTGATTTTTTATGCTTCAAAATCCTTATTTCATCCGTAAGCCACGGCGCAGGTGTATGTTTTATTTTGATCGTACGCAGTGGAGCATGTGCATCATATAATCGGATCAAAAGAGAGTTAAATGCAGCCACTTTATTATCAATCGTATCCGCATCTGTTACCTGCGACCAGTCGATATCACTAGCATCATGAATGATATCTTTATAGTATAAAATCAGTGTAAGTATACAAGAACAGCGATAAAATTTGATTTTTATTGATATTATTAGTAGGCTATTATTGTTATTACGTTCTGGCCTAAGTGTTCGATATAAATATAAACTCTATTTTTACTAAACATCTCTGTGATAAGATCCAAAGATTCAGCCCTGTTGGTTGAAACATTAGGGTGTTATATTGTAAAATAGAAACAGTTACAGATTTTTTTGCAAATACAGTTTACGAAATTAAAAAAGACGTGCTATACTTTTACTTTTTTGTTAGAGATATTTTTAGCACGCTTTTTAGGCAAAATGACTATGTTAGCCGGTATCTAATTGTACTATTTGTCCATAGAAGATAGAAAAAAAAAAATAGAAATGACATTAGTTTGTTAATTTTAAGGTTAAGACGTACCTGAGTCGGTTCTCGTTATCCAAATGCTTGATGAAGCTCTCAGAGGCGGTGTGGTGGTCGACAATAGTAGCATTATGTTGCTGGAAGCTGTGCAGGACCGCAACATTTAGCTCCACGAGTGCCTTGTCCTTCCAGAGGGTTACCGGAGTCCTGGTGTCTAGGCCCATGCGCTGGGCTACTTTCTGTAAACAGTACTTGTCATGAATTACTGTTACTTTGTTTTAAATATTAGGAAAGAAGAAATAAGAAATATTTATTTGGCATAAAACTTGGTTACATAATACATTTTGAATCCATTAGGTTCGAACTAGTACAAGTACTGTCTCTCGATACTTAATGGCTTCTCCCATATTATATTTCATTTATTGGATTTATTGATAACATAATGTATACTTAACAAAGCATTTTTGCAACACATTAATACACACTAATATTAATTGTATAATAATAATAACGAAAGAAACTCTTCAGAGCAACTCGATCCAAAAAAAAAAAGAGATTGCTTGGCATAGAAAATTTAATACCTTTTTTTTGTTTCTGGTCATTTTTTGTAAGTTTAATTATTATTGACACTACTAAATAACTGTTTTATAAATCCTCGAAATTTCTCACACATATCAGTAATATAAAGTACCTATGCGATTATGATTGGTATATTTTTTATTTCAGCAATTCTTATATTATTATTTGCGCTCAAATTTGTTTTCTCACCTGATCGTGGATTAAAGAAGTATCGTTACATTTTGCTGTAAACTATCTAAGATATAAGAATAGTTGCTTAATCTTACCAAATTGTAGCAAAATCAAGTGAACCGTAAGACTTTTATTGTTGAAAATAGATAATAGAAAATCTCATTAGGTTTCCTCAGAATCTCGCCGGTTTATACAAAGAAACAATAGACAATGGACATTGTTACTCAATTGAATTATTTGATTTATCCACGAGGGTAGCAAGTTTTATTCGGCTCAGGGGAAATTAAAAATTCGATCACTGTATGATTGACGATGGATGGTTTGATGGATTACTTTTTTGCATCCAATGAAAAACTAATTCTTGTGTTATTTTGATTCGATTGTGATTGGGTGTTTAATATATTTTGTCATCAAACTTAATAAACATGTCTGTATTGCTTTGTTTATGGCGTTAAGCGTTAGTAATAGAGTTTATGTATGCCTTCAGGTGTTATCAACGAACAAATAATATGCGTAACTAAATTTTAATTTAATATAGCCTTGCACTTTCTACACTCTAGCTTAAAGTTCAATAGTAGGCAGAAGAGGCTATCGGAGATCAACTGCAGTAGACTCTATTATGAAACTAAATGTTTTCATGTTTTCACATGCAACAGACCTTGTTGATATAATTGGAATAGACCGAGTTGAGTATTTTATGTGTAGAGTGTTCTTCGTATACAAAGCAGGTAAATCAGAATAAATATTTATATAAACTAAATTTATAAAATAGGTTTACAAATATTATATAAAATGTTGACTTCAAGAACGGTTTTTCACATCAATTCCACGGACTCAACTTTTTGCTATTTTTTTTTACTGATACGATTGAATGCCATCTTGCCTGCTGTTAAGCGACGAACAGGTCTACGATGGAGCGTGCTAACTTATAAGAAAACTATTTGGCAGATAAGAATAATTACCAACTAATTCGTTTTCTACAAACGATTTTTGTGTCCAGGAAATATCTTCCCAACCCAGAGCCCCCGTCAGAGTTGCATGCGATCTTTACCTCAAGCATGTTAAGTCGGTTGACATCGCAGAAGTTGCGGCACCCAATCTCGGTACTCATGTACCAGCCGTTGAAGGCGTTAGCTGTGAACTCGATGCCGCCACAGTCGAACCGCATGCTGGAGACAGCTGGGAGCGCGTACCAACGCAGGTTCATTTCTTTGAACCACTCAAACCTGGAGGAACGAAGAAATGGTTTTAGTACCATAAAGTTTCAGGCATCATGTTCACAGGTATGCCACACCACACAAACGTCAAACAAAAATAATCCAACAAGCGTTTTGTTTTTATGGTACCTTTAGAGTGACGAGACGAGCAGGTCATGTGTCCGGCGGTAAGCAACATACCTGCCAATAACAGCACAGTGACTCGCAGCTATTGGAACCTGAAGAGTCCAAATCATTACCTAGCACTGCATGTTGCATAGATGTTTTATCTCTACGCCTTGTAATTTCACTAGGAAAAAATGTCACAAGCAGAGCCCAGCGGTTTCACTCGCGTAGATCATGTTCCCGTTATCATCCCGCGGTCAAAATGCGTAATAATCAAGACTATAATCTATCTGTGTCCCAAATTTCATCCCGATCCGTTCAGTCGTCCCGACGTAATTAAGTAACAAACATCCAATCTTTCGTATTTATAATATTAATAGGATGTTATGTGTATCGAACTATCTCCCATGTTTTACGCTCAAAGATACAACATCAAAATATAAAGCTATGCACCAATACACAATACACATTGCACAACGCCAGTAGGTACCTATTAACTTGAAAAAGACGCGTTGTATTGGACACATTATGGATGCTATTAAATGCAACCTCGAAACACGAAGGAAAAAAGCGACTCCATATTATTATTTGTATAGTTAAAATAAATAAAGAATGACGGAACAAAAAATTATTACGTTTCGTGAAAAGCAACGCCTGCGCATAACAGTAATGCAACGCGCTTAGTGCCCCGAGATAAAAGATTTTAAAATCTCCTTGCTCTGTAATTTCCTGGGAAATTGCCCTTTGCTCAAACCGGAATACAATAGTAAAATTTCTCATTACTGTAGTTAAATCCTTACTAATATTTTAATGGTGAAGCTTTTTGAGTATTTTACGGATTCTTGTTCACTCTTTCACGCCAAAACTATTGAAGGAATCTGGATAAAATTAATAAGCTAATGTGTTTTACAGGAAAATAATGGGATCGGAAATTATACGAGTGAAACCATGGAACGCTGCTAGTCTAAGTACAATAAAGTGTTGTTCAACTCTCATTCGGTTTTCATACAGGTATTTCTACTAACGTTCCGGACGTTAGTAGGTACACATATTTTGAGTAAATTTATGTACTTACAAACTGTCTGGTTTTGTCTGTATCATTAATAAATACTAAATTACGTCAGTCTGTGTATCGTTTCACACCTACGTGGCTAAGTTTGTCCTGACATACGGGAAGTTTCCGCTGTATTCCGGCAGCCACTTCATACGTAACACTTAATAAGAAAACTTTTGAGGGTTCTGTTTGTATCATGAATCTATCACGAAATTATGGACGAGTTTTGCTGCTTCATGATATTATTAGCAGCTTCCCGTGGTTTTACCCCGTTCCTGTTATTACTCGGAATAAAAGCAGCCTATATGTTCTTCCAGACTATACCTCTGATTTGACTGTGTTTTAAACTTCAACGAGATCCGCTCAGACGTTACGACGTGAGTGAGCAACAAACATCCAAATATCCAAACAAACATCGATATTTATAATATTAGTAGGATTAAAGAAAATGTTTTGTTTTAATCTATCTAAAATTAGAATGGGTTAAGCATTTAAATGTGGTGACATAGTGACCAAAGCGTCCGATTTCAAGAAGGCGTTGTCGTAGGTTCAAATTCTGCCTTGCATCTAATGTAGATTTTCAAGTAAACGCTCTACACACGAGCCCTAAAATCAGAGGAAATTACGTAAAACTAGTAGGGATGATCCTACATCGCACCATAAATTGCCAAACATATGGTGCGATGTAGGCTCCTCCCCACTACTTTTACATCATTTCCTCTGATTTTATGGCTCCCTATGAATGCAATTTTTTTTGTTGGAACCTGCCTCTTTCCTTTAGATGTGTGCTTTTACTGTTTAAACCAGTGGTAATAACAAAACAGCACCATAAATTGCCAAACATAAGTGCGAAAACGCTCCACACACGAGTCCTAAAATCAGAGAAAATTACGTAAAACTAGGGGATGATCCTACATCGCACCATAAATTGCCAAACATATGGTGCGATGTTATATAGGCTCCTTCCCACTACTTTTACGTCATTTCCTCTGAATTTAGAACTCGTGTGCGGAGTGATTTACTTCTAGTTTGCTTCTTTACCGTACTAGTTTCTTTCTAACTTGACTTAGATTGGTAAAAATGTTGTTGAAATTAATTTCCAAATATACCGCGTAATTAGTAATTATTACCTCTTCTTGGTAATGGGATACTTATCAAAAGAAATTACCACCTTTAGTGAGAAAATACCACCTAATGATCAGGCAACTCTATCTTGTTTTAATGAAGGTGAATTTGAAACTGAACATTAACAAAGGTACTATTTTAATTGAGAAACTTAATACACTAAGTATTGTCTAATATTTTTATCTCATATTTGAGTAATGATCCCAAATGTTCTAGACTAAACTTCAGCCTCCTTTTAAATTACAGTTTGCCTCGGTATCAAGGGCCTATAATCAAATATTAGATATTAAAACTTTTTAGGGATCAAAGTAGATGTATCTTTTATTGGATTAGCCGGAGCAGCATTGAAAATAAAATTAACATACATACATGCACCTACGAGTACACACGCACTCACACAATCTTTCGCCTGTAATATTGTTGCAGTAGTGCAATATTTACATGATTATCGTTCCAATGAGCTTTGACTCTATTTTCGTAATTAAAGCATAGCTAGGTTGTAGAATGTGTTGCCTGGAGTCTTCAATTTTAGTGAAGAGTGTGCAATAAGCATGCTCCATCGTAGACCGCATCATGCAGGCTCGATTGGGGCGAACCAACGTAAACCTATCATCGTTATAAAGATGATCACATATTTGGTACTAAAATCTCACATATCGCTATTCATGATCCAGCCTTACAAAGTGATACAACTGCATTGATATTCTAATATGATAACCACACACATAATCCCAAAGCAAACATTTTACCCGACCTCGAGAGCTTAGTCTATTAACGCCTGTTAACATTACCGCTACAGACGCGACATTGAATAGGCCGAGTTATGACCAATAAACACAGATTGGAGATCACCGGTCCACACTTTTACGATAAGCAATCTGCTCGGGTGGACGCGTGCTCGCCTATTTGTCGACCTCCCTAGGCATAATATGCATTCTCGAGCTTTTTATGTGAGCGTAAATCGAAGAGGCGCTATCGCGATATCCTACGTACACAGACATTGTAGATTCTATACAGAGAGTACACAATGTGTCTGACCGGGAGTTATTGTCAAAAATTATACTTTACAACTATTCAAAATTTGATAGAAATGCAACTAAACATTTGATGTGCAATTTAGATAATACATAGGTATTTTAATTACTAAGATATCAAAGATTTTGTGAAAGTAATTTTACTTTTGTTTTAAAATTTAGAAATCACTCTTCTAAGTTATAGTCTAGACAAAGTGCACACGTGAATACCTATTTATTGATAGCGTGTTGAATCGAGGTAGATAAGTTTTGTTTTCAAAAACCGTTAAGGACCTCTGCCACCATCTGAATATACCAGTGTTAGTCAGCTTCAAGTAAAAAGCAATCATAAGCAGTTTACTGTATTTTCCCAGCGCTGGCATTCTGCTGGGTGCTATAATATATCTATTAGGTCTTATGCAGGTGCTGTAAGCCGTACTTGGAGAATTTGACAATTCATATACCAATTTTGTGACACAGAAGTTTATTAATTTAACTGTATTGAATTTTTTTAGCTAAAATTATTTGTCCAATAAGAAATTTTCCTCGAGAAAAATAATCAAGTAACACCTACGCAAAGTATACAATTTTTACGTTTAAATTTTTGGTTTGGGTTCAAATTTACGAAATCCACTGTTATGGTAAAAGCACATGTTACCAAGAAAAATCTTATTTCTATAAATTTTTGTTGTTATTTGTAATAAAAGCTATTTTTTGTACAGGACATTGAGTTAATAAATTGTGTGTTGCCATGAAATAAAATTTTCTCAAACTAGGAATTTATTTCATATTTTTACTTCAGATACCGAATTTAGCTGAAAGCATTCTGGGAAAAAGATGAAGATCGTAAATCTCAACACTTTGTAGCGAAACAATCTGTGAATTTAGCGAAAATCGTGGATCATGAGCGCTTTGGCTATTGTGAGGAGTTGATTATATCATAAAGAACATTGGCTTGGATTCTCGGCGGGAGCAACCATAGAGAACCGAAGTAAGATTAGGGATTCCGACGCCTGATCTGATTTTTTAAAATGCTATGTATCAACAGTGTCTCAGTCTTGTTGTGTGCGATGTAAAAATGGCGCGTCAAAAACGCATAGTCAAGTTTTTACTTTTTTTAATCTAGAATTCGACAGTGTTTCAAACTTACTGTGCATACAACGTAAAAATAACGCGTCTTGTGAAAACGCAATTAAATTAATTAATTAATTAGATTTCTACAGTGTCTCAAACTTATTGCGTACAATTTAAAAATTATAAATCTCATGAAAACACATCATCAAATATTTTAATAACTAGAATTCAAGCGTTTCAATCGTGTTGTACTTACTATGTAAAAATTACACATCTTATGAAAACGCATTGTTAATTATTTACGCATTTCGTTAAACGCATTATCAATCATTATCTGTTATTTGACAATGTTTGCACTTACGTGGGATGTGTCATGTGGATTTCCATAATCAGCTCTCGTGGTATTTCGAAGTAGTCAGGATCTTTCCCGTTGGCAGAGAGAACTAAAGGTAGGATGTCCCACGCCGTCCGAGTTGGCTTCCATCCTAGCTTCAGACACAACTGCAAAGAAAGAATCGTGTTTTAATATTGAATTTGAATTTAAAACGAAGACATTCTAAATTCAACTTTTAAAACCTTAAATTACACAGTTCTCCAAAATTAGGGTTTAGGCATAATTAATCCCTGTATTGTATTTCATATTATACACGTATTATAGGACTAATGAATGTTTCTTAAGCGTGTTTGCTATTATTTTACATACATATAATTTGGATCCTAAAAACCTATTTACAACTTAAGTCACTGCTCCAACATTTTTTTCCACCTATTGATTTTTCCTTTTTTTAAATCATTTAATTGAAAGAGTTACTAATAATATTATAGTTGTGATATTTTAGATAAATATAGATTAGGGAATGTGTGTTGCTTAATCTGTTAAACTGAACGGGTCAGTTGAAATGCGGTTGACAGATAGATGAGATAGATCCAAATCAAATTAAATACTATCACATGATGAAATTGAATTAATTTTTATTTGCGTATTACAAAACATTATTTAGGATTTGTCTCTCAAAGGCCGATTGACGTCTCAAACGCCCAAAATGTTAGACCTAAAATTAAATTAAACATGCCTTTTTTTGCATCGGTTTCTAGCATGTTTATGTTCCGAATACGGTATTAAAAAGGTAGAAAGTGCCATTTTTTCTTTTGACTCGAATGTCATAAATTGTATTTCCTCTACTGTACAGCGGTAGTAATTCTTTATCAGTTTGGACCCATACATTCGGCTCGAACAGGTGGCGGAGCACTCAAAACCGTCAATATAGATTGATTTATTTGTAGTGTTTGCGAACCGATTGTTTTTGCAACCACCATCAATTCTGGATGACAGAATAAGTGAGTTTTTCACGTAAACAAATAGCGAGTTGTTAATAAACTCGGTACTGAAAAATACGTTTTCTTGGTGACGTATTTCGTTTTAGTGTGTTCAGTTTAACTCTATTGTGTATTACGTTAGGTGGAGGAACGTTTAGGTGATTATAAAACTATGTATTTGATGAGATCATACTATAATAGGTATTCTAAACAAGATTTTTTCTAAGTAAGTACAGTAACAGTTGTAATATTTTTATACGTCTCATGGTACGTGTAAAATAAAAACTGGTGCAAAAAACCAAACAATACAATAATTTTATTGTATTGTTTGCTTCTGAATTAAAAGTACAATAATAAAACTCAAAGAATTCATCATTCGGTTTGAAATTGAGGTCGTGATTTTTAAAATCTTATAATCAAGTTTACAAGCACACTTATCAAATCAAGAGTCTTTTTTATTTTTTAATGTACTTAAGCACGCTCCATTGTCGCTTAACATCAGGTTGCGGTCAAATGTAGTTAAAAAGCTAGACATGGTTCTCGTATTTTATCCGTTAGAATCATTGTGAAATTTGCCTAACTTTCTAGCAGTTTAATACCACATACCTCAGTGAACTCGACGTGCATAGGATCTCCTATGATAGACCCATCAGGCTGGCGGTACCCAGCATAGCTGATCAGCTGGCTGTTCCATATCCTGTAGTCATGCTTCCCGTCTGTACGCTGAGGGAACACCGTTATTGCTGACCTGCCGACAAATACTTGGTATGAAACAGAGATAAGTCAGTAGCGGGATAAACACGCAAAACTGCAATATGGGAATGATAACTTAGACAAATAAGTCTGCGTACCTAAATAAGAACCATATTGTAACATCCGCCTGCACTGTTTTTCTAATATATAAAATTCTTCTGTCACGGGGTGCGTAATCGAACTCCTCCGAAACGGCTCGACCGATTCTCATGAAATTTTGTTAGCATATTGAGTAGGTCTGAGAATCGGCCAACATCTATTTTTCACACCCCTAAGTGATAAGGGTTGTTCATCCCAAAAAATTTTTTTTTAATTGTTGGTAATTTTTTTTTGTTTTTATTTTTTTATAATGTGGCATTAAAAATACATACAACCCTTAATTTTTACCCTTTTATCACCAACCCCTATTTTTTAATCTATATATGTAATTATTTAAAAATCAATGCCACTTTTAGTTGTAAGTGAACTCCTTTTAACCGGCTCGACAGATTTGAATGATTTTTTTTGTATACGCTTGGGTTTTGCAGGGCTCTGGAAGGTTTAGATTCTCAAATCAGCCCGGTTGATGGCACTGCACTTGATATTTTGGTTACTATCCGAACGAAGCCGGGAGGGGCCGCTAGTATAGATATAAAAAAGTATGAATAAAAAGGAACCTCATATACGTATGAATTACAATCGGATGCATACGTGTTAGTTCTGTTTTTATTAATTTGCCAGACTATAACATAATTTAAGTGACAATGGCGAGTACAACATAATACTATATTGTCATATCTATATGTTGTTGTACCTGTCCTGTTGTCATTTTAGGGTCACCTAAAAAACGGATGAATGACAAATGCTCTAAATGTAGCAAAGATAACTTAAAAGCGGGATAACCTTCAATACGGGAATCATGACCTAGATATCTACCCTTCATTTTCCCGTTTGGTTGATTAACGAACTTGAAGTAATATGACCAGGTTGTGTAAAAGTAAATTATTTTGCCAAGGTACATATGTAAGTTTTGAAATTTGTTTAGATATTTCCAAAATTAAATACTTACGGTCTTTTTCAAAAGTTATTGTCCGAAAATTAGCTTCCTACTTTTCAGATAGTTTAATACAAACTTTATTTACCACAAATACCTACTTAAAAAAGTCTACAGATTTTTTTTTTATTTAACCTCAACTGTCCCACTGCTGGGCAAAGGTCTCCCCCAATTCCCTCCACTTTATCCGGTCCTGAGCTACCATCGTCCAATCATTTTTAAACGCTCCGAGCTCGTCCTTCCATCGCGTTGGAGGACGACCTTGGGGTCGACTGGCCGATACCTACTGATAAATTTTACAAACACATTCTAAGCATTACTGCTTTCTATAACATAAATCATCTTGCTTACCAACTTTTTATTGGATGCGCGCGTTTCTTGCGTGTTTTAAATAAAGTAAGTTACCTGATGTTTCCTTTATTTGTGCTGTATTTGATGTGATTGCAGAGGGCTTCAAACATTCCGCTTGTGGTCGTCACTTGCCGACAGTCGAATACCTGTAAACAAATTGTTTTACAACTTTCGTGACATGCTTTTATTTTGAAATACTCAAAACAAGATAAACTTTATAAAATAAATGTATGCCTTAATACTTAATAGGAATTTATTGTTTATTAAGTTTGTCATAATAAAAGAAGAAAATAGGGCTAAAATAAAGCAATATAGTTTATTGTGCTTTTTCAGCAGGATTTGAATTATCGTTAACACAATACATAAGTTATCTATCACTTCAAGATACTATTATAAAAGGAAAAATATATAATAGATAAAAAATAGATTTTTTTTAAATAAAGAGTGACGAGACGAGCAGGACATGTGCCTGATGGTAAGCAACATGCCTGCCACATAACAGCACAGTGACACGCAGCTATTGGAACATGAAGAGTCGAAATCATTACCTAGCACTGCATTGCGCTCATCACCCAGAGATCTAAGATGTTATATCTCTAAGCCCTGTAATTTCTCTGCAAACATTGCCCTTCAAACCGGAACACAGTAATGTTTTACATTACTTTTTGGCGGTAGAACAACTTGCAAAGGTGTGGTACCTTCCCAGGCGGACTCTGCTAGGAGTCCTACCACTACTAAAAGATATCAAAGTAAGGACCAAATTTTAATATCTAACTGCATTGCTTTTGTGTACATGAATGATATAATTTACCTTTGTTTATACCACCATAATAATAGAAATTGTATTACTTCATACACTCATTTAATCTTTTTTCTTAATTTTTAAGTTTTTTACAATACAGATATAAAAAATACAAACATTATAAAAAACTTAAAAACTAGGGTGCCGCCAGCAGCGGGGCAGGGCCCAAGCTACCGGTGGTTAGGGCTGCAGACTGAGGAACCTCCTGACGATGCGCGCTGTGTCGAGGATGACCGCCTTCTGCATCTGACCCTTAACCCAACCGTCTAGCGAAAGTCTCTTGAGATGTTGGTCGAGACTTTTCGCTACAAGGCCGTTTGCCGACACAACTATTGGGACTATGATCGTCGAATCAACATCCCACATGGCGGTAACCTCATGAGCCAAGTCAAGGTACTTGCTAAGCTTGTCCTTCTCAGCTTTCACGAGGTTCTCGTCATGTGGCACGGTGATATCGACGATTACAGCCCGGCGCTCGGACCGGTCTACCAGCACGATATCAGGCTTATTGGCAACAATAGTCCTGTCCGTGATGATAGAGCGGTCCCAGTAGAGCAACGCACGACCATTCTCGAGAACTGGCAGAGGTGCGTACTTATAGTACGGCACCTCGGACTCGACAAGGCCGTATCGAAGAGCAAGCTGCTGGTGGATGATCCTGGCTACTAGGTTATGTCTGTGCAAGTACTCGCCGTTAGCAAGATGCGAACAACCGGAAATAACATGGCGAAGTGATTCGCCTGGACGGCGGCATGCCCGACAAATGTCGACCGTACCGTCCTTCATTATGTATTTCCGGTAATTGTTCGTCTTGATAACTTCGTCAGCAATTGCACAGGCAAAACCCTCGGTTTCTCCGAAGAGGTCCCCGAAGCGTAGCCAGTTCACCGACGCGAGCAAATTCACATCGGGGCCCGTCAGGGTCCGATAGAACCGCCCGTGCAGCTCCTTGCTCTTCCATACTTCCTTGCGATCATCAGTGCTGAGCACCGATGGTTTGCACCAGTTCTCGTTTGCCATTGAAAGAGGCGTAAAGCTCCTGTCAACTGCCACAACATCACGATGCATCCCGGACTCACTGTTGCGGAAATAATCCCTAAGACTGCATACCTCGCGGTTGTGAAGGTTCTTGGCATTTAAAAGCCTCGACCTTCACACTTCCGCGGGATATACAACCTCATAACAGATGAGCGCGGGTGTAGCATTCGGTGTGTTGTGAGCAGTTGACGGACCTTCTGTCCAGGGCGTCGAGCTCAGTCTGAGTCCATCTCAGTATGCCAAGGAGTATATCAGCAGAGGCATTACCCAACCGTTGAAGGCTCGCGCCTTGTTACCGCCTGACAGAAGACTTTTGAGTACTTTTGTCAGCCGGCACAAGAAGCGCTCCTTCACCGATTTCTTAATGTCATCTGCTGATATACCCAATGACTGTGACATACCGAGATATTTGTAGGTCTCGTCTTCGGGAGAGATCTGAGAGTTATAGTCTCGGAAAGTTGTAAATTCTCTGAATTTACTACTTTCCCTCGCTGTACATGTACTGCACACTTGTCAACACCGAACTCCATCTTGATGGCGTTACTAAAAACCTCCGTGGTTTTTAATAGCTCCAACAAGTCTTGGCGTTTCGGTGCAAAAGTTTGAGGTCGTCCATGTACAACAAATGAGATATAACCTCACCTCCTCTACGAAGACGATAACTAACTCTGAATCCTTCAGCAGAGTGCTGAGAGGATTCAGACTTAGGCAGAACCACAGGGGACTTAGACTGTCACCCTGAAAAATGCCTCTTTCAATCTTAATCAAGTCCTCCGAAACAAAAGAGCTGTCTACGCTACCTGGTTGACGAAGGACTGTGACCCACTGTCCCATGCATTTGCTTAGAAAAGATTTTAGAGTTGGATTTATTTTGTACAACTCTAAAACCCTTTCTAGCCATGAATGGGGCACCGCATCATAGGCCTTCTTATAGTCAATCCAAGCAGCGGAGAGGGCTCCTTTGTTTCGTTTGACTTGTTGGCAAATGGTCGTGTCAATGAGGAGTAGCTCCTTAGTACCACGAGACCCAATCTTACATCCATTCTGAGAAGAGGCCAAAACGTTATTCGCGACAATATGCGCATTAATTTTGCTCTCAGAATGGATGTAAGCAGCTTGTAGATGGTAGGTAAGCACGTAATGGGTCTGTAGTTCTTCGGTTCCGTGGTACTACCAGACTTATGGAGCAGGAAGGTGACTCCGGTGGTCAAGAAACTGGGAAGAGAACCCGTCTCCAGGGCTTCTTGGAATTGTGTTGCCAAACGTTCATGTGAGCACCGAAACCATTTATCAGAAGTTGTGCAATCCGTCCGGTCCAGGACTTTTCCAGTTCTGAGCCGTCCGGATAGCACAACTAACGTCTATGGAGTCGATCGTAATAGACTCCATGGGTTCGATAAGTTCACATGCACGTTCGATAACACGCATCAAGCTCCCTCGTGTGCTCGACAGGCACCGACCAGATGCTGCGCCAGAAGTTTTCATAGCGCTGGCATCCGGTAGCTGCCCGTCGTTCACACGTTGACTAGTTCCTTCCCTGTTTCGGTACACCTTCCTTTGATCACTTTGAAAGTCGCGATTTTGCCGATATCGATTCATACGCTCTCTGTAGCGGCGAATACGGTTTGCCCACGCATAAACTTTCTGCTTCAGGTAGTCAATACGTTCCGTAGCATTGGCAAGATAGTGCTGGGGACGGATACCAGTCCCAGCAAATGCCTGTGCTACGAAACGCATGACTCGGGGACGACTGTTCCCCTGTCTGACTGTTCTTACTTCATTATTATTATAATTACCTCAAAAGGTAGGTACATATATATAGTACATATCGCTACATATGTACTGTATATGCCCTAATACTCAACCTATGAACATATTGTCATATTTTCCACTTCTATGTACATATATGTGAGCCTCATCCGCATCTTGCCAATAAGTACTATATGTCTGTTTTTTGGCCCTACCTGTTCACATTTTACCAGTGTTGCGCCTAACTACCTCTATATTTTATCTTCTATAAATCTTAGTATTAGTCTTCCTTTTTTCTTTTCATTAATACTCTTCTACTGTCAGTGTAGTTTTCTTACACCCCCACTTAATAACTGTTTGTCTAGCCGATTTCCGTTTAAATACCTACGTCTCAAATAATATAGACATGAAGGTAGATTTTGTTTGTAATAATATTAACCCCTCGTTATCCGTAGAAAAACTACCCTGGCAATAAATTCCGTAAAGTGGCGATTAAATTATGGACGCAAAAATGATTCAGCGCTTTCACGCTACCCCATGATTTCCAACGATGTAAGTTACAAACAATTTACCTTATTAAAATTTATAACAGATTTTCTGTTTCCAGCAACAGTTTAGCATAGGTATTTACGTTGCAAATTATTAACTACTTTACGCAGAAATATTTAAATTTTGTCTCCACTTTAATTTTGAAGACGAAGAATAAGAACTTTTAAAACTAACACAAAACTGTAATCTAGTTATGTTTTAGTTTAAAAAGTTTTTTATTCTGTTTTGGTTTTTAAGCTAATAGACTGCAGGCCCGTGAACAAAATTTATGGGTCATCTGATACAGCAGGAGACCTATGTAGGATGATAGAAGGGTATAAAGTAATAAGATTGAGCACTATGCCGTCACTTGTAGGCTGTCCAACTGAGTGCAGTTGAAGAGGGGGGTTCTAAACCTCGATCATTTCTCCTTGTCGCATGACTCTTGTACGGCGTTGCGGAATAATATATTAGAAGAGGTATTGAAACAATAAAAATTATAAATTTTAAAATTCTAATTGTTAGTTTGTGAAAAAAATCATGATTTTCCGACGATTTACAGAGTAAGTTTGGTCATTTGATTATGTACGGCATTGGTTCCATACAGTTTCAATACCTCTTCTAATACATTATTTCGCAATGCCGTACAAAAATCATGCGGCAACGAGAAATGATCGAGGTTTAGAACCCCCCCTCTTCAACAGCACTCAGTTGGGCAGCTTCCAAGTGACGGCATAGTGCTCAATCTTATTACTTTATATCCTAATGTTTATAATGTACAGAACTTAATCACGATTTAATTCATTGTTTAAATACCTCGACGTTTCGGGAGCGTTACAACCGCCGTGGTCACGAGAAGACTGAAGAAATTGCGGGTCGTTTCATTGCGAAATGAGACGACCCATAAATTTTGTTCACGGGCCTGCAGTCTATAACGCTCAAAAGTTACGTAAAATACTTTTCTTCAGAACACAATTTTGAAAAAAATTGTCTATTAGAAATTTTCTTTGTTACAGATTTATTATTACAGGCTCGTTTCAGCCACGCCAACTACTTTGCTTAAATTTCGTTTCTTCTTACCTCACATGACTTGTGTAGATATTCAAGTTTACCTAACCCGTTTCCGACTGAAAATGGGTTTCATCATTTTGATTACCTCTAGACCTATAAAAGATCTAAGAATACTTAATTCAGGTATATCTAAAAATACTTATCTGTGTACTAAGAATACTTAATCAGTGTAAGTAGTTAGTTAAATACCTTTATAGTGTAGTTCTAATTATAACGCTGCCGAAACGTCAAATAGTCATTTCATGATTAAGTTATGTGTAATGTGTACAATATATTTACAAATTAAAATCGCGAACATTTACATGTGTCTTCATAATTGCTAAATAGCTTGTATTTTTACAGACTTTACTAATATAAGAAAAATACAAAATTTTAATTTCATATTTAAAATTTCACTCACTTTTAACTTTTTACACTTGTCTCTAATATTGTAGACGTAATAGATATTTAGTTAGCATTTTATAATTGTTGTCTTTTTAACTAAACTATAGTTAAATAAAACTGGCTAGGATTACTTTTCCAAGTATCAGCTTGTAACGTTTTAAAAAAGATTCAAAAGCACCTTGTAATATTTACATCGCAATACGAGTACAGACGCTGTGTTTCATTTTGTTCCAGGGATTGCTAATGGAAGTCTAGCTTGACTTTAGAATCAATTTTTAATGAATTGAATCTCGTGCACTCGATGCAATCTGTTGAACACAGCTTTTACAGCAAGAGAGTTTGATATTCCAATGGCTCAGATTTTTAAAAATTTCATTTGCATAGTACAATTAACAATTTGTTTAAGTGGATTTTTAAGCTTTAGAGACATCCATTAATAACATGAGAAATTTTTGGCAATTCTCGACCCCTTTGCCTCCCTTTCGTATGGTGCGAGCAGAGCATGTGCTGAATGGTAAGCACAACGCCTGCACATAATATCATAAATAACTATATATTTGAATAATCTAAATCACTGCCTAGCACTGCACTGTGTTCGTCATCCAGTTTAAAAATAATATACCTTTGCTTTGTAACCATCGCCCTTTAACATTTATTTTTTAATTCGGCAAATGTAAGCGATGTCTTTTAATCTGCACTCTACGAAATTCACTGAATTTGTTAACGTCTCATTACTTTATAGGACAGAATCAAACAAATGTAACATCAGGAAGGTGATATTCAACCGTCAGGCTAGTGACGTCACATCACTCTCTGTCGAATTGGAAACTGAGTGGTTGCTAACGAGGCACGATACTGGCGTCCCTATTCTGATCCTATTGTTGATCCAGTGTGGGCCGTAATTTTGTTATTAATCAAAGACCTTTAAAGTAGTGTATTAACTCATATGTATTCGTTAAGTAATCTTGCAATTCGCAGTCAATAACACGATTTAATAAATTTTACTTGATAGAAAAATATCCCAAAGTTACCCCTTTTCAAAAGTTTTTCAAGTTTATAACTAAAAATAATTTTTTTTTACTAAATTTTTGTACTCAATGAAAGCCACTAAAAGTTATAGATGCATTCGCAGAGTTTGACTTGATAAAAGTATCAGTTATTCACTATGTTTTAATATCTACCATATAGAAGCGCGCCGTTCGGCAGGCCTGATCAGTCGCGTTTCGGCGCTCACGGACGTCGGGCCTGTGCTTGATTTTGCAATTTTGACAACCAATAAATTTTAAATATTACGCTCAGTGCCACAGTATAACAATATCAGTAGGTACTACTAGTGAAGACGATATGGTCTTGATTTTTGATCGTTTTCATTAATTAAAATAGACTAATTAGTACTTTGAGTTCACGATTTTGTAAACCAAACAGTCTCAAAAACTGACGTCGATACACATCAAAAAATTCAATGCGGATGCAATGGAAAATAGATAAGTATCGGTACAATATTCGTCCGTCAAATCAGAGATCGGGATAAGGAAATAATGAGAGGGGAGAAATCCCCTGCGTAAAATGCAAGTTAGGTATAATAAATGATACCTAACTTGTATTTATATGCCATTTAGGTAAATTCTTTGGTAGTAAGGTACTTAGTACTTGGAAGATAAGTCCTCACATACAGATTTTACCACTTTGGAAGAGATTCTTGTACAAACTATTCTACAATACAATTTATATGGTTTTGATAGATTTTTTTTATTTCTTTTCAAGTTTGTGACACTACCAAAATTTATTGTTTTTCTTTTTTGTATGAAAATGTTAATATTGTTCATAGAATACATGTACTTACCAAGTTTTAATAGTATACTTCTTATAGTTTCGGAGACAAATGGCTGTCACATACGGATGGACAGACATAACGTATATGTAAAAATTTGTCTACGAATCCCTAAAAACCCAACTTCGTTCATTTAAAACTTATTTAAAATGAAATTTAGACACTCGACCAAATTTGATAGAAGCCTTTTAGGCAGTAAAATTACTCGTAGAATTTAACTCTGTTCTAAATTTCCGATTCGTATTTTTATATAAGGTTTAGAATCATTTCTGAGCATAAAATCACAAAATAATAACAAATCTAGGTGGAGCTTCAAGCGCGAGCTCGAAAAAACGTTTTAGCCGATATTCCGAAAAGTTATAAAGCCTATTATTATTGTGAAAATAAAAATTCGCATCTTTTGTTGCCAGTAAACTTTTTTTTCGAACTTACCGATTACGATTTATTATGTCGAATTTAATGATAACAATGTAAAAAAATAAGATGTAATTCTGTTCCCAGTAGCATAAACATGTCTTTTTACCGGAATGGAAGAAGGGTTATGTTTTTCATCATCACGATTGAAGAGTTGAACGAAGAGTTTGGTCTCCACTTTTGTAATAAGAACAACTAAGCTGTGAAACGCATTTCCAGAGTGGGTTTTTGTCGAAGGCTCGAACCTTGGGGTTACGAGGTACACTGTGATTGTTTCTATTAGAGAAGCAAGTTCCATCGTAGACCACATCATTTTCATCCACTATTATCGGCATCATCGCAACCGTATCATTAAATGGGTTATAAATCGTAAACGGTATGTTTTACAAAAAGATACTAACAACAAAAGATGCAAAATTTTGTTTTCTACAATTATTGTCAAAATATATAGTTTCAAAATATCGGCTAAAACAGTTTTTTTTCAATAGGCGTTTGAAGCTCTACCTGGATCTGTGAGCATTTTGTAATTTTATGCTCAGTTAGTGATCTTTACCTCATAGAAAAAAATTGGTTTAGAAATGTAGTGCAAAAAAAACCTTTTCATCCCACCAGCTCGGAAAGAGTACTTTGCTCCTCGATATAACGGCGCAAAAGTCGTTTTTACCCTCTAGAGGTTAAAGTAAATTTGAATTTAGAACATCGTGTGTACTGAGGTTTTAAATTCAAAACATACCAACCTATTTATTTCTACCTCCTTGGAGCCGAATGCATCATACATTTTTTTTATATGTTAAAAACTCAGACTCGGAATAAAGCGCGAAAACATTTAAAATTTGCATTTAGTCATTTCCTCGCTGAGGTGGAATGAAAAGTTACGTGTTGCACTCGAGTGCAAAGATTTTTCAGCTTGTGCTCTTTTGATTCACTTGCTACGCTGTTCTAATTTTGAATCACGAGCACAGCGAGTGATTCAAATTAGTTAACAAATGTTAACGCTCTTTGATTACAGCGCTTTGGAACTGTCATATCTCATACAAAGTATGAATTTAAAACCGTAATGTTTGCATACATTTGTGATTCAATATTTAGATTATTTTTTATTTCAAAACAGAGAAATTAGTGGCTAATACGCGGTAAAACTAAAAGAAATAAACTATGATCAAAACTTTTGAGTTGACATCGATATCGAATTTGATGTAATATTTCCCAGAATACGGCTGTTAGAACCGCGACTCTATAAGCAAATCGTACCGATTAGCTCTCTCAATCTATTTGAGCGCCGTAATTACAAAGTGCGGTGGTAGAAATACATCGCGATTTGCAAAGCTTCGACACCGCAAACCGGGCTTGTAATTCCGTCAGATGACAAGAGACAAGAGTGAAAGGAAATAAATAAATGAATTAAAGTAAATCTGTGAAATGAATTTCTGATTTATTTAATTCTATGTTAAGAAAACGTTAGAAGTTTTCGTAATGACGTTCATGTCATGTTTCGGTCATACTACAACTGCAGTGGTCACGAGAAGATGAATAAATAGTCTTCTTCGACAGAAATGTTGAGAGTAAATGAAAGAAAAACAAAACCACATAAATATATTACATAATTTAGATCGAGATTAAGCGCTATGTTACGTTTTAAAAACTGTTGGTCCCGATAATGAATATATGATATTCACCAAATACGATTCAAGGGCATTATTTTTACAAAGTTCCAATATCAATTTTTATTTATATCTAAGCAAAAACAAAAAATAAATTTAAAGCTAATTTCAACTACAGCTTCAAAAATGACTAAGCAATACAATTTTTAACCCTTTTTACACCCAGTTTAAACTTATTTGTGCATTATAAAGTAAACACTCTTTGTCCTTTACCAGGTCTTAGACTATCTCTTTCTGTCCATCAATATTTATTTATTTATCTCTTTAGCTAATTTCAGTTCAAAATTGGATCAGTATATTAGACCTGAAAGCATAACAGACAGACGCAGAGTTGCTTTTGCATTATTTATAATAAAGTCCATTAAAAAGGATTAAAATTAAAAAAAATAAAGGATTACAGTAAGGATTAAAAGCTTTGAGTTATTTGATTGAATAGTAAAAACTTTGTTACGCTTGAGTGTTCCCACTTCACACGTTAGTTCGAATCCAAAAGAAATTTCAAAGTACCCCAAACCTAAATGTTAATAGCTTATGTTTTTCTACCGTTCGCAGTGAAATGAGAGTTTTCTCATTAGAGTCAGCAAATTCATTTAGCTCTCCTTTCCACAGGAGTCTTCTCTGCCCAGGAGCCGGTATAATTGATTTTGTTGCCTTTTTTCTGAAGGGAAGGTAATTAAACTAAACGGTTCTCATTTTCCTTCTGAGTTTTTAGTTTTTAGATGTAGGTTACTAATTCGCCAGAAATTTCTTTAGGGCAATATTTTCTCTCGTGCGGCTGAGTTTTAAATGAAATAAGAATAAGTTTAATTAATTATGGCAATTCAGACGGTGAGATGTAGAGACGAGATAAAGAGATAACTAACAAATAAATCTAAACTTCTTTTAGTGTGGCAGTTTTATAAAAAACTAGCGGCCCGCCCTTGCTTCCCCGTGGTACATTATTATTCCCGGCAATTATAATATTAATTTTTCTCACCGTAAAAACCATTCTTGGACTTCAACGAACATTTATAAAAAATAATTGGCCTAATCGGTTCTGGCGTTGTCGAGTTAAGCGCTTACCAACACATTTTGCGATTCATTTTTATATTATAGATATTTATTGTTACAATTGTTTTGTAGCAATAGGTAATTTCCAAAATAGGTCGTATGGCTAGTGGATTTCATACGTGATAATTAATAAGTTTTTAAAAGACTCTATGGCAGTTGGCCTCAAATGGTCGCCACTGTTTAGCGAACTTTGCGATATCTAAATGGGTATGTTTTGTTTTAAGCTCCTACTAAACAGCTAAATCGATTTTGATGAAAATTTTAGTGTGTGTCAAAGTTAATTCGATAATGGTTTAAATCGACATTTCGATATTTTTTGTCTTGTAGGTACAACTGAAAAGTTTTAACATGTTTGTATTTATGACGGGTGTACAAGACAACGTCTGTCGGGTCCCGAATATCCGTGGTCGGGTCCGTAATGATACTGTAAGAATTACCTGTAATTTAGACCACTGTATCCTGCCGATGCACCTGCTGGCGTTTCTCCAAGCCAGCTTAGCTCCAAAGACTAGCTCCGTGGTGGTAAACTGGTATGTCCCAGTTTTCGCCACTTCTTCTTGTACCGCCTTCCAACGTGCTTCGTGGGCCGGGGTATTCGCTCTATTTGAAACAAAAAATACATTTACAACAATATCAATACAGTATACAACAACACATAATACAATACTAAGATACAGCTAACAGTCAGTCTAGAGACGTAATACAACAATAAGATACACTTTTTGCAGTGGTAGAACCTTTGGTAGTAATTCTACCAGCAAGCTACTGCTTAGTTATGGGCTAACTAAAATAACCGACGTGATAAGTGTAAGCTGCTCATAGACAAACGCAAGAAAAAGATTATTAGTGACAGTATTTTTTGTATGGCTCCTCTTCTATATAATAAGCTGCCAAATGCAATTAAAAAACTTAACTCATCCATGTTCAAAAGTAAATTAAAAAAGATACTGGTACCCAAATGTTATTACACTGTGAAAAATTTTTAAATGATAGGGAAATTAATTGGAATACTGATGTATAGATTTTGTATAACATGATATTTTACATTCCATTAACTTCCACATTAAATTCCATTAGCCACATTAGTGTCCACTGTCTATATTTTATGAAACTTTAGATTTAACTAATGTTAGATCAGATAATATATTGTAATGGACAGGTTGAATCAGATTACTCTATAATACATTGTGAGAGTTCTTTGAGTAGGTATACAAACATTAAATTTTATACATGTTAACATTCTTTTACACACATTGGCATTGTTTTATTTTATACAAATTGAATTATTATTATTATTATTTTTTGATTTTTCTATACATAATGACATTCTTTAAAATTGCTCACACGGCTAAACTGCAAGAGCTACTACTGCAAGACCTTGGATTCTACATGAAACCACATACTTGTCAAAGTCCATAACATCATCCTGCTGAAGCACAAGACGTTGGCGTAATTGTACTCATCAAACATATCACACTAACATAACACAACGGGATAGAAGCCAGAAATTAATACATGATGAATCAGATGACATATATGATACAACCGATTAAAAGTTAAAAAATGAAAAAAGAAGAAGAAGACTTTATCAGCTGACTATTATTATCATTGTATAAATTCAGACCAATGGAAACTGCGTTGCCAGACATATTGCATGCCTCTAGAAGAAGAGGCTAGTTTGTATGGGTCAATTATTTAAATGTTTTGTATCATGTTATCTTACCTGCAAACAGCAATAAAGATTTTTGTATTTGTATTTGTATTTGCTATTCTCATAACTATGTGAAAACTTCACTGTGTTCCGTTTTGAAGGGCAATGTTTCCCGTGAAATTACAGGGCATAAAGATAAAACAACATTATATCTCTGGGTAGTGCAGAGAAGTGCTGGCAGTAATAAGGACGCCTAACTATCGCTTAAAACAATATCTGCCAGACAACCATAGGATGGAAAAAGAGGTACGAAAATAGGATGACGACATGTATTAAAAAATGTGAATGCTTTTCAATAACATTAAAAATGAAACTACAGTTAAATAAATAAACATTTTGATAAACTTACATAACAATAACTGTTAATATTTTTATTTCGAAATGCATGCGTTTGTTCCATCTCAAACTTCTTAAAACTAATATTCCTTACATCACAAGTTGCAACTAAACCCATAATAACATAAACAACTCCGCAGCGTCAACAAGCATTGTGTGCCACTGAATGAAACGCGGCTAGGATCTTAACAATGGGCATCAAGTCAAAACTACATCGCGGACCTGTTGAATCCATTCATTGTACGAGTATTAGTTCTCTTCATAACTGTGAACGTCTTCCCACCTTTCAAGCTTTAAAACTAAGAAAAAGGCACTTAAGCTAAAATTTGGAGATTTTTTTCATTAGTTTGAAACTTAAGAAGTTGAAGATACAAACTCCAGGAAAGAACAAATGCTGTAAAATGAAAATGTTTTCCTTCAAATCCACCAAAGATGGAAATGCTACGTTCAGTGGAACATAAAACTTTCTACCCAAGAAGTATTAGCATATTATTCTTATGAAACAAAACTTATTTTTTATGATTATTGCTGCGCTTTGTATTTTTCGACTCAGGAGATTTTATTGGAATTCCTCGTATCTACTTGGAAGTTAGGAAAGCGTGAATTTGTTATAGCAATAAAATATGAGGCCCAGATTCAAACAAGTTAAATTATTTTAAAGTATTGAAAAGTATGACTAAGTTACAGTGTTTTGACAGTTATAGAACGGTAGAACTTGGTGAAGAGTATCACTGGCTTGGAACAAACATCTTGACGCCGATTTTTTACTAATTAAGACTAACAGCCTGTCCCGAGGGTCTACCTCTTAACTAAAACTGTCTTAAGGTAGCGGTTTGCCCGGAGACCACGACACGAGACCGCGACAGGAGACCGCGACCGGAGACCGCGACAGGCACATGAATCTATAGAATTGTATGGGCGTCAGTTCGCGCCGAGACCGCGACACATATCTCGCGACACGTGTCTCGGACTCCTGTCGCGGTCTCGGCGCGAATTAGCGTCCATACAATTCCCATCAAGTGCCTGTCGGTGCCTGTCGCGGTCTCTGGTCTCTGGTCGCGGTCTCGTGTCGCGGACTCCGGGCGAACCACTACCGAGATTGCTCTCTTTTTTCTTTTCGCTTGAAATGATAGAGACAGCAATATCAAAGCCATAGCCGATTTAATTAGGCGCTAGGAGGACAGGTCTCGCTTAGATTTTGTCTTTAACATACCAATAATAAAAATAAAATAAATCCTATTAGATTGGATTAAATTGCAAGTAAATACCAACATACGTGAACGTCAATTAACTTGATGTAGAGTTCAACTGATACCGTTGAACACAACGTTGACAACACGTTGGAGCCAAACATGATACCGTATGGTTTATATAAAAACGAACAGTATGTCCCGACTTCGATTAGATATTGTCTTAAACATGCCATTTATCAAAATCAAAACAATTGCATAACAAAACAAAATAAAAAACAACACTGGGTTATGCATTAAAGTATAGTTATTCTACACATTCTCACCTTCTTATAGAAGCGAAGTATTGGCCGAGGAAGTCCTTGGCATCCTTGAGTACCTCGTCGGGTTCCCGGGGCACGTCGCCTCGCCCCGGGAGGCCCATGATGCTGCCCATGCAAGTGTTCTCGTTGCATAGTGTAGGCTGCAACAACGAAATATAAATTATAAAAATTGTCTCACACACTTGTAACATACCTACTTAAATTTTCACTTAAGCTTTAGCAAACAATGAACGATCAGTATATTTTACCTGTTACTCGAATATTTTGTGTTCACGAAATGGAATAATAAGTGGTAAAAAAACTAATATTTTTAATTAAATAACTTAGGGCAGTTTGTCTCAAATAACTTTTACAGCCTACCATAGTTTGAAATGACCTGAAAGACTTGTGAGGCTTTAGCTAATCTAAACTAACAATAATTATATTTACTACCAACTTAATCCTAAAGAAAATAAATTGTTTGTTTCTTTAATATTTTATTTTATGAATTTTTAATAAAATGCACATACTCTGGTGTTCGTGAGGTGTTCGTTAGGTACAATCGTTTTCAATTATTTTTTAACCGACTTCAAAAAAGGAGGTTTCTCAATTCGACCGTATGTATGTTCTTTTTTTTTTTTATGTGTGTTCGCGGATAACTTCGTCGTTTATGAACCGATTTTGATGATTCTTTTTTTGTTGTAAAGAAGATATTCCAAGGGTGGTACCATGATAAGGAAACCAGGATCTGATGATGGTATCCTAGAGAAATCGAGGATAACTTTCGAAAATTATAAAGATGACTAGTGCGTTAGTTAAGTTTTTGCTTGAGCATTTTAAAGCAGTATAGTTTAAAGATGGTCTGGAGTCGATCTGATGAGGGAACGGGAAGACGGTCGAGGGAACTCCTCGACGGTACATAGTAGTTACCTTGTGTTTGGGCTCGATGAATTTGTATTGATGAGAACTTTTTACATAGATGGGTTGTGACTGTCATTAGTGGTCTGATGATGAAGATAAAGGACAGTCAAGGGAATTTCTTAACGGCTTACAGGAACTACCCAGTGTTTGGGTTTAATTCATGTATTAAGATCTCAACACGAAATCGTGTAAATGCATTAGTGAAAACTTGTTTAGCACAAAAAAGGTAAAATAAACTATTTTTTACAAAAAATTAAACCGACTTCAACACCACAAATAGGCACTCAAAAGCGAAAAATATTTAATATAGGTAATTATTATAACCGCTACTCACTCATCTATATGAAGTCGGTGCCAGCCAAATCTAACAGGTAGTAGATAGATACTACTTACCTATGCCTACTTACTTACTACCTCGTACATAGTATATCTACTAACTTTTTAACTAGCCTGGCACCGACTTCATATGGATGAGTGAGTAGCGGTTATAATAATTACCTATATTAAATTATTTTTCGCTTTTGAGTGCCTATTTGTGGTGTTGAAGTCGGTTAAATTTTTTGTAAAAAATAGTTTATCTAAGTACAGATTTGTCACCATCATCTTCTAGTTTTAACTGAAAGGTGAAATATTGTGAGATAACCAGCATGTTTCAAGAATCATCATCGACTAACTCACATTTCATCACCGTGCTGGATAGTCTTGCCTCTTTTTTGTGATAGAACTGGGCCTACGCTTATACTATCCAACATAAAAAGTAGGTCGAAATACATATAAACTCAGTAGTGGATTAATAAAACTACATACAGCTATGCTCTATCACTCACCTAAGAGCTACATCATACTCTTTTAAACCATAAAAGGAAAGCCCTATAAAACACGATGGGGTTTTTATGTCTAACATAACATTTCAATGATTCGGTGATACAAACTCCCATTCAACGTTATCATGGGAATAAAAGGGATTCTATATTATTATCGCCTGTTGTTGATTTCACTTTACTGATTTCCAGGTGCCTGTAAAACGTGCCAGTAAAATTAAGATAAATTTTGCGTGAATAAAGATTTATGTAAATTTTGGTTGAAACTTTTTCTTATAACAACACAACATCTAGTAGCAAACTAAGCAAGCTATGGAAGCCAGATGGCTGATATCCTAATAATATTATACTTTAATGTGAAAGTTTGGCTATTTACATCCCGTTTACATTATGTTACATTACTAAACTCACGCAAATTAGAATCAATATCGTAAAACATAGAGAGTATTCTAACTACTTATAAATTCAACTACATATTATCTGTTTAAAAAGTAAAGTTTATGATATTTTTATGCAGCCTAGTCATTTAAGTCTCAAGTTCTGACGTATGTTAATACATAAATCTTTGAGTTATCTTGAAAACCGAGCAGTGGATTCACGCAAACTTCCGGGGAAGTAACTTTGAAACGGGGAACCCCTACGGCGGTATTACTATACCAAGTTATGAAAAGTACGCCTTTTCACGGATACAGAGCGCGATATAAATATTGGATCACTTCCGTGAAACTCGTCTGAAAAGTTTTCTAAGATGGCGTAAATATTTAATTTCAGTTTAATCCATCTTTTGTAAAAAAAAAAGCATTGGATTTCTATCATGAAAAGCGTTGTAATGATGCCAGATTAAAGGGTTTTATAATTTATCGATACCTAAAATAAAATTTGCAAATTGAGAGGCCATCAACTCTAAGCCGTCAATGTTCTGGGTCTAATGAGAAAATTGTTTCATAATCCCAAATTACAAAGGGATCGAAATGTTCAAGCAGGAATTTGCTATATATTTTTTAGAAAATTTAACGTACATTTTCAACCGTTTTTGTCAGAGGAATTGAACACAGGACTTTCTATCAAAAAAATCTCTCGATTTTGTAAAACATTGAATATGATCAGATATTACGTCTATCGATGTCGATCACGGCACACACTTTTCCATAACTCTTGATACAATTGTGCCAATTGATCTCATTTTTGTTGTATGGAAATTGGTAATCAATCATCGGTTCATTAATTTATTTTGCTTTGGAATTTATCCTTAAAAAATAACTAATATTAAATAAATAAAAATAAATATTGGTGGACAATTCACACACAACACCATCTGACCCCAAACTAAGCAAAGCTTGTATGACGGCAGCCAGATAGCTGATATAATACTTATATAGTTTTAAATACATAGAAACACCCAGACACAGTGCAAACATTTGAATTCATCACACAAATATTTGCACTGGGTGGGGATCGAACCCACGACCCTCGGCTTCGCAGGCAGAGCTACTACCAACTAAGCCACTAGGCCAGTCAATATTAAAATGTAAAAGTAGGATTGCGAATGTAGGTTTATAAGCGAATTAAAGTGTATGTTTGTTTCCACGGATCTAAGTTATTCCTGTTAAGATACTTATTGAAATGATTCATTTACACGTGAACTATATTTGGCAAAAATATAATGTCGTACTAATAATTGTGACAGCGCAACTAGTTGTAAAAATTGTTTTATTGTCCATGCTCACAATTTTTATTTAAATAATACGGCATCTTGTGCCAAAAATTTATGAAATACGCTTTGAACATGAAACCATATATTTTTTTTAACTTTAACGACGTTAAGCGACGATGCGGTCTACGATGGAGAGTGTTTACCTAGAAGAAACCGATTCATTCTCGATTTGAAGACACAAAGATTGTAACCATCGGGGAAAACCCACTCAGACAACGTATTCCACAGCCTAGACGTTCTTATCACAAAAGTAGAGTCAAATCTCTTCGTTCGTATCTTTGGAACACCAACCATGAAACGATGTCGCTTTTCAAGCTACGAGCATTCCGAAAAAAGAGCAAGGTGGTATCAGATCATGAAAATAGTTATTTGTTATACAAGAGTGCAAAGTTGATTTTTAACCGCGTGCTCAATTTTGATGACCGAGCAAGCGAAGGATTCTAAAATTGAATCACGAGCGCAGCGAGTGATTCAAAATTAGAATCCTGAGCGTAGCAAAGGAATCAAAAACATAAGGTGAAAAATCTTTGCACTCGAGTGCAACACGTAACTTTTCATTCCACCTCAGCGAGGAAATGACTAAATGCAAAAAAAACATTTACAATCACAATATAACTTTATTTCAGTTTAGGCATTAACTATTACATTATTATAGGTAAGTAGTACAGAATAGCCTTTGAATTATAACAAACTAGTGACCTGCCCCGGCTTCGCATGGGTGCACAGTGGGTAGACAGACGCTAGAAGTGACCTTTATTATATAATATGTAGTAATGATGCTGATAATACGTAGGTATTATTAGGAAAAATTGAAAGTAACGTTGCTACAGTTACTTATGTTAAGTGTAATATTTTTTTTAGGTACCGTAATGTTGGTGTTAGTCACTTGTGTACTATTTTTTGGTAAACTATCATCTGTCATATTTAATAGTTGTACCGATTCAGTGGATTCTCTTGGCGTGAATGTCGGTGAAAGAGAACAATGGTTAGGTGTTTCGTAAGGTCTCATTTTTGATGTAGAAGGACCAGTCTAAGGATCAGACTGACGGTCTTACAGTGTGATTCCTTCTACGATGCCTTTACATATTTATTTTGTATGGAATCCTCTTTGTATCCCTCCATAACCGCGTTGGACTTCCATCCTCCATGACGCTTAAGGGACAGGAGATCAGCTCCTGAATCGGCCAAAAGTGTGGCTGAAGTTCGTCGGAAACAATGACCCGTGTACAGCGGGGGTTCTGGAAGTTCAAGAAAAGTTGCTATTTCTCGTGGGATACTTCCAATTTTATTAGTACCCATAGGCTGTCTGACACACTTTCCGTCGCGATATTGTATAAAAAATCGATTGATTGCAGTGTTAGGCGGGCGTAAGGCTTGATATTTTTCAACAATTGTCACGTATTTTTGGCGAATGACGAAGTTGCGGTATCCGTTTGTCTTTGTATTAGGTAAATTAATTAATAGTAAATCATCTGAATGTTTTTCAATGTTTTTGACATTAAGTTGTGTCAGTTCATTGGTTCGACATGCTCCGTTTATGCCAATAATGAGAACCACCTGTAACGTAAAGAATATTGTAGTATATCAATGAATACAATTAATTTAAATGCATAATTCTACCTATCAACATCTTACTAACTACGAATTCGATCATAGTAGTTGATTAATACACTTAAGTAGACACTGAATGTGGGATTGACTTACTTTTGCGGCCAAGTACACGGAATTAGGTGCTTCGTTAAGAATTTTTTCAATTTCAGTAGCTGTGAAAACTTTTGATTTTTTTGGTTGGTGACTAGATGAGGCTCTTTTTAAAAATGCCACTAATTTACTATATTTGTCGATTTGTATATCTTCTTTCATCTTTATTGTTGCTTTTAGCATTGAATACGTGCTCCATAGAGTGCTTGATTGCTTGGTCTTAGATAATTCGATAAAATATGCCAGCAAACATTTTCTGATAAATTTTGGCTCTTTTAGCTACTCGCCACTTGTTAAGCATATCGTACTGTTTTAAATACTTTTCACGTGATTGTTGAGGGAGAAAGCTCATTTGTGCATTTTTAACAGTTTCAGTTTGGCGTCAAATACATTCCTTCATCACTAGAATCACTCATTTTCACTTGTTTTTAAGTTTATTGTTTACTTGAATGTTAAAAGTAATTTTCGCGCTAAGCAAATTAAAAAAAAGTAAGTACACCAAGGAGGTTCCGAGCCTGAGTTTTTAACATATTAAAAAAAATGTATGATGCATTCGGCACCAAGGAGGTAGAAATAAATAGGTTGAATTATGTTTTGAATTCAAAACCTCAGTACACACGATGTTCTAAATTCAAATTTACTTTAACCTCTAGAGGGTAAAAACGACTTTTGCGCCCTGATGTCGAGGAGCAAAAGTACTCTTTCCGAGCTGGTGGGATGAAAAAAATATTTCTTTAACATTCTTAAGATTTTTGGCATAACCTCATTCACAATAAGTAGCCATCTAATGCTTCCTCATAAAACTTCAACAGACAGGTAGGTGGTATAAGAACGACGTAGATAGAGCGTGAAATCTAACTACGGTTTGTTTGTTTTCCACACATTTTCCACTTATGTATTGAATTTTTATGGCCGAAACGCTCGAAATGAGTGAACTATAAAATCAGAATTCCGACATGGCGGTGTTATCGGGCTCCGCAAATGTTTTTCGTGTAATTTTGTTATGAATACTGATGCGCAGGTTACACCTTTTCAAGCAACTACAAAAAAAGGAGTGGCAGAATAAACTGCGTGTCTTTATTTGTTTATTATTTATATTTTGTAGGACTTTATACCACGTTTTTCACTTTTATAGCTAGGAGTTCATAGAGTTTAAAAACAAGAAAGAAATGTACTCAAGTACAATCTAATTTGCTAAGGCTGGTATTTGCTGTGTACCTAGTATTTATGTTTATTTGTAACCTGACATTATTATTTTATTTTTATTTGACATCTAGATGACATTTACGCAATAAAAATTATGGTTATGATCGAGTTCAATACACTTTACAAAACAGTTAAAAATAAAAAAATATAGAGCAAATTGTAACTTGTAGCTAAAATGGCTTCTTCTAGCCAACCGTGGATATGTATTTAGTTTAGTGTTAAACATAATTATACTAATAGCTTATTGAATTTTTTTAAAGAAATTACTATAAATAGTAATAATAATTATAATAAGCGTCGTTTTTTTAATAATAATTGCTTTTCACTTGACCGTCATCTCGTTTGATGTTAAGCGACGATGCGGTCGACGATGGAATGTGCTTCCCTAGAAAAAAACAATTCAGTATTGTCTTTAAACATTGTCAATAATAAAAATATTATAACCGATCTAAAAGGAGTGTTTTACTTTTTTCCATCAAGAACTTCTCGTTAAATGAAGGCGTCCTGTTTTATTTTACCTTTTTGATATTGTTTAATATGAGGCAGAAATTAGTATTTTATAATAAACATTTTAGGAAAGCAGATATCTACCTTCGAATTTCAATTGATTTACAGTATCTGGTATTAGGAATTCATAACGCTGAAACAAGATATATCCCTACATACAGTTTTAACACCTACTTTATCACAGACGATTTTCGAAGAAACGTTGATGCAATAATGTCAACTTTATGAATAGAACACAAGATTCTGATTGACTTTATCTTTATGTTGGTTTTTGGCGCGTGCTCAAATATGAGCATACGTAATCTGTGCTCATTTGCATAAGCAAACATTTAGTTAAGTGTAATAAACAGAGTTACAATAATTGTGATTTTAAGCTTATATCGCCCATTGTTCGTTAATTCTAAGTATTTCTTTGATTTGTTTAATTTAAGTAGTTAGTAGTAAGAACAATTTTAACAAACAATCATATTATTTACATGAGAGTAGGTATTTAAAGTCTTCAAATAAAACTGCAACTACTATTTTCTATACTACTATATCTAAGTAGAACACAATATCTAAGTAAAAAGTAACAGTGCCTTATCGAGCAGTCGTTCTATAGCTATGAAGAATTCGTTCAATTGAAATTGTAACTCAAGTTTTTAGACATGAACGTTAGAATTAATGATTACATAATTTATTTTATATTATTAATTTATGTTGACGTTGTAAATTTATAAATCAAGTACTATTATGTAATTAATTTAATATATTATTTTCTTATTATTAATAAACGATTATGCTATATATTAATTACTGTATAATATGTTGCAGTAGGTACAATGGTACTTACACAATACACATGATTGTATAGCATTAAACAATGTTTCTGACTTGTAACATATTATTATGTTATCAATAAATGATTATGATAATAAGTAAATAAAATTGAAGTGTATGTTTGTAATTTCGCATTAAGAGCTTTACACATGCATAAAACGTACGGTACTTACTTTTTTTTTAATAATCTGTCTCTATCTTTTTTTTTTTTTGTTCTGGTTAATTTCTATAATGACTGGACAGATTTTAACGCGATTGTTTTGGTCGATAGCTATGATATTAAGTAGGCTCATCATCGAAATCTTTCTCGAATGTTAATAATTTTTTACGATTTTGCCTTTTACAATGTGTTACTTTTATTTATAGATAAATTATTTAACGCCACCACACGGCATGATAGCAGTTTGAATGAGATATTAGAGGTAATAAACCTGACAAGAAAAAATTAAAATACTATTATTAAAAAATACACTTTTTTAATCATTGTTAGATGTTTGATGGACTTATGCTTGTATTCCAAATCGCCCGATGTTAAGTGATCGTGCTATCTACGATAAATTACATTTAATTGATATAATTTTATTCACTGGTGAACCAAAGACACTTATACCACTTAGGAAGAGTATCTTACTAAAACTATTCAGTTTAGAAAAAAAAAATGTTAGAAACCTCAATATAATTTTTGAAGACCTACCCATAGATACCCATACGCATGGTTTTGATGGATTTTTTTTTGAGTTTCATTTCACAGTATGGGACACCCCTAAATTTTTTTGTTCTTTTCTTGTTTTTGTATGAAAATCTTAATGCGGTTCACAGAATACATCTATTTAACTAGTTTCAATAGTATGGCTCTTGTAGTTTGGGGAAAGGGGCTGTGACATACGGACGGACAGACAGAGAGACATGACGAATCTATAATCTATAAGGGTCCCGTATTTTGCCATTTGGCTACAGAACCCTAACAACGTAACTCAACTTTATTGTGTCCAGAATTCTAGAGGTAGAGCTTTCAGGGCGCACACAAAACCACCGTTATTTTGAGTGAGTAATCGAATACACACGGAAATAAGTTGGCTTATTCGTTTGAAAAAAGTGCAGTGACACATTACTTCATAAGTTTAAGAAGTTCAAGTATCTATTAAAAGGAGAAATAACAGAATATGAATGATAAAATGAAATTGATGCATGGAAGCATATGTACAACACACATCTATTTTTTTTTTGTTATCAACTCAAATTCTCAATCAACTTTTTATTTGTCATTTTTTCTATTGTGTTCATCTTCAAAACTTCTATGAAATTTCACGTATTGATTTTTTCATACAGCATCGTCTAACCCGAAACTAAGCAATGTTTGTACCGTGGGTATTTGGATATAGGAACACTATAGCATAGTATACTATATTCTATTTTAGCTGACATTGTACATGTTTAACATGTTTTGTAAGATATACTCATTTATTCATAACCAGGAGTTACACACGTCACGTCATTTACATTATAGTCGTCCGAAATGAATAATATGAAAATAACACTTCAAAGTTCAAAGGTAACTAATTAGTTACAAAGTCTAAGAAGTAGATACCAATACCAGTCAGAAACAATAATAAATAATTATAAAAAACAACACACAATAAACTAATAACACAAATACTTAGGCTACATAAAATAGTTAGGCACAGAATGAACATCTGTATTCTATCCACAAATGTTTGTCTTGGGAATCGAATCTACTACCAACGGCTCAGAGAACATCTCGACTGAGAGACAAGGTCAGTCAATAAGGGTTGGGGTCTTGTTATTTTTCCGAAAAATTGTAAGCGATAAAGGTGTTGGGTAGATAGAGCCTATTCACTAGGCTTTTATTATATTTTTAGTCTTTCTATGGTTTAACTCCTTTTCCATACCACGGTTGCCTGGAAGAGATCGCTTTTAGCGATAAGGTCGCCATTTGCTACTCTATTTTTAAGATTGTTTGTTTTGTAAGTTTGTTTTATTAAGTGCAATAAAGAGTTTCTCTATCTATCTTTTTTTCTAATTAAATGCACCAACCTATACCACATCACCCTACATCCGGCGATTTTCAAAATTGTGCCTATATTGGTTACAAAAAAAAATACATGTCCCTTTAAAGTTTAATGATCTGGGAATGTGATTGTATAGAATTTAGAAATTTTATACATCAATAACCTCCAGCGGGTTAATCAACAATTCATTGTATACTTACAGCCATAGGACAAGTAGATCCGTAGAGGCGATCGTACAGATACTCGTGAGACTCATGATTCTTCAACACTTTAGGCCTTACAACCCTCCTTATTGGCTTCACAACCACTTTCTCCACTTTTTCTACACCATTCTCAACCAAGCCATTGCTGAAATGGTCTACGGGGCACGCTTTAGGGAGTAGTTCAGCCAGCTCGGTAATCAAATCCCCATTTGCGGTCACTATATTCTCCAAGGAATTGGCAATGGTCGCATCAACACCGGGTGCCATTTTGCCTATTGTTTATATTGTGATTTTGCAACTTTTATCAGTAATTTAATATATGAGGCATACGCGACCGCGGACGCACTAAACTCGACTAAGTGTCCCCAGAGTATTTATAAGAGTAGAATTATCAAAACAAACTGTCAGGTCACGTACGCGTCCGGTCGTTTGATGAGCTTTGAGGTGACGTTTTCGTCGCCGGCGCATGCTTGACAATGACAGTACAGGTGAGTAAGATTCAGTGCGAGAAAGACAAATAGTCATTGGGTTTCACGACACAGAAGTTCTCTTATTGAGGAATCTAGGATTCCTTTTGTTTACGCAATATTGTTTTTGTATTACTGTTTTACACGTCACGAATAATTACTAATATTTAAATCCGAAAAAATAATGATTAAATTGCAATAAAATTAATACAAAAAATATTCGTCATTAATCTACTAGACACTAACTGTTTTGTTTTGCTCAAATAGAGTTTTTAAATTAATAATTTCTTACGGGTGGAAATTCTAAAAATAACAAATGAATTTCTCTTTTTAACCGACTTCAGAAAAGGAGGAGTTTTTCGGTCGTACATTTATTTAATTTGTTTGTATGTTACGCAATAGTGGCGGCAATTTAATTGTGAATCGATTGTGTAGAGTTTGGTAAATCAGAGTTCAGAAGTAATCCCACATAAATTTTATAGCAATCACTGTGGTGGTTTTTGAAATGTGAAGAAAACACTAAATATGCTTTCATGTATTTTGACAACGTAGTGATAGATTCTTAAGAAATTTGATCAGATGTCTGAATAATTTTTTTTAATTGTTTTGGTTTTTTCGGAGTAAAAAAAACAATTAAACTCGACACGGTTACCCCCAGCTTCACTAACATCTCTGTATGTGTGTTCATTTACACTTTTGTTGGCTTTTTTTTTTAATATAACGTGACGAGACGAGCAGGACATGTGCATGGTGGTTAGCAACATGCCTGCCACATAACAGCACAGTGACATGCAGCTATTATTGGCTTTCCCGGAGTGCCGTTGTTTTTGACGAGACAACGTCTAATAAATCGATGAACGCCAGGTGTATGCACGAAAAAGTGTCCCGTTACACTCATTGTACCTTTGCGCCGCATCTATCAATGTTTTGTTGTAACGTGGTCCCATTAAAGTATCGTCCGTAGAACACTAGTGATCCTAATTTTATTTTATGTCAAATTCTTATTGTGAAGTTCTGGGGCGGCATGCGTAGGTATTCGAAAAAACTCGTTATCGATTCCAAAACACTTTCCTCATGAAATATTGCATTCAGCATTTTTGCTACAAAAAAGATCAAGAAACCTTTACGATGCAAATATTTTATCCTTACAAGTCTCTTTGAAGTCGTTCACCCACATAAAGTTTTTATTGATACAAATAGGATTTTGCGGAGAGCTTTAAACGTTGCAAAACTGCTGAAAGCTGTATACGATACGAAGGCATCGACGTGTTTTCTTTAATATCTTGGGTTCACAAGATTTCTTTAAAAATAGAACAGCTGTTTATTTCCTCCAGTGGATTTTTTTTGTGCTATTTTTTAACTGAACAAAAAAAATTACAAACCTAATTAGCGAAAACTGTTCAACACAGTTACAACTTAGATGAAAAATAGACAAAAAAAATTACAAACTGTAATTTTTTGTGTAGTTGTAATGAGCATTGGATGCTAGCGCTAACTTAAATTTTGAACAAGAGAATGTGATTTTCGTGCACAAATTTTAAATCAGGGAATTTCTACTTTTTACTCTTTATTCTTTAAACAAAACGTTAATATTGATTAAAAACCATAACTCCCTAATCCGAACAACATTTAACACAATGTCCATTATGCCGACATGGTGCTGATCTGATGATATGGAGTGAAGCTATTGAAAAACACGGGGAACCACTTGCAGGCTTCCTGGATATCTCGAAGGCTTTCGACAGGGTTTGGCATGATGGTCTTATTCAAGTAATGATGTCATTTTGTAGTTTAAGCAAAAAGAGGTGCCTAGCTGAAAATGGCTGTAGTAGTACGACGGGCAAAAATAAATTACCCGTCGTACTACTGGACCTGTTCGTAGTAACACGGGCAAAAATAATTGCCCGTGTTTACTTTCGGTAAGTCTATTATTTATTGACGATTTCACGATATTTCACGATTTAACCGAATTAACCCATTTAAAATTGTGTAGAGATAGTCTGGAGCCTGAGAAAGAACAAAACCTGTTTTTTTTTTGCTAATTTGAAAAAGGTGTTACAAATTTCAAATAAAAGATGAGTGGTTACAAGAATGATTATTATTTTTTGTTAAAAGCTTGAAAATTACACTACGGTGCACTGCTAATTTAAATAATTTATTAAATTTTACAAAAACGATGTCAATTGTTTTAATAACATTTGATTTCTCTCAAAATTTTAAAATTGATCGTGTTCCTTGAGTAAATACATAAGTAGAAATTACAGAGGTTCGTAAATAGTAAACTCGCCTCAGCGTACGCTATTACTACTCATATAGGTCAGTCTTTAGTTTTGCTCGAAATTATAAGCATATTTCTGTTTTGACGTTTGTGATTTGGAGTTTGAAGCGTCAAATAACATACTTTGCTTTTTTTAATCCTTTTCTATTATGGGACTTCTAAGAACAACTTCGATACTGATTTGACTTGTGCTTCAAATGTGTGTTAATTTAAATTTCGCGCAAGCCTACCACTATCCTGGTTAAATATTTGTAATGTTGTTTTTTGTACAAAATTATTTTTAATACTGAATATTGGTATATCCACTTTAACTATAAAACTAAAATAGTTGATATAAAACCATCAGTTTTCCAAATTATTTGCAATGGTGGTGGTATTCAGACGAAATCTGTAAAACAGTTTTTAACCCTCTACTTGACCGTAACGGTTACTGCCAAAATAATTAAAATTACACTAGCATACGTATAAGGAACAAAGTTATTTTTTTGGGTTATGTTATGAAATAAAGGCATATCGCCCTAGTTTGCGAGGAGCAAATTAAAGTGCATTCAACTCCTCACGAATATATTAAAAAGGGGTCATATTTGCATCCAGATGACATAAACAAAACATTTGTTTTAGCATACCAAACATGGCACGGGGCTTTAACATTCCAAACAAGGAGTGATGGTATTATCACACCAAACATGGTAATTGTTATCTAGGTGCAAACAACCCCGCGTGGTCTAGTCATGTGCTGTTCAACAATATTTGATTTAAGTCATGCATTTTAGTCCCGAATGGATCAGTTTATTTGCCAGTGATTGGGTCTGCTGCGAAGGTTTTACTCTGTCAAAAGTGACGGGTCCCGAGTTGTGTTGTTCAAAGGTAATATTTGTTTGTTGGTGGCGTGGTTAGTAAATATTGTTGGATATTTTCTTCTTCCGCGTCTTTTGATGGGAAAGTGCGTAGAAATATTATTTTAACCGCATTTGAAACAAGAAAGCACATTCTTATTTTTCAGGTTTTTTTTTATGTTAGTGAATTAACTTTTCATTTTGAATTTTAAACTAACGTGATTGTCACATATTTTCAATACAGAATACCGACGTATGAATTAATTGGTCCCGCCTGGGTTAAGTTTTATCTGCAATCGGCTGTTTTAATCAAGGAATATGCATGCGTGTGACCATATCACTTTTGACCGTGAGCCGACTACATCACAATCGAGTAAACCGTTCATTCATTGAAATTTCAGAATTTTGTGAGTTATTTTAATTGAAACGGATATACTTAAATACTGTTTTTTTACTTTTATAGGTTTACACTTGACCGCCATCTCGCCTGATGTTAAGCGACGATGCGATCTACGATGGAGCGTGTTTACCTAGAAGAAACCGATTCACTCTCGATTTAAAGACATTAAGATTTTTTACTTATGGGGAAAAACCCACTCAGGCAACTTACTCCACAGCCTAGACGTTCTTATCACAAACGTAGAGTCAAACCTCTTTGTCCGTGTCTTTGGTATATCCACCATGAAACCGTGCCGCTTCTTCGACTTCGATGTACTTCTCGTAACTACGAGGAGTACAATAGAAAAAAGGACAAGGTGGTACAAGATCAAGCAGATTAGTTGCACACTCTCCGAAGTGTAAAATTAGAGAAAACATAGCGCCGCAAAAGAGCATCAGAACGAATCGAATAGAATTAAAAGCAATTTCACTTTGGATTAATTTTTATTAGTACCTCAAAGTAGATGAAAGATTAGGCTCTAAAAAAATGTATTACACGTACTGTCATGAAATGGGCTTTGCAAGGTAACTCTAATTATTTGTAACTAAAATAAGGCCATATACACATAAAGGTGAACGTTAACATAAAGGTAAAAAAATAAGATGTATGTAGATTTGAAGAGCAATGTTTGCAGAGAAATTGTAAGATACATCATTGTACATCTCTGGACGAAGAGCTCAGCACAGGGCTAGGTAATGATTTGTACTCTTCGTGCTCCAATGGTTGTGTGACACTGTGCTGTTAAAAGCAGGCGTATTGCTTAGCATCTGGCACACGTTCTGTCTATCTCACCACTATATACTTAATATTAAATAAAAGTGGTCAAGTGCAAGTCGGACTCGCCCATGAAGACTTCCGTAGCAGCAAGTAACATAATATAAAAGTTCTTGTAGTTCGTTGTTACTTAAATCAGTGTTTTAACAATAGTGAATTTATGACGTATTAAAATAAAACGTAACATAAACGTAATAAATTTTCGTTGATAGTTAACATGGTAATTAATGTACATCATATACTTTTATTTTTGACATTCTATTATTTTAGAAGTTACAAACACTTTTTACCACTTTGGAAGAATCCCTCGCGCAAACTATTCAGCTTAGTAAAAAAAATGTTAGAAACCTCAATAATATCATTTTTGATGACCTATCCATAAATAACACACACACGTATGGTTTTGATCAAAAAAAATTTTTTGTTTTCAGTTCTATGTAGGTATGGGGCACCCCAAAATTTTTTTTTTTTTCATTTTTTGTATCAAAATCTTAATGCGGTTCACAGATTACATCTACTTACCAAGTTTCAGTAGTATAGCTCTTATAGTTTCGGAGAAAAGTGGCTGTGACATACGGACGGACAGACAGACATGATGAATCTATAAGGGTCCCGTATTTTGCCAATTGTCTACGGAATTCTAAAAAGGCATAAAAAATGATTTTCGTATTTTGAAACAATCTTCCGGTATTCATAGAATCAAAGAGTGAAACAAGCTATCGGTTTTATTGTTTCTAGTGAGATATGATAGATATTTCAAAGTATCTGTGAATAGGTTAGGATAGAAAATAAAGATATTTTCTATGTAAGTGTACATTGTCTTCTACCACACACAACCAATACTCGAGTGAATGGTCTAACGCAGACATGTGTGTGAGTCAAAAAGAAATAAATACGAGTATTTCAAAAAACGTTTCAATTTATTTTTCAAATTTCTCCAAATTGAATCTACTCTTCAAAAAAAAACTCTTATTATAATAATAATAATAATAAATCATTTATTTACCAAAGCATTACAGATTACAAAAGCTATAAGTAAAGTACATTTTGCAAATTCTATTCTAAGATCGCTTAGCACTTTGTCCAGTGTTATTTCAGGAGAGTTTCGCAAAGTTTTGGAATTACATAGTTTGATACAACAAACTACTTTTCATGGGACATTTAGAGGTATTTGGGGAAACGCTTTGCGGAAGTTCAGTTCATTTTAGACGCCTACTAGAAATTCATGTTCAGTGGTGCAAGCGCTATCGAGCTCATTATGAAAACCACTCGCTGAAAATAATTTTTGTACGAGTCATGAGAAATGGCATAACTTCTAGTTATTGTAAGTCGTGGTTATATCATTTAGATATTATGCTCAAGTTGATTGCGGGATATTTTTGAACCATGACCATATACATATATTAAAACAACGAATGTAGGGATATGAAATCGTCTTTTACAAATAATTTGTAATGAAGTCTTGCTTGTAGTTTCTTATACATTACTTGTGGTTACATGTGGCTTAACATCAGTCTTTAAGATGTCCGGATTGACCCAAAAAAATAACCGCATTCGAAGATAAAGGCTAGTCCAACAAATCTGTAGATTAGGTTATCTAGAAAAGGTCTTTGCCCAGCAGTAAAACAGTGTGAGCCAGTAATAACATTTAAAAAGTTAAGTCATGTATAATATGTATTTAAATTTGAATCTATGTATGTACCTTTAATATGTATTATATGTAATGTAATTAGCCAGGTTATATTTATTATGTGTCATTTATTTTATGTGCGTGCCGCGTAGTGTGCGTAGTCGTCATTTGCTGGTACCAGCGAAAAACCAGCGCCGCGCGTTCCGTTTGGTTAAAAAAAATTGTTGACGCAAGGCCCCGATAATCTTATGCACTTCTTGCACTGTGGACACTGTTAAAGTAGCAAATCGAGGATGTGACTTTAAAGATTTTATTTTTCCATTTCCTTTCTAAGTTGGTTAATTCGATTCACACAATTCGCAGGCTATCAAAAATAAAGCCCCTTTTCAATTGCGTTGCTCTGTTCTAATTTGTAAACTTCTAATTTCCGCTATTAGAAGGGATCTCTAGCAATAATACAATAATTTGGAACCGGTGACCCAAGTTCTACAGTTTGGCAAAGGACTCGTCAAGGAATATTAAGTTTTGCTATTGTTTTGAAATTAATGCGTGTCGGGGTTGTTTTTTATGCAAATGTTTATTTTGAGTTCGTATAGTATTCAAGGTTGTTCAAAGATTCTAATGGTAGAACTATTTTTGTAGTAGTACGAGTCTTTGCAGAGTCGCTTGGACAAGTACCCACCACATCTTTGCCAGTTATTCTACCGTCAAACAGGAGTGTGAAAACATCAACACTTTGTTGTGGAATGGTATAGAGATTATCATCTTATACCTCTGGATGAAGAGCGCTGTGCAGTGCTAAAGTCAAAGTACTTTATTCATAAATGTACAATTTACACGTCAATTAATAAAAAACAAAAGAAAGAGCATACAAATTGTATATAAAAGTTTGAAATGTCTACTTTACTGTATTATAATAATTATTGTACAGAAAACTGTCAAGCATTATACGAGTATAATATGGCTTTAATACAACTGTACTGACCCATGTCAAATTTATTTCTTAACATTTTTATGGGAACTTTGCCATCACTCTCTAAAAATTCGCTGTAACTATAAAAAGCTTGATTGATAAGCCAGCACTTTAATCTGTTTTTGAAGCTACCAAAACTAGGGGCCGATATAACTATTTTCAGAAGAGTGTTATAAACTTCCGGTCCCATAATGTGAGTCAACTTCTGTGACCTCGTGAGAGAGTGTGGAATAATATCCAACTTGTCAGCGTAATGCTTTGGCTAGGTAATGATTTGGACTCGTTGTGTTCCAATAGCTACGTGTCACTGTGATGTTATGGGCAGGCATGTTGCTAACCATCTGGCGTATATCCTGCTCGTCTCATCACTTCATATTATAAAAAAATCTAAAATGTACTTTTAATTGCACAATTAAAAAACTTAGCAAAAAGTTGTCAATCAAGTCATGATTGGCCGCTAGCAAATAATATAATCTAAAAATAATAAAATTACAAAAGCGTCAAAGAAGCATCATTGATACGCTACATTCTATATTAAAATCGGCATAATTTTTTACATGTAATGCTGAAAACTAAAGAGCTTTGTATAAAATAATACAAAGTTCTGAACACGAAAAATACAATATTAAAACAAAAATGTGGACACATTTCAACATCCCTCATTCCGACTGCGTCAGGTGTTTTAGTTTCAACTCGAAAGCTGGAAGCTTTCGCATTGTGCTCTCAAAATATATGGCAGCATTTAGAGTTGAAAACTAAACTAGAATCCTTGTTATCCATACGCCAACGAGCAAAAAATTCCAGAACAGTGGAGACACAGAGAGCTCTACCACCCGCGGCTTTTGTAATACGGTCAGCAAAACAAAGAGATAGGACAAATTGAGGTGAACCACATGACTTTATCAGCTGGGAGAGTAGCTGACTTTTTTGTAAGAAGGAGAAGAGGCAGTTTAAAGTGTGTAACTTAGATTGGAGGAAACGATTTTTAAAAATAGTTTTATTTACATTGATGTGTTGCAATTGACTTCAGGTGACCGCTACTAAACTGCCCACAAACCTTTGAGATAGCGTAGAACGACGTATGAACTACCCATCTAGCCTGAAGCTACTAACTGCACTTACGAATAGGCACTTATACGCGGAGCATGCCTAAAGTTACAAACTAGTAAACTAAACTAAAATAATAAACAAGTAAAGGTCAGTTCACACCGAGACGCGACGCGGCGCGACGCTGCGCGCACATTTTTCATAGAGCGACTCAGAATATACTTTATTCACTACACGAAAAGATACACATTACATTGTGAGAATTCAGATTACGTTGCACCACGCAGCACTGCGCCTCGAGGTGCCTCGCGGCGTAGCGCGACGTATCGTGACGCAGCGGTGCATCGCCGGTACGCGCGGTGTGCAAGAGCGGTACTGCGTCTCACGGTGCCGCGCGACGCCGCGAGGCGCAGCCTGAGGCCGCTGTGGCGACTTCTCTACTATTTCCGTTTAGACTTCGTTTAGAAATGATGCAGTTCGGTCGAGTGCTCGATTGAAAATATAATGATAGACTGGGATCTTGTTATAATCGGACTTCTTGCAGAAGAGGAAGAGGAAGAAGTTTACAAAAATAAAATTAAAAAGAAGACATCACACAGGCGCGGGCGGGGCCGCGCGGCGCCCGCGGCTAGTAGATACGTTCCGCTGCGCCTCGCTGCGCAGCGAGGCGTCGTCCTGCTACGATTTTAAGACGCGCCTCGCGACGTTGCGATGCTTCTCACGACGACGCGCGGCGTAGCGCGAAATCATTGGCCTCTTTGAGTATCGTCGCGTCGCGTCGCGTCTCGGTGTGAATTGACCCTAAGGCGGCACTTATTCATATGCCAAAGCGCAAACAACGCCCGTAACCTGATACCCTTTTTCCCGCCAAAATTGTAAACGCGAGTAGCGGCCTGTGTAGCGAGCGGCTACGGGAGTGCCCTGGCGAGGAAATGAAAATTTATATTAAATAATTATCTTTAAGTATATACTCATATATGTAAAACAAAGACTTATATCTAGTGCCACAACTTTTGAATATTCAATTTCAAAATGACTGCCCATTTTGTTTGCATTCAGGCCAGAATTTTAGACACTATTCTCAAAAGTATCCGCGTCTTAGATAAAGCTTAATAAAGATAAAGCACTATTTGTCTCATAAAAATATAAAGTTGTTTAATACATTTCTGTTTCTGAACAGTTGCTTACGTTATACCAAGATTTCGACACAGATTCGCTCCTTCCTCACGAAATACTGTTCGCACCTTTGGGATGGAGCGGCTAAGTATCAGCTGGGGACTCTGGATTCGATTGAGAAACGTGCCAAAAGGCTCATAGATAGGGAACTCTTGTACGCAAAAGTCTTAAAAGCCTTGATCATCGCCGCAAAATTGCTAGCTTATCAGTTGTTTATCGGATACACTTCGGAGAGTGCGCGACTGATCTGCATAATCTAATACCACCTTGCCCTTTCTTCTATCGGACTTCTCGTATCTCAAAAAGCAACGTCGTTTCATGGTTGATGTTCCAAAAACACGAAAGAAGAGATTTGAGTCCAGGTTCGTGATAAGAACGTCTAGGTTGTGGAATGCGATGCCTTAGTGGACTTACCTCGATAGTTACAATCTTGGTGTCTTCAAATCGAGAGTGAATCGGTTTCTTCTAGGTAACCACGCTCCGTCGTAGATCGCATCGTCGCTTAACATCAGGCGAGATGGTTGTTAAGTGCGAACCTATAGTAGCTAAAAAAAACATATTATCTAGATAGCAGTAGCACCCCGAAGTTTACCGGCGTAGTTCCCATTCACGTAATAATCGCGTGATAAAAAAAGCCTTTGTTTTCTTCCTTATTTCAGACTAATTTATCCCCATATCAATTTTCACTCGTTAGGTAAGAGTAAAGTACTTTTAGTTACAAAACTTAGTTAGTTAACTTACTTACTTACTTAGTTAACTTTTAGGCAGTGTTTGTTAAAAAAATAGTTACCTTTTACACATCTATCACACATCATTTTTTTGCAATCCACCACGCTGGCCCAGTGCGAGTTGGTGGATGACACAAGACATATCATGGGAAAGGCTTATGTCGACCTGTGAGGTACAATGCACTCATGATGATGATACTAACAGATGTAAAATAATTAAAGATATATTTATTTTAATAGATAAACCCACTCACACAAGCCCAGCTCAATTGTAGAATTGAGCTGGGCTAGTGTTAGTAGAATCCATAATAAAGCAGAAAAATCTCAATCATCAAAAACCGTAGTTATACTTCAGCAAGTAATCTTGTTTATAAACTTGGATTTATTTTTCTTTCTCATGAATGAAGTCTAAATAGAAGTTGGGCGCATTGGGCAGCACTGAAGTAATTTATATTCTGTCGGGGTAACGGGCAGGAACTTTTAACATAACATCTTGTTCTACTTCACAAACAAGCTTACTTACTGCTCCAATGATCCTCTTTAAAATATTTACACTGTTTTAATATCTCGTATTTTCCAGAAATATGATATTGCTATACGTATAAATAAAATTAAAGTGACTTTTTGTAATTACAAATACAAAAATCTTTATTGCTGTTTGCAGGTAAGATAAGGTGATAAAAAACATTTGAATAGTTGACCAATACAAACTGGCCTCTTCTTCTAGAGGCATGCAATATGTCTGGCAACACAGTTTCCATTGGTCTGAATTTATACAATGATAATAATAGTCAGCTGATAAAGTCTTCTTCTTCTTTTTTCATTTTTAGCTTTTAATCGGTTGTATCATATTAAATGCCATCTGATTCATCGTCTATTAATTTCTGGCTTCTTTCCAAATTAAGAGCTTTTCGCTGATTGCGTATGAAATTTCTTTAAGATATTAGCTGTACCCTGCCACGCTTCGCTGTGGCACATTGTGATGCAAAAATTAGATAAAAACAATCCTTGACGCGGATTATATATCATTGTAAAATTTCAGGTCGATCGGTGCAGAACTTTTTGAGTTTTTGAAGCGTACACAAACCAACGTAACATTTTTATCTATAGAGATATATACTTTTAGTTTTGTCCCTCTATTTGTATGCTTATTTGTTTCGGTTAATCTCTGATTTGGCTTGACGGATTTTAAAAGAACTTTTATTGGCAAAAATCTGATAATATTATAAAAAGGAACTTAAGACTACATAAATTAAAAAAAAATTAGTTTTGAAAACAAGGTGAAAATAATATGGACTAGGTTATTATTATTTATTGTAAAAAAATATAGCGATATAAAATTTTCCGGGTTACACAATATAAAATAGAGTGACGTAACGAGCAAAACGTGTGCCTTAGGAGCGAAGGCATAAATAATCTCTGGGTAATAACGAGACCAATACACTTCTAGCGGTGATTTGACTCTTCACGTCCAAAAGCTGCGTGACGCTGTGCTGCTACTGATGTGCTTTACATCAGGCACATGCCTTACTCTTTCTGTCGGATTATATCATAAAAAAGGCTTGTGCGTAATGGCGCTAACTTAAAAACGGCGAAGGAAAACAATATGTTTCTTGTTCGTAGAATCGCTCATGGCTAGGATAGCACTGGATCAGGGATACGGATTATGGACTTAACTCTCTCTTTGTGAGAGAAGCCCCGAGTCCCAGCAATGATGATGAAATATATATTTTAGTTGTCTGTTTTCGTTAAGTGGCAGTAACAGCAAGCATATGTATTATACTTCCACAAAGTGACTCGGCTTACAGTTCCAGCAGTTCAAAAGCAGTGTATTTTTTCAGTAGAGAAAATTGTAAGACATTTTAAGCATAATTGTCTTGGCTAAAAGTTTCGTTTAAAAACGTACTCGGCAGTACCAAAACGAACAGAACACAGCTACATTCGTTTCAATCACCACTTAATTGCCCAATATTTGACCGCATCTGTGGCTCGCGCATTGGCTTACTAAGTCACGATCGCAAGGGTATTTCGAAAAGATATGGAACCTACTACGAGTACCTACATGAAATCTTGTACTTTTGACGGAAACTGATAATGATATTGACCTAAATGCGCACGATGAAAGAAGATTTATTTACTATGAAAAACATGTTTATGGGTCTAGAACCTATTCATGACCCATAAACATAGGTCTAGTATCGGTTTCACTTATTCTTAAATATTTTCATTTATTTTAACTTGTGCAATAATGGATGAATCCATTCCTAGTCCCTGGACTTTATTTGTCAGCGATAGTGACTAAAAGTAAAATTTTGGATAGTTAGTAATTAAGTATATCGTCTTTTATATTACTTTTCGTAAATGTGGAATTGCTCCGGAAATTACATTTCGAAGATTTGTTTTTCAAAATATGTCTTCTTTGCCGTAAACTTTTAATCACTATTATTATACCTACTTCAATAGTATTATTATATAAATATATATAGATTCTTTTTCGCACTTAGTATTTTACACGCATTAAGTACTTTGGAAACCCGATAGCTGATACAATGCTTTTATAATGTCAAATATTTACTAATAATACATAGTAAAGTGCGAACAGTGATATTTGATTAAAGTTTGTTACTAAAATGTCCAGACAAAATTTTGTAACTGACCCAAATCGAATATGTTTCGAATTGTTTCATCATCATCATCATCCACAGCCTTCTCTATCCCACTGCTAGGTATAGGCCTCTCTTTATAGGCCCCATGCCATCTTCCTCGGTCCTGTGCTAATCGAATTGTTTAATATACTTTTTTTTTCTCCTGGTTACGTCCTGCCTTTTTGGATTTATAATAGTTATGTACTTGACTGTCATCTTACCTGTTGTTAATCGATGATGCGGTCTACGATGAACCGCGCTTATCTAAAAAACCCGCACCCTTACGCTGAGCTATCCCAGTATCGGACGACGATCGGTGCATTTAAAAATTTAAACAGGTATTTAAATTTGACGTTGTGAAAAACTACACGTAGTTTCCGTGTACCTACAATTCCGTGTACCTACCTACCTACTACTTATAATTCTGTATAAAATTTAATATATTTATTTCCTCATGATTGGCTAAAAGATTCATGTTATTGTGAATTTTGTAAATCAATAAATGTTTCACTTTATTTATTTTCATTCCATACATTATTAATACATTAGCATTAATTTATTTTGCAGTGGCTTTGTGGTAATTATTGTCAATTCGGGAACATTGTTTCAAAGAAAGTTTTAATTTGTTTTTGGATCAGCGTAAAAGCCTCTCGGATTGTCTTGAGTGGATTTACTTTTCGTTTTGGTTTGCAAGTGATATCGATAAGAAATATAACGCCGAATTTCAGTACTTATGCTTTTCGAACTTCAATATCATTTTATAGACAACGATTACACTTTTTGGTTATTTATTTATTTATTCATTAACTACTTGTCACACTTATAGACATGCCAACACGTGTGACAAGCCATAAATTACAATTATTAAAATATTTCTTAACTAAATAAAAAGTACAAAACTTTAAATTTAAAAATATGATAGTTTTACAAAATAAATTTATGAACAAAAATAAAAATTGATAAATTGAGCAGAAACAAAAATCAGACTAATAATAATATCTATATATAATAAAAAACAACTCTGTCAAATAATAAACAAATCAATAAACAACAAGTAACTTAATGTCAAAAAGGAAAAAGTATACATACTAACGACAATATCAAAAGAATTAAACGTCAAATTGGAAAACATATATAATAATCACAATATCAATAAATAACAGGGTTGAAAATACGCCCGACAACCGGTACTCCTGTGCAATATCAAGCGTAAATATCTACATGGCACTGATCAGTAAATTATTAGGCGCATGTATTTTTCGTCTCGTCACTCTATTTTGTAAAACAAACTGTATTGAATATACCAGCGAACCGAATATAACTTATTAGAGTTAACAACAAAAGATTGCTACTACAAATATTGTCACTGCAAAAATTTGCTAACGCCAAAACCTATTGCTACATGTACAGAAAAATCTCATAAAACCAATCAAAATAGTTTCGCAATCCGACAGAAAGTAGAGTTCTAAAAGTGGATTACCGCAGGCTCAAAGTGATATCTCGTCAAAGGCTGCCCGATCGGTATTAATAAAAAGTTAATCGCGCGTGGAACCGCGCACTGACCGGGAACAAAAATGGAACACTTCGGAGGGAATCCAATATTTCTATTAAAAGGAAGACGAGATGGTGATAGTATAGAGCTTCATGACTCATCAGTTACTAAATTCTACAGCGCTATTGTGATGAAAAGAAAAATCAATAAATAATTAACACACATTTGTTTTTTTGAAGTGAAAATTACTTCTTTTGGCGAGTCATAGTGTGCTATGAATTGAATTCTAGCGTCACGCTCGGGAATGATAAGAAATCTTCGCATAAACTCGGGACTATGCCCAGCTCATGGCCACGCCCTCCGGTTTCACCCGCGTAGTTTCCAAAGTAAGAGCTATCTTAATTGAAATAATATTGCTAAATTTTGAGTTATAAGTTTTCACTTCTATCGCCAGTTCCTGTGACTGCCAATATTTTTTATAATATTGAATGACAGGACGAGCAGGATGTGCGTCTGATGGTAAGCAACATGCCTGCCCAAATAGTAAGGCGGTTCCGTCTTAGGCGTTGTGAAATGTTTAAATCTATACTTATAATAAAACTGTAACGGGTCGAATTCTGTACATTGAAGATATTTTGAAAAATTTTTTTTGGGCACTCCATAGTCGATACTGATGGCGAAACTGCATTTTTTTTCTTTCATGTCTGTCTGTCTGTCTGTCTGTCTGTCTGTCTTTCTGTATAGGGATCACGCATCACGCCGAAACTACTGATTCAATTCAGCTGAAACTTGGCATGATTGTAGTTTATACTAAGGACATTGCTGTAGGCTACTTTTGATCCCCAAATTCTGGTCGGTTTTCTTGCGGGAGGGGGTGAAAGTCAGAATGTGTATTTGGTTGTAACTCATGTTTGCGTTGTTTAATTTCATTAATTCTTTTTTTGTTAGAAAGAAGACATTTTTTATATTGTCCCGTCAAAATTTGAACAATATCGGTCTGTTGGTTCGGAAATTACACAAACATTAAATAATAACGACACGCGTGGCGCGTTCGGTACATACTAACTTCTAAGTATTCTGTGTATCACAGACGATCCACAGAATATCTAGATTCTAGAAAGTGCCCACGTGATCGCGTCGCGTCGTCTTGGATGACAAAATAATTGTCAAAAATATATTTTTGTGTGGAAAAACAAACATCATTCGGTTATAATCACAGACTAAGTAGAGATATACACTAATCGACTTCAAACAAGGAGGATGTTCTCAATCGGGTTGCATGTTTTTTTTATTTGGTTTTATTTTACGCGATAACTCCGCTAATTGTTAGTTGATTTTGATAATTCCTTTTTTGGTTTGGTAGAAAATACTTCAGAGGTGATCTTAGATATCGAAAACAGTGAGGTAGTTTTTCAAATATCAACAAAAAACTAAAATCAGCTTAGATTTATCTGTACGACATAGTTATACCTTCTTATAAAATTTAGTCGAATGACAGAATTAAATTACCTGTCATTGAAGTAGATTTTTGTTATTTTGGAGAAAACATATCAGCATAATAAGTAGCAGCATAAACAACCCATTAAATGTTCCCACTGCTGGGCGTCGGGGCCTTTTCTCGCAGAGAGAGACAAGGCTATAATCCACCACGCTGGCCCAGTGTCGGTTGGTGGAACATATGACTTAGAACTTAGATTATAGGTAGATTTCGGTTACTTCACGGTGTTTTCCTTCACCGTTTTAATTACCGGCATTACGAACATGACTCTGAAAAGATAGTGGTGCGCGTGGTTTTGAACCCTGGGTCTCCGGATCGACAATCGCCGTTCTCGCGACTAGGTCAGCTGTAACTTACTAGACCAGCCGTAACTTATTAGAAAACGTATTATTTCAATCCAAATACTGTTTAAAATTTAAAGGTAGTGTTCAACAAGCTTCGGTGACCGAAGCAGACCGTTGTTAGGGTTCCGTACACAAAGGGTAAAAACGGGACCCTATTACTGAGACTTCGCTATCCGTCCGTCCGTCTGTCACCAGGCTGTATCTCAAGAACGGCGATAGCTAGACAGATGAAATTTTCGCAGATGATGTATTTCTATTGCCGCTTTAACAAAAACTACTAAAAATAAAATAAATATTTAAGAGGTGTTGTATGGGTGCATACAACAAACTCGATTTTTTACCGTTTCTTGCTCGATACTAATAATAACGTGCCCGTCACAGGTAGACGCTTTAACTATTCACTTACGTTGGAACGGCTGAATGTATCGAGTTAAAATTAAAGACACATTCTTGGTTTAGCTTAAGTAATACATAGAGTACTTATACATAGGCAATGATTAGCCTATGTGCTCTTCCAGACTGTAATAATAATTCTATTTCAATTTCAACCCGATCACTTGATACGTTCCGCCATGATTAAGTAACAAACATCCAAACAGTGACATTCATAATATTTACAGGACAACGTTGGAACGGTAGAACATATTTGGATGGAATTCGAAACACACGTAGTTTGAACTCAGAAATAGCAAATCGGTTACTTATAGGTTACTGTGACGTAGGAAAAACTAAGCGAATTTGGTAGAAAATTGAAACAGAGATAACTCATAGTCTGAAATACCACATTTATGTATTTATTACCTATCAACCTGAAAAAAAGCATGGGCCCTAAGGAAACAAATATTAACTATCACGTCAAAACGGCACAACGATATGGGTTGACATACGAAACACATATAGTTTAGAGTCTAAAATTTCACATGGGCTAATAAGTCTACATTTTCATTTAACTCCATATTAATATAAGCATATATTTTCGTAAGGAACTTGATGTGATGGTAAGGTACGAAAACATAAAATTAAAAACATATTTGAAACTAAATTTGATTTGGTAAAATTTGAAACATATTCTTGGCTTAGCTTAAGTAACACATAGGGACATATAGATAAGTAACTATACATAGGCAATGTTTGGCCTATGTGTTCTTCCAGACTATAATCTAATTGTATTTCAAATTTCAGCCCGATCACTTGATACGTTCCGCCATGATTAAGTAACAAACATCCAAACATTGACATTCATAATATTTACAGTTACAGGACAACGTTGGAACGGCTGAACATATTTGGAAGGAATTCGAAACACACGTAGTTTGTAATCAGAAATAGCAAATCGGTTACTGTGACGTCGGAAAGACTAAGCAAATTTGGTAGAAAATTGAAACAGATAACTTATAGTCTGAAATACCACACATAGTTTAGAGTCTAAAATTTCACATGGGGTTTAAGTCTATATTTTCGTTTAACTCCATATTAATCTATAATAAGTATATATTTTTGTAAGGAACTTGATGTGATGGTAAGGTAAAAGCCAAAAATGAAAAATATATGCACCCGTTTTGGCGTAGATAATATAGGTGATTTGCGTTCACAGTCAAAATAACAAGCAACGTAATATTCTCATTAGACGGCGCTGATGCCAGTTTAAATCTAAAAGCACTAAAGGCCATTTAAATCGATGTTTTGCTATTGTGGTATGTATTTTTTCTTTCATCACTAGATGGCGTTACTGGTATTCTAAATTGTACTAATAAGTTTTTGCTGCTAAAAGGATTATGAAGCCGAATTTGGATTCTTTCGTTCTTGATTTTTTTCTGTGTTACCTACAATTAAATTCATACATTAACATTTCACTAGGACTTGGCTTAGATTTACGGGATCAACTTGCTTGAATATCATTAAAACTCAAAATTTTAATTATTTTGATTCCACACAGGCTTCGTTCAAAATTTTACGCCGGCGAAGTCGCGGGTAACAGCTAGAAAACAGCTTGCGGATAAAAAGAAATAGGTAAGTAGGTATCAGATCACGCACATTAGCTTCAGACTTTTCATAATGTATCCTATAAAAATCCTACAAACTTAGCACTTGCGGCTATTTTCGATACTATGAAACCTTACTAAGTATGTTTGATTTTGTTTAAAAAAAGAAAAATAAAGATGATAAAATTAAATATTAAAATTTTTGTGTGGAAAAACAAATTCACTCAAACTCAACGGTTTTTCAATGACTACTTATCCAAATATTTGACGTACGATACTTCCAATTAAGGTATAAGTCAGTAACATCTGCTTACGCGAACGAAGTAGCGGGTTCAGCTAGTTGAAATATAAAAACACTGGTTTGATCGTAGATAAATACTAAATTAATTGACAAACTTCACGTATTACAACATTATAATTATTACAGTTAATTTATTTTTCCTTAGAATGCGTTGTATAGGTACTAAACATTCATCACAAGAACAAAATTAAAAATTTTGATTAACCCCGACTACCTCAGATTTGTTATCTGTACAACATTCTACTAGTCAAGCCCTTTCATTTGATACCCATATTGAGTCAGGTTGTGAAGAAATATTTTGTCCGCCATTTTGTAGCGGCGGCCATCTTGAATGGATATTAACCAAACATAGCTAAGAACATCCGCACGGATATTAACTTGCAAATAAAAAAACCCGCATCGAAATCGACCCATCCATTTGAGCTCTACGGTGCCACAGACAGACACACACACAGACAGACAGACAGACAGACATACAGACAGACAGACAGACAGACATCGACGTCAAACTTATAACACCCCTTTTTTTGGTTGGGGTTAAAAACGAAAACGTTGTTACGCTTGTAGTTATTAGTAATCAATTTTGTAAACGTAGGATCGTAATTGCAGGCGAAAATAGAAAAGATTTTTTGTGATTTTAATTGACGGGACAAACAACCCATTTTTTTTTAATAATTTTGAGTGACGAGACGATCTGGACATGTGCTTGATGGTAAGCAAAATGCCAGCCACATAACAGCACAGTGACATGCAGCTATTGGAACATGAAGAGTCCAAATAATTACCTAGCACTGCACTGCGCTCGTCACCCAGAGATCTAAGATATTATATCTCTAAGCCCTGTAATTTCTCTGGTAATATTGCCCTTCCAACCGGAACACAGTTATGTTTTCACATTACTGCTTGGCGGTAGAATAACTGGCAAAGTATGTATTTATGCCTGATAGAGTATAATGCAGCTATTGGAACATGAGGAGTTCAAGTCATCTAGCACTGAACTAAAATCGTCACCCAGAGATATGAGATAATTTATATCTACGCCATGTTGTTTCTTGAAAACATTACCCACTTTGAGGACGTTTGTGTCATCTATTAGCTAGTACGAGGTCAACGTAGTTACAGCTCTTCCTTCCTTGTGAGTAAAAGTAGTGACTTCTAGCTGTGAGAACATAACGTTGGTCTAACTATTTATGTATTAAACATAAGTCCAGTTCACGTCATTGCTTTCAAACTTAAAGCTAATTTTTCAAAACAATAACATTGACGTGATCCTGATATATATTAGTAAGGGTATGTAGTGAACAGTATAACCCTTATAGTTTTCTTATAGGTAGGAAACCTTTATAGTTTCAATCAATCGATCAATCTTAATCTGAATAAAACAAGTATTTTAAACATTATGAGTCAATATTTAATTAATTTTCTAAGGCTATTAGATATTTAGATAGATAGAAAGCTATTTCATCATTGTCACACAAAAAAAAACAGTAAAACACTTGTGAAAAAGTGCCACAAATAGCGGGCATATTACTGAGTCAATCACTTCCAGGTAACCAGCTTAAAGCTATTTAACAAGCATTGGAATCCACTCTAGGCCAACCTGTTTCGTGGGTACCAGATATTCATTATATAATTTGAAAGACATGAAACATTAGTGGAAAGTGAGAAATAAAGATATTAACTATCAAGGTAAAATTTACTTTAAAAACCGGGTCTTTTAAATTCATGAATTCATCTTTTCCCATTTCAAAAAGTAAACAAAATTCCCGAAAACCTATCTTGTATCTCTCGTCAAAGCAAAATGTGCAAGGATGAAGACTGCATGAGAAAATTCAAAACAATATGCACAAAAAATCCAAGTGCCACGCCAAAGCTCTTTTTTAAGTTTCAGAGCGGTGTTCGTTATCTTTTTTTTAACCAACTACAAAAACGATAAAGTTTTCTATACAGCTGTGTGTTTTTTGTGTATAAGCTGTTATTGGTTTTGTATGTAGGTTATGTTTTATTAAATCTTTCCGCCAATTATGAATCGCTCCTGATGTTAATTTTTTTCGAAACAAAATTTAATAAATACAAAAATGTGTGAAAGTTATTTTACCAAAAATATATACATATAAAGCAAAACTTTTCAGAATGATAAAATTTTGAAAACATGTTATTTTTCGGACTCAATAAAATTAGAATAGTTCGTAAGATAATTTATGTTAAATCACAAACAGCCACACCTCACAAACATGAAAATTATAAAACATATGAGTATTTGAGTTTGTAAGTTGATAAATGTAAAATTATCGAACTGATTTAAAAGTATTATTACAGTTTAAGGATATTTCACTGAAAAATAATGAAACTAAATATTTGAAAATCGCTTTAATGCATAAAATTTTCTTAATTTAAATAAACATAGTTAGCGTACATTCCAAAACGGGAAAGTCGTTTATTAGGTACTCATTAGTCAGAAAACCCAAGATTTGGAATTATGTAAGATAAATTAACTCCTTCATAAAGGCTTGGAAACGTTTATCTTATTGAGGTAGGTACGGGTATTGGAACGGTAACTTTAATTTTAAAGAGAAATTATGACTATTATTATCTCAAAACTGCTGGCAATGGCTATGGTATCTGGTATCTAGAACTGATCATTGCAGAATTAATATTTGATTTGATATTATTTTATAAATTCTATTCCATGACTTGATTCAATATTATTTTTAAAAATTCTACTTTATGACAACTGTATCTTCATTTAACTAAACGCTTGCATAAGCTTGAATCTCTGGGTGACGAGCACAGAGCGGTGCCAGGTTGTGATTTGAACTCTTCAAGTTCAAATACCTGCGTGGCACTGTGATGTTACGAGCCGGTATGTTGTTTTCCATCAGGCGCATGGCTTACTTGTCCCTTTACTCTAAAGACTCTATACTGTAACACAATAATTGAGGCGATAATTATCGCTAATGTTAATAAAAGTCCTGCATTAGTAATTTCAACAGCAAAGAAAATTATCTCCACGTAGCAACGGCGTGATAACCAAACACTGTTGTACTTCCTCGAAATCAATGTCCAGATCATCGTTATCATTACCGAGTGTGATTCACAAAACATAAAATCTATTACAAACAATACAAACTAATTAAATAGCACCAAACTGTGTATTCTGCAATCACATGACTGTTTCACAGCTCAGTGCGTAAGATATTGTTTGAACAAACCTGCGCGTGAAACATATTTTAGATTTTGCCAACAATTCGTCGTCATTTGTGTATCCATACAATCTTTGATGCATATGTTTTTATTAGATTTGATCGTTTTGTTTTATTTACTTTCATTACGTAGGGAGAATGTGAGTCAGCTGATGGCAGGGGGCAAACAATGCATTTTTGTAAGTCATGGACTACTAAGAAAATTGTTAGTTAACTAAATAAAATGTTTTTTTCTTATGATAGTCAATTCCTCTTGATGTATGTTTGTGAGTTAAATTGAAAGTATAATTTGGTATTACCGATTCACCGATCGATTTATCGACACACATCAGTCATCATAAACATACTCGTAAGTACCTACGAACTAAATTTCTCAAAATGCGAACTTTTCGTTTGCGACACATGTCCAGATAAAGATTCGATAATACAGAAATTTAATGATCTGGCCCCCAACATCAAATCAGTTGACAAACATTCCTTGCGCCTCCTGGGTTCACCGATATTAGATGAGTCGTTTACACCTTTTGTCGAGGAAAAAATTCAAAATTTTACGAGAGCCTCCGATAGGCTACTCAAAGTAAATATATATGGCGTTTACAATTATTCGGCATTGTCTCTTTGTTCCGAAATTTATGTACGCTTTACGATGTAGTCCACTGTGGAAACATGGTGAGCTCCTTTGGAGCTTAGACAATGTCGTAAAGGAATCTTTAATATCGGTGTTGAATGTGGACCTGAGTGGGAGGGCATGGTCACAAGCCTCACTACCCATAAGGTTGGGAGGCCTAGGGGTCCGCCAAATTTCAAGTGTAGCTTTACCGGCATTCTTGTCCTCAGTTCATAGTACTCAAAATCTAATCGAAAAAATTCTCGCACCCTCATTAGGCCATTCGGATGTAGTAGTAGCTAATTTGTGCGAGGCTAAGAATGCTTGGAGGCTGGCTTGTCCAAACAACGATTTCCCCAGATGTCTGTCATCTCAGAGACAGTGGGATCGACCGATCTGCGATCTAGCACTCGATACGTGTCCTAGTATCGCGGATCGTGCTCGTATCCTTGCTGTGTCTGTGTGGGAATCGGGCCTTTGGTTACAAGCTTTGCCATCTTTCAATACCGGTAGCCTATTAGATCCAACTGCATTTCGTCTAGCTGTTAGCTTGCGCTTGGGTGCCAGGTGCTATGAAGCCCATCGCTGCCATTGTGGTACTGCCGTCGACCAACTCGGTCACTATGGTCTCTCTTGCTCGAAAAGCGCGGGTCGTATTGGCCGCCACGCCTGCCTGAACGACATCATACGCCGGGCTTTTTCCACCGCCAATGTCCCAGCCATACTCGAACCGAGTGGTCTTGCGCGTGACGATGGCAAAAGACCTGACGGCATGACTGTTGTGCCTTGGAAGTTGGGTCGGCCTTAGTATGGGACGCAACTTGCGTCGATACTCTGGCACCATCACATCTTCCAGAGACACATAGTAGGGCCGGTGCAGCGGCTAATTCAGCTGAGCGACTCAAACGGCGCAAATATGCAACCCTCGGAAGTGGTTACATATTTGAGCCCTTTGGGGTTGAGACATTGGGACCGTGGGGGCCGGGAGCTCACCTCATTTTCAAAAGCCTATCCGAGCGCTTGGTCGACGCGACGCGTGACCAAAATGCTGGCGTTTATTTGGCCCAACGCATAAGCATTGCCATTCAGCGTGGTAATGCCGCCAGCATGCTGGGTACGCTTCCGATTGGTAGTGGGCTTGAACATCTTGATTATCTATAGACCTACAGTGGTCTATAGATAATTCAGGTGTGCTTAGTGTAAGTAGTTAGTTAGGTTTGTAGTGTAGTGTATGTAGTTCTCATTGTATTTTAGTTTTGTTAATAAAGGCTCTGCCCAGATAAAAAAAAGTACCTACGCGAATATTTTGTAGTGGTAGGACATCTAGGACATTTACGGAATCCGCCTGGGGAAGTAGGTACCACGCTTTTATCAGTTATTCTGTTGCTAAGCAGTAAAACATTGCTGACTTTTGGTTTGAAGGCTAATGCTGCCAGAAAAGTTACAGGCCAAAGCGTGTTATTAATTTTATTTCTCCGAGCAATGATGGTGCAGTATTACGCAATTATTCGTAAGCTTCATGTCCAAGTAATAGCGTGGGATTGCGCCAATATGGGCAAACGTATTTCTTACTATTTTGCGAACGTCTTTCTCGTTTTAACACTATCTAATATAAAATAAATAAAACGTGTTGTGAAGTTATTCATCATTTAAGCAGTAAGTAACTCTGTAATTTTGATGAAAACGTGGAAACTTGAGTGTTTCCTGTAGAAGAGTTAAAAACGAAATTCTATTACAGTTTTTAGTTAGTAGTTTTTTAGTTTGGTATATTGTTTAGCTGTTTAAGTAATATCACTTACAGTAAATCCTATAACAGCCTATTACTTCACTTAAAGTTTAGACGAAAGTTTGAAAAATCTCTCTTATTTCCAAAATTTTTAGGACTATTTTATATCTTTAATTTCTTTTAAGATTAATAGGTACATTTATGGAAAGTTTGTTGAATTGACTAATTAATTTTATATTATTTTGATACGAGAACCTCGACTACATTTTATGCAAATAGACTTATATGTACAAGTATTTTTGCTCGCTTCATTCAAATAATGTACAACCGTACAGAATACGAAACCTTACTTTCGAGACAAGATTAAGCCTTTTGTCCTTTATTCTAATCTCCCAAAGAGCTAGCGACTTCATCCACCGTAGCACAGTCTATTAGCTAAACGCCGAGGTTGCGAGGTAATTTTAATTTAGAGCAAACATTACGTCATATCTCTGGCTTGAGACGCTGGAAAAACTCCAGAAAATCCAAACGGTGACACACCCTCACATTTAGCTAATGAGCTACGGATTCAAGGATTAGCCTTTAATATTCCTGTTGAAGATATTCCGAGAAAATGCTCTTATATTTTCCTTTCTTTCCAAAACTTGAGATAAGTCCTTTTCATCAGAAGCAACTTGAGATTAAACCTTCGCATTGATGCTATGCTTTTGTTCGATAAAACTTATGAGAAACATTTTCCTTGATGGCCGTTTGTTAACAAGACACAATGTATTTATAACTGGCAGATTCCACGTTTATTTAGACATGTTTTCTCTGCTTATATCAAAATCAAACACCAAGCCACATAGTATTTAAGCAAATAATAGGTATTCGTTAAAAAACATTTTTTTTACCAAATATAAACTCACACTGAACATTCGCTTAGCCTCATGTAAGATAATGTATTGCAACAAATTATCCATTACGCTTTTCCATATAATTTGATATAAAATCTCAAATGATTGTTGTCATTGTCTGTCTTTATTTAATTTGCTGCACGAAAAAGATTATGAAAACAAATTGAACCATGACTCGAGAAGGAAAGAGGAAGAAAACTGACGCACTATTGAGACACGCAAAGTACATAGAAGACACACTGTCACGTCCGGTGTCACAATTAACATAAACAAAAAACGCGCTTGGGCATGATCCGAGGTTGGTATTATTATTCAGAACTACGGAGTGTGAGATATGCCGGCTACATGTAATCTTAAAAAAACAGTGGCACTTCTGCAGTTCCAACATAATGTCGATAGTATTATAGCTTTCTGACTCCTATGGTGCAAGCTTTGCTTAGTCTGGGGTCGCGACTAATTCCGCGAGTCAAATTGTTATTCCACACCAAAATGCTTATTTATCTATGTACGTACGTACATACATAATACTTTTGCACAGCGGTATCGGTAACTATAACATTGCCGAGACTTCAATTGTATTTTATCATCTGAAAAAATTCCAACGCTTCTAAACAAGCTTTTATTTCATAAACTATTTTCGTACAAAAAATTAAACCGACTTCAAAACCACAAATAGGCACTCAAAAGCGAAAAATAAACTAAAATCATTATTATAAGCGCTACTCACTCATCTATTTGAAGTCGGTGCCAGCCAAATCTAACAGGTATAGGATAGATACTACTTACCTGTGCCTACATTGCATCAATCTACTAACTTTTTGACCTGACTGGCACCGACTTCAAATAGATGAGGGAGTAGCGCTTATAATAATGATTTTAGTTTATTTTTCGCTTTTGAGTGCCTATTTGTGGTTTTGAAGTCGGTTTAATTTTTTGTACGAAAATAGTTTATTTTACTCTTTTTAGTGTACATAAACAAAATTAAAAATTTTGATTAAACCCCGACTACCTTGGATTTGTTATCTGTACAACATTCTACTAGTCAAGCCCTTTCATTTGATACCCAAATTGAGGTAGGTTGTGAAGAAATATTTTGTCCGCCATTTTATGGAGGCGGCCATCTTGAATCGACATTAACTAGACATAGCTAAGAACATTTGCTATGGTATTAACCTTTGGTATTAACCTTGAAATTAAAGAAACCGCATCGAAATCGGCCCATCTGTTTGAGTTCTACTACGGTGCCACAGCAGACAGACAGACATCGACGTCACTTATAACACCCCTTTTTTTGGTCGGGGGTTAAAAACAAGTTTTTATTAAAGCATTTACACAATTTTGTATTGACAGGGTCGAGATTCATAACTTTTGTGAAATCTACAATTCGTCAATTCTACGTCATCCAGATAATTGTGCGCAAATTTTCAGTTTTTGGTTCATATTTCAAAAACCACTTGACCGATTTCGAAAAGATTTATATGGAACTATTCGGGAAGCATACCCATCTAGAACACAAAAAGAAATTTTAAAATCGGTTCAGAGGTTCTCGAGAAATCAGGTAACATACATAAAAAAAAAACATAGGGGTCGAATTGATAACCTCCTCCTTTTTTTGGAAGTCGGTTAAAAAACCACAAATAAATAGATAAATTATACATCTTTCACAGTGAGATCTTTGTATTACATACTGACTAGAACGTGCAATTTCATTATCGGGCTTTTTGAAATTCCTAATTGGATTTTACTCGACATCTCGTCTGATGTTAAGCGGCAATAAAGTCTTTGATGGCACGTGTCCATCTAGAAGAGATAGATTCACTTTCGAAATTTTGACACCAAGATTGTTACCATCGGCAAAAAACCACTTATGTAGGAGACGCATTCAACGTCATATATAATAACGTCAAATTCCTAGACGTTATTATTTAGTAAGTGGAGACAAACCTCCTCCTTCGAGACGTTGGAACGTCAACCATGATACCATGTAGCTTGTTCGAGCTACAAGCAGTCCGAAAGAAAAATGACCGAAATGGTAATATATATATATTGTAGTTCAGTATAAAAAATATGTATAAAAAATATAATCGATTATAAATAAGTAAAATAGACGTCACATTGCATATAAATGTGGCAGTGGTAGTCTAGTAGCTAGAATTAGCGATTTACAATCATGTGGTCGTAGATTCGAATCCTATATGTAGATACTTGGATACAGAATAAGTTAGTTAATAGATCAGGGGTTTCCGCACGGTTCCTTTCTACCCATCGTAATTAGTGACGTGCAAATTAGCTGGTAACATAATTATGTACCGCGACAAAAGTATGATACTTCCACAAGAGCGATCAGATCCGTGCTCGCGGTGTAAAGCGTTTGTTCTAACTCGATGTACGAGTTTCACATTGGCATTTGAATATTGACCACTAGCTTTAATAGTGAACAAAAATGAAGTAAAGAAACAGGTATGTTTCAAGAATCGATTTCAACTTTAAGCGTCATTTGGGCAACCGTGGTTGAATATGGACTTGAGTATCCTTACGAGAGAAGACACAATCCCTTAACAAGCTTATGCATGTCTAAAGTTCCCAATGGTTGGAATATTTAGTGGACATCTTAAGCATGTCTAAAGTCACGTTCACAAAACCATTTATAAAGATTTATTGAATCACAAACATGAGTTTTCTCAACACAAAAACTGGGTAGTTCTTCCCATGTAATTTCCAAGAACTCTGATCAATCGAATACCTAGAATTCTTATGCAGTAGCGGTTTGATGCAAAAACGGACGCCTACTCGGGATTTGCGGGGCAAAGTAAGTAATCTAGATTTAGGGAACTCGTGTTAATAAGCAATTTCGCTGAACGCAAGCCGAGATGCTTGATAAGACACGCGTGCGCTCTCTCCCACTTAAATGGGCTAAAATCGACGTAATATTAATAAAAGGTTTGTTCGGTAGAGTATCCCCATAAAGGTAATTATCGACAGTGTATCGCTTTGTTTATACATTGTCTTGAACATGGGTCTTCTTGTTATGAAGAGGGTTGAATATACACGCTGTTTCGAAACTTCCTTTCAAGTGAGTGCGGACTATGTTGTATCAATTTGAATCTTGTACCTATTGGTCCCAACCAAAAATTTATATATATAAAAATGTTATGTTGGTTTGTGTACGCTTCAAAAACACAAAAAGTTCTGCACCGATCGAGCTGAAATTTTACAGTGATATATAATCCGCATCAACGATTGTTTTTATATAATTTGTGCATCACAATGTGCCACAGAGAAGCGTGGCAGGGTACAGCTAGTATGAAATAAATTAATTTGAGTTGATTAAGTGATGTTAGTACAATGTAGAAAATGGGCAGTTAATCTTACTAATTTTATAAATGCGAAAGTGGATGCTTATTGCTCAATCACGTCGGAACGTCTGAAGGCATCGGGTTGATATTTGGAATATATTTAGATTATAGTATGGAATAACATATAGGCGGGCTACTTTTTATTCCTGAAATATAACGGGGATGGGAACAAAGCGGGTAATACCTACTATGGGACACTACTAGTATCACATATTTAGGCTCTGGCCTAATCATACATTTGCAAATTTCATATTATTTAGTTGAGAGTTATTGTAGTGTTGGTTACTCTTTCTAGATGCCACCTGGGTTTGTACCTACTATGACTTTGACGGTCGCTCTACCGCTATACTGTATTATTACCGTGTTCCTATTTGAAAAACAATTGTACCTCTCTTACTTCTTCTATTACTTCGTTCTGGTTTGAAGGGCAATGTTTCCAGACAAATTACTGGGGTAAGAGATAAAACACCTTATATCTGCGAGTGACGAGCGCAGTGCAGTGCTAGGTAATGATTTGGAATCTTCATGTTCAACTAGCTGCATGTCACTATGCTGTTATGGGGAGGCATGTTGCTTACCATCAGGCACATGTCCTATTCGTTTTGTCACTCTTTACTATAAACAAATAAAATACTAACATGTGCAGCATGCACACATCATGTGCATAATTTCATTTTCCCGATGTTTTCCTATACCATTAACTGACAACTGAACTGAACTGAACTGACTGAGATGACAAAGCTGTACTGCACTAGGAAAAATTCGTCCAACACCGCGTCTACTACATAATTATGTCTATTTGTACAACAAACTTGTACATTTACACTTGGAGAAATACTCAGAAGCGGAATTCAAACCTCTCAATTGTGAATAACTCATTCTAGCCACTAGGGTACTACTATCTTTATATAATTTTTTATCTATAATTTATCGTTTCATAAATTAACTATAAACACAAAATTTATATAATTTAGCAACACAATAAGCAAATCCTTCAGGCCTTTCATTGTCTACAACGATTGTCACACTTCATGAAGCATGAGTTAACTTCCTCTATGTATTCTACTTGTCGAAGAAAAACTAATCTTGACAGATAAAAGCCGAAACATCTGCGCCTCTCCATAAGACAAAGCAAACAATCGACAAAATGAGAAAGTTTCGTCTGACCTTCAGCACTCTCTTAATCAAGGAAGTCTTTTGTAGCAGATGACAATACAATGAAAACTTCATAACACACCGTCTCTTTATAAGTATGTAATACGCTTAGTGGCCCCGACGAAAAACCGAAAAGAAAAAAAAATGGCGGTCATAGGAACTGCAGATAGATGTGAAAACTTACTAAAACTCAGAATTTTATAGCTTACTTTGGAAACGGATGATGCTGACTAGGATGTTGATGCATTTCTAGATGGACAATGGGAAGTGCTGACGCATTTCCAGATAGCCAATGGTCATGGTCCCGAGTTTACCCGAAGATTTTTATCGTTCCAGCGTGACGCTAGAATTCAATTCACAGCCCACGAAAAATCTGTCTGTGGCGCGCCAAAAAAAAGTTATCACTTCGAAAATCGAAAAACACGCTCCATCGTAGACCGCAATCCCGCTTAATATCAGGCGAGATGGCAGTCAACGAAAACATATAAATGTTATAAAAAGCTTCTACTAATAAAAAGGTGACTCTTTTTGCGATGATCCTACGCAAGACGTTTATATCATTTATTTAGTTACCATAGCAAAAGTTTATTTATTATGTTATATTAATTTTAAGTATTTATTTCGCACATCCTGTTCAAAACATTATACTGGCAGCTGTCTACGTAGTCAGTATGCAGATATCCGGCCTGTGTTTGTTGGAGTCACGTTGGAGTAGATGGGGGGATGTCGTTTTTTTGTTTCTCCATTTCGCATACTTTATGTATAAAGTTCATTATTATATTTTATTGGTAAACATTCTTAATTATTATTTTTAATTTACATATAGTATTTATACATATTTGCCCACGTATTATTTTAGAGTATATTCTATTTAGTTTTGAGTTTGAATTTGAGTTCATCGCGAGACCTTCAGTTCTAAAGTATAAAGATGTGATTGAGCAATACACATCCAAATATCTAATCATATTATTTACCTTTCACATTTATAACATTAGTAGGATTTTTCAGTTTACAAAACAAACACTCTGACGAGATCGACAGTAGAACAGAGTTACCAGAACGTTTGTCGAAACTATTATTTCATGAAATGCAACAGTTTTAGGAAATTAATGTGTTATATATACAATCAACACACTGTTGTAGAATTTTTTTTGCAGATAACCTTTTTTTAGACAAAACGAGCAATTACCCACAGCTTCCGTATTGATTTCATGGATATTTATATCATAATACCTTTTGTTTTTATTTTAAATATTGATTTTTTATTATACAGTCATAACTCATGACTAGTTGAACTAAGATGTATTACTTTATTATAGTATAACTAACTAAATAATTTGTATCTATTTACTCGTATTAAGAAGAACTATTATATTATACTGATACTGATAGTTCAGTTTCAGTATAAAATATAATTCCTCAGCTTCGGTTTGATATTGCGGTTAAATTATTCTCAAGCGACTACTCTTGAAAAGGGTTACCTAAATAATGAATTTGTCATTCAGGTAATAATACTCTTCAGAATAATCTACACATGAGCTTCGTAGATTAGTGCTGTATTATAGTAATCGATACTCCTAATACAAACTGTGAATCTACAAAACGAAAATGAATCGATTCCTTTCTTGGTATCGTAAAGTTTAGGCCATATTCATAACAAAGTAAATAAATTTTCGAAAAAAATATCATTTCATAATATCATGCAATATTCAAAACCAAAAAGATATCGACCAAATAAATTGACTAACCTAATACCTACAGAACACGTATTGTTTCCAGTATCGACGATCTGTGCACCCTCGACATACTACCCTGATTTGTTGATCGCGATGTTAATCTTTTACTGTACGACACAAAAGCTTATTGTTTCTGTGAAACTGTTCCCCGTTTTATCAGTTGTATTGTAATTTGGGAAATAAATAAAAATATTATTCTGCCAGATGCGGGCTCTCAGTCTGATTTTTGTATGTTTAGTCTCGATGTGAAAGCGTTTAGAGGAACTTAAACAAAAAAAATACCGTGAAAAGTATATGCACATTTAGTATATTGTAGTATATTTTACTTAAAAATTATACCACAACTAGTAGCACTCTACCGTTTCAAACGTGTAGTTCTCAATCCCTTTATTTTCCCCGGGAGAAACAGCTTTTGGCTTGTTCCAGACTATTTTCTATGTATACACCAAATTTTATTCAGATCACAATACATAATTTATATATTGTAGTGGGTGATGATGGAGAATAATAGAGAGAATACACACAAAACGGTAATTTATTAATATCCGAACAAAAGAAAACCGGAAACAACGCGGAAATGAGGGAAGAGATGTCGTAGTATGGCCAGGCAGCTGTCCAATACTGTGACTCGTATAAACTCGTACTCTGTAAACATGGTATAGGGCCAGGCATATGTCCGCTATATTTGTTAGAGGAGCCTACAAATGGATTGATCAGTTCGATGCCGCAATGGACGACACACTGGCTATGTGTAGATCACTGGATAATAAACGTTAGCGTGTTATAATTCTATCCGTGATGCGATCTATAGACGTTCGCCGGAACTTCACTATTGTATGCTTCTGCTATAAGATTAGAAGAGAGACGATCTTCTTAGCATTCCATGGATTCACCGTGCGGGTGCCGGGTCCATCGTGTGGCAGAGAGAGAAAAACTCGAGTAGTTCCCGAGACTTGTGACTCGGGCGTAGGTTTAAGGGGCCCCTTTCTGACGTACATCAACACTCACCTTCACTACTCGTTTTTTCTCTCCCTGCCCAGCCAAATCTGATATGAGCCTACTAGTGCAGCTTTAGATACTCGTTCCAGTATAGAACTTACTGCACTTCTGGATAAGCCAAGGTCTTTCAGTAGGTTATAGAGAGATTTTGCTGGTATACCTCTCGCTCCCACTTCTACAGCGTATAAACTAACTACATAGCCGTTTTTTGTTAATTCGTTTAGGAGGTCGTAATACTTACTTTGTTTCATCGCGTGGTCTTTAGGTATATTAGTTTCCCACGGTACGGTAAGTTCTACAAGGACTATGCGTTTCGTAGCTCTAGAAAAAAGAAAAATGTCCGGTCTGGATGACGAAACACCCACATCCTCTGGGATTTTGTAGTGCTTTTCATACGTGTCCATTAAAATAGTCCAATCAGGTGCTGTCCCCAGGATTGAGTAAGGCTTGTTCCTGGAGTTTGAAGTTGAGCTTCTTCTTTACAAAGGTAATTTGTCTTTTGTTTGTCGTCAATCCTTTTGGGCTCTAGCTACTGAAAGGCTCATGGCTTCACGTATGATTTCAAGTACTCTGTCATGACGCCGTGAGTAATGACCCCCATTAAGGAGCACCTTGCATACCACCAATAGGTGCCTTGCTGTACATATCGCCTCTCCACATTGTATAGCAACATTTTTCAGAGGCTTTTCCCCACCTTACCAAGTTACTCTGGTCAGGGAGGGTCATTTGGAATGCATTTAGATAAAATTTTAATAAGGCAGGGGACCAGTCATAGATCAAGGTGCGCCACTTTAGAGCTAATGGGATACAGAACTCACCTATGGTTAACCACTCACTTTGCATTTCTAAATTCATAGCGTGCACTTTGTAACCGTCATTTTCGTCTTGTTGTAGAAAGGTTTTTACCATGAAAGGGTTTTTCCGTAAAATCGACATCGAAATCTTTGATTTCTCATTTTTCAGAATTTTGTAGACAAATTTCAATATATTGTTACGATACGTATTCTAATTATTTATACGTCTTAAACTCAATCTTAATTTATAAATTCTAGTAAATTGAATTCGACGCATGAACCATCAGGTGGTACATAAATATATCTATACAAAGTTGTTAATGTCCTGCCTAGACGTAATTTGTGATTACGATTATATTTCGTCCCGCAATACTATTGTATGATATTGGTATCGATTAGTAAACGCAGATTGCCCATCACTAACTAGTACTAACTAATCTTGTTCAACCGATAAGTTAGGGACTAAAACCCATCTCTCAGTTGACAGTTTGTTGGTGTGTTGTTTGTTTCCGCTCCTCTTGTTCCTTTGAAACTAAGATCAAGGTATAAGAGTTCTAAAATTAAAACGGATGAAGTTTTAAATTTAATGTTTGGAAAGTAAATACCGTAGTGAAGCTCTCATAGTAATTTAGTTTTATTAAGTTTTGTCAATTAAAAAAATCAACCGGGAAGATCTAATAACAAGACTGTTTAATTGTAACATTCAAAAAGTATGTTATTGCGCAATTAACTTGTATATGGATAAAATACAGTTTTTGTTTATTCCAAAACAAGGACAATACTTACAAATAGGAACTAAAGAAGAATGCTTAATTTAACAAACGAATTTTTTTTTATCATAAATACAAATAGGAGCCAAAACAACGACTTACATCAAAAGTATAATAGTTCTCCCGTGGACATGCGCTATTTGTCATGAGAAAGCTTGAAGTCATAACGGTTTATACGTTATGTATCTTACGTTGTTATAATGATTTAAACCGGAGAAAGGACAGCGGGGCGACTAGTAAATAATATAATTCGTAAAATTTTAACATTTCTAAATATTTGACACCAACAACTGATGAATTCCTAAATAAATAACGAGCTATTTTCCTGTAAAAAAGCTTCTTTATTATGAACGTGACTCGTTCTGATATTACTGTACCGAGTCAGCAGCAAGTCAGCAGGCAGTAATGAGTGTTTCTTAATTACGAATATAGCAACACACACCGTCTACATTACTCAGCGGGTTCTGGAGACGTTGATATGTGCTCGAACAAACAACGTAATGGTTTGGGGAAAATACATTATTTTTAAATTTATAGTAATTAGGAATAAATTTATTTCAATTAAGGCCAAGTTTGTCTAAATTGTTTTTAAGATATGTTTATTGTTCACTATTATCACACACTTATGTCAGTAGTCTTCTAGGTCTTTTAGACTGATTGACTTACAGAATCTGTAATACTTATAGCATAATTTTGAGTTAATTATTGGGACATAGTTAGATATTACTAAGAATGAAGAAAATCACCTTAAATCACGTTTTCATATGGTTCAAAAACGTTTACCATGCGCACTGAAAACCTGTGGAATACCCTGCCCTTATCCGCATCTCCCGCTATAACTCTATAGCTACAATTTGGTTGTTATCTATTTTACTGTCAACAGATTTCTGAAATGTGCATCCTAATTAAAACTTTGATTATGCTATTGCTCACCTATTTTCTATAAAAAGTGACAGTAAAATTTTTACGAATGCGCAAGCCTTATTTTCAAAGTTTTTGAGTCTTTGAGTGTTTCATTTAAGTACCTACCTATAGTTATTGCATTGCGATTCCGTAGATTGGAATCAAGTTGTGAGCTATGTACATATGTGCCTACAAAAATTAGCGTTACGAAACGCTCGCAATGGGTTTTAGTATTATTTGAAGCATATACTGTCCAATACTAAGCAAATGCGTCCACAACAACCCTCAATTTGCTTCATAGTTTCGTTAGCAATTGCTCGAGGAATTCAAAAATGATATTTACCATACATTTTCTAGTGTTACCACGGCGTTACCGAAGATGCTTCTATTCGAACCGCACCTATAAGACCACAATTTGGTAAGTTTACCAATATCGGATAGAACACAAAAATCCACAAAATTGATAATTACTATAACAAATAAGCAAATATTGACCAGAATGCCGTAAAATAAATTTGAAACTCGATTTCCCCCGCAAACAAGCATTATCTGAGCATTACATTGCTCTTTTCATTTATTTAAGAATTAGCGCAGTGTGTACTCGGGCAGTTTGCACAAGGCGCCTAAGGAAATTGATACCCGGTGTTGCCACAAGAAAATAATTAGCCAATTACTTTCTTATACCTATGACAACAGCAATTACGGGCTGAAAATATTTGTCCTACCTGAATCGATTTTGTGAACAAACAATCTGATGAGGGATGTAAAAACATTTTAAGTATTTTATTCCTTCACAGAAGGATTTAGGTCATCATGGTGATAATATTAAAAAAAATATTCAAAATGCTTTAAGTCGGTACAATATTCTCTAAAATTATTAAATCAGGCGAGATGGTATGGTATGGAAAATATTCTGGATAAAATATAAATATTGGTAAACATTATTTTACATAACACTATTTGGCCTAAAACTAAGCAAATCTTGTTCTATTGGAATAAGTTAGCTAATAATTATATTAGCTGTTATGTAATGTAATACTGTATTTATCAGATATACATGTATTAATACAAACATTATCTATCTAGTTTCCACAGTTGCTCAGCTTTGCTCAATTTGGGGCTATATAGTGTTGTGTATGTATATTGAAGAAAATATTGACAAGTATTTTTTATTTATTTCTTGGTGGCTGCTGACAGCAACTAGATTGCTCGCAACATCAATTTATGTAGAACAATTTGCAAAAATCGTAAATTTGCGGTTTTTTAAATTCGTTTTTTTTTTTATATTAAAGGTATTCGTGGACTGTAGTGTGATACAATAAAGCAACTGAAAACCTCCTTGTTTTGCTAGTACTTTATAGAACAAAGACCACTGTTGAGTATCTCAAAACCAAATTATCATATTTATAATTCAAGACGTTCGTCTGAAGGGAGCCGGGAAAGTTTGTCAAAGTTGTAAATTTATAAACTGCCATTTGCAAGCTAAACGTGACAAAATAGCTTTAAAAATAAATAAACTGATTGAATTTCAAAACATTTGTATCGATGGTATGTATATTTTATTTTTTCTTGTTGTTAAGGATTCTTTCTTCAAAATGTAATATATTTATACTTTATTAAATAGTTGTTGCTACAAAACTGTATGAAAAAACTTATTGAATATCCGAAAACATGTTTTTTAAATAAAGTCACGGAATGAGCAAAACGTGCACCTGATAAGCAACTCGCCTGACCATTATAACACAGTGACACAAATTAGTTACTCATAATTCAATTCAATTTCACTAAATTCAAATAGCTTCAATTTGAACATGAATGATCCAAAATACTTCACTCTTCTTTGCTCATCACCTAAAAATATAGGGTGGCTTATCTCAACTCAAAAATGATACTTAGTAATAATAAGTAATAATAAAAGTGGTCAAGTGCGAGTCGGGCTCGTCCATGGAGGCTTCCGTAGCAGCAAGTAACATAATACAAAAGTTCTTGTACTTCGTTGTTACTTTAATCAGTGTTTTAACAATAGTCAATTTATGACGTATTAAAATAAAACTACTTACTAGATATCATTCAAACCAATTTTCGTTGGTAGTTTACATGGTACGAGATGTACATCATGCACATTTTTTTTTATTTTGTCATTCTCTTATTTTAGAAGTTACAGGGGGACACTTTTTACCACTTTGGAAGAGTCCTTCGCGCAAACTATTCAGTTTAGAAAAAAAAATGTTTGAAACCTCAATATAATTTTTGATGACTTATCCATAGATACCCCACACGTAGGGTTTTGACTCAAAAAAAATTTCAATTCTGAGTTTCAGTTCTGAGTATGGGGACAGCCCTAAAATTTTTTGTTTTTTATTTTTTTTTTGTATCAAAATCTTGATGCGGTTTACAGATTACATCTACTTACCAAGTTTCAATAGTATAGCTCTTATAGTTTCGGAGAAAACTGGCTGTGACATACGGACGGACAGACAGACATGAAGAATCTATAAGGGTCCCGTATTTTGGTACGGAACCCTAAAAAGGCGGTTATCCTCGACATAGCGCGCATCGTCAGGAGGTTCCTCACTCTGCAGCCCTAGCCACGGGTAGATTGGGTCTTGCCCCGCTGCTGGCGGCAAAACTAGGTTTAGGTTTTTACAATATTTTTTCTGTTATATACATAAATATTTTAAAAATATTATTCTCAAAAACTAAATAAATGAGTGAGTAATAAGTTAAAAAACGTAATAGTAATCTCAAAATCAGAACGATAAAAAATGCAAAAATTTATATTTTTCCCAAGTAACAGGTTTAACCCCACATTAAAATCCACAAACATCCCAACTGGTGTACGTACTCATACAATCCTCTTACGTAAACAATGCTTTGTGGCATTGTAGAAGAAATTATAATTATAATAACGTAAAAATTCAAATTAGTATCCGCTTATTAATTTAAATTTCATACATAATATATACTTTTACCAAGGCCCTAAGTAGGTAACTGAATAAATACACGTAGATATGAATAATAAATCCGCCGTTGAAATAATAGAAGCCGAAAGAGAATTATAAAATCCTTTCCCAAGTAACGTGCAAACAAACGGAATGTCGCGTTCCATAATAACAATAACCAGAGTTATGCGCTTTGCCTTGTCAGCGAAACGACGTAAAGGGCGGCACACACGGAAGTGCGGATCCATTTGCGGCCCATTAACACGAAGTGCAATCCAGCCACAATGCCATCTAAGCTGCAGACCGTTGCCGTGTCGTGTCGGCTTAACGCATTTTTTCATGTTGTCAGCTCAACAGATTTTAAAAGCAGAGAGATTTTTTAAAACCTACATTTTTTAAGGAACTTATGGTAGTGTATCTCAGTTGGCCTCTACTGCCTACCGAACGCTTCCGCAAAAGTTTTACGTACCTGATTTAGGTACTGTATATTAGACAAGAAGAAAACTCAGTCAAGCATTATTAACTTATTATTTGCCTTTAAAGTTGAATGCTGCCAGCGATCTAGGAGTCTTGTCGTGAATGGCAATTTATTTATCTTTATCATATTTAAATGGATTATTTTTAAGGGTTGGATGTCTCCTACAATTTAAAACTACAACTGGACCAAGTAAAATGCTTAGTATAACAACTTCAAATAGAGAAAGCATCGTTAAAATCGGATTACTATTCACGAATATATCAAAGGAAACACAAAAAATCCATACAGCCGAATTTAGAACCTCGTCCCTCTTCAAAGCCGTTAAAAAGTGGGTATTTCTTCTGAATGTTTTAAAAGCATGTCTATTAAATAGTTTAGTAATGGTAGGACTCTTAACAGAATCCGCCTGGGGAAGTACCACACCTTTGGCACTTATTCTACGGCCAAGCAGTAATGTGGAAGCATTACTGTGTTCCAATTTGAAGGGAAATGTTTCCAGAGAAATTACAGGGCTTCGAGTTATAAGATTTTAGATCTCTGGTTGACGTGCGCAGTGCCGGGCAAGGTAATGATTTAGATTCTTCATGTTCCAATGGGTGTGTGTCACTGTGCTGTTTTGTGGCAGGCATGTTGGTTACCATCAGGCTCATGTCCTGCTCACTGTGTCACTCTTTATAAAAAAAACCTTTTCTTTGCCCTATTCTATACAGCATTTTATGGCGTTCTTTTGTGGGAAAATTTTATAATATCCATATTCAACCTCGCTTTTATAATAATGGTATCTCGCGTTGATCTCACTTTCTTACAAACTTTGGTGATCTTACTAATAGGATCATTGTCGCACATAATACGGTTCGAGAACATTGAAGAAAAATTCTATAATTCGTTTTGAACCGCGATTACTTAACTTTGATACTTTAATTCACTGCAAGGCATACAGAATACAAATCGAAAGTCACAGTTTTATGTAAGTATATTTATTTACAAGTTTAATACGTCTCAAGAATACTTTAATAACATCACAAAGTAGGGTTAACAAACAGTATTTACAAGATAGTAATTTAGTAGTAACTTTGTCTTCATTAATGCCCTTCGTCGATAGTCATGACTGTGGTATCGGGTTCGTAGTGCCAGTCCAAGGTCCGCGAGCGCACGATTTCTTTGTATACGAATGCAGACTTGCGCGCCGTTCGGATACGATCAGGGCTCTCGTAGTCTACTTCGTAGAGGCCAAAGCGTTCTCTATGGGCATCAAACATGTAACAAAATTTGAAAATGTAAGCATATATGTACAGGGGTTACATGGACCTTTATAAACAAAACTAAATTCCAACAGAACTCGGTTAAAAACCACATGACACTCTATACCTATCTGACTACTATTATTACAAGGCACAGGATTAATTAGGACAACTTACAGACTCAGAGTCAGAAAATTGTACTTTAGTAAAGGGATTTGATTTTATCGTAATATCAGGGTTGAGTGCTTAATTACAATTGTTACTATGATTTTAGACAGAAAGTGAAATTGTCAGCCAAAACACACAAGTAATCTACGAATAAACATTATTACCCCGTTTGTGTTCCCACTACTGCTAGGATTCAGAACTTTCTCTCACAAAAAGAGAGTCAAAGCTGTAGTCCACCACACTGGTAGGTTGTGCAAAGAAACTTTTGAAAAACATTCACCCACTTCAGGTAACAGGCAATTATCTTCTATTTTTCATGGAAAATAGGTAACTTAGACCAAGAAGAATCATTAATCAAATGCTTACGTGAATCCTTCCATCCATTCAAAATTGTCCATCAAACTCCAGTAAAAGTAGCCCCTGACGTCAGCGCCGTCTTCCATCGCGTCCAACATGGAATCGAGGTATTGTCTAAGGTATGAGATTCTGTTGTCGTCCTCCAAGCCTCCGAACGTTGAGTACCCATTTTCAGTTATGTATACTGGGGGGTTGTTGAAGTCTTCTTTGATCTTCGTTAGGAGTTTGTAGAATCCCCAAGGTACCACCTAAAAATACATCGATAAGATTGAATTCCAACACAACATGTTCTTTCCTGTTAACCAAATCTATACTGATATCTGAATTGCATTTGAACAGTTATTCTATTTACCGTAAGATTGAATTATTAGACTATTAGGCCCCGTGGTGATGACACATGATTAGGCAGCTCCTGTGTCTAATGTTTCTCAGTATCTTTTCAGCCAGTGTTTTCCCAAGTACAGATCACTTGGGAAAACACTGCGAGATGCAGGCAAGATTCAACTTTCGAACTCCAATTGCCAAAATTTTGCATTTATAACATTAATAGGATTTACTACCGCACCTTTAGGAATCCAGAAGCACCTTGCTCCCACTCAGACGATTGGTAAACAATGGCATCCATATCGTCATAATACGAAGGAGATGGATGGTGGTTGACGGTGGACGCGTTCCTGTACACCAAATAAGTAGTATAATGATTCAGTCCGAGGAAGTCAGATGATCCTTTTATATATTCCACCTCTTCTGGTGTGAACTCTGGTAGTCGAGATCTGAAGTAACCTTGTTCTGCACTTTTTGCGGCGATTCTTTCCCTCATTACTGGAGGAAAACCACCAGCTTCCGAAAAAATTGGATGGGCATATTGACCCCACTAAAAAAAGTTAAAATGTATTTTTTGATATTTTTTTTAATCAGATAGAAAATTAAGAAAAACGTTAAAAGAAATAAAAATGTGAATGAATTACTAAACATAAGCAGCCAATGTTGGATCCTACTGCTGGGACAGCAAGGAAAGAGCCAAAGTTAGCTCCACGCTGGCCCAGAGCGAGCTGTCGGTTGCCGCACGTACGCCAAAGATATCTTTCTTGCAATATGTTAGAATAGAATAGAATAGAATAGAATATTATTTATTTCGTAGATAACACATACATAATTTTTAACAAAATGGTTGTATGGTACACTACGAAAACGTCAAATTAAAATACAACCTTTTATACAATCATTGATACATTATTACAATAAATTATAACAACTTATACAAAATTACAATAAAATATTCCAATTTAAATTTTCATATATCATTATCTACACTTGAAAATAACAATGGTTTTGTATTTGTATAAAACATTTGACAATTTTTAAAGTTAAAAATGCTGTAAAGGGGCAATATATTCAATTAACTAGTTTAATTATTTCAATAAATACATATATGTCAATGCATATACTTAAATAACATTTCTGATTTAATAAATTATTAGGTATGTCAGGCATTAGTCAAATTGTAGTTGGTGTAGTCATTACTTAAATATTCCTTTAGGGTATAAATCGGTTAACTTACATAACTTAGCAAAATAATCAGATGTGACGGCGATATTAGAACTTCTCGAAACTTACATTTCGTGTAATCTCACCGTCTTAAATCGTTCTCGTTATTGGGCTATACGGTATCAATTTGTTAACTAAGTAATTGTAGTAATTGCGTAGCTGACTAACCTCGTGGCTTAATTGGTAGTAAGTCTGCCTGCAAAGCCGAAGGTCGTGGGTTCGATTCTTACCCAGCAAATATTTGTGTGATAATATAAGTATTTTTTCTGTATCTGGGTGTATACTGTTAAAAATATATTTACGTATTATATTAGTTTCTGCCTTCCATAGCAAATATAAGCTTTACTTAGTTTGTATTGCGTTTTAGTGTTGTGTGTGAAGTGTCCACTAATGTTTATTTACCTCAAATTGGAGAGCTTCCTCAGCAGCTACAGCATCATCTTCAGTTTGTGGCGTATACCAAGAAGTACTTAAAGTGATGTATATGTGTCCACCATTTGTAGGCCTGAATTCATCGTCGTAAATGTGGTATGCTTTTGCGTGCGCCAACAGTAAGTTTCTGGCACACATATATTCTGCAATGCCACTCATATTTACACGAGGAGCCATAGTATCAACACCGTAACCTTGGTAACACACTTCTCTCGGTTCATTCATAGTGATCCAGTATTTCACTCTGTCTCCAAATAGTTCAAAAGCAACGCGAGCATAATCAGAGTACCAATCCACAATTTGAGGGTTTGTCCAACCTCCCAACTCTTGCAGCTTCTGAGGTAAGTCCCAGTGATAGAGTGTTACCAATGGCTGAATGTTATACTTAAGCATTTCGTTGATCAAATTATTGTAGTACGCTACTCCAGCCTCATTGATCTTGTCTGGGAAACTGTTGGGGAGGATACGTGACCATGATAGAGAGAATCTATAAAAATCTAATCCAAGTTCTCGCATCATTTCTACATCTCTTTCGTGCTTATGATACGAGTCCCCAGCTATGTCTCCGTTCTGACAATCTTTGATTCGGCACGGGTCATTGTGTGTCAAATGATCCCAAATGTTTTCAGATTTACCTGCAACGTAGAGAAAAGAATTAAACACTAAACCTTAGAATTAAAGAAAAAACTTATTAAATTTACTTTGAATAAAGCTACTAACCATCAGCATCCCAGCCACCTTCCACTTGATAGGAAGCCGTGGCCGCTCCAAATTGAAAACCTTCCGGAAAACTTCTTACACTATGTCTGTTGCCAGTTACTTTCGCTTCGGCTAGAGATAATAATAGTAAAGTGAATCTGAAAAAAAATATATTAAAAAAAAATGTTGATCAAGACATAGATCCAATTTTATAATATTGCTTACTCACAGCCCGAAACGAAGCAACATTTTTAAGAAGGCCATCTGAAATTAATAAAATATAAAATATAGACGTAACAATAACAGTGTTGTAAAATAATACTTCCAATTTAAAAAATAAAACTTACTTCAGGCCCTTCTGTAGTGTTAGGATGATGTTGAAACACAAGTACAAAACTGCTTACTTTTATAATTCTGTGTTATCAGGTCGTGGTTATAAAGACTATTTTACATTGACAAAAACGTGTTATTTACATTGTTTGTATTCGGTACTCGTATGTTACAGCTATACTCTACTAATGTTTACGCTAGTATAAAGTAAACCTTATGATACGAAGTCTGTAGATTCGATCTATTTTTAAACGTCTATGACCAAATCTTTGGTCTATTTCACTTTTGTACAATAGCTTTAATTTTTTCGTTTAGAATACGAAAGTGTCACCAATCGTCAACTGTAAAGTATATTTGGTACGAATTCTAGTAGTATCTTGTAATATCTACCTACAAGTTGAAGAGTTGTAGATGGATCGTGACTTTTTAAAACCAATCGCATTGTTGGTGGTCCACTTCACTTTGTACAAACACTCAAAATATTTGACGTATAGATAGTATCACTATCAATCTTCACAAGATAAACAGAGTGAGGAATTTACGGTTCAACAATAAAACAATAAGTCAACAGTAAAGACAACGTACCTACTAGAACAACGTAGACTAAAAAAAAAAATAAATGAAGATCGGGAGTCTACTGCGATTCACTAACGTCTTTTCCATTGTTATGTCTTTTGTTTTGACTCGTAATTTAATAGACAAATAACAAGGCAATAGGTAAGCTTGGTGTTGCCAGACATATTGCATGCCAGTTTGTATGGGTCAACTTTTAAAATGTTTTGTATCACCTTATCTTACCTGCAAACAGCAATAAAGGTTTTTGTATTTTGGTCTTCAAAATGTTACAAACAGAAATACCCTTGACAGTTCTTGTGACGACATTTCGAATTTCCACTATCTAATTTCACACCCCAACTAACCAAATCTGCAATATTTATGCACTATTTATATTATGCAATATTTATATTATGTTTAACTTTTAATATTGATGTATTTATTTACTAACCAGTATGGTACCATGGCTTTCCCTTTGCGAGAGAAGACCCCGTATTTTTCCCATACTTAGGCTACATCTCATTTTTTATGATTGTTTTTCTTCTAGTACTGTATTGTTTTTGTTATGGTGTGTACAACAAAGTAGGTGTGTTGGTGGACTATTCACACACAACACCATCTGACCCCAAACTAAGCAAAGCTTAGTTTTACGGTAAGCAAAGCTTAGTTTGGGGCCAGATAGCGGATATAACACTTACAAGTAGATTGTTGTAAATACATACTTATCATTCATAGAAACACCCAGACACAGTGACAAACATTTGAATTCATAACATAAATATTTGCATTGGATAGAAATCGAACCCGCGACCCTGGGTTTCGCAGGCAGTGTAATAGCACAGGGTCGTGGCCTGCCTTCGTGGCTTAGTGGGTTATTCCCCACAGGCAGGCCACATACTACATATTTATTTATTTTTTCATTCAGACAAACAAAAAAGTAGACCTTATCCTAACGTTAAGATATAATTCGTCACTCGATCTGCCTACGAATACCTATATAGGTGATCCTTGACTCATTCGCAGTTACAAAAAAAATCTCTTCGTTCTCTTTATTTTTCTTTATGATGGAGAAATAACTAAATTGTAAGAAAACCATATACCATGCGCTCTGCGTAGCCGAGAAGTGAAGAAGAAATGTACCTATGTATAACAACATTTTCAAGAAGCCATAATGTGTTTGTTATATTAAACCTGATTAACAAAATTTGATAAAAAGTTTGTCAAAAAATAGCTTTCAGGTATGCTTCATGTTTGCTTTCACGAAGCGTAGAGCCTACATTATAAAATATGTGTCAGTCTCCAGCCCTAGCCCAAAGTTCGATATGCATTAAAAGTCACGTGAGACTAGCTGTCAGAGGTTGCTTTACAAAAAAGTGACAAACAAGTTGATAGCTAGTTGATGCTAAATGGTAACCGGTTATAACCAGTTGCAAAGAAGTAAATTTTTACAACAGAGATGTACGAATTATCTCGATATAATTGTTTGATTTTACTCTTAAATGATGGTTTAAAAGTAATTCAAAAACAATGTTAATAGCTACGTACAGAACGTGTATTTACGTATTATTACATGTGTGTTTTTATGTATTATAGAGTATCTAAAGCTGCACTAGTAGGCTCATATCAGATTTGGCTGGGCAGGGAGAGAAAAACGAGTAGTGAAGGGGAGTGTTGATGTACGTCAGAAAGGGGCCCTTAAACCTCCATCCGAGTCACAAGTCTCGGGATCTACTCGAGTTTTCTCTCTCTCTGCCACACGATGGACCCGGCACCCGCACGATGAATCCATGGAATGCTAAGAAGATCGTCTCTCTGTTTCTACCGCGTAACTTCTGCTCACGTAATTTTTCCCAATAAACCTATGTACAGATCCAAGCTAGGATTTCGCGTGTGAATTCTTAAAATGAAAGTGAAATTATACGAGATTTTAAATTCCTCGAAATAGATTTTTTTTATTGTTTCTCGTCTCTATTTGTTTTTATTATAACTGATTGTTTATCTGTGTAACCTTACATAATAATCTTATCGAATTTGTTATACCTACTTATCGTAATCTTGCAGTTCATCTTAAAATGATATGTTTGTTACAAATCAATGTCATAATATGTTGGACAAAAATTACCATTTATCTGATTATTCTTCATCACAATTATCAAAATAATACATATTTTGATGAGAGAAAAATAACATTTTTTGATGGTAGGTAGCGCTTGCAGAGTTTTTTCAAACAGTAATTAATGAATTAATTAAATAATTAAATCAAATATTTGTAATAGGTACGAAAACCCACTTAAGTGCCTATTATTCCTGCCACAGCAACCAAAAGAGCTAACAATAAAAAATTACAATAAGACCAGATAACTTTGAAATGGCTGAACCAATTTTGATGAGAAAAACAAATTCTTGTCATCAGATCAGGAGCTATCTTTTGAGGCTTACAGTTTTTTGTATTAACTCCAAGCTTTTGTCTGTTTACACGTAAACATGTTACCTGCAACTACATCGAAATATCATTATTTAACCACAATAATCCGTAATCAATAATACTAGTGTAGAAAACAACCATGATAGCTTAGCACATTTTTTTAATTTGTTGTTTTTAAAGCTTTGCAAAATGAAATGTGAATCTTTATTATAAGTTTGTTTATTTCTACTCTGAATATTCTATTATAAACGTAAAGTTAGCAGGTTCTTGAATATTATAATTAAGTGTAATAATGGAAGACGCTGCCTTTTGCACCACAGTTTTTACACTAATGCAGACGGCAGAGCCGCAAATTTTTTTTAACTAATAATAATAATTAAAAATATCTGTTCAATAAATTGTCTTTGTCTTTATTATTTTTTTCTGGACCGATTTTAATGATTATTTTTTTGTATGCGTTTGGATGACGTCCAGGGGGATTTAGATACACAAACCAGCCCGTCAGATGGCGCTGCAGTCGGTATCTAGGTTATTATCAGAGTGAAGTCGGGACGGGCAGCTAGTCTATTCATAATTTTCGTTTAACTTTTACTGTGAACTCTACATCATTTTGTTCCTGATAATTATCACAAAAGTTTTAGTTATATGGACATCATAAACACAGATATACATATGCTGAAAACATTAAGCGCGATGTTACCTCCCCGAGCGAGCCCATGCGACTCGTAACGGGGTTCCGATACACACCTCCCATTCGGCTTATTTACCCCGCTTTCATAAATAATGCATGCCAATCGAACGAAATGGGAACGTATAGATTGGTAAAGAAATCAATTGCAGCGGTTATGGTACAGTTTGTGGGTGTTATTCGAGTATTGAGTTGTACGAGTGGTGATGACTTGTTTTGCTTTGTGGGTACGATTACGTTGCAGGCTATTTTATATGGCCGGTTAGAGGTTTTCTCTCATGAAAAAGAAGCAAGGTTACAATCTAGTAGATTGTAATCTATGAACCATTTTTTTTTTCTATAGAGCAGACTTCCCGTGATACGGTTTATGTAATAATATAAACAAAAAAATACAAATGTCGATGATAAATATGATATTGAAGTTGGTCGTTGGTCGTTTTATTTTTCAGAAAAATAATGTTTTGATGAACGTTAAAAGCTAATTTTCTAGGTGAACGTTTTATGCTTTAGCAACAGTATTGGCTATCATCAAGCAGTTATAAGACTCAAAAGAACCCTAGTTCAGCAAAACTAGATATCAATAGCTATATTATCAGTGGATCGATAGAAGACTACATACCTACATCTTGTTGAAAGGCCGCCTACCGTCACAAGTATTATAACAATTCTTAAAGTTTGCTAAACAAAGTCTGATAATATAGCCATTGTAATAATCGTTAAGATTTGGTCGTTCTAAAGTGTACCGCTTCGATTGTGTTCGTTGTTAAACTACATCTTTACTACTCGTACCTTTGATATCAGTTGTTGTGCCAATATTGAAACACCGTGAAACACATCCTGTTCATACACAAAGTGATACTAATTTAAACTAATATCTCCGTTTCCAAGCAGGAAAAATACAATTTAAATAAATTATTCTTCTAATTAATCACAAATTAATTTAGTATGTTATTGTTACGTAGGTACTATTTTATTTGTTTATAAAACAAATTGAATGATAATTGTTTTAATTTATCTCAAAAGTAGTAAATCCATCTTCGAAAACAAATAATGTTATCTTCTGGCGATGATTTAAAAACGTTACGACGAGCTTTTATGTATTTGCCGGTTTTTTTAGTTTTATTTGTAGTCAAAATTTGTATAGACAGACAGACGAAATGAAACATTTTATGCCTCACATATTTTTTTTTTATTGTTAGTTATTGTAAATATGTGACCAACGCAACGTGTATGATGCCTGTGGTTTTTTGTCGGATAAATAATCTTTGTTTGACATTGTATCATTATAAAGTTAAAAGTTCTACCGCATCTATGTTGACAATCTTTCCAAACTGGGCAAGTGCCGAAGCCGTGAAAGCTTACTTACGTGCAACCTGTGCCCAAAAAAGATAGTCGTGCTCACCCTGTCACCTACAGGCCCATCTCAGTCACGTCCATACTCTGCAAGACTATAAAACGTGTCTTAAACCACAGGCTCCTGACATACCTAGAATCGAACGACCTCCTCAGTGACCGGCAATATGGGTTTCGCCGGAACCGGTCCACCGGGGATATTCTAGCGTATGTCACCCACATTTGGAGTGAAGCTATCGAGAAACACGGGTGGTTCGGCATAAGCGTAATTTCAATTTTAATTTAAATGAAGGACCAGGACTGTATTTCCATTAGTAGGTAGAAGTAATAATCAATGGGTTAAGCCAATTACAGGAAATTGCCACTTACCAGTCAGCTCGGTATAAGAAGGTCTACCTTCAGTATTGAAATGCAATGGATATCGAATTCCACGAATTAGGTGTCTCTTCTTTCTTCTAGCTTCTAGCCGGCCCCGGCTTGCTTCTCTGTCACGATATTGTCTTTTACCATTAATTTGCGTATGATGATTTATTACGATGGCACAGTTTAAATTTGCGGTTCACTATGCGGTATTAAGTAGGTATATTATCCCGCTCGGAAGTGACCAAAATGGTTCGGCATAAGCCTAACTTCAGTTTTAATTTAAATGAAGGACCAGGACTGTATTTCCATTAGTAGGTAGAAGTAATAATCAATGGGTTAAGCCAATTACAGGAAATTGCCACTTACCAGTCAGCTCGGTATAAGAAGGTCTACCTTCAGTATTGAAATGCAATGGATATCGAATTCCACGAATTAGGTGTCTCTTCTTTCTTCTAGCTTCTAGCCGGCCGGCTTGCTTCTCTGTCACGATATTGTCTTTTACCATTAATTTGCGTATGATGATTTATTACGATGGCACAGGCACTGATGCGAGCTTTTATTATTTTTGGCGAAGTAAAATTATGACCTTTCTTTTTAATGAGATGACACGCGTGCGCGCGGTGGAAAAAACCATAAGGGTAATGTCAAATATGAGCGAGATAGCCGCTCACTCGCGATGCGAGAACGTCAACAAGTCAAGTGTCAACAACGGGGAAGCACTTGCAGTCTCCCTGGATATTTGGAAGACTTTCGACAGGGTTTGGCATGATGGCCTTTTAAACAGGCTTTTGGGTATGGTTTGTCTCCTGGGTTTATTGCGTGGATATCGGACTTCTTGAGGGATCGATCCATACGAGTCGTCATTGTTGGCTGTTCGTCGGATCAAATGGCTATCAATGCCGGAGTTCCTCAGGGGTCGGTACTATCTGCGACGCTCTTCCTGCTACATATCAACGATCTGTTGAAGCCCGGTATTTTTGGGTACGGAGATGATAGCACCGTCGTAGAAAATCTAGCGCAAGAGCCAGTGGGCAACAAACTCAGCTACTGAGAGAGAATCTGATCGAGCGTTTGAACTTGGCCCTTCAGGCAGTCCCTAAATGGGGCGATGTCAATTTGGCCAGGTTCAACGAAGAAAAGACACAGACGTGTTTGTTCTCCGCTAAAAGGAGTCCGTTCCAACTGGCTCCTATTTTTCGAGGCGTATCCGTGCCGGTCACAGACCATCTCGAGGTTTTGGGCGTTTCTTTGTCATCGACGCTCAACTTTGGCACGTATATTGAGTCTAAGGCTAAATTAGCCGCAAAATAACTAGGCGTTCTCTCAAAGGTGCGAAGATACTTCAATTCTGAACAGTTGCTCACGTTATACAAAGCACAGATTCGCTCCTGTATGGAGTACTGTTCGCACCTTTGGGATGGATCGGCTAAGTATCAGCTGGAGACTCTGGAATCGATTGAGACGCGCCAAAAGACTCATAGGCAATGACACTCTTGTGCGTAAAAGACTTCAAAGTCTTGATCATCGCCGCAAAATTGCTAGCTTATCGGTATTTTATCGGATACACTTCAGAGAGTGTGCAACTGATCCGCATGATCTAATCCCACCCTGCCCTTTCTTCTATCGGACTTCTCGTTTCACAAAAGGGTGACATCGTTTCATGCTTGATGTTCCAAAAACACGAACGAAGCGATTTGACTCCACGTTTGTGATAAGAACGTCTAGGTTGTGGAATGCGTTGCCTGAGTGAGTTTTCCCCGATGGTTACAATCTTGGTGTCTTCAAATCGAGAGTGAATTGGTTTCTAGGTAAGCACGCTTCTTCGTAGATCGCATCATCGCTCAACATCAGGCGAGATGGAGGTCAAGTGCGAACCTATTCTAGTTAAAAAAAAACACTGTTTTTCTGGAAGAATTTTTTTAATTGATAAGACTTGTAGTATGTACTTACTTCTTGATGTTTTATGTCACAATTATGAGTCTTCTGTCTGTGCTTCTTAATTTGTTTATTTAAATAAATTAATAAAAAATTTGGGTCCGTTTTTAATTCAAAACTAACAGCTTTTCATTCAATGCATAACATGAAATAATTATACAGCACGGTACTTACCTATATAAAAACTGTTTTTTTTACTGTCTGTCTGTTCCGGCTAATTTCACAGCAGCATTTCAGAACAGCTGGGCTGACTGCAACAGACACCTTCACTGGCATTTTCCAAGCGAATGTTATGATAAGTAACTTAGGCTACTTTTATATTAGAAAATACATTACATATTATTATAATATAGACAGATATAGTCACATAGAATACATAGGCTACTTTTATCCTGGGAAAATACCGAGAACGGGAACTACGCGAGCAAAACCGTGGGGCACTGCTAGTATCTAATTAATATATTTATGTAATTTACTTAGTTGTAATTTTTTGTATTTGTTATTTAAATGTGTCACCGTTAATTCCAGAATCGTCAGCTTATAACGTGCTCGTGTATCATACGATAATAAACCAACGTAGATTATTTAGTAATCTAACGACGTTAGATTATAATCTGTCAGACTTCACAATTTTACAGATATATTTCAATTCTTTTGTGTACGAAAAGCGTTAGCATCCCACGATCCCAGCCGTTTCAAACACGTACGCAACTACGAGTGAGTTACACTCAACTAGGGTTGTCGTTCGTCCGGATTTCCCTGGATTTGTCCTAGTATTGGAAGGCCAGGTTTATATCCAAGTGAGTGTTCTAATGGCACCTTAGTAACATTTTGACCAGTTTCCATAAAAACAAATGCATTTTGGGAAGAAATTTATGATATTGATAGCGATTTTGGAGATGTTTTATGTATCAGTATTTTTATGACAGCCCTACAATCAACTGACGATAGATGCTAAGTGCGTTCAAGTTTCTGTAACCAAGTAATTACAGTTTCATGATCCCTGCTTGATATTTAATTAAGGAAAGTTTACAAAACTTACAAAGTTAATGGTGAGTTTAGACAAAGGCTTAAGTTGTTTTATACTTAAGCAGCTATGGCTCTCAGTTTCATTTGTTAATAAACTATAGTTCGTTATGTTTTAGAGTATCAAACTAGTCTCTTTTTATTTTAGTTAAATTAATACTGCTGATTTTAATAAATTTAAGACTGGACTGGGCTTTCAAAAAAATTGTGCTTACAAATTACACAAATAAACTCTTTAGTTTTACGTATCACATTCATATCATAAAATAGAAAGTTTATGTAGTTGTGAGTACCGTTCCTGTTATTTTCCCGAGATAAAAAGGAGTGAATGTATTCTTCCAGACTATATTAGTTAGTACTTAGCGTTCATAAAATACGACGTGATTGAGCTACAAACATCCAAACCTGTCATTTATAGTACAATTAGGAAGAATAGAATTATATGAATTTCTTTCAGTGAAAGACAATGGTTCCAGATAAATTACAGGGCTTCTGGGTTACAAGCACAGTGCAGCTAGGTAATGATTTGGACTTTTCAAGTTTTACATCCTGGATGACAGGCAAAGCTCAGAAACCCTGTTATATTTTTGATAACTACTCGTTGAAATGCTCCTATACCACTAACATTGTAACTGTTAGTGTAGTAAAACGTGGACAAAGACGCAAGCCCATAACAGTTAAAAAATAAATGCATATTACAAAACCAAATCTCAAACACGAATTCACACTTCAAACAAAATTAATCTCACCTGCGTTACATTTCAAACGATATTTATTTACCGCTGAGTTTACCTCAAAAGAAAACATCAACCGTCGTCGTGTAACAACATCGTGGCGTCGGTAAATAAAACCGAGGATTGGTTTACAGGTTCATAGGTTTCCTCAAACCCCATGAACTGTGCGACTTGTGTCCCGTATGCGAAACAAACGACAAGCTATATTGACCCTTACGTGCATGGAATTGGATACAGGTTAGCTCGTGCTGCGATTCCAACGTGATCTTAATTCTGTGTACTCGATTAGTACTAATCCCACATTCGACCAATTAGTGATTGCCTGCACTCTCATTCCGAACTCGTAGGTTTACGGTTGGCAAAAAAATTTTGTTCTTTTACCTGACTGCGCAATTCAAAGAAAGTAATGCGTTTAAAAGTTTGTGTTTATGTTTGTACCTTTGTAGCATTTTATAGGGAGTAAACGAATGCTCATTCGGTTTAGTTGAAATTTTCGTAGAGTTCTTGCGTTAGCAAGAGTGTCATAGATCAATTTAATATTTATTCATGATATCTATTACCACGATTCATGATTAATGTGTTCATGATTCATGATTAAACCCCAATGTTTTAAGCATCATCATCAGTCTGTGGTCATCCACTACTGGACATAGGTCTCTCCAATAATACGCCACTCAGCCCGATCCTCGGTCTTGCGTTTCCAACCACCACCAGCCGTCTTTCGTATATCGTTACTCCAACAGGGCGTCCTACAAAAAAATAATTACTTAATTGCGGGTGCAATCCCTCATAGAAACCCCAAGCATAGCTCTCTCCATAGCTCGCTGAGCGACTTTGAGCTTTCGGACCATTTTGACTGTCAGTGTCCACTTTTCAGCACCGTAGGCCATAACGGTTAGGATGCACTGGTTGTACGTTTTTGTTTTTTTTTTGTTTACCAGTCTCGTTTAATTTTATAGCATCATACGACGCCAAAATCAAATATCCAATAGTCAATCTGAAACTTGAATTTTATTTCATTGAATGGACGATACGAAACGGTAAAGAGCGTCCACGCTTTCCCGACGTAAGCGTTGAAGGTAGACCTTCTGAAGGCTGTAGTCGGTAGGGGCCGTTCGTAATATTAAGTCCGACATAGTGACTCTCTCCGCCAATCGTAAAAGTATGCGTAAATGCATTTATTTGTTCTACTTAAAAAAACACGAACCATAACTCGCGTCACAGGATATCTAACTCGGTTACCAAACTCTTGGGTTTGGTGCCCCAACTACCCAATGCACATTTGGAAATAGGTAATATATTTTTGTTTTATTATTCCAATAATTGTGGTAGTTATTTTCTATTTTCCAAATAACTTAATTCTCTAAACAGAACCATTTGTTCAGTGTTGGCGGGATCGCGTTTTGTATGTTTTGTAGTATAATAGGACTTGTTGGATAAAGTTATGGAAATGACCATCTTTAACCTTCGCTTTCCAAGATACTACAACGGCATAAACAAGTTTTTTTATTGCATGAGCACCTCTTTGAATTGATTTGGCATTAGAACCATCAAAAATGTTTTGACTCGCAAAATGCTCGAAATACGGAGGCAATTTTATTTCTTGGTTCATTCTTAGAACTTCGTTTTTTTATCATGTAGTTGGCTCACCAATGTATATTCTACCACAAAAAAAAATCCAATAACTTGTTTTGATCCGTAAATAGTTCAACAAACTTCTAGGCCTGTCCGAAAGTGATGAATAATAATCCCAGTACAGCCCCAGTACTATGTGTTCATATAATGTTGTTTTTGCGAAACAATTACCAGTCAATTTGTTAACTGCGACTGAAACTCTTATCACCAAAGCATACGGTTCAGAATTGCGGTACAAGAAACGATGTACGCCAATTGGATCGAACAATTATCGTAATACGAGTTCACGGTACGGCCCAGGTGAAAGAATATAACTAATCAAAGTGTAGGCATGAGGATGGTGAACGAGAATTAATGCCCGAACTTTGTTCTTCTTGTTACCTTGTACTTGGATACTAATGAATGATCTCTGAATAATAAGATAATTCAGCAGAATATTATTCAAGACGTGCTAAGGAAAGGAAATAAATTGGGAAAAGTTAGGAAAAAAATCCCGTAGGTATTGGCGATATACCAGATATATAGATATACCCAAGAATTCGTCGAAATACGAAATACAAGTGCGAAGTCAAGTGCGAATCGGACTCGCCCATGAAGGTTTCCGTAGCGGCAAGTAACATAATATAAAAGTTCTTCTGGTTCGTTGTAACCACGGATGTTGTAACTCTAATCGGTGTTTTAACAATAGTGAATTTATGACGTATTAAAATAAAACTGCATGGCAGTCATTGTGCTTCTCTTCTGGTGATCCTTCAACTTGCGCGGATGCTGTGACTGAAGTGATACAAACGGCTCTGGAATATTTTATACCGTACTCTGACGTCCCAGTATCCAGCAAAGCTCGCCCTTGGTTTGGGCCTCAGTGTAAAAATGCTGAAGCATTTAAGCATGGGGCTTACCTGGCTTGGGTTGATGCTCGACAACGTAAGGCAAAGGACACACACCAGAAGAAGAAAGCGTTTAACAAGGCTGCTAAGGCATGCAAAAAGGTTTTACAGAGGGCTCGTTTTGACCATATTAGTCGAATAGGGAACAAACTAGCTTCATACCCTGCGGGTAGCAAAGCGTTTTGGTCCCTAGCTAAAGCGGCCGAATCGAACTTCTGTCGCCCCTCACTACCTCCAATGCTAAAACCTGATGGTACGTTGGCTCACACCGCAACAGAGAAGGCAAACTTGTTTGCATCTCAGTTTGCGGAATCTTCGCGTCTAGATGCTGGTAGTGCGATACCTCCTTCTCCTTCGACTGTAATGTCTGAAATACATATTCGCCAAAAGGAGGTTATCAAAGTGCTACGCAATCTGGATGTGAATAAAGCCAATGGCCCGGACGGGATTCCTGCCATAGTACTGAGGGTTTGTGCACCCGAATTGTCTCCAGTACTAACGCGCCTGTTTAGACTTTCTCTCCAAACTGGGAAAGTGCCGAAGTCATGGAAGCTTGCTAACGTGCAACCTGTGCCCAAAAAGGTAGTCGTGCTGACCCTGTCAACTACAGGCCCATCTCAGTCACGTCCATACTCTGCAAGACTATGGAACGTGTCTTAAACCACAGGCTCCTGACATACCTAGAATCGAACGACCTCCTCAGTGACCGGCAATACGGGTTTCGCCGGAACCGGTCCACCGGGGATATTCAGCGTATGTCACCCACATCTGGAGTGAAGCCATCGAGAAACACGGGAAGCACTTGCAGTCTCCTGGATATCTCGAAGGCTTTCGACAGGGTTTGGCACGATGGACTTATAAGCAAGCTTTCTGGCAATGGTTTGTCTCCTGGGTTTATTGCGTGGATATCGGACTTCTTGAGGGATCGATCCATACGAGTCGTCATTGATGGCTGTTTGTCGGATCAAATGGCTATCAATGCCGGGGTTCCTCAGGGGTCGGTACTCTCTGCGACGCTCTTCCTGCTACATATCAACGATCTGTTGAAGCCCGGTATTTTTGGGTACGCAGATGATAGCACCGTCGTAGAGAGTTATATATCTAGCGCAAGAGCCAGTGGGCAACAAACTCAGCTACTGAGAGAGAATATGATCGAGCGTTTGAATTTGGCCCTTCAGGCAGTCTCTAAATGGGGCGATGCCAATTTAGCCAGGTTCAACGAAGGAAAGACACAGGCGTGTTTGTTCTCCGCTAACAGGAGTCCGTTCCAACTGGCTCCTATTTTTCGAGGCGTATCCGTGCCGGTCACTGACCATCTTGAGGTTTTGGGCGTTTCTTTGTCATCGACGCTCAATTTTGGCACGTATATTGAGTCTAAGGCTAAATTAGCCGCAAAAAAACTTGGTGTCCTCTCAAAGGTGCGAAGATACTTCAATTCTGAACAGTTGCTCACGTTATACAAAGCACAGATTCGCTCCTGTATGGAGTACTGTTCGAACCTTTGGGATGGATCGGCTAAGTATCAGCTGGAGACTCTGAATCGATTGAGAGACGCGCCAAAAGACTCATAGGCAATGACACTTGTGCGTAAAAGACTTCAAAGTCTTGATCATCGCCGCAAAATTGCTAGCTTATCGGTATTTTATCGGATACACTTCGGAGAGTGTGCAACTGATCTGCATGATCTAATTCCACCTTGCCCTTTCTTCTATCGGACTTCTCGTTCCACAAAAAGGCGACATCGTTTCATGGTTGATGTTCCAAAAACACGAACGAAGCGATTTGACTCCACGTTTGTGATAAGAACGTCTAGGTTGTGGAATGCGTTGCCTGAGTGGGTTTTCCCCGATGGTTACAATCTTGGTGTCTCTTCAAATCGAGAGTGAATCGGTTTCTTCTAGGTAAGCACGCTCTATCGTAGATCGCATCATCGCTTAACATCAGGCGAGATGGTGGTCAAGTGCGAACCTATTCTAGTTAAAAAAAAAAAAAAAAGCTTACTAGATCTCATTCAAACCAATTTTTGTTGAAAGTTTACATGGTAATGTACTTCATACATCAATCTGTTTTATTTTGTCATTTTAAAAGTTACAGGGGGAACACATACATAACACATTTTACCGGTTTGAAGAGTCTCACGTGCCAAGTATTCAGTTTAGAAAAAAAATAATGTAACTCAATATCATTTTTGCAAACCTATCCATAGATAAACCACACGTATAGTTTTGAAGGAAAAAAATGAGTTTCAGTTCTAAGTATGGGACACCCCCAAAATTTATTGTTTTTCTATTTTTTGTATGAAAATCTTAAAGCGGTTCACAGGATACATTTACTTACCAAGTTTCCATCGTATATTCCTTGTAGTTTCGGAGAAAAGTGGCTGTGACGTACGGACGGACAGACCAACAGACAGACATGATGAATCTATAAGGGTACCGTATTTTGCCATTTGGCTACGGAACCCTAAAAAGGCCTTAGTGACAAAACGGCAAGTGTAGCGCTGTATTACGACAGTCATTGTTTGACCTAGCGATAGGAAGTATTGCATATGTACCTACTCTAACCTAACCTAGAGCAGTTCTTATTTTAAGGTATAGACCTTAAAATGAAAGAACTGCTCTACAAAAGCGAAAAAAGCGACGGTGTAACATATCTTCAGTCAATCTTATTTTGTCAATTAAAAACTGCATTACTCTAAAACAGCAATTCATTAACAATTCTGAACGAAAACACAAAATAAACCCGACCTAATAAAAAAACCTAATAGTTTAACGTATTTTTTTCTGACTTTAGGGCTCGTGTGTAGAGGGTTTTAGACTACTTGCCTAAACTTGTCATGTCAATCAATAAACGATATCAACAGTTTTGAAGTTGTAAACGTAGTGCAGAGACCGCCTGCAGCGGTATTATACGAGTACTAGTATACATTTTCCAGTTATTCTACCGCAAAGCAGTAATGTGCTTATATTACTGCGTTTCGGTTTGAAGCGTAATATTCGTATTTCCTGAGAAATACAAGGCTATGGAATAAATTATCTCATATCTGTGGGCGAGGAACGCAGGTTCAACGCTATTCCAGGTAGCGATTTGGGCAATTCAAGTTCAATAGCTGCGTGGTAAAATAGTTCAAAATGGGGTGTAAGACAGAACACGGTAATTAAATCACAAACATTGAAGATCAATGAAAGAAAGCAGCGTACCAAGCAAATACGGTTGCAAGTTAACCCTAGCTAGGAAACAGTCGTGATGTTAGTTTGGCCAACAATACGGTCCACGGTACAGCTTGGCAAAAAAGTAAGAAAAAATTAAATAGCATGTTTTACTTGTTTTACTTTGAGACGTTAAACAAGTTTTATCTATTAGCATTACGATGATTCTTCTAGCAAATCGAGTTGTTTCTGTGATATGATTTGGGTAACAGTGATGATATTAGTTAGACTTATAAAGTTTTTCAACGTCAAGAGCTAAATCCGTGTTTTAAAAAAACGCAGATATTTTGTTTTATTTCTTTAATACGACTCAAGGTTCCCTTGGAGTTCTTGTTATATAATTTTGCCGCAATATCATTATTTTACTCTGAGAAACAAAACAACTGTCTTGAAACTCATGTCATCGAATATATATTATTTTCTTAATTATTTTTTTCCAATACTGTTTTGTCAAACTGTAGCTCCCGACGCTTGGAAGGTGGGGAACTGGGACAGACGTAGTTATGTTGTATCAACACGTAGAGGAAAACACCTGACAATAGTTTTCGGAGTCGGAACTGCTAGTTCAACGTCAGAGTTTGTGATTTTGAGACAACAATCAGAACTAGATCAGTTACATGAGTTTATAAAGTTAGATGTACCTATAGTGTTGAGAAGACTCGAATTTTACTATTATGTAAAATGTAAATGAGATCACTTCTGAAGTCTGTTCTACCAAACAAAAGAAGAATTATCAATATCAATCCACAATTAGCAGAATTATCGCGTAACATATTATATTCAAAAAACATACAACTAAAGAACAACGAGCATTCTTCTTTTTTTTAAGCCGGTTTAAGAAAAAATTATTCGAAGTTATTCGAAACCTGTTCGATTGCATTGACGATGTTCCTTCAACAATTTTAGCTTAGAAATTTAAAAAACGAAAAGTTAACGAATAGAATAACTGTCGCGGATGTGCAAAAAAACTATTATGAAACAAAGCCAATCGAATACTTCCTGCTATGTTAAGTTTGAGTTTTGGGTGCACAAGCATTGCACCGAGTTCGATAACGATGAATAATCATTGGCAGGTATGTTTCTTAGAGTAAGGCTAAAAGTAGTAAGTTTCTTCGCAATGTTTTTCTTAAGTTATAATAAATAGCTGATTGTGGATACTGTATAAATAATTTCAATCACGTTACAAATTGATAGCCTATGTTTCCATCTGGAAACGGATCAAAGGAATCTGTTACCCTCGATTACATAAAGGCGGTATTATGGGTACCAAACACCCTTGATCCTTGACCTCCATCTATTCAGTTTGCAACTATTAACTATGTGTTTATAATATACACACAAAATCCCACATCACACCTATATTATAAACTAGAGGACACGTGGTTTGCCCGAAACAGGTTCCGCAGTCAAAAAATTTCCAATATAGTTTTTTTTAATCAACGTCCCTTCTAATGTTTTTTTCTGTTCAACATAAAATCGTTAATTGTCAGTTATAGCTAACAATATTCTATCAATAAAATTTAATTTCATTTATTTTTTGAAAAGTTGTAGCACAAAACGATCAGTTTTTCCACTTTTTAGCTATACACAAATTCGTATGTATTTTTCCTAATCCGCAAAAAAACCGCACAAACGAGTAAATTAGCATTCAGTTCAGTTCTAATGTGATAGCGTGTAAAACAAACCGGTCGCGGCTATAACAGATTTGTAGTACTTTAATTATTTTCTCTCACTGACGAGATTGGTCGGGGGAAGCGTGGTTGATTGATTTAGAAGTGTATCGGCGTAGAGTGGTGTTTAGTATGCGGGCCGCGACGCGCGCCTGAGATCATTCCAGGTCAGAAATGAACCTTGCTATATTTGCCATCCATCTCTAGCTAGCCGGGAATAACAGACTAATTTCAGGAAAAATTTGTAGTGGTAGGACTCTTGGCAGAGTCCGCCTGGGGAAGTACCACACCTTTGCCAGTTATTCTACCGCCAAGCAGTAATGTGCAAACATTACTGTGTTCCGGTTTGAAGGGCAATGTTTCCCTAGAAATTACAGGGCTTAGAGAAATAAGATCTTAGATCTCTGGGTGACGAACGCAGTGCGGTGCTAGGTAATGATTTGGACTCTTCATGTTCCAATAGCTGCGTGTCACTGTGCTGGTATGTGTCAGGCATGTTGCTTACCATCAGGCACCACAGATTTCTAAACAGATGAAACCTTCGTGAACGACACTGTGAGGCCAGTCATTAGTTATGTATGCGTGACAGCTCTCACCGACGTTGTCAAATTATTCACGTTGGTGTGCGTGTAATGTTCCCAGTCTTAAGAAAAAAGTCCCACTATTGTTGTCTTAAGCTTTGGAAATTTTCACGTATAATAAACGCATAAAACATTATTTTAAAATAATTTATTATTACACCGATAATATATACTTAATGCAAAGATTTCTTGTTAATAACTTGCTCCACAAAAAAGGAGACAGAAACGTAATTGAAAATTATAGACCTATTAGCCTCATGTCAAACATTTACAATTTTTTTTCAAAGCTGATCCTAAATAGAATATCAAGGACTATAGATGAAGAACAGCCCATTGAACAAGCTGGTTTTAGAGCAGGGTTTTCAACTATTGATCACATGCATGTATCAAAACAGTTAATAAAAAAATCTCAAGAGTATGGGAAAGACCTATACATTGCATTTGTCGACTACAATAAAGCTTTCGACTCAATCAAACACAATCTGCTCTAGGAGGCTCTAATTCAACAAGGAGTAAGAAAAAAATATGTTCGTATTATTGAAAATATATATGTTAACAGCACTGCACAGATCAAGTTAGAATCCACAGGTCATAGACGAGACGTTTTATAACGGCGAGGATTTGTTCTTATCTATTCGTTTCATAACTATAGTTTTCATTAACACTATTAGTATTTTTATTAACCCTAGTAACGGCGAGGATTTGTTCTTGGCATCGATTCACATTAAATAAAAAAAATAAAGATTATAAAAATAGGGCTTAAAATTGAATTATACAATGTTCATCAATAATTTGGTCTACGAGTATCTTCAAAACAAAATTAGAATCTATATTTTACCTTAACTTCAGGGAAAATAATTTCAATTTAGTATAGCAACACTGACCTATTTTCGTTGAGGTGTTTTGTTTCTATTCATCAATCGAAATAAAATCGTCTAAATTATATAAATACCAGTAAAAATATTCTAACTTTCCTATGAAATTTCCTTTTTTATTTTTGGGAACAATGTTTGCAATGTTTGATGACACAAGACGGCATAATCTTAAACAAAACATAAAATCACACGGGACTCCTGTACGAGACGGAAGTCAGTTTCGTACTGACTGGAGTTTGTATTTGCTTTGGAGTTTGATATTTGCTTTCCGGACCTAAGGATCTGTGTTCCGCACGTTCCATCTGCCTTATGTTTTAGAAATCTGTGTCAGGCACATGTCCGGATCGTCTCGTCAACACTATATTAAAAAAAAAAACGAAAAAATTGTGACTCAAATATTTTAAAAAAGTAGAAGCGGTTTTACCCGCGTAGTTTCCGTTCCTACCACGGGGCCTTCAGACTATAATCTTACTGCGTTCCTAATTTACACATGGTATCTAAGAGTATATAAATATAGTTCCTGCACTACAATATAGTCAATTTTTTACTCATAGGTAAATGTATAATTTACATCTCGATTAAGTTTGTATTTAACATTTCATCGGACGACATTATATACGTATTTATTACAATCGTAATAAACAATGTATTTTTTCTCAATTTTATTGTAAGTTTACCATCATTCTTTAAAAACTCACTGTAACTATAAAAAGTTTGATCAACATGCCAGCATTTTAATCTGTTTTTGAAGCTGGCGAAATTTGATAATTCCGGTCTGAAAAATCGGTCGGTCGGTGTTAAATGTTAATGGTAATGTTTTCAGAAAAATTATAGGGAAAAGAGACAAAGTATCTTAAATTTAATTAGTTGCATAGCACAGAGTGCTTATAGGGCGTGTTGATTACAATTAGGCGCAAATCTTATTGGTCCCGTCAGTCATAGATCACTATGTCAGTTTTCATACTTATATCATAAAAAATGACAGATTCCCTACGACTGATGATATTGAAAAAAAAACATTTTAACTATCATTCTCAGATGAAACACCTCCTTTCACTAAATTGTAGAACCGACTTCTTTTCGTCTTGATTTTTCCTAAGTAGTTTATTTAGTAGTAGATTTTTGAACGTTTGATCTTAAATGAAACTTAGTTCGTCGTAAAGATATTTCTGTAAATGTCGCAATTTACGAAGAAAATAAAATTACATACTTTTGATCTAGAAAAATAAGGGTCTTTCTTCTCCTCAGAAAGTAATCATAACTTGTAACCCAATCGCGAAAACTAAAGATTGATGAAACAACTAGGCTCAAAAGTTATTTCACGTCCTACCCAAACATACAGTGGGAGTTGTTTTTCGAAACCTGTCCGATTGCATTGACGATGTTCCTTCAACAATTTTAGCATAGAAAATTAAAAAATTAAAAGCTAACGAAAAGAATAACTGTCGCGGATGTGCGAAAAAACTATTAGGAAACAGAGCCAATCGAAGACATGCTGCTGTGTAAAGTTTGAGTTTTGGGTTCACGAGGATTGCACCGAGTTAGATAACTTTTGTACAAAATGTAGGCCAACGAGAAAGCAGACCAACATTTACCGAAGTAACTAGGAAAAAGCAATGGCCATTTTACCCATCATGAGCTCGTCTATATATTATAAGTAAATTGGTTGTCAGTAAAGTCGATTGGTTTACGGACAATTAGTTTAACGTGACAACTTCATACCAAAACATTGATAGATACGGCGCAAGCGTACAGTGAGCGTAACGGGACAACGAGCGTAACGGGACATAACGGGACACTTTTTCGTACATACAGCCGGCGTTCGTCGATTTATTAGACGTTGGCACGTCAAAAATAAAAGCAGTTGTAGGTACTCCCAAATCGAAGTTAAAATAACCAGCGCTATTATTTCTATAGCAATATCGCAGGATTCCATGACGATAATTTAATATTATCGATATGTACACGAAACAAATTAACGTGAAAGCCGTTAATGACGTGTACACATGTTACACGGTTCGATGGGCATTGACTATGAAATATTACTGAATCGTAATATTTTCACACTAGCTTTACTTCACGGTTACACCCATTGATAACATGGCAAAGAATAATAAAACACAAAAGTTCCAGAAACTTTTTCAGCATACTCTGAACCTTTCTCGTGTTTTTAAAGCGTATTTCGTAATTCTTCTTAATTGAAACGGCACACACCTGTATCGGAAGGAAACGAGTTTAATTCGTAAAGGGTTTCATTATAATAGCATTAAAGTATCCAAAATTTTCATTTGAACTGTCGTTGCTAGTCACATATTTTATTCTAATTTATTATTTCGGAATTTCGAAATTATAATATGAAACGCTCAAGTTTCAATCCATTCTTTATCGGCTTTTATACAGAACTGACAACTCGCACTAAATTTACTGCATTTGATTTCATTTTTGTTTGTTCAAAAAGTAAACAGCCATAATAATTCAAAATTAAGTAAGTACTTTTCTAATTATGAATAGTTTTTCAAGCACCTACTTCCTTAGATTACTGCTGCAGTACACAATCAGTACTTTCTATATACTTATGTTTTTGTCATCCTCATTGTAAAAACAGTCAGATTATAATCTAACGATGTTAGATTACAAACTAATCTAAGCTACAGTCAGATTATAATCTCAAATAGTAGATTAAAATCTGACCGCGTTGACAATGTTACCGCCACAAGTATAATTTGGCTACTTGTGGTTTGAGGCAACAGATTATTACAAAATGTTATTTGTTTTGAGTGAGAACTCCTATGAAGGCATTGGGCATTTTTTGAGATAAATAAAATAGTTGAACTCGTGATACGTTTACAATGACCGCGACACGTGTCTCGGTCTCCTGTCGCGGTCTCGGCGCGAACTGGCGCCCATATAATTCCATAGTGTCAAGTCAAGTGCCTGTCGCGGTCTCGTGTCGCGGTCTCCGGGCGAACCGATACTTTAAGACTTGTTCGCATTAGGTTAGTATATTAGTCTAGTAGCGAGTAATTTAGTGACTAAATGTGTCTGAACACTGAAAATTTAGTCGAGTAGTTTAGGAAGTGATTTAGTCGAGTCAATCCATTTTGTTCTATTTTCAACGGGCGAGTAGCACCCTTCACCACGCGTTCGTTGGGAGCGGGCGCTCATTGGCTCGCCGACGACTAAACAGGTTCGAACTTGTCGAATTAGTCTGGAGAGAAAAATAACTTCATACAATTTTCCAAATACGAAATTGTCTGTGGAATAACTTATTTTATCGATCACACAAATTTCCTCATTCACCTCTTCTAAAATAGCCATTACGATTCGATAAGATTAGCTTATTCATTCATTTATTTTATTGCGTTGTAGGATCTTCATGTTGCGAAACGCTTCTCACTTGTGAACTGTACTAAAGCACGGTGCGAACGATTTTTTAATAGTAGCGAGTATTTTAGCTACTAAATTACTTTCTACTAGACTAATTTGCTAGCCTAATGCGAACAAGCCTTTAAGGTAGCGGTTTGCGCGGAGACCGTAGTGACCGCGACAGGAGACCGCGACCGGAGACCGTGACAGGCACTTGACATTATGGAATTGCATGGGCGCCAGTTCGCGCCGCGACCGCGACAGGAGACCGAGACATATTATCTATTCTATGCCGAGACACGTGTCGCGGTCTCGGCGCGAACTAGCACCCATACAATTCTATAGTGTCAAGTGCTTGTCGAGGTCTCCTGTGGTGTTCTCGTGTCGCGGTTTCCGCGCGAACTTGTACCTTCAGAGTTACCGACACCTCTGTATATAAGTATGTGTACATTCACTGCAATTGATTTAGGTACTTAAAATGTCGGTTCTCTTCAAAATGTGTTAATAGAACTGAAAGTACCATATATTCCAAAAGTTTCCTTTTCCTCTATGACCGTCTTCTGCAAATTCCAATGTTAGTTCAGTTCCTGGTTAATCTAGTACATGTTTATCCATTTAATAGTTGCAAGCAGCTTCGACTCGAGTAGGTACATAACTTCACCTGATTGGAGAAGCTTCGGGCTTTGAGCACAGAAGAAGTCTTGGTTATACAACCGTGTTTTCGTTTAGCTATTAGTGCTTTGAGTCGCCGTTGATAAACTACGGCCAAGAAAATAATATTTATTTTGTATTAGAATATTTTTATTAAGAGTAGTAGTAGATGTGAACCTCAGAGCAATATACGTTAAAATATTGTCGGGGCTTATAAATGGTGGATACTTTCAAAAACTTTATATAAGTAATTTAACCTTAATTGTATTTTTTTACTTAAAAGTAAAAATGTATCGTATCATTTCGCTAGATAATCCATCGACGATCATCTCAAAGCCAGGCTTTTAAACTCCCAAATACATCAAGATAAAATATGGGAAAAATTTAAACAGAAAGACAATCTAAAAGCCAAACTTTGTCCCATGTAAGATTCTTCTCAGGATCCGTTTCAAAAATTGCTCTTATTAATTCAAAATGTTTGATAACTTTTACGGAAATCAAGAACAAAGTTTAGGAAGGCCAACGTTTAAGAGCCCTAATATTCATGAATAATAAAGTGGGGTAAATGGTCTGCATTTAAACCTGCGGTTGATAGCCTTTCTTGGATTTTGTTTGTGAAGTTTTACAAACATGACATTTACCGAATTACGCAGATTAGGAGTCTGAGTTTTTAAACATCGCGATTTTTTAAAGTGAAATTTTCTTTAGCCTCGTTGTGATCTTTTTGTAAAGAGATATCCGTCCGTATAATCTTATAAATCCGCCATCGATATGCAAATGTTAGACCACGGCACCGGCGGCAGCTGCGTAGCGATGTAGCGTCAGAGTGGCGACCGCAGCGGAGCAGAACGAGCGCGCTATATGTACTCGTAAGAACACGCTTTTATGGGTCAATCTTGTGTCTCTTCATGTCACTGACATGCGTAATATCAATATCAGCTATGCAGATGACGTACTGTGCAAAATTAGTGCTGTTTTATACTGAAATTCTAAGTAAGTTTTCTCTTCTATCGACAGTTCAGTCCAATTTATCGTTCCAGTAACTTTCCCGTTATAAAATATATGTGGTAATCCAGAAACTGATTTTTATTCCTTCTTCAGTCTTTATAACACATCTTTTTCTTTGATATTGAACAGAATAAACTTCATATAAAGTCACAAAGTGAGCATACTTATTTAAGAACATTATGTCAAGTGTGAGGAAAATAGCCGTTTGAGTGGCTAGGTACTTACGAGTATAGTTTTCTGAACGCTTGCTACTGACAACAAGCTAAAATGTGGCATTGTAACGGGCGGGAAAATTCGTCAAATATTTCTTTTCCCGCAATAATCTGTTCTAGGAATAATAGCTCTGAATTTCCAGGTGTTAATAAGTGGCGTAAGTTGGCGGTGTTTACCGCGCTGCCAGCTTATACTTGGTTTGGTACTTGGTACTGACTTTGTCAGATTTAACTAGTCTTATCTTATCTGTGAGTAAGTTTAGTTTTCGAGTGTGTATTATTTAACAATATAATACTTAAACTGAGTGGGTTTTCCCCGATGGTTACCTACAATCTTTGTGTCATCAAATCGAGAGTGAATCGGTTTCTTCTAGGTAAACACGCTCCATCGTAGACCGCATCGTCGCTTAACATCAGGCGAGATGGCGGTCAAGTGAAAACCTATAAAAGTTTTAAAAAAATTACAGGTTCACACATGACCGCGATCGCGCCTGATATAGCGACGATGCGATATACAATGCTACCTTTACTTACCTAGAACCTAGAAGAAACTGTTTCACATCCTATTTGAATGTACCGAGAGTATTACCATTGCAGGAGTTTGTCATAACCACTAGTTTTAACCGTGAAGGAAAATATCGCGACCCCACATGTTGCAGGAAACACAAGTTTTGAGGACATTTGTATTATCCACCAACATGCACTTGGACTGTTTGGTGATGGCTTGATTATCTTATTATCAGAAAAGGGCCTAAATTCCAGCATTGGAAATATATAAGTGGTTTCTTATGATATTTTGCAATTATTTTTTTCTTAAAACGGATTAATTTTATATTTCCCAGATTTTTATTTGCATCTTGATAATAATAATCAGTACATTTTTTTTTCTGTTAGGCTTGTAAGATATTGAATCTCCATTCAGTAACTACCTATGTTTCTTATGTTTATTATCCAAATTGTGAAAATCTTGATTAAAATGGAACCCACAAAACGTTTTAACACGTGTTACCCAAAAAATGTCAAACATTGAACTTTGAACATGGAGTGAAGAATTTCATAGAGAGAAAAGTCTTCACCTCTCAAGGCTCAGTACAGTGTTATATCTATTTAATGTCTCTTATAATAAATATTTTACGACTACCTACTTTTTCAATCTACTAATGAAATGAAGTGATGAAATTTTCCTTACAAATTTTTCAAATATTTCGGCAAGATGCTGGTGATCTATACGATGTATTTCCACCTAAGTAACCTCTTTCGTACTGATCGGAGCTTGGAAAGGCGACACTATTTCATGGTTGACGTTCTTAAATCCAGAATCCAGAACAATAATTTTTAGTACCATTTTTGTTATATGAGCAGCTAGTCTGTGGAATAAAAAGCAATATTGGTGTTGGGCATCTAACACACAGCACCATCTCAACCCAAACCAAGCAAAGTTTGTGCTATGGACGCCAGAGAGCAATTATAATACTTATGTAGTTGTAAATGCATATTTAAAATGCATAGAAACACCCAGACACAGTACAAATATTGGTATTAATCATTTGCAGGAAACTTTGCAGGCAGACTCACTACCAATTAAGCCACGAGGCCAGTCTGCACAAATGCCTTGCCTTAGTGGGTTTCCCGATGTGTGCAATCTTGGTGGTATAAAGTCATAATTAGTGCATTCCTTTTAGGTAAATACGTCACATTGTAGCTTAACATCAGGCGGGATGATGGTCAATGAGATTTTGGTAAAAAAGTCTCAAAAATATGTATTCCCAGTACTCCTGTTTTAGTTGTAGATAAATAATTTTCGTGTGACCGAACGTAATCAGGTAATCCAAAATGAATTTTTGTAAAAGTCGACTTTCTGTTTGTTTTCCTCTACAGTGTGAGACTACAACATGTTTACGGCAAAGCGCAATTGGCCGAAGAAGTAAGTCGAGCACGAACTCGCCGACACCCTTAATTGAAGGCTCCGAGGGCACCGCTTATCCCGCGCTAAATATACAACCGCTTGACATTGACGAGACTCGGCCCTTCGGGCTTGAGGTTTATTAAATGTATAACGTTCAAAGTTTGCTAACCAGCTTTAGAAATAGAGAAAGCTTTTACTGTTATCATGTGCAATTGTAATATTTTAATTATTTATAAAAATATCTGCCAAGTAAGACCTACTAAATACTTACAAACTTTCTTGTTATCTTTGACAAATCTCTTTCACAACTGTATCCACTTGACGAGATTCTTTACAGCCTCTATAATTGCACTGTTGATTGATAATAATTATTTGCTATATAAACTGTGACATATTTTTTGTTATTGTCGTCACGGAGTTTATCTAGTCGAGAATGAAAACTGAAATGACTTTTAATGTATCGTTTTACCGTGACCTAATGTTGTCGCCCTGGCAACACTGCACTGTTTTCGCTGCATCCTGGGCGTTTTGCGCCGAACGTCACTTCCGGAACGTGAAGAGTTTTGCCATTATACTCTAACTTACGCCACTTTGCCTTCAGCCGCCAACGAAGTAACAAGTCTTCAAGGAGTTTGAGTTAATACATTAAGTATTCGGCAAGCTAAAGAGTAGGTAGCACAATGTTTCACTCGTTTCACCGCCTTCAAAAAAATCTAAAGTTTCATGTGTTGTTCGATTATTACATTAAAAGGATCGATCATCTTAAAATTAATGCATGCAAGTGATTTGTAAAGTTTCGCTGTATTTGATGGTCAATAATCATTATTTAAGGATGTGTGTAGATGTGGGTTAAGATAATAAATGTTTATGTTACTCGTGAATAATGTTGTTTCTCTTATCAGAAGTGGGATCAGCACATTACAAGCATACAGCAAGGTATCAATAGCACAATCAATAAAACAACATCTGCCGTCCCTAGTGAGGTATTCTTTGGATATAGAGTTCGAATGGATAATGATGTCATTGCTGATGATGAAAACATTGAATACCCGGTTGATGTAACGGCACTAAGGACCGCAGTTGATACCAACATTAAAATAGACGCTGAAAAACAAAAGGCAGCCTTTGATATCAAAAGAAAAGAGGCACTAGTATACGACATAGGAGATTTAGTAGTCCTAAAGATTCCAAGCCACACGAATGATGGCCAAAGCACGAAGTTAATGCCTCTCTACAAAGGCCCATTTCAAGTGACAAAAGTACTTGACCACGACAGATACAAAGTAGAAGATATGAGAGGAGCAGAAAGATCGTCAAAACGGTATGATGGCATAGCATGTGTGGAAGACATGAAACCATGGATTCGCATTGCTAAGTAACCGGATGTTGTCAAGTACGTATGACTATTTACATGTTTTTGTTATTTGTGATGTAATAGAACAAAATTTAGACGTCATTGCTTTTGTAAATAACCTGACACTTTAGTAAGACTACATTTGCTTAATGTGTAAACAATTCATCAAAATGGTCTAATGTAATATCTGTAAACATCATGCACAATGGAGTGTCCGATATCTATAACTACAACATGATCCCGAAATGAACGCTGTTGCAATGAATGAGTGACTGTACACGACTTGGTGATTCGGTGTGAACACCAGGTTTACTATTTGATCTGCAACAGGAATCTAGTATGAACGCTGTTGCAGTGAAAGAGTGGCAATACACAACTTGGTGATTCGGTGTGAACACCAGGTTTACTATTTGATCTGCAACAGGAATCTGGTATGAACGCTGTTGCAGTGAAAGAGTGGCAATACACAACTTGGTGATTCGGTGTGAACACCAGGTTTACTATTTGATCTGCAACAGGAATCTGGTATGAACGCTGTTGCAGTGAAAGAGTGGCAATACACAACTTGGTGATTCGGTGTGAACACCAGGTTTAAGCTACTATTTGATCTACAACAGGAATCTGACATGATCGCTGTTGCAGTGAATGAAAGGCAATACACGTCTTGGTGATTCGGTATGAACACCAGTTTAAAGTCACTATAGAGGTATATTCTGCAACAGTAATCTGAGGTAGCGGGAATGTGGTAGTACCACGACTAGATTGATTTGGTTAGAATTTTTAGTCTAACCCATGATGTAAACACTCCATTGTACATCTGAGACAGCTAAGATTCAACCGCTAAACAAAGTTGTAAGATTATGTAATATTCCTTTGACATGAGGTTAAAATGTTTCCAGTTCTACATCAGACCAGACCGCAGTCGAGGACGAATGCGTGAGCAGGAGGGCCGGATGTTGTCGCCCTGGCAACACTGCACTGTTTTCGCTGCATCCTGGGCGTTTTGCGCCGAACGTCACTTCCGGAACGTGACGAGTTTTGCCATTATACTCTAACTTACGCCACTTTGCCTTCAGCCGCCAACGAAGTAACAAGTCTTCAAGGAGTTTGAGTTAATACATTAAGTATTCGGCAAGCTAAAGAGTAGGTAGCACAATGTTTCACTCGTTTCACCGCCTTCAAAAAAATCTAAAGTTTCATGTGTTGTTCGATTATTACATTAAAAGGATCGATCATCTTAAAATTAATGCATGCAAGTGATTTGTAAAGTTTCGCTGTATTTGATGGTCAATAATCATTATTTAAGGATGTGTGTAGATGTGGGTTAAGATAATAAATGTTTATGTTACTCGTGAATAATGTTGTTTCTCTTACTAATTAACAATACGCACTGCTAACTATGCGAATGACAAGGTTTTTGTGTTTGCTCTTCCTAAATAATTACGAGTATCTTAATAAACAACGCTATGCCATTCAAATTGATAAGTATGTGGCACTGCGCTATTATGCACGTGCGTTTTGCTCCTCCTAGTGACTGGAGCAACACCAAATAATCTAAATAAAATAAAAATTACGATTCGTTTCAAATTTTAAGAGTCAAGTTAATGGAAAATTCAGCGAATTGAATAAAACATAAGGAAACATTTGCGAACTGGTAACCTTGAACTTAAAAAAGATACAATTCCAAATGTTCAAACAACAAAAAATATAGAATTCAGTTGCTGTTACAAGATAAAATAACAATAATTTGAGGTATATTTAAATGCGTAGTCACGTTACAGAGAGGTGCTTTCTCGGAATTTCCCCGAGGAGTGAGGTTTAGAATTTACCGTGTGAAAGATACTTACAATGATAAATGGCCGAAAGAAAATCAAGTTTTGTTCAAAAATCACTTAGAAATAGTTTCTGTGTGGGAGTTTTATTTACATATTCAATTATTGTCATTAAAATATGAGTATTATACATTACATGTTACTGCTAGTCTATAATGTACATGACTTAATCACGACTTAATTCATAGTTTAAATACCTCGAGATTTCGGCAGCGTTACAACCGCCGTGGTCACAAAAAGACTGCCGCGGTTGTAGCCAAAACGTCGAGGTATTTAAACAATGAATTAAATCGTGATTAAGTCCTGTACATTATAAACATTATGTGTTCAAATCGCGAAAGTTTAAAACAATACTGCTGGTCTAGTCGGAAGAACGGCAACAGTGATCCAGAGCTCCAGATTCAATTTACACGTACCTATGCACCACTGTCTATTCAAAGTCATGTGCGTAACGCCGCTAACTAAACTATAAATAAAAAACTAAGACGGTAAAGAAAAAAATCATGAGGATATCGACATGTACCAAGAAACTTTTGAGGTCATGTGTCATCCACCAACCCCCACTGGGCCGCTGGCCCTATGCACCACTGTCTTTTCAAAGTCATGTGCGTAACGCCACTAACTAAACTATAAATAAAAAACTAAGACGTTAAAGAAAAAAATCATGAGGATATCGACCTGTACCAAGAAACTTTTGAGGTCATGTGTCATCCACCCACCCCCACTGGGCCAGCGTGGTGGATAATGGCCGTGACTCTCTACTTGTGAGAGAAGCCCCAGCAGTGGGAACATTTAGTGGGTTATTTATGCTAATTAAATATTAGCTGTGCCCGTTAACTTTAACGTCATAAAAAGTAGCTTTAATTAATTTATAACTACCTAATTAGCAATACCTATAATGTAATTATAATAAAGTGTTTATCTACGAAATTGGCCTAATGAAGTTAGAAAAAACATCGGTGGTTTTGGTAGTTAGTAGTGGTAGGTAGTAGTAAATAATACAGTCATTCGTTTGTACCAAATGCACACTTTTGTATAAATATTATTAGTAGCTTAAATCAACCATGTCGCAAACGTAGGTAATACAAAGACATAATTATTTTTGAAGTACGTTTAAGTAACTCGAAAATGTGACATCCTTTCACAACGTAGAGGTTAGACCTCATTTTTGTAACAAAAACGTTTAGGATGCGGAATTCGTTGCCTGAGTGTTTATTTTCCAATGGTTATAATCTTGTCTTCAAGTAGAGATCGGTTTCTTCTAGGTATGCATCTGTGAAAAAAAGAAATCCAAACCCTAGCCGAACATTAGTATTAAAAGCTAAAACGTCTTATTCAGTGATTTGATTTGATTTCTTTTTTTGACAATGACGGGCGTGTATTTGATCGCTATCTCGCCTGATGTTAAGCGATCGTGTGTACGATGAGAGATGCATACATAGAAGAAACAGATCTCTAGAAGCTTCGATTTCTCAGTCATGTTCACAAATAGTCCTATTATTCCCGTTATTACATCCGGAGTCCTTATATCGAAAGACATGGTAACGCCTTTTAAGTTATTTTTGCTAAAGCTGAAAAACACATTCCAAATTGGCAAGCAATAGCCCAAAGAATTATGGAGGTTCCCTATCTGACGCACAAATCCTTCGTATACTCAAGCTACATTCTTAATGTGCGCAGTCTACCTGTTTCAGCATGAATGTGAAAATTCGGGTGTTTTGATGTTTGAATGTGTCGGTTTGTGTTTATTATGTGGACCAACTAAACTAATTGTGCAGAAATTTGAAACGCATTAAAGTTTTGGTCTGTAAAAGCAGATCTGCTATTAAAGTTTCTAAAAATGTAAAGTTGCTCAAGAAAATGGTTTATTCAAAACTCTAAGTAGACAATGTCCCAGTTTTGTAGTGATAGGAAAATTTATACCAAAATAATTAATGACTAAAAAGTACCTAGCTAAGACGTATTAATATTCCGAGAGCTGGTAGCAAAATTTGGGTAAGTATTTGAGGCAGGCTGCCACATAGTTTTTCAATTATTCCCCTACACGGAGGTGCCGACCTGGCTGGTGAGTAGCAGGGTAAAATGAATCCCTCAAATTACATCACCTGACACATTTTTTTTTGAGTATCCCTATTTTTGAGTACATACGAGAATTTTAATTTGAAATTGCCTCAAACCAATTTTTGTATTTTTTGTAAAAAATATTTGCACGCGGCTGGAAATGTTGGAACCCCGACTAAATCGTCTGGGTTATTTTTTTTAATATACTTTAAACATCTACATCTACAAGATAAAAAAAATTATATTGCCTCAAACATATTCACTAAATAAAAAAATTAAATAAAATTTTAAAAATGTGTGGATCCTCTTTGCCCCGCCTCTCACCAGCCAGGACTGTATCTCCATGTTGGGGAATAATAGGAGAGATATGTGACAAGTTTTCAGCTTGCCTCAAATACCTACCTAAATTTTTCTAGCAGCTCTACGAATATAAAGGCATAGCTCATCAAAACAACACAATCTTTGATGCATATTTCAATGCATGAAACAAAAATGTAATTTTCTTGGGTCTCAACTGATCCAACTTCTTTGATATTTGTTTACGTTATTTTGCCATCATCACCGTCATCATGATCTACATACAGCTTTCCGTATCCCCCTGCAGAGAAAAATAGACCTCTCTCTTGCTTTGCTAACTTATTAACTCGAAGCCATGTCGTTTTATGCCGTAGACCAAATTCCTTCTACGGCGCGGCGTAGCATTTGGAACAAATTATTCAGATCATATTTGATCCATTGACAATATTGTGGGTAATTTTAACCCAAAAAAATATACAAATTGAATAAAATTGATTTAATAAACATACACGTTGAGTATCAAAATATTTAACTTAGAAAACTATTATAATTAATTATTAAAGTTATTGAATTTAAGGAAACTTTTAAACTATTGTACCGTGTTTGAGGTGCATAAGCAGTTATTCATTTTATTATTGTAATTACTTAGAATGTATTTCTGAATAACCTAAATTAATTTGAAAAAAAGCCTGTTTTAGCACATTCACGCGCTTGCTATTAACCACTCTACCACTCAACACTCGGTCTATACGAATTTATTCAAAATAATAACTGAAAAAGCGGGGTGGAAATGCAAAACAACCCTATATTTCAAAGTAGGTTAAAGAGGGTATGCATAACAAACGCAAATGCCAACTCCAACGTTGCAAATGTACGTCAGAATTTGTTTTTTTAAACTCCCAGCACAGTCTGTTGCAGATTGACATGCCAAAAATATTCATGAGTTAAATGAAGAAGCTAACAAATGGGCGGTATTTTACAGTAACGAATTAGTTCCAGATAAACTTCGCAAGAGTCAGTATATTAATATTATTTGGTATAGAATATGTAGCTACTAGAATAAATTAACGTCAGTGTTAACATAAACAGCTCACGAAATAGTCCCACTGCAGGGACTCGGGATATTTTTTCGCAAAGAGAGAGTTAAGGCCTTAATCCACCACTCTGGCCCAGTGCGGTTTGGTGGATGACACGTGACTTCGAAATATTCTAGATACATGTCGGTTTTCTCACTATGTTTGTCTTCGCCGCTATTTTTAAGTTAGCGGCATTACGCACTTGACTTCGAAAAGACAGTGGTTTGCGTGGGATTTGAATCCGCATAGGCAGTCGTTGTTCTCCCGACTAGGCCAGCCGTAACGGAAGTGTTAATAGATATTGTCTAACGTAAATAAGAATAGATTTGACCAATAATTCGCACGTTGCGTTCGTAAGTGACGATGCTATCGAAGACGCACCAAACAGACTTAAAAGAGTAACTCCATTCAGAAAAATAATTTAATGACCATTACGTCGTGATGAATATTTTCGAGAGTGTCCGATTTTCATAGGGTCATTGGTTCGAATCTCGCATCTATATTCTCGTATGTTTCTAAAATCATAATTAACGGTAAAATAAAAAATATCTAGGAACCGCCACGTTTCAAGAATGATATATTCTAAAAACATCCTTCAACCGCAGTTGGCCATCGTGATGGATCATGGCCTAGAATCTCTGCTTCAGAAAGAAGTACCGAATCCCACCAGTGGAAGCACAAAGTGTGTGTAATGTTTTTTTATTTTAATGCATTTTCTATACATATTTATTTGAAATAGTTTGCAGAATTTCATACTTCTTTGTCAATGCAATTTTCGTAACAAGGTAAAAAAATATATATTTGAATTGTATTTGCTTCACGTAAACATAGATTTTTGCGAGTATTCTTTGACGTCAGAGCGGGCTTTTCATTTTTTGAGAACTATAGCGAACAGTAAAAATATTCAAAATGTTATCGAGAGAAACAAAGCGTAGCAAACCGAACAGAATGCATTCTACGAAATAACTGTAGTCCAACTCGTAGGGAACGTGAGGAACGCTTTACTTGCTCTATAAAACTTTTATTTTTAACCTTGAGAGTTTTGCTGAGAAATGTGCTTTAACTATTTATTTTCAAGAAACCCATCTTCACATTTTGCTGAAGTAGGGTGCTAGAAGAACTATAAATTTAGAACTCAGTATAATTTACGTGTACTATATTTCTATTTTCAAATATTACCAAGTCAAAATCTTCACATACATTTTCCTCTAATAGAGTCTTTACGTCTAAAGGTATGTAAACGCTTTGTTTGTAAGGCAGTCACTCACCAGATGCCACACACCTTTTACCTTTTAAACGAGTGCTAATTTATGTTGGTCGCCTGAAAGAAATTGCTGTCAGCGATAATGTTGTCATTCGTGCAGCAGTTCACATTAAAAAAAATATCTTTCTCTTTATCTATTCATACTATTGTATTACTTTGTGGTTATTTTTATGCGATTTGAACCTTTTATGGAATAAATCTTATTAAAAACTCTTTGAAAGAAATAAAACATTGTTACCAAAAGCAAACATTTTGATCGCACTTGATGATTCAACTTCACAAAGCAAATTATTTACTCACGGTGTAACATTCAAACTATAGTAATATCCTTAATCTTGATTGTTGCAATGCGACTATGGTGAATAAATACGAATCACAAAATAACAACAAAAAAGAGAGATTTTCCAAGAAAATATTTTATTTACATCTCTTCACAGTTATTAAAGCAGAAATATTTCCAAAACCCGGCGCGCATTTAAATCTACGAAAAAAAGATAAATAGCTAATTCTTTCGACGCTTAAAATTTATTCTCGGAAGAATTCCTCTCGGTACCTGAGATTAATTTCCGAGGAACTTCGGACACGCCGCAAAATCTCGCGAGAATACTACGAATAAGTCCATATTTTCGACGATAGTCTAATTGGAAAATAACTCTCTGATGTTATAGTAACTGAAACGATAGTTTTTAAAACTAAATACATATAAAACAAGACTAAAATAGATTTAGACTTTTTATGCCAGTCATTTTTTTTTTTGTCTTCCTAAGATTATATACTTTTTATTTTATATACGGCCAGACCCGTAACCAAAGCCCAAATAGGGGAAGTCGCCGTGGCATGTGTTTATGAGCATCTATGTGGACATTCTGGGCAAGATATCACGTACATGTTCAAGAACTTGCGCAGCTCTACACCAAAACTATACTGTATATTTTAAATGTTAAGATTTAATCTAACTAGTTTGTATGACGTCACTTTGAAAACGTCAATGATATTTTTAACTATATACATTTATAAATACATGTTTTTAATTTGCGCAAACCTTGGTACACGCCAGTAAACCACTGATCGTTGTCGACCCTTTCTTAGTAGGAAGAACGTCACGCTATGATAAATGTTTGCATTTACACATGTCAATGACAGTATGAGCGAAAGATCTAACCATTCAGGCTAAGAACTCATGGAGCGGTTTCCAACCGCGCCAGCGTGAGGGACCGGGCCCGCGGCATGCAACGGTTTTATTTCAAAATTCACGAGACCGCTGATTTTCGCGGTTTCGCAGCCGCCGCAGGTGAGATTTTCGCCCGCGAACGCGGCGGTGATGGGTAGGCGGCGAGCCACGCGCACAGCAGGCGTAAACCGCGTCGTGAGTTTTGATTTAGATTTGTAGAATGCAGATTTATATGTAAAAATTGTTACAAATAAATCTGCATTCTACAGAAGCTGCGGGCGCGGTTGCAAACCGCGCCCTGAGTCCTTCCTTAGCCTTACAGGTAACGAGTTTGTCTATATTGTCTTTGTAGATATCATAACTCCCATCTGAAGGTAGGTTAGTTCTGAACTTCACGAGTAGAATTCACCAACAACACGGCGGAATTTACAAGTTTCATTCGGTCCCTAAAGTTCACTAACAACCTGCGACGTCGTCGTTGGCTGTAAATCCTCGCCGGTAACTACTCCGACCGTAAAATCGTATTGTGTAAGTAAACAAGACGCTATAAATATGCTGAGGGACACTACAGACTAAGGTGTAGAGCGGTGGGAGCAGATGATTTAATAAGCATTTTAATATTTATTTGTGATTATAGTACAAAAAGTTGCACAAAGCTGAAATTCAAATGATATTACAGTTGTAAATTATAAGTACCTCTTACTATAAGAGTCTGATTTGTCTAAATGGGCTTTATTTCTTTAGCACAAGACCCTTGATATCCAGCAAAGTGGCCATATTGAATAGCAACATTGCGCCCACATTATAAGCAATCGCAAAATAAATATTGTGGAGAATTTAATTTTCTACAAATTATTTTTCATTACATTTCTGTAGAGTTGCTAATTTACGAGATACAGACTTGGTCGAAAGGCGTGGCGAAAACTCTTAGCACCTTTTTTCCCTACATGACCCATCAGGGACAAGACCCCACAAACTGCAATTTAAGTTTATACTCCCTACACACTAAAAACATAAAATCGCAATCTCTGAAAAACGCATAATAAGGCTTTAAAAATACATATCATTGGACTAAGGTACTTACGAGTATGACACAATCTGAACGCTCCAACAGATAAGCAGGAAATGTAAATATAGTTGCCACAATTCATATTCGGTTACTTCGCGGGAGATTAATCGCGTATTATTCTAAACAATAGCGCGTTCAGCGGGTATTTGCGAAAGGAGACTTGTTGGGAATATTACATACATCATGCAACAGCGGCACACGTGTGGAACGCCACGTAAGCGTGAACGCGTATTTTACATTTCAACGAAAATATAAATATATTTTCATCCATGGAAACGAAATAAGTTTCGTTTCGCAGCGTATGAACACACTTTTCAATTAAGTACGAATAAAAATTCAAGGTTTTTGGAATTGTATAAACCGTTTGGAACCGTAAGTATTCCGATTTACGTAATCGTGAACATGAATATTACATTTCAGTACCTAATTGTACTAAAATAAGACTTTTTCGACGCCTCAATTACTAAAACATTCTGTATTTTTATGTCCATATCTAATATTTCTTTTAATTGGCATGTGTGTGTACATTATGTGTTACTACATATTATACTAGGTACATTCATTAAGCATACTGCCATATGTTGTATACCTAATCATGAATAACTATTGCATTTATAACTATTGTTAAACACCAATATATTTTATTTCAGCATGAAATTAATCTTCATTAGATTTCCTGTCATGCACGTCATTCTAACAATCAGCCCAATTGTCACTGATAGATCCTCAGATTTGAATAAAGTATGGTTGCATCACGTTAATCATCAAATATGCGTCATCTATCTTCTCTATATATAAAAACGTTATGTTGGTTTGTGTACGCTTCAAAAACTCAGAAAGTTCTGCACGGATCGAGCTGAAATTTTAGAATGATATATAATCCGCATGAAGGATTGTTTTTATCTAATTTTTGCATCTCAATGTGCCACAGCGAAGGGTAGCAGGGTACAGCTAGTTATTCATAATATATCAGTTATGATTTGTTTCGTCTAAACAGCTCAGTGCTATCACGATAAAACAACAAGAATGATTGCATACTTTTCTTACAAAACTATACTAAACAATAAAAATACTGTTTAAACATTTTGCTGATGTAATGTAATATTAAACAAATACATGAACCCAAAATAAGTAAGATAGAACGAAGAACAAGTTTAAGAGATTTTTGGATATGAAACTGAAAATAACCTATTTCTCATGAAAATCCTAATCGTAAAACAGTTCATAAAAGGAAATATACTCTTCATATGAGAGAAGTCATATTGCCATATCACAGAATATTAAACAGTGACTACACTGGGTACGGTCACTTAATAAAGTGCAACTACTCGTCTGGGAGTTCAACTGAGGATATGAGAAGTTTCTGACCAACCATTACTTCAGATTGAAGAATTTAGTTTAACTAGCTGCCGTTCTGCAATCGAAATTCATCGAAACAAATGCATGTATGTGTGGAATGTACTTTTTTATGGCGTTTATGTATTTTTATGTAAAGGCATTTTCACGATCCGTGGGCATTTTAAAAAATATTGGTATTATGCAGTCCTTTGCTACTTAAACTATAAGTATGCGAATTTTCATACTCCTCCGTCTACAAAATTTTCGTGAAAAAGGGATTTATAGGTATGAAATATACATATAAATCCCTATAATATACATATATGTAGATTTCTCGAAAATTTCTCCTTGTCGCATGATTTTTGTACGGCGTTGCGGAATAATGGATTAGAAGAGGTATTGAAACTGTATGGAACCAAGTCTACAAGTTTTGACAGCAACGACACAAAATACTGACGACAACAATGACATTTGAATAACAATTATAAAATGTACCAAACATTCCTTGCAAAGGTATGAACATAAATATGTTTAAAACAATATATTGACAAGTGTTAGCTTTTTCCTTAAAATACCTACTAACCGGTCAAAACTGGACACGCTTGCAGGTGAGGGTGAGGCTATATTTCTGGATCAAATCAAATCAAATTTATTTCAACTAAAATAACAAATAAGCATAGGAAGTACAGAGATATCTTATCTATTAGTTTAATACAAAATGTCAATGATCAATCGTTAATTTCTCCTAAGTTGGTGATAACCAAATCCAAATCTTTGAAAGGTTATTATTACTACGTAATGCCTAATTAACTTAAAAAACGGTGAAGGAAAACATCATGAGGAAAGCGACATGTACCTAGAATCTTTCGAGGTCATGTGTCATCCACCAACCCGCACTTGGCCAGCGTGGTGGATTATTATGGCCTTAAACTCTCTCCTTGCGAGAGAAGGCCCTGAGTCCCAGCAGTGGGAACATTTAGTAGGCTGCTTATGCTAATGCCTAATGACCAGTAGCCATCCCTATTGTCAAAAGGTACATAATACTAGCAGTATCCCGCAGTTTTACTCGCATAGTTCCTGTTCCCGTTATTTTCCCCTGATAAGATGAACCTATGTGCTATTTCAGGCTGATTAATGCAACTGTGTTCCTAATTTCAACTATTTAGACGTTCCGACGTAATTGAGCAACAAACATCCAAACTTTCCCATTTATAGTAGGATTTATTTATAGTAGGATTAAAATAGCGAGAAATTGATGGTCATTGGCGAAAATAAACGCAGCTTTCAACAATGTTCAAATGCTTTTTGAGCTGAAGCGGAAACGCAACAAGTGAATTGTCGCGTGGATTAACCGCCGCTAAAACAGAATATCAACTTCAGAAAACCGTAGTTGACTTTACTCTTAACAAAAACATAGCCGTTCACTTTTATTTGAACTTATTTTGCTGAATTACTGCTTTTATATAGTGGGAGCGTTTTGCGGTAGTTGGAGAAAACTTTTAAAACGGTCAAAGTTCGGTAAGCGTGTTTTTAGTATTTTACTGGCCAATGTAGTCTGTAGCTTGTTGTTCCAAATCCAACTTTGCAGTTTAAATAGCATAAACAGTAGAACGTATGACCAGAATACGAAATTCACGGTAAATTCTGGCATATTCTATTTATTCGAAGATGTTTAGTGACTTTCGATTACGGATAAATGCGCGTCATCGTAGAACGCATGGTCGCGTGGCCTCGAGTTTTTGTTTAAAAAACTATTTACTTTTTGTTAAAATATTCGTCGTCGATTTTCATTTTTTTCTACGCTATATATTTCCCATTGGAACGTTTGTAAGTTTTCCTTAGTTTAGGGTTAGATGTATGGGTTATCTATCATACTAAAAACACCTCATTAGCTATACATAAAGTATACGTAATTGGAGAAAAAAACGTGTTAATCACACAAAAAAATGATTTTTATTACAGGAACAATTACTACATTTGGCTAGTGATCCAAATGATTGTTTGCGATAAATCTAGGCAGGACCATACATTTTTGCGCTCATAGCTCGGTAGGTAGCATATGTATAGAAGATAGCAGGTCAACTGTGAAGTGGTCAATTGCCCATAACTGTACTTTTTAAAAGGTAAACGAAAGCCCAAGCACATCTATATTATCAGGAACGCCAAATTGTTGATTACAAAATGATTGATGATGATAAAATTGCAAAACAACATTCAGTTTACAACTGTCATACGTTATTTAATTACTATTTTAACAGAAGTTCGACACTACTATAATAATTTTCGGATTAAGATTTCAATTTGCAAAATAGCACATGAAGTTTCGACACACGAGTTGGAAACTAAAACCACGCGAAACTTCGTCATCCATCAAAGAAAACAGACTTCCTTTTCGAGTCTTAATGAAGCACACGAGGAATCTTATTCCTAAAGTTTCACTGAAATTCCTTTCATAAAGTGCCAGGGACGTAATAGCCTACTGCCTTCAAAGAATTTAGTTTAAGAATGCTTGGAGGAATGCCCTCGACTCCACACAATTGGAGAACATTTGAAATCTCTTGTGCAACTTCGAGCTGCATTTATTAGACTTCGGTCACGAATGTTGCTATGAGCGAAGCGGGCGCGATTTGGGTAATATTTAGAAACTATTAGGGTCTTAATTAGCATGAAAAATGTTGAAAAATTTCAAAAATATGCCAATCTGATAATTAGTACGTCAGGTTTTGTAAAATATTGAACAAGTATTTTTTGTTTTATCGAATTATTACAAGAACAAATTTAAAATTTTTTGACTTACGCCCGACTACCTCGAATTTGTTATCTGTACAAAAATTTACTAGTCAAGCCCTTTCATTTGATACTCATATTGAGGTAGGTTGTGAAGAAATATTTTGTCCGCCATTCTGTGGAAGGCCATCTTGAATTAATATTAACCAAACATAGCTAACAACATCCGCACGCAACTTTCAAATAAAAAACCGCATTGAAATAGACCGTCATCCGTTTGAGCTCTACGGTGCCACAGACAGACATCGACGTCAAACTTATAACACCCCTTTTTTAGTCGGGGGTTAAAAATTGTCAAAAATATAAATCGTCAAATTTCCAGAGTGGGGGTATGTCACGTCTACATAAAAATCTAATATACGTAGATGTGACGTCACTCGAAACTTCTAAGCACTATATCTTCGTCATCTTTTGTTTGTGGAACAAAAGAAAAAATACGTGTACAATATGTTTAATCATCTGACTGACGGACCAATTGTTTTTTATAGTCACCATGCCTACACGGTTTGTTTTAAAAAAAATATATGAATTTACAAATAATCGTAATACCATTCTACGTAACCAAGGTTTTGAATTTCAAGAGCTTAAATCATCTGTTAAACGATTAAGGTTTCATATTCTCTAGTAATTACTGATTAGAAACGTACCTATTTACTCAGTATTACAAGTTTAATTTACAATACATATGTATACATAAAATATTAAATAATATGTGTAGATGAACAAACACACGTTTGGAGTCATTCAGTCTGCGCGTTCGACGCGCGTCAAATCCCCGACCAAAAGTGCTCATCAGAGTGGGGGCATTCTCGTGCCAAACATTATATATAGTTAGATAAATGTTATAGGACAGATAGAGACTTGAACAGACCCAGATAGAAATCTGAGCGAGCCTGATAGAAACCTGAGCGATACAGCGAACTAATGTAATAGGTATATAGCATACTTAAATTGATTGTGTGGTATTTAACTCGCTCTCGCGGCGCTTGTCACTTTACCGTAGCGGAAATGCTTACAAGAGGTTCGGTGTAAGCTGACCCTTAGCTGGGCGAAGTAAAGACTTTTTATGAATATTTTCTTCAAGGACAGAGGCAAATTGCGAAATAGCTCAGTGTGATAAGAAAATAGCTTATCTGGATTTGTATCTTATCTCCACAGCTTTATTGTCTCAAAACTCGGACTAATTTAGGAATAATTTTATACAAGGAAAATTTTTGGAGAATTGTGTGTCTACCCACTTAATTAACTGAGGTTTTGTACTTCCAATTGGAAAAGTTTAGAGGAGTTTAAAATTCGAACTCTATTGGGATAAGATCGTGTAATTTTAAAATTTTATATAAATGCGGAGTTTTAATTGACTTTTTTCTATTAGATGATTTTATAATATGTAAACAATCAATTACACATGACTACGAGAAATGCGCGGTGTATTTTGACATAATTATATTTTTTTTACATACATACCTACTTATAGACTAAGGAGTCATAATAATAGTTTCACCAGATCAATTGTTTATTTCCTTGTCATAAAATACAAAAGGTTATAGTAAAAAAATGTATTTACAATCATAATTCTGTAACTAAGAAATATAATTATTTGACCGACGTAATAAAAAATGTCGCTTAAACTCAAATTTGTATCTTTTTTTCGTTGTATGATACAAATCTCAAAAGTTTCCTAATCGAAATGATAGCTCAAACATTTAACAGTCAAAAGTTTAACAGTATTTCTTCTAGAATCCCTGATTAGTATGCACCTGGCGCGACCTCACAAATACCCTTAGGCGTTGCTCTCTACTTAGTCTGTGCTTAGGAAGCAGGAACTCTTTACAGAAACTTGATCTCTCCAGTCGCTAGTCAAGAGGTATGTGAGTTTATGAAGCCTAATCCCACTTAATTCCTTATACGAGATACGAGTAAGTTTACTAGTCAAACATAAATCGGTGCCATGAACGTGGTTTTACAAATTTAATTGGAAGATAATATTGAAATTTATTGAACGTAATCCGGAGCTAACAAGCTGGTAAACCGTGTTAATCTCACCGTGATGAGAGATTGGTTTGACTCATTTACAGGTGCGCTATTTTCACGAATTTCACACAATGAAAACGCAAAAACCGTAATTATTTTGATGTATCTTTAATGTACATATTTATCAAGGTAAATTTGTAAATACCATCTGTTTATAATCTCACGCCTTTTGTTATTATTAAGGCCAGGTAGTTCTGTCAAATTAGGCATTTAACGCTGTTTTGTTCTCGCGACCGTCACCGGCCGCGGAATCGGTGCCACAGTGCAGAAATAACATTGAAATATGTAATTCAAACTCATTTTTTGTTCAAGATTTGTTTATACTAGTGATAACAATTTTGTGAATTGTGTAGTGATAAGATTTTTTTTGATATATAAACGAAGAAATATTAAATTTATCTATACTCGTAGATATACAAAACTCAACCTTTTCTTTTTGGTCACACTATAAGTTGAGAACGGCTTTTCCAATTTCATGCATCTTTTTAAAATGTTTCCTAATAATTCACAAGTTCGTCAAAAATTAAAAAAAATGTGCTGAAACGTAATGAAAGGCCAGTAAAAATAGAAGGTATTTTGGTCAACTATTGCACTAAATTTCTAAACCAATTTTTTTCTATAAGGTAAAGATCACCTACTGAGCATAAAATTACAAAATGCTCACAGATCCAGGTAGAGCTTCAAACGCCAATTGAAAAAACCTGTTTTAGCCGATATTTTGGAAACAATATATTTTGACAATAATTGTAGAACATAAAATTTTGCATCTTTTGTTGCTAGTAAACTTTTTTGTAAAACTTACCGTTTACGATTTATAACCCATTTAATGATACGATTGCGATAATGCCGATAATAAAGGATGAAAATGATGTGGTCTACGATGGAACTTGTTTCTCTAATAGAAACAAGCACAGTGTACCTCGTAACCCCAAGTTTCGAACCTTCGACAAAACCCACAAAATGCGTTTTACAGCTTAATTGTTTTTATTACAAAAGTGGAGACTAAACTCTTCGTTCAACTCTTCAATCATGATGATGAACGGTGCTGTTTATTCGAGTAACGAGCAAAATGATAGAATGACTTTAATTTAAAAACCCCGACTACAAAAAAATCTACACGAAAAAAATTGGTTGCCTGTAAAGTCGGTATACGGGCGAAAGTTTTACGTGATAACGACTTTGAGTGGTAAAATAATTTTACGGAAGGGCGCGTGCCTTTCACTTTTTATGTCTCTCTCGCTCTTAGGCGGGCTAACCATGCCCGAGTGGAAGGGACGCGTGCCTCTCACTCGCTCTCGTTGTGAGCGCATAACGTGAGCGGAGCGTAACGCAGTTTCTTGAAGCGTCACCCGGCAAACCAATTTGTAAGACGTTGTCACGTCAAAAAATATTACCTACTATCTAAGGACACTTTGGCGAGTCAGACTAGTCTTAGAATATCTTAGTTACCAAAATCCATGCAGCCGTTTGGAAGATATGTGGAAATAAAAGATTTACAAACATAAAAGATACGCGCGAACAACATAATCCTTCTTCCATTCCAGTAAAAAGGGACATGTTTATGCTACTGGGAACAGAATTCACATCTTATTATTTCTACATTATTATCATCAAATTTGACATAATAAATCGTAATCGGTAAGTTCGAAAAAAAAGTTTACTGGCAACAAAAGATGGGAAATTTTATTTTCTACAATAATATCGGCCAAAAACGTTTTTTCGTGCTGGCGCTTGAAGCTCCTGGATTTGTTATTATTTTGTGATTTTATGCTCAGGAAATGATTCTAACCCTTATATAAAAATACGAATCGGAAATTTAGTGCAGAGTTAAATTCTACGAGTAATTTTACTGCCTAAAAGGCTTCTTATCAAATTTGGTCGAGTGTCTAAATTTCTATAAACAATATTAACATTTTCATACAAAAAAAAAGGAAAAACAATAAATTTTGGTGGTGTCACAAACTTGGAAAAGAATAAAAAAATAAAAATTCTAACAAAACCATACGTGTATCTATGGAAAGGTGTTCAAAATTGTATTGAAGTTCCTAACATTTTTTTCTAAACTGAATAGTTTTATGAAAGTCTCTTCCAAAGTGGTAAAATCTGTATGTGAGGACTTTTCTTCCAAGTACTAAGTACCTTACTACCAAAGAATTTACCTAAATGGCATATAAATGCAAGTTATCATTTATGATACCTAACTTGCATTCATATTAGGGATTTACGCAGGGATTTCTCCTCTCATTATTTCCTCATCCCGATCTCTGATTTAACGGACGAATATTTTACCGATACTTATCTATTTTCCATTGCATTGAATTTTTTACTGATGTGTTATTGACGTCAGTTTTTTGAGACTCCCCTTTTGGTCAACATAAAGTAAACAGCGTACTAATTAGTATCATCGTCTATTTGCAATTCCAATGAAAACGGTATCAAAATCAAGATCATAGCGTGCTTCACTAGTAATATCTACTGATATTGTTATACTGTGGCACTATGATCGTAATATTTAAAATTTATCGGTTGTCAAAATTGGAAAATCAAGCACAGGCCCGTCGTCCGTGAGCGCCGAAACGCGACTGATCAGGCCTGCCGAACGGCGCGCTATATATATGGTAGATACTAAAACATAGTGAATAACTGATACTTTTTATCAAGTCAAACCCTGCGAATGCATCTATAACTTTTTAGTGGCTTTCGTTGAGTACAAAAATTCAGTAAAAAAATCATTAGTTTAGTCATAAACTTGAAAAACTTTTGAAAAGGGGTAACTTTGGGATTTTTTCTATCAAGTAAAATTCATTAAATCGTGTTACTGACTGCGAATTGTACTAGATTAGATCCTTAACTGTTACATATATTTTTTTCAGAGTTTAATACAATATTTTAAAGGTCTTAAAGTTGTTTTAAAAATTCAAAATTACGGCCCACACGCCCTTAACTAGCAGTGCCCCGTGGTTTTACCCACATAGTTCCCGTTCCCGTTATTTTTCCAGAATCATAAGTAGCCTTCGTATTATTTCAAACTATAATCTATCTATGTTCGTAATTTTAACCCATCGAGCAACTCGATCTTCCGCGCGAGCACAGAAGGGAGCTTAGCTAAAAAATATTGTTGAAATATTTCTTTTATAAAGGGAAAGTTGCACACTAGCGCAAAACCGCACTATTACATAATGGTGAATGACAGAAAAAGAATGTTTCACTACTTCTCAATATGGGTATCAAATGAAAGGGCTTGACTAGTAGAATACTACGCACTATGAAAAAAAATTGGTTGCCTGTAAAGTCGGTATACGGGCGAAAGTTTTACGTGACAACGACTTTGAGTGGTAAAATAATTTTACGGAAGGGACGCGTGCCTTTCACTTTTTATGTCTGTCTCTCTCGCTCTTAGGCGGGCTAACCATGCCCGAGTGGAAGGGACGCGTGCCTCTCACTCGCTCTCGTTGTGAGCGCATAACGTGAGCGGAGCGTAACGCAGTTTCTTGAAGTGTCACCCGGCAAACCAATTTATAAGACGTTGTCACGTCAAAATTTCATATCCAAATGAAAGGGTTTGACTCATCGAGCAACGCGATCTTCCGCGCAAGCACGGAAGGGAGCTGCCTTAGCTAAAAATATTGTTCAAATCTTTCTGTCATTTCTTGCGGGAGGGGAAAGTTGCACACTAGCGCAAAGCCGCACTATTACATCAAAACATACCTGTACCAATCATCTCACTACTACACAGCCAAATCACTAACATATAAAAAATAAAGCACCATTCACAAATCTAGCCCCACCCTCAGCCACAGTATATTATCAAACTCCATGGTCCACGCGGACTTGTACTTTGACAGAGGGGAAACGCTGTGTGGCAAACATAGCGTTCTGTGTTGCTCGCTGTTTTAACCCGATCCATTCAGGCGTTGCGACGTTATTGAGTAACAAACATCAAAACTTTCGCGTGGGTAATATAAGTAGACTTTAACAATTATAATTAAGAATACATAAGAAAGTCAAACTTGCGAAGAAATTGACTAACTTACTTATTACATAGCTAAAACAAAACAAATTCTAAATCACATTTATGTCAGCACAGAGAATTAAAAACTTTAAGTCAAAGTTTAAGTGAGCTTAGTACAAAATAACTGGGCTTAACAACTTTCGAAACTTAATCTAACACATAATTCTCGTGTTAAGTAAACATGTCAAATTCTAAGTAATCCCTAAGTTACGTGAAATCTTTAATGTGATTGTTCCACAAAATGGAATACAGGCTCGTTTGGATTCGTATACATAATGAATTTACAGCTGTTCTCAAAAGGAAAAGCATTTAACTTAATTATGTTTCAAAGTAAAGTTACTGCTTATGTTAATAACGGTTTATTTTGTAAGAAAGTTGTTAGAGCATGATGTTAACAATTGAAGGCAACATGTTTTTTGTTTTTAACCGACTTCAAAAAATTAGGAGGTTCTCAATTCGGCTGTAAGTTTTGCTTGTTCGTATGTTACGCGATAACTGTAACATTGAATCAATACAGATGTATGGTTATTTTTGGTAGTTTAGTAGAATGCACTTTAGTGATAGTTCCAGATAAATTATATAGAAAGAGTTGGAGCGGTTTTTGTAATGAAACAAAAAACATTTATTTACATAAACGTGCAAAGACTTTCAAATAAAGGTTTTATGAAATATAACTTATGTTTATGGATTTCACATAATCATGACAGATGACTAAATGCAGGTCCCGTACTAGGCCTAATACTTACGAATTTCTATGTTAAAACACCTCTAATTGTACCGAAATTAAAACAAATTGAAAATAAGCCCAGAAACCGAAACAAATCAATTAACGCTCATTTTGCTATTAATCTATAAGGTATCACAAATAACCATAAAATGAACACTTACACTTATGTTAGGTCAGTATAGCAATATAATTACATATTACGCAAATGCTGTGCAGTTTGTATAGTAAAAATTTCACAAGAATCACACAAGACAAACCCCTGTCAAATATTTGAGTACCAAAATGTTTGACATTTATGAAATCAACATTTTTTTTATTGAAATCCACTTTCATAACAAGGCTACCTTAGATCACTTAATCCTACGGTCCTCATTACAGGATATAATGGATTTCGTTTATTTTACCGTATAATTTATATGATGCAATGAATAAATATTGATCGATTATTAGATAATCACAACTAGTTATACAACAATAAAATCAGAGAAAAGCATCTCAAACTATCTATATTACATCTATATCACGAAAATCTTAAGAATCGAAACATTTGGGGTCAGATGGTGTTGTGGGTGAATTGTCCACCAATATTTATTTATTTATTTATTTTCGTAGGTACTTGAAAGTTTTTATTTCCCCACCGTAAAGTACGAAATAAATCCAGCAAAGTTGCTGTTGTAAAATCGTTTACGATATGACATCTTCATATAATTTTCAGGAATAAAAATAGAGTTTATCACGGTTTCAGCGATTTTTAATGTTCGTGTAATCGAATGACAGCGATTATTATCTTTTCTTTTATATTCTATTATATATAATATTATATATAATAGAATATAACATGATAGAATATAATAGAATATAGGTTTGAATTTGGCATAACAGGATCGGGAACTACAAGAGTGAAACAACGGGACGTTGCTAGTACATAATATATTTACGTACTAATATACTTAATGTGTCAGTAACGGTAACAGTGATAAGAGTTCAATTGCTTTTTCAAATCTAAAAAACCCAAAACACCTAAAGAAGATTTTATTTCAAAAATAAATAAAAAATGCACAAACTAAACCTACGTAAACGCGTCGACAAAAATAAAACCTACGTTTCGTATAAAAGTCAAAATTTATCTCGAAAATTATATGAGCGAGCTGAATTTACGAAATAAATGCAAATTCATTGTAAACGGAAAACGAGACCCTTACACATACTTTCGACTTTTTATTAAAAACATTCAAAAAAATTGCGAACAATGTACTTACTTTCATTTTAATTCAAATAAAATCTGAATAAAACTTGAAAAGGGAACAAATACAATGGTTTTATTTAAATATGCGGTGGGTAAAGCTTCGCGGGTATCAGGTGGGCTGGCAACACTGATGTTATGTCAGTGTTGCCAGACATTAGTCCCTTCCGGCTGTTGGTGTACGAAACCACGGACAATTTTGGCATAGCAATGATCTAACTAAATGCTATCTAGTTGGTGGACGACGTGACGTTTTCTCGTTATTTTTCTAGGAAATTCTGACGAGCTGCGTAAGAAATAGTTGCGTTAGATGAAGCCGTGGTGGACTATTTGGTAGAATAGTGTGATTCACAATTATGCAACCAAGGTTGTAGGTTCGAATGCATGCACCTCTATCTAGTTTTCAAAGAGCAGATGTACAAGTTTGTGATCACTGACTGTAACTGTGAAGGATATCCAAGAATAATTCGAGATCATGTGTCGTCCCGCATCCCGCACTGAGTGATGAGATAGGGCCTTTATTTTCTCCTTATCAGAGAAAACCTCGACTCTCAGCAGTGGGAACATTTTGGTGATCGGCCAATGCTATGCTTCATGCATAAGTGTAAAATTTTGAAGAACTAGTGGGGATCTCTCGTTTTGCGCCTGCGTGCAGGTCTGAATCGTATGTAATACTTATACGATAATTCTGAATATTTTTCCATGTAGATACAAGTTTTGGTGTCAATACTGGCTTTGACGGTGATGATACCAACAACCCGCACTTAGCAAGCGTGTGACGCTCTCCTTGTCAGAACAACCCCCAGCAGTGGGAATAGAAATGGGTTGCTTATGTTGAGTAAGTCAGCCTTGAAGGTCTTACCGTCATTTTTCTTAAACTGCCTGTAAACTATCGGTCCGTATTTAATTGAAAGCAAAATGCAAACGTATGTTATTTACGGTGAAATGAGTTTATCCTACTTACTACTAATTTTGTACGTATGAAAATGTTAATGTTTTTCTGTACGAATATTTTTATCTATCACGAAGTAAGAACTGAAGCTTATAATGTTATCAAGTTGATAAAATTAATAAATTACCACTTAACACAAACAAAAAATATTTAATTACAAAAACTATTTCTCGGGAAAAAATATTGAGAATTTTCTATTTTAACGACAATCTTCCAACTAACTGAAGGTGTACACCTTCATTTAAACGATATACATACCAAGCGTAGTTGGTGCACAATATTCTGAATTTCGATTTAAACTTTTAATTAAAAAAAAAATGGCGGTATTAAAGTTAACAAAGATTTCTTCCAGACAACCATTAACAGCAGAAAAATTAAAATGAGGAACAGTGTGAGTGAACGAAGAAAATTGAGAAAGGATTTGTGTATCTAAAAGCTGACCCGGCAAACTATATACCAACCAATCGGTCAAAGAGAGGAAAAATATCTGATACCTAATTTTTACCAAGATTCTTAAAATGTTCATAAAATTGGTCAGGCGTTTAGGAAGAGTTCATTTATAAACACAGCCACAGAAGATTTATATATTTATAATACGAATATTTATTCCTCGACCCTAATTAAATTATATCTTCCTCTTAAGAGGTAACCTCAAGGCTCCACAAAAGCAGTAACTGCATTGTTTCCGCCACTAGATTGTCCCTTAAGAGAGCACAAGAATCCAGAACAGAGCCGCTTTGGCGCTTAATACACATAAACCAAAATAATAAAATCCGTACACCCAAAATACAAGACGTTAAACCGTATTTTATGTACTAAGGATGCTGAAATAGAGCCTTAGGGTTAAAACGCTCTAGGACTAAACCGAAACAAAGTGTTTCTAAATTCCAGTTTAGTAAAGTAATTTATTTCCTCGAAAAATGTTTGTCACTCTTACAACCACTCTATTTTCTAGAACAACACGAAAAATAATATAATTGTAATATGTGTAATGTTTTTTATTCCTAGAAATTTCACTGATATTGAAATACCTAAAAGTAAAAGACTAAAGCAGATAATAACTGAATATTGTTTAGTTTTTAAATCTTCGTGATTTGAAATCATATTGACTGTCTTTGTAAAAAAAACCTAGTGTATCATATTTTTGATCTTTTCGTTATAAGACAAAAAAGAACAAAGTCCATCAGCGGTGGCACAAAATGAGCTGTTTATGCTTGTGCAGTAAGCATTAGTTTCCTCTATCAAGTAGACCCAGTGTAATAATTTAACCGCAATCCCAGTGCGTTCACACCATCAGATGGGGTTAACTCCTCGCGAATATCAAAGTTAACAACACAGTGAAGGGATCGACAACACGTTTGACTTTTATTAGACGTTACGTTTCGCGTCTTTTAATCCCGAACTCAACGTTTATTGCCTACAGGCTTTACATTTGGCAACAGGCTGTTCATTTACTGGTGTAAATAAACTATGCATCTGTTCTGTGTCACGATAATACAAGGCGGCTTTTCGTGTTCATATAATTCGTTCTGATAGAACAGAACTGGAAAAGAGATTAGAAAGAGATGGAGTACACCCAGTGGTGGGATATGGAATAACGTGTTGTTTGTTTTAGTCATTATTAATATCGTTATACACTCTTGTTCATTTTTCTACTTTCAATCGTCATCCTTCCTCCCCCTTTCAAGAAGAAAATAAATTGATATTATAATATTATTTTACCTAACTAATTGATAGTTCGAGATGGATTATACGGGGATTAGGTTTTATGGGGGAAATCAATTCACAAATTGATATTGCCATTGTATGTATGTTTTTCAATTTAATTTAAAATACATTAATTTTATATTTTTCATCAGTTTCACTTACCTATAGGTACATATTAATATTTATTTTCACTGGTAGTAAAACTTCTAGCAGGGACCGCCAAGGAAATTACCGCACCTATGTCAGTAATTCCGCCGCGAAGAAGTAACCTAGGAAGATCTTGCTACAACTGACTTGTATCTAATATAGAGCTAATCTTAATCTTTAGCATCAACATACGGTGAACGTAAACGTTTGACTCCATTTTTGTAATAAAAACATCTAAGCTGTGGAATACCTTGCTCGAGTGGGTGTTTTCAATTCGAAATCGAATCCGTTTTATCAGTTTCTCAATTTTAGATTTAACTCCATCCATTAAAACTTATTCATAGCAAATAGTAGAACTCTCGACCCTTTCAGATTAGTTCAGATGTTTTGCTTCCCTGTATTTGCTACATTACTACAAATTGCAAAGTACAAGTAAAGGGCTTACCTAATTTTTTTATATTTATCTAATCTCCAAAAACTATGAACAAACGTATGTATATAACACGACGAATGTTAATTCACAACCTTTAGCATGTACGGATTCTCAAGCGGAGACCGAAAATCGAATAAACTTAGTGTAGGACAGAGTAGGTGTCGAGAGTAGATGGAGTGACGATTTAGGAAAGGTAGCTTGTGGCGGTTGGAAACATAAATCAAAAGATTGGGCTGAGTGGTGAATCATGGGAGACGCCATTATCGACAGCAATGGACGAGTGAGGGCTGATGACTACGATGTATAAATGTCAGTTAATTGTGAACATTATGAGAGTCCATAATAATATTCACAATTAACTGACATAGTATTTACGAAAAAATCGTAATAAAAATCATTGAGGATGTTTTGTTCCTTACAAGCGGTCCGTCGCGGCTTCACCCGTCGTATCTATATTATAAGCTGTAGCACTCAAACACCTCGTACATGAATATCTAATGGTGAAACAGTTTTTGAAACCGGTTCAGTAGTTCTTGAGATTAGCGCGTTCAAACATACAAGCTCTTTAGCTTTGCCATATTAGTATGGATTCAATTACTAGGAGCATCATTCTCAGTATTTCTACCCAGTTAAAAATTTGGTACAAAACTTCAGGAATATATTTAAAAATGAAACAATTTGATTGATCCTATATCGAATCCAAATGCATGGCCGTACAGAGAGTCAAACTGACAGGTTAACTGCTGTGATTGAAAACTTGTGTAATAGTAATTATGGTGGTTCGCTCGCTATAAGTTTAGTTCACAGGCACTGCTATTAGGAGTTGACATATTGTCCATTAAAAGATTAATTCGAATGGAATATACCTAAGTACTGTTTACATTATTGATCATCCGAAATAATTTTATATTAGCAATGCTTGTTCAACATGAAAATATCGTTGTGTACCTAAAGTTGGACTAGACCACGAAAATAACACGCAATGTTAGTTTAAAATAACAGCTTACATAATTAATTTATAACGTATAAACTTTCGCGATTTCATTTATATTTAAACATAAAATAATTTACATTTCAATTAAATTCTGTTCACCTATACTAATATTATAATGCTGAAGAGTTTGTTTGTTTGTTTGTTTGAACGCTAGGATCTCGGGAAGTACTGGTCCGAATTGAAAGATTCTTTTTCTATTGGATAGTCCATTTATCGAGCAAGGCTTTAGGCTATAGAAAATAACTCTACTATTAATTGAAGCGGAGCATGAAACAAAAATGTAACAAAATCGGGAAAAAATATTGCCCTTTTGAGATTTTCGTACGTTTCGTGCTTTGACATGACACATGACAGCATGTGTCAAAGATTGCGTCATTGAATTTCAGTAATCTGTGCATTGAATATAAACCTTTGCTATTTTTTTTTTCTAAATCTGAGTTGGTACGACCAATTTCCGACTGGTGGCGTAGCAGGTAGCTGAAGAAGTTTTTTGTTTGAAATCGATATTCTCAGGAATGAGTGAACCGATTTCAGTCATTCTTTCACCGTTGTATATGTACGGGATCCTGATGAGTGCTATATAATATACCACGGGCGAAGCCGGGGCGGGCATCTAGTGTTTTATAATTTACACGGTTTTTTATAAATTTCTTTCTTTATTTATTTATACTCTTTTTTTATTTATTTATTCGTGACAAAGTAAAAAGACATGAGACGATTATGGACGAGTCGGAACTAAGCTTATACACCTTAGATAGAGAATAAATAAATAGATCAGTTTTTTCCGCACGGTTCCTTTGTACCAATCCTACGCAGATGTCGTGCATACTTGCTATGACAACAGAGTGATGTGCCACGACAAAAGTATGACACTTCTACAAAAGCGACAAGGCAAGAGCGATCAAAACCGTGCTTTTGGTGTAAAGCGTTTGTTCCAACTCTATACGTAGTATATGGAAACTCTTTAACTTTAACTATGTATTTGTAGCTGTAACTACAGCAAGAAGGATCGGAGAAAGTCTTATTACATTTTTTTTGTTTTTTTGGTTTAGCTACTATTCTCTTAGAACGTATAACGAGCGACATGAGTTCTAACAGTTACATGTCAAAAGAATATTTCAACAAAGTCGATAAAAAACAAGTGTAATCATATTAATAATATAAATGTTAAAGCTTGAATGTTTACTGCTCAATCACGTCAGAACTCTTTAGCGGACCGGGTTTTGAAAAATTATAATACCCTGAAATAGAACACTTTTCCTATTCTATTCCAATTTTTTTTTATCCCGAAAACAGGACCTACGCGGGTAAATTTGTGGAAAGCTGCTAGTAATATTATTATGTGTGTGCAAGTTTTAATGTTTTGCTCCGTATACACTTCTCTTTGAATGGTGCAATTCGAAATTTCTAGAAGGATTCCTAGAAATATTGCGATATCAAATAAGATGCAACAGATACCAATATTTCATAGGAAATGAATTCAAGACTCAGAGCTGGCTTCCATGTACGAGTATCACTTTCTATCCTATTGGTTTATGTTTTCATTTGTAAACTACGAGTATTTGCTTCTTTATTCTTCGCGTTATATATCGGTTACTTTATTTATTGGGATAAAAAGTATTATTTCTCCTAAAAACTTTTTTAACTTGGCTCGGACTGGACTGACTAATTTAAACGTGAGTTACACGTGTATTTATTTAAAATGTGTAATAACCACATTTGTTTTCATTATATAAAAAGTATTATTTATTCATTTTATTTTATTTATGGTTATTTTTTATATGTGAGTACTAGATGTCCGCCCCGGCATCGCCCGTGGTACATATATAGCACTCATCGGGATCCCGTACATATCCAACGGTGAAAGATTTTTGAAATCGGTTCAGTCATTCCTGTATATCGCTTTCAAACAAAACACCTCTTCAGCTACCTGCTACGCCACCTGTCGGAAATTGGTCATACCAAATCAGATTTAGAAACAAATTTGATTAGCAAAGGTTCAATGACGAAATCTTAGACACATGCTGTCATTTTAAAGCACGGTACGAAAACTCTCTCAAAATTTTTTCCCGTTTGAGTTACATTCTCGATTCATGTTCCGCTTCTATTGATAGTAGCGTTATGTTCTATAGCCTATAGCATTTGTCGATAAACTGACTATCTAATAAAAAAATAATCTTTCAATTTGGACCGGTACTTCCCGAGATCCTAGCGTTCAAACAAACAAACTCTTTATCTTCATAATATTAGTATAGATGTTACACGATAATACTGTCTTCAAATCAAACTACCTGTGTAGTTTGTTCTTACCTCTTCTAACCGATGCACTAGGCACGGTAATTTTACCACAAAAAGCTGTAAATAAAAGAGCATTTACCTCAACTAGTCATTATTTACCTTCCACAGGTGAACAAACTAGCCGCTGAATCATAAATACGGTGTATTTGTGTCCGGTAATCCAAACTCGCGTCGTTTATTTAGGACTGCGTACGAATGTAAGCAATCAGCCGCCGTTCCCCGACGGAAATTAACTGTTAATCAGTTTTACTACGTTAGTAAGTGTTTTGTTTCATTTAGTTTCCTTAATTGTTACGAATAAATTAAATATTGGAAATCAAGAGTTTTTTTTAACTATAATAGGTTTGCACTTGACCACCATCTCGCCTGATGTTAAACGATGATGAGATGCGATGGAGCGTGCTTACCTAGGAAAAACCGATTCACTCTCGATTTGAAGACACTAAGATTGTAACCATCAGGGAAAACCCACTCAGGCAACGCATTCCACAACCTAGACGTTCTTATCACAAACGTGGAGTCAAATCTCTTCGATCGCGTTTTTGGAACATCAACCATGAAACGATGTCGCCCTTTTGTGGAACGAGAAGTCCGTTAGAAGAAAGGGCAAGGTGGTATTAGATCATGCAGATCAGTTGCACACTCTCCGAAGTCGAAGAATGACAGTGTTTGACATTCACAAATAAATTAAGTAATAAGTCTCCTATGTACTTATTTTAAATAAATACACGGGTAACTCACGTTTGACATAGTCCAGTCCGACTCAAGTTTCAATCGCGTCCGACGATCTTTATCAAGGAGAGTGCTCGCGCATTTTCGCAGCTCGCTTAGCACTAATAGTATATCCTACTTATATTTTAATTGTTAAAGTTTCAATGTTTCTGACTCAATCATGTAGGAACGGCTGAACGGATAGGGCAAAAATTTGATATAGGTACCTATACCAAATTGTATAGGTACAAATAATAGAATAACAGTCTGCGGAAACAAAACGCAAACATATTAATTACGAGTAATGAAGTATGTCATAACATTTAAATGAGTATTACTAGACTGTACCAGTATTACTGGCTGACTGAAAGAGGTGAATCATTTAATATATCTGAACGATACACGGGCGCAGGGCAGTTCTTAACAACTACTACTATAATTGCTGTTAATTTGGACTCCCTATATTTAAATAACTCTGTTGCACTGTCCTGTTATGGCCTCGCATGTTGCTTACCATCAGGCTTTTGTCTTTCTCGTCCCGCAGCTCTTTCTAAATCACCATTATTTTAAATATACTTACCTCAGTACTTAGCATTACTTTCAATTATTTAGCACCATCTGCTGTGAGCTAACACTACATTTTTCATTCAACTTTTCAGCATACTTTATAATAGTAGGTAAAGTTTTCTGTAAAATGCATTTCTAGCATATTTTTGCATTTACAATGCATGCCTTGGGTCCGCCAACGACGGGCCATCTTTTTACTGCAATGTGGCTGTTATTGCAAAGAGTTTTGAATAAGAATAGACAAGGAATTTATAAAAATATCAAGATATGCAAAGCCAAAATCAAAGGACGTACAATTCAAATGTTCTATATCTGATAAGCGTACACAAAAATGTAATTTGACTGCGTGAATAACTCCATTTTCGAAAGCGAATTTTATCAAATAACGTAGATACAGATCCGAAGATATTTGCCTAACAGGATCCTGAGATTTGAGAAGAGTTACATTTATTTTTAAGAAGAAATCTTTACTACTCGTAATATATTTTAAAAAGGTACTATTATTTTTTGAAATAATTGCTTACACAAAATCATGACAATTATTTCTAATATTAGCATTTTTAACGGGCAGAATCTTTATTAACAGAATTCAATCACAAGGAGAACTTACACTACATACCTAACTACTTCCACTTTTTTTTTTAAATAAAGAGTGACGAGACGAGCAGGACATATGCCTAATGTAAGCAACATGTCTGCCACATAAAAGCACAGTGACAAGCAGCTATTGGAACATGAAGAGTCCAAATCATTACCTAGCACTGCACTGCGCTCATCACCCAGAGATCTAAGATGTTATATCTCTAAGCCCTGTAATTTCTTTGGAAACATTGCCCTTTGAACCGGAACACAGTAACCGGTAGAATAACTGGCAAAGGTGTGGTACTTCCCCAGGCGGACTATGCTAGGAGTCCTACCACTAAGCATATATTAATTATTTAAAGTCAGATGAAGGTATAAAGACAATCAAGATGATCAGGCTCACTACCAGTCGGAAGCGTCCCTCCAACATACCACCAGAACGTTAATGCATGCGATAAGGCAAATTTCGGTCACGAGTAGTGGCTATCAAGTGCCTGGAGAGGTTCTTGAAAATGAGTTGAAATTCCGCCTCCAGGTTCTAAATATCTCAACGCCAAATGTTTCAAACTTGTAACCACTTCTACTTAGACATTTTCCTTACTATCAGACACATGACCTGCTTAACTCGTCATTATATATCGAAAAAAAAAAATTATTTATTTTATTTCAGTAATTTAATGCTGCGCTCAATAACATGTTCATATCTTATAATAATAGGGTAAAATACAAAATTAAATAAGCATGCATTTGTTCCAATTAATTACAATAATAGGTAGTAATTAATTTAAATAATTGTGCGGTTTCATAGTTTCGTAGTACTGAATTAAATTTTGAAATTTTACCGACTCATGGATTTCGGACTTTCGTTGGTACAAAAACTGTTATTAGAGCTTCCAATCACAGGTAGAAACGATAGACTAGTGTTTGTTATCATAAGGCAAATACTAATCCACCGTTTCTTGCTTTAGCAGTTACAGACTCACATACACTAACAGTTTTATTATATTTTATTATTTTCGCCCGCTTCTCATCAGGTCCAATAGCCAGGTCTGCATGTTGGAGTATAATAGAGAGAGAGAGAGAGACGTGACGAGGAGAGATGGAGCAAGATTTTAGCTTGCTTCAAACACCTACCTACTCAAAATTTGCTGCCGTCTTTCGGAACATTTTAAACCCTACGTGTTGGCGATGGTAATTATTCAGTGCCTACACTAATGTCCAAAAAAAAAAATATCAATTAGAATTATGAAACCTTAAACGCTCCACACACGAGCCCTGAAATCAGAGGAAATGGCGTAAAAGTAGTGGGGAGGAGCCTACATCGTACCATATGATTGGTGATTTATGATGCGATGGGTCCTCCCCACTAGTTTTACGAAATTTCCTCTGATTTTAGGGCTCGTGTATAGAGGGTTTCAGAAACATTCAAATACTATCAAAGAAAACAGAAGACAATGGGAAAGAATTCAGCGAAATATTTTCCGTATCTCTACTTGTTTCATTCGAGCGCCTACTCGATACTTGGATCTTTGTTTATACAGAATTTTCTTACCCAATCGAACCAACTGAGAAATATTTTCCTATTTTCACGTTTTATTTGATAATGTAAACAAAAAGTTGTGTTCGCCCGAACTTTAGGGGGACAATCCTTTTGAGTTAGATATCGTTTCACACCTTCAACAATAAAGTTTACCGGTTTGTTTATATATTTGAAAACTATGCAAATGTATCTTTTTGTCGATGATTGGTTTTCATTTCACCTGATGCTAAGCTCTGATGCGGTCTACGATGGATCATGATTAATTACGTTTTCTTCTAGAAACTGATTCACTCTGAGTATAAAGAAAACAAGCCATTGGAACTATCGTGGAAAACCCCACAAACATGCATTTATGCGCAAAGTGGAGTCTCCGCTTTGCTTGGCAAACATTAATGAAGTGACAAACATTACATTTAACCCTAAAAATTACCTTTACCCTTTAATAGGTAAATTATTTCCTTAAATCGCTCATCAAAATCACTACGATTGAAATAATAAAAGTTATAAATGTGGAATTCCATTTGTATGAAAAAATCAAAGGGTAATTTTTGATCTATTATTTTATAATAATAATTGATCTGTTTTCACATTAAGTTTTAAGATGATATATTTTAAAGACTTTACAAGTACCTAAGTACATATAATAAACTCTTCATAAATACAGTAGAACCTCGATAAGTTAAAGTCAAAGAAACAAAAAATATTTTAAGTCGTAGAGGTTTTCAGTTACCAAGGGTTTTGGTTTTGGGCTCTGATGGGAAGGGAACATTTTATTTTTTGAAGTTATAGAGGTTTTTAAGTTACCGAGGTTTGAGTTATCGAGGTTCTACTGTATATCTTTATCTAAAAAAATTGCTTTGTACCCTATAACTTGCACAGAGCTGAATCCTTTCTTGTGTTGCAGAATCTATTTAGGTAATATTGGTTGTCTCATAAGACATGTAAAGTACGTTAGGTATGTTGCCAGTGGACATTTTGTTTTCATTTAGCTACGTCTACAGACGCCAGGGTTCACTTCAAGGACACGGATTTTATTATACAATTTCAATTTTATTCAGTACACGAGTTTATTACTTGGCCTTGAGCCTTGGATTCGATCCCTTATTTGACTAATAAGAAGGGTTCAATATCATTATGGGGTATAAAGTAGTAGGGTCGGGGAAATCCCATACAATATAGACGTTTCTCTTTTCCGTTCTAGTTTATTGCGTATTACCTACAAATTGTACAAATTTATGGATATTAGAAAAAAGAGGTTTATTTTATGAAGGTCATCAGACTATAAGAAATTAATTTAACTAGCTAAAAGTCACGGGTTTCAACCCCACGGTGCAGCTGGTGTATACGTAGTTAGTATGAGTGATTTACACTAAGTAGATAATGTTTTTTTAATTCATAGACAATCACACGAATTCATAAAGTATCTCAAATCATAGTGTTAATTAAATGTTACAGCGTCATAAATTAAAAAAATACAATCATTATCCTTTTCCGTTTTGTTCCAAACATCGTCATATTCAAAAGATACACCATCGTTCATGGTTGTACATATCAATACGAAACTTGCTATAATAATTACATTACTAGAAAGTACATGGGCGGATCCGGAACGCTGAGTCATCAGGGTCATATCCACCTCGTGGGCTGGGTCCAGAACCTAGGAGGACCGCTTACTGCACTTATGGCACGATTATGTCATTTAAAATACAGACTCATAATGACGAAGAAAAGCTCTTTAAGCTCTCGTACTCTATCATGATGCTGATAAAATACAAATTTAACTTAGCATAACCAAAAATAAACCCTTCTAATTCATGCGATTACAAAACATATTCTATTACGAGTATAAACTTGGCCACATATTGTATTTTACAGCAGAAGTAACATAAAAACCAATAATAAAATGAAACATGTCCACAAAACTCACGTTCCAGCAATATTTCTCACGCACAGATGCAATAAAGTCAACCTTAACTATTAAAATGATATACCTAATAGACTTTCGAACATTGCAAAGAAATAATATCCAGAGACACTGATATTTTTGGGAATCTCAGTATTTTAACATATAAAATGAAATAGTAGGATTGAAAATGTTATAATGGTAGATTATTATTTGGGAGAGATCGTTTTCAACAACTAACTGTTAACAGTTCTTACACATTTTGATCGATTACAAATTTGCATTTAGTTGATATCTCGATTGGTTTTAAGCGATGAAACGATGCACGATGTATTTCTATTACCTAGATGATACACATTTTCTTTCAACTGTCAGACACCCTCCATCCATCTACAAGATTCCACTAAGGCAACGTTTTCCACACTATTTTATTCACACACTTCTTTGACAGGTTTTTATTACGTACTAGCTGTAATCCTGCGCGCATTGCCACGCCACCTGTTAAAATCATTTGAACCAAATCAAAAAGTTTTTGCACAGCATAACAACTATACTTAAAACCACTTAATCAAATGCACAGTGTACGGTTCTATGAAGAACATAGACAATCATTCATTTTTCACTTCTGTTTGTCATTATAGTATCTATGTTGTAGTATATATGTTATAGTATCATTATAGTATATATGTAATAGTATTCATCAATATGTGGCCATGTCGATTAAAGACTAGTTCTACCTAGTAGGTGCAAGTTGCTAGTTACCAAGTCCTCCCTGTTAGGGTCATAGGTTAACTGTATTCAAGAAGTCCGATCCTTGATAAACCTAACCGTTGGGAGCTCAAGCCCATGTCATTAATTACTCTATTAATGGACCCAAAGAAATTGGAAATGGACCAATACATTATTCATAGATCGAAAAAGTGAAAACATGTCATGATTGACATTATAAAAGACTCCAACGAAGAGGTTTGGCTCTAGGTATTTGTAATAAGAACGTCTTGGCTTTGGAATACGTTGGCTGAATGGGGTTTTCCTACGTAATACGTGTATCTTGGCCATACTCTCTCTTTTGGCATAGAGCAACAAAAAAAGGAGATTGCTAGGAGAATCCAGCTTGGATGGGCAGCTTTCAAAAAACTGACATTCTGACATGAAAGATGACATTCTTAAGTCACGTTCTATTCCACAATGTTTGAAAACTCGACTTTTTAACCAATGAGTTTTGCCCACTCTTACATACGGTGCTGAGACATGGACGCTTACACAGGAGGCTATACACGACATCAGAGTAGCACAGAGAGCGATGGAAAGGTCTATGCTTGGCATCAAGCTCCAGGACCGGATCCGAAATACCGAGATCCGACGAAGAACGAACGTTAGGGACGTCGGAACTACGGTAATGCAGCTAAAGTGGAGTTGGGCTGGCCATAACTGGGCTGATAACAGGTGGAGTAGAGTTGTGACCGAGTGGTGGCCGAGGCAAGGTAAGCGGAGTGTAGGACGTCCAGCTGCAAGATGGGTCGACGATATCGTCACGTCATATAAGACGATTTATTTGTAAACTCATTATTTCTTTGGAAATATTACCCTTCAAACCGGTATAAATGATGGTAGAATAGCTATCAAAGATACGGTACATCCTCAGGCGGACTCTGCTAAGAGTTCTACTACCATAAACTATTAGCAAGTACGTATAGCTTATTCAACGTCGAATAGACATTAATATGCTTTCAATTTTGAATTATTTATGACACAGCAACGTTCTCGTCACAAACTAGGTACTTTGGCGACGCTAAAAGCTATCAATGTCAGCGAATCACAACTCTCTAGACACATCACATCGCACTTTAGCGACCGTTTCAGCAGCAATATCCCCAGAGATCACGTAAAATTCACAAAAAGGAGGTGGCATAAGTAAAGTAAGCCTCTAGCCTTGAACGCAACGATTTCCTGCCCTTATATTGCCTTGTTTTACCTTAAAACGGTTGTAATTTTGCTATTGCTCTTTTTTACATTTCAAGTTATAATAAAGAGAGAACATATGTATATCTAAGTCTAGTTCATTTTAATTATCAATTGTAGCTTACTATATATTGTAAAACTAGCGGTCCGCTTCGGTTTCACCCATGATATTTAAATATCATGTGAATTTCCAACGATGAAAGAATTTTTGGAATCCATCCAGTAGTTCCTCATATTAGAGCGTTCAAACAAAAACCTTCGTCAGCTTAAATATAGAGGTAAGTAGATAAAAGGCAAAGTATTTTCATTGATATCTACCCAGACAAGCATTATCGCAAGTGTCTTGTCATATTTCATATCCTCGTACGTTGTATTCGCTGATCTATCACTAAAATAATAATATGTATTAAGCCCCCTAATTATGGCTTTCCAATAAAGCGAAATGCCATCTCCCCTCATACCCGCTCCGTAACAGTAGTATCAAGAACAACGCGTAACAAACTGAAACAGAAAGCAGACGCCGAGCAAGCGTCAAGGATCCATCAGTCTAGAGTGGGTAATATAATTGACATCGAGCTCGTCAATCTGAATCCCAGCTTGGGTTTATTAGACGTCAATCGCATAGCTGCTACAGAGACAAAATAAATCGGAATGATGTATAAATAAAAGCTCATAAAAAGTCTTTCTAGCAGAATTCAAGAATATACATCTGCCCATGAAACGACCCAGCAACCAAAATTACTACAGCCACTAAGTTCTTCAAATATTTTTTTTAAAGTGTCGACAATAATTTACAATGACTTATGCCTTTTCTTGTGACTGTTATCTGTTATGTTATTGCAAAGGACAATCTCTTACAAATAAAGTATATGGGTATAACATAGTGTAATATAGAATATAGTGTATCTTATAAGATTGTAAGTGTCTAGTAGTAATAATGTGTGTGCAATGGTGTGTGTGCTGCCTAACACATACAAACACACCCATAGGAGCTAAACTGGCCCTAAAATAATTTACACTGTTAATAACACGACAAATAATTCTGACATTTAAAATGACTGAATATTGCAACTGTTATCTCTTGTGAATAATTATGAAATTAGTTTATAGGTACTATGGAATTATAACATGAATATAGGTTTTCAACGGAAAGTCTTCCGGCTGATCACTCACAGTCCTAGTTTTGCAAGCATATATGGAAAAACAGTAATAAATCGTTTACTTGTCTCATCGTCGTCGATCGTCTGGCTGTTGGTTATTTTAAAGAAGACAATATTATTAATTAAACTGTAATTACGTACCTAGTAACCTGTTTTCTGAAGTTCTACAAAATTAATTAAAGTATAGAAACTACAAGTTTTGATATCCTATTGTTAGAAACTGTGAAACCGCCAAACTTTCTTCATTTATAGCAAAATTTTCAGTTTCACCCATCTTAGAAACAAATAAAACGAAATAACAGTATTGTACCACGGTCCTACATTACTTGATAAACTTTACCAAATTTTTTTAACCATAAGTAATAGGTAGGGTTGCACTTGGCCGCCATCTTGCCTCGTGTTATTGAGCGCTGTTGTGGTCTACGATGAATTGTATTCAATTAATACGATTCACTCTAGATTTGAAGACGATTTCATAATCTAGACGATTCTATCACAAAACTGGAGTCAAACCTCCTCTTTGATTACCGGGTTATTAATTTCACTGAGTTTCACTTTAGGAAACTTTTACCTGAGAAGACTCAAATATTTCCAGCCTCACAAGCTTAAAATAATTTCGTTTAAAACTCGTTCGTTTGTATTAAAGCTTTCAAGCCATTTGCAGTATGGGTGTTTGAGTTACTTTAGCCACGCTTGTGACCCCCATCTACACCATTGAATTAGAGGTACTGGAATAGACAATCTCACTGATTACTCGTACATTTCACTAAACTAAGCTAACAAGAATTTTCGGCCCAACTATTCGTAATCATGTCAATAATTAATCAAGTTTTAAAAACATTAATAGTATTCTCGTAACTTAACCACGGCCGCTGTATTGCTGCACAGCAACGAAGTAGGTAATTAAATAACATTTTATGTAAAATTTCCTATACGATTTCAAATGAAAGTTGGAAGAAGACATTTGAAAGTTTAATAGTTATTTGTTGTACAAGAGTGCAAAGTTGCTTTTTAACCGCGTGCTTAATTTTGGATGACCGAGCAAGCGAACGATTCTAAAATTTAATTAGAATCCTGCGCGTAGCAAGGGGAAAAATCTTTGCATTCCAGTGCACAACACGTCATTTTTCATCCCACCTTAGCGAGGAAATGACTAAATGCTATGTGCATTATTAACAGTTTCAATCAATTCTGTTGGCGTTAAATAAACTTTTTTATCCCTACGTTAACTTATTTCGGTTTTTCACTTGTATTCAATTTTCCTGTTTTTAACCTAAGGTTTTTAACATTGAGTTTATTTAGCCATTGTTTTAACAATAACAAAACGACGTGGAAATATGGAGAGTTGACCGGTTGAGGGAATCATAAGGAGTGTCATGTAAAATAATTAAAAAAATGAAAAAAAAACTTGCTACAAGTTTTCTCATTATATTGTACTACGCAAGTGTAGTAGCTTGAACATCATGGTTACTTTTAGACTTTAATTAGTCTACGGGTCATTTGGACGTGCTTAGTATAAGTAGGTAGGTATGTAGCGTAGTGTCATTTTATTTAGTGTTGTAAATAAAAGCTCAGCCCGTTTAAAAAAATACACCTGCAAAATATCTACACTTTCTCTAAAACTTGAGTTGCAACTGCTATTCGATTGACCTCATGCCTTAGTCGAAATAAAAATCAAAGTACTTTATTTTATATTTGGACAATTTGCAAAGTCGCATGAAAAGATCGGACAAGACAAATTTGTTTGTATTTGTGAAGTACACTGCGGCAACTATTCTATGGCAACGGTGATCGTATGGACTCGTGTCCCCAAATATACCTTGAACCACAAGACAAGCATCTTGTCAAAAGTGTCTTGTCAAAAAAGTCGGAATCGTGCTCAGAGTGCTTGCGGCATTGCCACGCTTAATGGCACTAGGCCAAATAAATAGGTACCTGGGACAGTAGGCACTTCCATTTCGATTTATATTCCGTTTCTAAACAAACGGCCGTAAATTACGTATCGTTTGTTCGTACTTCTCGCCCACCTGATTTAACTCGAAGTGAGAATCGATACAAACTTTACTGATACATGAATCAAACAGAAGTAGCCTGTTCTTAGTTCACTGTTCATGAAAGTTTGGTGTGCATCTTCTTGATCACATCATTCAGTTTTTGTTTATAATACCTACTTAATAAATGTACCAACCGTATTCAAGTAAACCTACATCGAATCGATCCATAATCCAATCAAAATTATAACCTATCTATATTGAGTTATAGAATAAATTACACTAAATTTCACTATTTTCACTCTAATCAATATTTTTAAAGAACTTAACTTCTGTAACTGAACGCAACTGAACTGAACTGAACTGAACGCAAACGCAACGTAACATTCCAAGTGTATCAAAAACAAATATTTGGCCAATTTTTCCGAACTTTTTGTAGAATGCAGTTGATGTCTTATAGAGAACAATAGTTCTTAATTTCATCCTTTCGAGTTGTGAAATTGGATACGTAACAATGGTGAGTGCATCATATACGTGCAAAAAATGAGTACTAATATTGTTATCTTTTTAGTATTGTTTTACTTAGCCCATTGCAAACTCTTTTCTTTTTTTTTATTGGTAACGACATTCATTTCAGGTCACATTAGTTTCAGTCCTTCCTAGTAGGTACCTACCCATTGCATTTTTTGCGTGATCCTTTGAAGTACTTTTTACGATTAGATTAACATACATCATTTTGCCATACATACAATATGAAGATTATTTATTTCTATAGTAATCTAACTTAAAAAAAACAAAGATCAAAGAAGTATGTTTAATATGAAGTTTTACCACATAGACCATAAACCACTTAATGTACCTATGCTCGGTCCTACCGAATATAAGTACACAAAAAGTCATACAATCAATTAAGCCGTTTCGTAGAATTTTGAGTACAAACTCTGTGACTCGAAAATTTCAAATATTAGGAACAGATTATTTTTTAAGTAAAGAGTGACGAGACTATCTGGACATGTACTTGATTGTAAGCAACATGCCTGCCACATAACAGCACAGTGACACGCCGGTATTGTAACATAAAGAGTCCAAATTATTACCTAGTAGGTACTGCACTGCGCCCGTCACCCAGTGATTATTCCCAGTATTTGATCTTCAGTGAATTTTGAACATCGCTAAGCTTTTTTGTGCATACTTGTAATCATAGTAACCTACTGAGAAGTGTAGTTCACCAATATCTGGACTATGCTAATAATATACTAATCTTATGTTTTGGGTAAACACATTTAATCAAAAAAATACACACGTATTATTTTTTTGTTTTTCGTGTCATATATGACACCTTTCCCCAGAAATACGCTTCAATATCTCCTTGCATAAACAAGGTGAGCGGTAAATTACTAACACAGTTACACTGTTCCCTTCATTACATTTTGGTTAGCGGCATATAAATCTACGTGTTTCTATATATACGATGCAACAAACTTACGTGTACAATTGTATAGTGGTGCCACCATCGCATTTCTACAAAGAAATAGCATGATTCGGAGTCAAAATAAACAGTACTGTTGTTTGTCCTGTTTTATGCTTTAGTTTGTCGCTTAGTACGGTGTGGTAAACCGCCGTTACCTTCGCCCAACCACGTAACTATGCGGTTGTCCTACGGTTTTCCATTTGCTAAATGTATCTTGCTCAATGGTTAATTTAAAGCCAATCTTCCGGATTAGATGTTTGTTAGTTTTCTTCGAATGTACGTTTGATTTGTGAATGAAACTTAGTTTGGTAAAATTTTCTATTGAATAAAATAAAGTTACTATTTCATACCTTAACAAATCATCATTATCCCTGATCGCTCACTGAACAACTGAGCTCAATCCGTGTGCGCCACTATTCTTAAAACTCGTAATATTTTTAGTTTTGTATTGATTTTGCTGGGGTAGTCGCTTAGATTGTAATAAGTCTGTCTGCGAAGTCGTAGGTCGTAGTTTCGATGTTAATTTGCAAATTTTGTTCTGAATCTAGCTGTTTCGTGTAGGTACCTATATAACTACGTCGTCTTCATGTATTTATTTATTACTGGTGTGCATGACATTTATATATGGCTGTATGCCTGTATGTCGTGATTGAGCAACAAACATCCATACATTGACATTTATGATATTAATAGAAGTAGTAGGATTACTTTATATCTGGAAGGTACACTCACCTCGATCAGAATAAAGTAATGACCTCCAAGTTCCAGACAGTTTAAACCTACATTTCAAACCTACTCCATTTGTCTTCGTCTATCCATTCAGCTATTCAAACGCAGCTACAAGACACATAATACCGCTTTAGAACGACAATTACAGCAAAATACTCAAGTGCTTCAGTCTCTATTTCGATTGAAAATCTTAAGCCTGATTAAGATTGAATTGGATGTGTTTATTGAAAGCTCGAGCGTCTTAATCTGTCATTGGAGATAACATTTATTGTTACCCAGTTCTTTATCTCAAGATTATGCATCATCTATGCAGGTCTTCTTATAAAGTGTCGTCTTCTAGCTCTCTTATGCAGACACTACTCATTCACAATACTCAATTTGACAAAAATTGCGTAGATACAAGGCTAGTCTTTCAAACTAGGATGGCAATAGTGCTAATAAGCTAGCAAGCTAGTACTTCCAGCTTCGTGTAAACAAAATTAGGGTTACGTAGCGCTTTCTACACGAAGCTAGAAGAATTAGTTTTTTTTTTTTTTTTTGACTCAATCATTATTTTGGCTTAAAAAACATCAAAATTCTTAATTACACTTGGAACAAATACTTAATCTTAGTTAATAGTTCATTAGCAGCCGTGCTAGGCTGGAGACCTGTGTTACGGCTGCTAAGATTCCCACCTCCGGCGCTCACTCAGTCACGTAAGTAAGTTTGCTAGCTTGCTAACACTAGCTTGCTATCCTAGCTGGAAAAACTAGCCTCGTGTCGCTCGGACATTATAGAGTTTAAAAAGAGAAAGAGCAATCCTTCTCTTTTGAAGAATTACATTTTTATAACCTACTAGATGTCCGCCCTGGCTTCGCCCGTGGTACATTATATAGCACTCATCAGGATCCCGTACATATCCAACGGTGAAATAATGACTGAAATCGGTTCAGTCATTCCTGAGAATTTCGCTTTCAAACAAAACACCTCTTCAGCTACCTGCTACGCCATCTGACGGAAATTGGTTGAAGTTGACGCAATCTTAGACACATGCTGTCATGTCAAAGCACGCTACGAAAACTCTCAAAAAGGAACATTTTCCCCCGTTTTTGTTACATTCTTGATTCATGCTCCGCTTCTATTGATACGAGATTCTATAGCCTTCCTCGATAAATGGGCTATCCAATAGAAAAAGAAAAATCTTGCAATTCGGACCAGTATTTCCCGAGATCCTAGCGTTCAAACAAACAAACAAATAAACAAACAAACTCTTCAGCTTTATAATATTAGTAATATAATAATATAAGTAAACTGCTTAATAAAATGTATGAAATTAATAAAACACTAGCGGCCCGCCCCGGCTTCGCACGGGTACACACACACACACACACACCCTTTTTTTTTGTATCGGGTTTAAAAAAAAGTAAAATTATAAAGGGGAGTTTGAAAGTAGTTTTATTTTGTGGCAGCAAAATAAATTGATTTTCAGGAGCTCCGACACGTGGGCCAACATACAGTTGGCCATGAGTGAAACATTCTTTTTGTAGGTCGATCCCTAATAATTCGAAGGTTTGGCCCTGGGACTTGTTAATAGTTAACGCGAAAGATGATTTCACCGGAAACTGAAGTCGTTTAAAAGGGATTAGCAGATCAGTTGGAATCATCGGTATCCTCGGTATATGAGCTAGTTGACCAGCTGCTGGGCCAGTGATAAAATTTTGTTCAGCAAGCCGCTGCGAACGCTCGATACTTGACTCTCTAGCACGCGATTGCGACGCGTATTCTCTCCGACTTGCAAGGCGATTTTCAGTTTCTGATGAAGATTCCTCATTACGCCGTATTTTTATTGCCCTCGCCTGGGAACTATGTTTAGAAAGTTGATATCTTGATCTTTTGGCATTTTAGGGCATTATAAAATGAAAAATAGAAGGAAATAAATAATTTTTACTAAATTTTTGCTTATTGAACTATATGAAGTACTAAGCTGTTTGAATAATTAAAATATAATATTTATTATCAGGTAAGTAGTAGGTACTTATTGAAAGAAAATTAAAAATATGGGCGTAGAAAACTACCTTTACTAAATTTTTGCTTAAATTTTGAACAGGAATGAATACCCATAAAATACTACTATAAGCAGTTTGAAAAGTTACATTAAAATATAATATTTATTATCATATACTTATTTACCTGCGAAACGAATTTAAAGCGAATTCAAAAATTTTTCAAGCTAAAATCATACGATCACGCACACGACCGCTGCGTAGGGAGCCGATCGCGCGAGTGAGCCGCGCGGCACTTTATTTTATTACATTGACTCGCGACACTTTTTGTAGATAATGATGAGTTCTGCAAAGTCATAGTAAATGATTTTGTTCTATCATCAATAGTTTTCGCAGCGCACGCGACGTAAGGAATTTTTCAGGTCTTTTTTTACACCTTATGTTACATTATTGGAGTTTTAGTAAGGATTCCTAATTTTTTTTTAAATATGATATACGCTATGTTACTCGGGCTTGTATGTTATGGCTATGTTACTATGTAGCTTTCCAAAGGTGAAAGAATTTTTGAAATCGGTCCAGTAGTTTCGGAGCCTATTCATTACAAATAAACAAACAAACAAACAAATCTTTCCTCTTTATAATATTAAGTATAGATTACACCCACTACCATGTATTTAAGCCAAATACACTATTATCAGACAGTATAATGTACTCTTTAGTATATAGTTAAAGCCTCAGTCAAAATAAAGAAAATATGAATATTCTTTTTAATTGAATTTTGGTCACTCGGTGACCCTATTTTGTATAGATGAATAGTAGGATAGTAGAATTGAAATACGGTTAGATAAAATTATTTGAATTACCTATTGATTACTACGTGGATAGAGCCAGGTGTTAATATGTATATTATTGCGAACAGTTATTTCTTTTCCTCTTTAGTTTACGTTCAAATAACATTCAAAAACCAAGCACAAACTAAAGTAGAATAAAACTTATTCTGGTTATTATCATAGGACAACTGGAAACAGTTGTATAAAACAAAATCAGAAACTTTTGTCAGTCCTTCAACTTTGACTAAACAAAGTGTGGTACTTTATGAGTTTGTTTCTGTATCTGATAGATTTCGTACACTCACAATACAGGAAATAGAAAAGTCGAGTGAAAAGATATTTACGACCAAATAACAGTCTAGTAGAGTGCTAAAATTGTTGTATTTGAAAATACGTTGGAAGTTGCGAGTTTCTTTATAAATAAATTGGTTTTAGTACATACAAAATTACATAGTAAACTTGCATCAAATTGAGAAGATCTTATTTTATGATGAATAGTACATCATCAATTTACCTATAACTAAGAGAATAAAGTAAAGTAAAATGAGAGAAATATCAGCAGTCCAGAAAAAAGGGCAAGATGGTATTAGATAATGCTGATCAGCTGCACAATCTCCGAAGTGTATCCGATAAAACCCGATCAGCTATGCAACTTTGCGGCCATGTTCAAGTCTTTGTTACACAAGAATGTCGTTGCCTATTGGAACCTTTTGGAACGCTTCTCAATAGTTTTTGTCGCTATAAAAATGCTAAGCAAAGTTTTTTAACGCTGCACTGGTTAGTTTTTTTTTTTTTTTGTTTAGTGTCGTATATGTCGTTCATATCTGTGCTTTTATGTAGGACTCATGTATCCTTTCAGATATATTCTACTTATGTACGTAAGTATAGTTAGTGAATTTAGATTAGTAGGAAATCCTGCGCCTTTTGCTTTAGCGTCTCGTCCAAATCTTGGTAGGCAATAGAAACCAACTGCCGTAGTTCCCATAATAAGAAAACTACTTATAATCGTATAAGTATACCTCAATAATGTACATAACAAAGAAACTCATTCTAAAGTACACAAGCGCAATCAAAGGGTAATTTTAAAAACGCTTCACCGAGGTTGAATATTTAAAATGACTTGCTCGTTATGTGTCCCTGGTGTATACTTCTCTGCATCACGGTAGCTTCAACAGAATGTATCGTATTCGCTATTTCACATTAAAATAAACAGCATATTAAAATAGTTCCTGATTTTACTTAATCATCAAACTATGTTAGCTATTAAAAATTGATATAATTATGTGTTCTGCATAGTTTTAAGGTCTTATAGAGAAATGGCATCTTTCCAGAGAATTTACAGGACTAAGAGATAAGTCATCTGATATCTCTTGGTGACGAGCGGCGTGCAGTGCTAGGTAGCGGACTCTTTATGTTCCAAAAGCTGCGTGATACTGATGTAATAAGTAGGCCTGTTGCTTACCATCAAGCACCTACATACCTGAATCGTCCAGTAAACAATAAAAAATGTCATCATCAACATAGTCATCATCATTTACAGGCTTCTGTTTGCCACCGGTGGGTGTAGTCCTACCTTTTAGCATGGTATCCTCTTTGGTTCTGTACCAACTAAGTGCAAGTTTGATCCGCGATAAAGAAACATTTCTTAATTAATTTTATTCACTTTAACTAGCTTCTCCCCAAGTTTTTACCCAATGATCTCCTCGATCCCGTTATTTTTAGAGATTAAAAATAGCAGTAAATGTTATTCCAGACCATTTTTGTACCAAATATGTACCAAATTTCATCCAAATCCCTTCTGTAGCTTTTGAGTGAAAGAGTAACAAACATACATATCCATACATACAAACTTTAGCGTTTAAAACATTAGTAGGATATTACTCCAATATAAAATAAAAATAGGTTAATAGATGTTTTTTTCTAACATTCGATTTTACAATCATGAGGTCGTAGGTTCACATCCTGCATCTTGGATTTTTTCCCCAAGTGCAGATATTCAAGTTTGTCACCCATGCTGGTTTAAATGCTGCAGGAAAAAATCCTAAGGAAACGCGTACTTTCAAAAATCATCTTGGCTGCCCGCACTTGGCCAACTTAATTAATTATGATCTTGATTCTCGCCTTGTGAAAGAAAGCCCTGATACTCTCGGCAATAGGAACAGGAAATTGGCTTAAGCTACGTAGAGTAACTAAAAAGTACGCGTTATTTTATTATTAACCGACTTCAGAAAAAGGAGGTTTCTCAATTCGACCGTATATGTGTTTTTTTACACAGCAGTATTGATTTGGTCTGCGTTTTATTAAAGTATTTTTTATGTAAGTGCAAGTCAATTTATTCGACCATACTATATCTTTTACAAGTACTTGATCCATTAGTTTTAGGCAAATACATATTTTAAAAACGTTTTAGTAGCCAAACGGAAGTTTATTTCTAAATTACGACTTGCAATCAAGCATCGGTACAACCAGACCTTCATTCGAAAAAGTAATATACAATATTTATTCAAACTGAAATGTGTACAATCAATTGAATTTCGGTTTATTTAGTAATATTTCTATCTCTTTCTCTCTTACTCCTTCTCACCTTCATAGCTATGACCCGAACGTCTTTTCTATCTCAATTCATACCCACCAAATAAAAATCCCGGGGATCTTAAATAAAATAATAAAGTGGCGGATAAATAAAACATTTATTGGCCATAAGTAACTATACATTACAGATTACAGGCATAATTTAATAATACATCATTTAAGTTAACATTAATAAAGAATAATTCATTCATCAATATAAATTTAAAAAATACTTTTCCGTTTGTCCTTTATACAAAAATTAAAATTCACATAGATTCATTGACATAAATTCACTAAGTATGTAAAATGCATTGCTCATAAAGAAGTGTTTTCTCTTATTTCTAAATTCGTTGTTATTTTGTCTTGTTATGCTGTACGGTAATAGATTTTCTTCTGATGACAAGTCGCATTTCAGCGTTGTAATATGGTTTTACATTCCTTGTAAACAATACAATACAAAACACTTTATTGGCACCACAAACAAAGTTTACAACAAGTAACATATAAAATAACAAAACATAATAAGTTACAATAGTATAAAGTAATAAGGCACAAAAGGCGATCTTATCGTTAAAAGCGATCTCTTCCATACAAACTATTGGTTCATGAGGAAACTAAATTTGTAAAGTTTTGGGCGATGATGATGATGATGCGATTAACAATATAAATATTTTTTTTTAGTAAATAATTATATGTAAAATGGTTAAAAACTCCTCGTTTTTTACCTGAGCTACTCGAATGAAGGCTATTTGTCAGCACTGCCTCTGAGTGTTTGCGCTAAGTATATTTAGTGTTCCAGCAACGTCACATTTAGGACTCGTCGAGAAAAATGAAATGCAACTTGGCTACTCCAGGCTGACTTTTAAAATGGGTCCGTGACGTGTCTGTGAAATATGCAGGTAACATTTGATATTATTTCGGTGAATAATATTTTTGTTTGAGTTTCGTGGGTCATTGGTTAGTGAATCTTCTTACTGAGTGAGACTATGACAGTTGTGGTTTCGATTCCCTACCAAAGCAAACATCTGTGTGATAAATGCCGATGTTTGAATGTTTTTGGGTTTCACTAGTTGGGTTAATAGATTGTAATCTAGTATGTTACAAATTTCAACCCGATCTGTTTAAGCGTTCCGACATGATTAAATAACCAATATCCAAACAACCAAACTTTCACATTTATTGTGGTACCCACTACCTATATACCCGCAAAGTATGTATAACATACGTATTTAATATTATGAATTATGTGCGTAATGTCATCTGGCTTCCATAGTAAAAGGAACGCTTTTCTTGGTGCTAGACGGTGGTGTTTGAAAAGTATCGACCAATTTATATGTATTGTATTTATTAAAACGTAAAAAATATAAAGATAAAATTGTATTGACCTAAATGGCTATTCACCGTCATGTTGTTATGGGACTAACTCTTTGAGGATAGCTAACTCTAAAATTACGAACCATAAAACTTTTTCGGAGTTTTCTGAAAAAGTTTTATTTATCCCATTTCCTAGCACAGTCAATACAAGAATCGCTATTACTTGCTTCTGGAAGAAAAATAATATTAAGGGCCTGCTCGAAGAAAATTATCTTTCAATAACAACTGGAATATGCCAACTCACATTTGACCAGCGTGGTATATTACCGCTTCTGTTGGAAAAAAATCCCAAGCCCGCCCTAACTGTTGGAATATAAAGTTAGTGACTTATTTTACTCAATATCGAACAATACCCTACCTTCTATTATTTAGTACCTACTTTAGAACTTTTACAAAAGCGCTAGGAGATTTCGCAAATATCGATGAATTATTTTCAAGTTTCCAACTTTAGCGCCAAAATCAACAAGTCTTCGCGAACTTCTCTCGCCCTGGAAAATGCCTGAATTGAAAACCACCCCTGGGATAGGGAAGTGGCTTCAATAGAAAGACTATAAACCAGTTTTCGGAAAAGTTTCAACACGGCAAAAGCGGAAACGGCTTGAGTCCTGATTCACGAAGTCATAACAAACGCGTAACACAGTGTAGTTCCAACTCTTAGGTCTCTGTGAAATAGATTTATTACTATTAGTGGACCAAAACATGATGTCATTCCTGGGAGTCGGAGTCTTCTCTTAAAACGCAAAAATAAAGACCAATCAATATCCACGACACTGGCCAAATGCAGATGGTAAGATAAAGCGTGTCCTCAAAATTTGTCTTACTTGATACTTGCTGGTTCCATTACGATGTTTATTTATAAATCCAGTTGATGAAAAACTTGTATGTAAAAAAAGTGTCTATACTTGGAAAAGATGCCGAAATGATTATACATTTTACATAAAACCGCGTTAAAAACAGAGAATACGGACCCAAGATTTTCCGGAAACGAGTGAATTGAAAACTGACAGGCTGTTGAATGGTAATAGACCTTCTTCTCGGTGGCAGATTGGTTGGAGTCAAGCGTCTATAAAATGGATATTTTCTGAATCGGCGCCGGCAATCAGATCCCTGAATTGAGCCCGCTGCAATTTTACGCATTGATTGGCGCATGAACAGTTCGTTTCACGTTTTAGTACGGCACGATGAACTGAAATGTAAATACATTGGAAAATGGCGTATAAATGCTTTGTAGTTGGAATTTTCAATAACGTTAGTCTGGCGATGTAATGTTTTACATGATTTAACTTTGCTATCTCAATCATCCTTTGCTGAAACTCATGGATCAAATACCTTCTCTTATTCTGTAGTACTTATGTCACAACCAACTAGCCAAATAAGCCGTTCAGTCAACTGCCTAGCTTCTTTACTAAACAGCGCCGTTCAACTAACATTTTGAATGATATTCAGTCGTATAGTTTGTTATAATCATGATGTTTAATAAAGTGGGTGGGTAAATACTTCAGTAATTGGTACGACAGGGCGAACATGTGACAGAAATACAAAAAAGATGAAATATCTGACATGAGTTGAATGAATTCTTTATTATTAAATACTTTAAAACGTAGTGTAAGGTTAGTTTAGAAAAAAAAAAGTGTTGTTTGCCGACACAATTTTGGCAGTTTGGAGAGTTTCCGCACTAGGTGGCAGAAAGTGGAACTAAATCGAGATGTACAGTTTAAGCAAGTAATTAAATGTCAACTAGCTGTTTATGATCAAATGAACATAGTTCCGGAGGCTGATTAAACGACGTCGTTTAATAAGTGGGCTAGACTGTTGATTGAACGGCTTGTTATATAAGTTGGCTGCGAAACCTAAACCTAACCAACCTAAACAGTTGAATGTGAACTCACTCTGTTTCCCATACTAGGTCGGTCCTGTGTCGTGTGAGACAGCTCCTAATAATATATTTTCACGTTTAATGTATTAACATACTTAATATTAGAGGTAACGCTTATAATTTATGGGTTAATGTGATAAACAAAGCGACAAAGGCCTGTGGTGCAAAATACAAGTGGATTTCAAAAAAATTGTGGGTGGTGGGTTATGCTACAAATAAAAATGGTAGAGCCTGTGCTTCAAAAATATATATTTCCTCGAAAGTCACCAGTACTTGTAGAGTTTGTGTATGTGTGTTTGTGTTATATGAATTCAAAGTACTTTATTCAAGTTTTGCTTAGTTTGGGGTCAGATGGTGTTGTGTGTGAAATGTCCAACCATATTTATTTAGAACCTGGGTGACCGAGCTTTGCTCGGTTTTCGATTTTTCGATTTTCTAAAAAAAAATGAAGTTGAAAAAAAAACGTGGCCGGTTGGATTCGAACCCGGACCTACCATATTTCAACCATTTTCTAAAAAAAATGAACTTGAAAATAAAACGTGGCCGGTTAGTTCGTACCCGGACCACCATATTTCGACCACTTACATCTTCCCGACTGAGCTAATATACTGTCGCGCGCCGTCGCGAAATTTACCATCGCATTCTAATCTTTATGTAACAGTTTTTCGTTGTCTAAAAACGCGCATAAAACGGCGTTTATTTAAAATAAATCCTGGATAGATCGATTTTTCGTCCCCGAAACCCCCTGTATACATAATTTCATGAAAATCGTTAGAGCCGTTTCCGAGATTCAGATTCTATATATTCTACCTACAAGAATTGCTCGTTTAAAGGTATAAGATTCATAAATATACAATTTACACGTCATTAATAAAAAATAGCAGTAGTAAAGTAATTTACTTATATTATATTACAAGTTTTGATCTAGACGAGTGATTGAGTCTGTCGTCAACTGCTAGAGAAATCTGTGGAGGCACACCCTTACCACTCGCTATACGGCGCGCGATATTAAACTACTCGTTCGGGTCCACCCGGGTGTACTAAAATCACAGGGGCGCCGGCCGCTTGCCCGAGCTGACGTGCGTACGAACGCCGAGTGCGCGCATAAATAATGTCGCGGCGTTATTGTATTGTGGATGGCTGCAATAGCAATACAGTATGTTGGAAAAATTGCAATAGTATGTAAAGCATAAGTATATACATATACATTTAATATATCTATTATATCTGTATGACGTGATGATAAACTTAGCCAAAATTATAAAATTCTAGAATTCGAGTAAGTATCTGAAAGTTTGTTTTTTTCGGAAAAAATTTAATTGTTTGAAAATAAAATAAAAATATCTATTTTTTTAGTCGTTTCAGTCTTTTTTTACTTGCATAAAAATTAGCCTGGATCCCACAAAACAGGTCACCATAGTGTGGGATCTAGTTCACACTAGCAAAACATGTTAAGTATTCATTCGTTGTACCTATTTATTGTCACGTATATGAATTCTTTGTATATATTGTCGCTTTGTATTTAACATCCGGGAACGCGTGAAACTGTTTTTAATAACTTTAAGGCGGTAGACGCTAGGTTTTGTAGCTTTTCTTGTGATTTGGTTTTCGTTATTGAGATAATAAACATTTTTTTTCATTTTCATTCCATTTAAATAAACAATAAAGAAAAATTACAATTTGCAGTTTCGTTTTTTTATCATCTTATCATATTTTGTACAACCCTAGCACGTTTGGTCAGTGACGTAAGCAGACGACAAGCCACACGGGGCGCACGGTGTTCTCAACTTTGCGTGCTTGTGCAAAGGTGTATTTTTGCTTGCAAGTAACAGTAGGTAAGTAGTTTACGAAAGTTTAGGCTATTATCGTGTAGGTATTTGCGCTTTTGTATGGCAGTGATGCATATGTTACGAAGTAACTATTTTCTGATCTGTGGTGGAGGTTTAGTCGACATCTTCGATCTAAGTAATGTCGAGCCCAACATACCTACCTCATCTCTGCACGCCAAATAGTGCGTAAATAAATGCATTTACACCTATAAGAAAAAATATCCTAACAATAAAAACTAATCCCAATCAAGAGAGCCTCTGTTATTATCTATTAACTAGCATAAACTCTTTACTTTATTTCGATAGCATCACAAAGGGAAAACGTCACCAAGAGGAAATTGTTAGCAGTTTATGAACTCGCCAGTAATGAGGTTCCGTTATTGCATGGGACGGCGATCGGAAACTGCAACGTATCGCCGTGTAACGATGTCGGAGCTATAAGACGCGCTATGGCCGATGAAAAAATGGAATGTTTTTAAAATGATACGTCAAGTTGTAACGTAATCTTAGACAGTTTTTTTTTAATTTATTCGATTTTTTTGAAGTAGAATTTTTTTAGGCTTAACTCGCTTTTGTCAAATAGTTTTTTTAACTGAAAAACGTTGTGTTCGTGTCACCGACACACTAATATAGTGGCGTAGTGACGTTGGAGTGGCGCGTGCGTGTTAGACGCTTTTGATGTGTGAAATTATGGGAGCTGGCGTCATCATGCGAATTACGAATAGATTATATTATCTGTACGTATTGTGAAACATGTACAGATAACACGTGCTGTTTAGTACAAAAAATTCTAAGTTATAAGTTTTCACTTTTGTCGGCAGTCCCTAATGACTACCTACTATTTTTTTCGGATACATTTCAAAGAGTGTGCAACTGACCTACATGATCAATTATTTGCATTTTTTCTGTGGGGCTGTTCGTATCTCGAAAAAACGACATCGTTTCGTTCTAACGACTCGGACGAGGAGGTATGATTCTTCTTCTGTAATACAAGTAAGAACGCCTAAGGTATATATAATGCCTGAGTAGGTTTTTCCTGTTGGATACAATCTTGGTGTCATCAAGTCGAGAGTGAATCGGTTTCTTTTAGATTAACGCGTTCCTTGGCAAACCGCATCGTTGCTTTATATGAGACAATACAACTTATTATCTTTTGTTAAAAAATACCGGGTTGACTCTGCTCAAAACTTTGATGGACTCTTTTATTCGAGACTTGAGTAAATGTTTGAACAAGGGTAATTCAATAAACTGATTTATTTACTGGTAGTTTTTCAGTGTAGCAATATACGCTGTCTAGCACATCAGTCAAAGTCTTCCTCGTATAAATCATCTAACCGAGTTACAGCTTGAGGAACTTTAATAATTCGTCTTACTTTACCGGATTGGTAAGTTTATTAATAATTTGGAGTAACTACATTAGACAGTTCATTGCAAAATGTTAATTTTAACCGTCGGTCGTGTCGAGTAATCAACAGCTCGAGAAGCGTGGATTAGGAATGGAATGCACTAGAATATTCGTAATAATAGTAGCTCAAGCATTGTCACTAAATGTTAGGAACATTTAGTGGCCTCGTTTTACGGCTTCGGCTGGGACACGGAGTCTTCTTTTGTAAGTGGAGTTTTTGAGCAGACATGCATTTCGAGCATCCATTTTTAAGATTTACTCCTTCAATTACTAATACATTTAATTTTTGGTATTTTTTTTAAACTATAATCGTTTCGCACTTCACCACCATCTCGCCTGATATTAAGCGATGATGTGATCTAAGATGGAGTGTGCTTACCTAGAACAAACCGATTCACTCTCGATTTGAAGACACCCAGAAAACAAAACACACACAATTTACGTTACGCTCTATGCTTATGTGACAAAGTTATGGCGCGATTATAAACGTCTAAACGAGTTTTTTATTTTTAAACCCTGACGAAAAAGAGATGTTATAAGCTTGACGGCCGATGTGTGTCTGTCAATCTGTCTGTATGTGTGTGTATGGCACCGTAGAGGTCAAACAGATTGATCGATTTTAATGCAATTTTTGTATTGGAAAGCTAGTTTCTGTGCGGTTGTTCTTAGCTATGTTTGGTTAATATTGATTCAAGATAACAGCCTCCACAAAATGACGGATAAAATATTTTTTCACAACCTCCCTTAATAACCTATATGGGTATCAAATTAAAGGGCTTGACTAGTGGAACGCTAAGCACTATGACAAATTTAGATTGTCTGATTTAATAATCGTGAGGCGTTAGGTTCAAACCCCGCCTACAGCTTTGATCATACTAAATAAACATTATGTGTTCAAATCGCGAAAGCTTAAAAACAATAATAGCTCTGAGCGTTTTTCGAAATGTATACATTTGTCTTATCTGCCTTTATAATTATTTTATTAGGTATTTTGCCAAATAAATTACTTATTTAAATATTTTTGTGAGCAATGTATTGTGGTAGCAATCTAGCGTGGTGCGATTACACCCTCCGAGCAGAGCCGATCAGCTTGTTGTGTAAGCTGCCAGATGATGGCGTATTGGGACGCTGAGTCTTCGATAAGCTGCCGCTGCTCGCCGAAACCAATTAACGTTCGCCAAATATTTTATTTTTACTCTTAAAATGTTTATATTGAGTTTGACTTTTTTTTAAAGCACCTACGGTTTTTACTACCATCTGAATTTAGAGCATGCGGAGAAAGCACGCCCACCGCTACGCTACCTACACTTGGCCAGTGTGGTGGATTATGACCTTGACTCTCTCCTTGGAGCCCGAGTCTCAGTAGTGGGAACATTTAGTGAACTGTTTATGCTGTGAAGTAGTCACAGGGTTTTACTAATATTGACTGGTCTCGTGGCTTAGCGTGGGTAGTAACTCTGGCTGCGAAGCCGACCGTTCGACCGTTGTGGGTTCGATTCCCACCCAATTCTCAATAAATATTATATTGTAGATATAGTATTTGTCAAATACCAAGTTGATGAGCAGTATCTTACTAACATTATCAAAGCAACAGTTTGCAGGACTGGATGTATTTTTAAACGGTTTTATTTCGCTCACCCCGTTTGTTTTTTTTCTTTATTATTTATTCTTGGGTCATTTTATACATATAATAGAGTGGCGAGGTCATTTGTAACTCTTTCATACAAAAACTAGTAAAAGGATCTGTATCTAATTCGGTAAGTATATGAATAACTAGCACCGCCCCGCGGTCTTGCCTGCGCCGTTCAAGTTCCCGTTATTTTTCCGTGATAAATATTCTGTGTTATTCTAGGCTATAATGTAACTTTTAGTATGAAAACTAACGTGGTTGTTACACATTTTAAGTAAATACACGGGTAACTCACGTTTGATATAGTCAGTCCAGCTCGACTCAAGTTTCGATCGCGTCCGGCGATCAGTGAGCAACACGGAAGTGAGTATGCATACACAGTTTTCGCACGCACGTTTCCCCTCTGTCAAAGTACAAGTCCGCGTGGACCATGGAGTTTGATAATATAATGTGGCGTGAGCGCGGGGCTAGATTTGTGAATGGTGCTTTATTTTTTATGTGTTAGTGATTTGGCTGTGTGAGTATGATCGGAAATGGATCGGTACAGGTATGTTTTGTATGTAATAGTGTGGCTTTGCGCTAGGTACAACTTTCCCCTCCCGCAAGAACTGACAGAAAGATTTGAACAATATTTTTTTGCTAAGGCTACTTACTCCCTTCCGTGCTTGCGCGGAAGATCGAGTTGCTCGATGCCGGCGATCGTGCTTTTACTTAAAGTATAATATTATACTGCATTCTAAATTTCAACTCGATTCGTTCAAAGGTTCCAACGTAATTGATCAACAAACATCTAATCTTTCGCATTTAAAATATTAGTAAGATAGTCCAAAATTACACATAGGCTATTTTTATCCCGAAAAAATGTCCAGAACCGAAAAAACCGAGAAACGCTACTAGTCTTCTATATTTTTGAGAAAACCCCAATCGGGGATATACAAAACGTACGTTTGTCTAACATCAAGGGAAATTAAAGAAAACGTATTGAGCTTTAAGTAATGTTTTTAACGAAGAGTGACAATACCAGCAGGTTTTTTTTTTTAAATATAGATTGACGAGACTAGCAGGACAAGTGCCTGATGGTGAGAAACATGCCTGCCACATAACACCACAGTGACATGCAGCTATTGGAACTTGAAGAGTCAAAATCATTACTTAGCACTGCACTGCGCTCGTCAACCAGAGATCTAAGATGTTATATCTCTAAGCCCTGTAATTTCTAATATGGAAACATTGCCCTTCAAACCGGAACACAGTAATGTTTGCAGATTACTGCTTGGCGGTAGAATAACTGGCAAAGGTGTGGTGCTTCCCCAGACGGACTCTGACAAGAGTCCTTCCACTACAATTATACGAAGAATTTAGAATAGGAAGGTAATAAATAATACTCCTAAAAACATAGGCTGCCTAACGTTAAGCATTTCTGATTAACACAAGAAACAATGCCTCGAGGTCGGTGTTGCAGCTTTGCTCATAGATCAAGTTTGGATCAATCTGCGGCGATCGTTTGTCTTGAATTTCAGATGAACCGGATTAACTTCGCGAAATATGGCATGAATTTCAACTGTTTGCGTGGGCAAGGAGAGTAAACCATTTATTTATAGGCTTTTATTTATAACCGTGACCTTTTAGATTAACGAAAAAATAATGTTAGTAATATTATACTAGCAGTGCCCCATAAAAATAGCCTATGCGTTCTTCCAGACCATAATCTAACTGTGTTCAATTGTGTGTCAAATTTCATCAGGATCCATTCAAACGTTACGACGTGATTGAGCAACAAACATCCATACATTGACATTTAAGTAGGATAGGATTAGCAGACTACCGTTGCAGAGCCAAAGTCGTTGTTGGAGGCTGCCATTAATTTCCAAGGGGCAGCTCCTTAGCTGACTGGCCTTAAAAGAATGCATTTTCATCATCCAAAAACATAACACAATCTTCAAGTACGAAACACACAAACACATGACACAACAAAATACAAACTAACTGATATCGATCGAAAAAAATCGATAGCGATTGTGTTGATAAAATTGATACTATTCTGTTATGGTGGTCATTGTATAAAATAATAACTAATAGTGTGACGTCCAACGCTTTCCACAGAATATATCGAGGTATCTTTTTAGAGCTGTATACGACATCAAAGAGCTTAATGTTATCTGCTAGACTATCTGGATCTGGGCGAACAGCAATCCATTTGGAAGACAATAACATTGCTGAAACTCCAGATAAGCTGCGGTGAAGCTTGACCATGATAAAATTTAGTCTACAGTAGTTTTCATTGTAAAAATCAATTTGTAAATTGTGTTTATGTGTTCTTTTACACATCTAGCCACAACCCAAGCAAAGGTTGTACTAAGGAAGCCAGATAGCCAATATATTACTTATATAGATGTAAACACATGCTTATTTTACATAGAAACACCCAAACACAGAAGAAATATTGCCATCCTAAAGATACGATCTAAAAGTATTTAAATTAAAACTAAATCAATTTCTTCTACTTATGCATGCTTTATTGTAAATTTCATGTACTTTATTTACTTCCTGGTGAGGCGTCGGGCAGACGCTATTCTACGCTAAGATACAAATTAAAACACTTTGTTTGCAATTTCAACCGGAAAGTTTAGTTTTTTAACACTTATTTTACCCATTGGAAAAGGTAGAACACATTTCTGTTCCGTTCGGATAAAAAACTTTGAAATGTTCATATCTATGTTAAAACGTAACACACTATTTACCTTTACGTAAACTCTTTATCTGTTTGTAAATTCACCTCTTTTATCAGAACCCAGACGCTCACGTCCTAAAGCCGGCAATAGGTATTCAAAGACACCCGATTTACAATATTTTATCCCAATAAATAGGTTTATATACTCTGGTCCGACAGATTCACGCGGAATGGAGCAAATGGAACGTTCTAGATCCCTTATTGGTCATGGCTGTTGTTGAATATTTGATTTTAGTCAGAATTGTTAGAATTTTTCGTCATAGGGACTAAAGATAAAAGTAAAAACTAATAACTTAAATTGTTACTATTAAACAGTACTTTTGATGCACAAAACGTTACCTATATGGCTACCTACAGATATATTACTTTGTTGGTGACACGCACTCACAATATTTCAGCCATAAAAAAAGCAGAGACCGATCAAACATGAAAACGCGCATTTTATTAACTGCATTGAAAACGCGCGTTTTAGCAGTTGCAATGAAAAAGCGCGTTTTAGCAACATTTACGGTACAATTTCGCGCTGAGGCCGTGACCGGAGACCGCGACAAGCACTTGAGATTATGGAATTGTATAGGAGCCAGTTCGCGAAGAGACCACGACACGTGCGTGTCTCGGTCTCTTGTCGCGGTGTCGGCGCGATCTGATGCCCATACAATTTCATAATGTCAAGTGCCTGTCGCGGTCTCCTGTTGCGGACTCGTGTCGCGGTCTCAGCGCAAACTTGTACCTTTAGACGCTGCATCGATGCACCGATGCACCGATGCAAAAAGAAGCATGTCTGGCCAGTCTCTAACGCCCAAGTTCCGATCCATTGCTCCACCGCTACATACGCTATGGTATAGTATAATGTATAATTTTTCACCTACTAAAAAGTGTTCAAGTTCTTTAAAGTTCTCAAAAATCACTACTTCAAAAACATGTTTACAAAATAAGCAATACTGTACTGTAGGGGTAGTTTAAATTCCAAGTATCTCCGTTAACATCACGTAACTTTAACGTTTGAGACAATCGAACAGAGCCCGCCTCACGTGAAAGCACCTTTCACACATTTGCTTGCATTACCTGACGTCTACGAGACGCTTCAAATCTACTTATTGTTCGCCTTTATTTCAAACTAGCAGCACTCCGCGGTTTCATAGAAAATAATCTATCACTTATTTGTTGTACACGCAAAAATAAAAGCATACTTTATGTAAAAATACATTTTCACGGACACAAAGATAATATAGACCATGACTTCACATGTTCCATGAATTTACCGTATTTCTTAGTAAAAATGTATATAGAACATACGGGTCGAATTGATAACCTCCTCCTTTTTGGAAGTCGGCTAATTATAAACAACTTGTTTGAAGACTGATTTAGTCGGAAGTGTTCTTAGCTGCAGTTTGATAGAAATCTTTCCCATATGAACGCAGCCACAAAATAATGTATTTTAACAAAACTCCCTCAATATGGGAATCAAATGAACTTAACTAATAAAATATACCTATGAAAAAAATCAAATCCAATTTAGCCATCGCCATTGTCGGGCTTATTTAACTTTTTAGCGTCAGTTTAGTAGGTAGTAATTAGCCGTAAGATATATATATATATTATAATGCATCGCACAGAGAATAATAATGCATAATATTAATGCATAATATTATTATCAATTAAAAGATACAATTTAAAAGATACCATCGATACTATTGAACGTGTGATCATGTTCTACGTGCGCGCTTAGCTTGCCACAATAACTTGAACCAGCCCAGACAGTATCTGAAAGACTATTTTGTACTTATTTTGTTTATGGGTGTAAGCTTTACCTTCGAACGTGAGGTACCCTCGTATTCACATCGAAACATTTCCTTCAGTAACACTCCCGTGTTTTCCTCCTACATATTTTACGGGAGAAAAAGATTTATTATACTGTAAAAATATTGCTTTTCTATTTCTCTTGCGTTACGACGGATGATTTAGGCCTGTCCGTTGTTATTTATAGTTTTATAATGATCTTTATTAATTTCATTATTAAGTGCAATATTTTGGTGTACTGATTTTTTTTATGGAATAAATACTTCTTGAAAAGTAGTACAAAGTTTGCACATTTTTTATCCGTATAAGCACAGATTTCTAAACAGATGAAACCTTCGTGAACAACACTGTGAGGCCAGTCATTAGTTATGTATGCGTGACAGCTCTCACAGACGTTGTCAAATTACTCACGTTGGTGTGCGTGTAATGTTCCCAGTCTTAAGAAAAAAGTCCCACTATTGTTGAGACGATTTTCTTAGCATTCCATGGATTCACCGTGCGGGTGCCGGGTCCATCGTGTGGCAGAGAGAGAAAACCCGAGTAGACCCCGAGACTTGTGACTCGGGCGTAGGTTTAAGGGGGCCTCTTTCTGACGTACATCAACACTCACCTTCACTACTCGTCTTTCTTTCCCTGCCCAGCCAAATCTGATATGAGCCTACTAGTGCAGCTTTAGATACACGTTCTAGTATAGAACTTACTGCACTTCTGGATAAGCCAAGGTCTTTCAGCAGGTTATAGAGAGATTTTGCTGGTATACCTCTCGCTCCCATTTCTACAGCGTATAAATTAACTACATAGCCGTTTTTTGTTAATTCGTTTAGGAGGTCGTAATACTAATTTTGTTTCATCGCGTGGTCTTTAGGTATATTAGTTTCCCACGGTACGGTAAGTTCTACAAGGAATATGCGTTCTGTAGCTCTAGAAAAAAGGAAAATGTCCGGTCTGGATGACGAAACACCCACATCCTCTGGGATTTTGTAGTGCTTTTCATACGTGTCCATTAAAATAGTCCAATCAGGTGCTGTACCCAGGATTGAGTAAGGCTTGTTAATGGAGTTTGATGTTGAGCCTTCTTTACAAAGTTAATTTGTCTTTTGTTTGTCGTCAATCCTTTTGGGCTCTAGCTACTGAAAGGCTCATGGCTTCACGTATGATTTCAAGTACTCTGTCATGGCGCCGTGAGTAATGACCTCATTAAGGAGCACCTTGCATCCCACCAATATGTGCCTTAATATGTGTTGTTAAGCTTTGGAAATTTTCACGTATAATAAACGCATAAAACATTATTTTTAAATAATTTATTATTACACCGATAATATATATTGCAAGGATTTCTTGTTAATAACTTGCTCCACAAAAAGAGACAGAAACGTAATTGAAAATTATAGACCTATTAGCCTCATGTCAAACATTTACAATTTTTTTTTCAAAGCTGATCCTAAATAGAATATCAAGGACTATAGATTAAGAACAGCCTATTGAACAAGCTGGTTTTAGAGCAGGGTTTTCAACTATTGATCATATGCATGTATTAAAACAGTTAATAGAAAATCTCAAGAGTATGGGAAAGACCTATACATTGCATTTGTCGACTACAATAAAGCTTTCGACTCAATCAAACACAATCTGCTCTGGGAGGCTCTAATTCAACAAGGAGTAAGAAAGAAATATGTTCGTATTATTAAAAATATATATGCTAACAGCACTGCACAGACAAAGTTAGAATCCACAGGTCATAGACGAGACGTTTTATAACGGCGAGGATTTGTTCTTATCTATTCATTTCATAGCTATAGTTTTCATCAACACTATTAGTATTTTTATTAACCCTAGTAACGGCGAGGATTTGTTCTTGGCATCGATTCACATTAAATAAAAAAAACTAACGATTATAAAAATAGGGCTTAAAATTGAATTATACAATGTTCATCAATAATTCGGTCTACGAGTATCTTCAAAACAAAATTAGAATCTATATTTTACCTTAACTTCAGGGAAAATAATTTCAATTTAGTATGGAAACACTGACCTATTTTCGTTGAGGTGTTGTGTTTCTATTCATCAATAGAAATAAAATCGTCTAAATTATATAAATAGCAGTAAAAATATTCAAAGTTTCCTATGAAATTTCCTTTTTTTATTTTTGGGAACAATGTTTGCAATGTTTGATGACACAAGACAGCATAATCTTAAACAAAACATAAATCACACGGGACTCCCTGTACGAGACGGAAGTCAGTTTCGTACTGACTGAGTTTGTATTTGCTTTGGCGTTTAATATTTGCTTTCCGGACCTAAGGATCTGTGTTCTGCACGTTCCATCTGCCTTTTGTTTTAGAAATCTGTGCGTATAAGTATTAACAGATTCTGTTGAATTGGCTTTTGAGAAAATCTGTAATTTTTGGAAATATGTAGTAGAATTCTTATGGAATATAGAATTATATTTCTATAAATATATATCAAACAGCTGACTTTATATTTCCATAGCTGGGAGTCGTTTTTCCAGAGATATTACAAGACATTGCAATAAAACTTCTTGGATATACTTGGATGACGAATGCAGTGCAGTGCTAGTGAGTTTAGTGCATATAATGATTTGGACTCTTCATGTTCCAGAAGCTACGTGACTATTGTTATGGTCAGGCGTGTTGCTTTGCTTTGCGTGTTGTTGTTCTGTAGAGTCTTAACATATAACTGCACTGCGCTCGTTCCCTGCAAATATAAGGTCATTATATGTATAATAAGTATGTATTCAGAACTATTTAAGTATTATATCAGCTATCTGGCCGCCATATTACGAGCGTTGCTTAGTTTGGGGTCAGATGGTGTTGTGTGTGAATTGTCCACCAATATTTATATTATTATATTTATATATTTATATTAATCTCCCCAGCCCAGTAATTTCTTTAGAAACATTGTGCTTCAAACTGGAATATAGTTATGTATGTATGCACATAACTATATTCCAGTATACGATTTTTTAAGTTAGTGATGAACTCAGCGAACCATATCAACTTAAAAAGTTCCAACATAGTTAGTATACAGACTTTTAGTTACTTTAAAAAAATATAGTTTGTTGCCATTACCTCACGACTCAGACACTCTCTCTCGTCACAGATTAATCGAATTTCCAAAACAAAACAGAACAGAAATCCTTACAATTTCCCTTGACCTTTTTTCGGTCTTAGCATTCGTATTACCCTCGGATCACTTGATAATAGGATAGAAATCGGTGTCAATAACCTTTTTTACAGGGACGCGCACTAAACTTGTATCGAGCTAGTCTGAATACGCTTTACGATGGCAGAATACAATTTCTACGCGTTATCGACACGGTCCAGTTGCTTCTAAAGAGGCAGCCTACCAGGATTATCCGGAGAATATATGTAAGTCGGTAAGATTAGTCGAGTTTGTCTGCATGGAACTTGAAACTGTGAATGTTTATGAGTTTTTATTGGAGTAAAAGAAGAAAAGGTTTTCTTTCAAATTTTTGTGGTTATAGCTATAGAAGAAGTGAATGTTTACTTCTCTGAATTAGTGATGGTATTGTAATTGCGATGTGTAAGCCGCCCGCTAAATGTTTCTACTGTTGAGATTCGGGTCCTTCTCTCGCAAGGTGAAAGTTAATCCATCCAAAGCTCCGCCATGTTAGCCTACTGTAGCTTGGAAGGTTTTTTTTAACAATAATAGGTTCGTGACTCCATCTCGCCTGATTTAAGCGACGATGACAATGTGCTCTACGATGGAGCGTCATTACCTAGAAGGAACCGATTCACTCTCGATCTAAAGACACCAAGATTATAACTATCGAGGAAAACCCACTCAGGCAACACATTCCACAACCTTGACGTTCAAAAACGTGGATTCAAACCTCTTAGTTCGTGTTTTTGGAACATCAACCATGAAACGATGTCGCTTTTTAGAGATACAAGAAGTTCGATAGAAGAAAGGGCAAGGTGGTATAAGATCATGCAGATCTCCGAAGTGTAGCCGATAAAAAACCGATAAGCTATTAGCTACTCGTATTTTGCGGCGGTGTTCAAGACTTTGAAGTCTTTTACGCACAAAAGTATCATTGCCTAAAATTCTGAATCAACATCACTTGGAAAAATACTTAGGATAATTGTCCACGTAACCGCTCGTTATACGCACGATTTACACGTGCAGGCGGGATTCGAACCTACGACGAATTTGAATTGGAAAACCACAATGTCATCATAGCTTCAATAAACTGTGAATGTGATGGCTTACATGTTATTTACAAATATGTGTGACGAGGTGACACGTGGCATACCATGGTTTGGACAGGTGGAGTAGACAATTATAGAGTGGCTATCGATTGCGGACAAGTATTCCCGTGCGCCGATCACCAGTTAGGTGAGTTGATAACATGATGACATCAAATCGCGGATTGTGCATCTTGTAGTGGTAGAACTCTTTACAGAGTCCACCTGCAAAAGTATCTTTTGCCAGTTATTCTACCCGTAAGCAGTGATGTGAAAACACCACTGTTTTGCGGTTTGAAGGACAATAAATTTAATATGTGGATAATTCACACACAACGCCATGTGACAATGTGAGGTCTGCATATACGGGTAATCTCTATATATAAAAATGTTATGATGTTAGTTTGTGTACGCTTCAAAAACTCAAAAAGTTCTGCACAGATCGAGCTGAAATTTTACAATGATATATAATCCGCATCAAGGATTGTTTTTATCTAATTTTTGCATCACAATGTGCTACAGCGAAGCGTGGCAGGGTACAGCTAGTAAAATATAAAACTTTGACAAGTTTCAATAAACGAATGTTTGCAGCTCAATAACCACGGAACGGATGAACTGATCGAGTTGAAATTTGAAATACACGTTATAATCTCATAAAACATAGAGTAATTTGATCACGGGAAAATTACGGGGACAGACCTGTGTACACGGGTAAAGCCGCGGGCGGCAGCTAGTGTTAATTTAATCTATATTTTAATTTTGATCACAAGTTAACTTGATTATTGGTCTTGTTTCATCGGTGAAAGTTTTGCACACTACGGTGGAACGCACTTACCTGGATGAAACCGATTCGCTCTCGATTTAAACATCATATTTTATCCAGAAAAAACCCTATCAAAGCAACGCAATCCACAGTCAGACTTTCATAAGATGAAAGTAGAGATAAACCTCGTCACTCGAGTTACGGCTGAAAGAAATAGTAGCAGCTTCCGTAGCAGCAAGTATATAAAAGTTCTTGTAGTTCGTTGTTACTTAAATCAGTGTTTTAACAATAGTGAATTTATGACGTATTAAAATAAAACTATTTACTAGATCTCATTCAAACCAATTTTCGTTGACAGTTTACATGGTAATAAACATCATACACTTTTTTTATTTTTGTCATTCTCTTATTTTAGAAGTTAAAGGGGGGGGGAGGATACATTCTACCACTTTGGAAGAGTCTCTCGCACAAACTATTCAGTTTCGAAAAAAAAATGTTAGGAACCTCAATATCATTTTTAAAGACCTATCCATAGATAACCCACACGTATGGGTTTGATGAAAAAAATATTTTGGGCGTCAGTTCTAAGTGTGGGACACCCCTAAAATTTTTGTTTTTTTTCTATTTTTTGTATGAAAATCTTAATGCGGTACACAGAATACAAGTACTTATCAAGTTTCAATAGTATAGTTCTTATAGTTTCGGATAATAGTGGCTGTGACATACTGACGGACAGACAAACATACAGACATGACGAATCTTTAAGGGTCCCGTATTTTGCCATTTGGCTACGGAACCCAAAATACATCATAAGGAAACTGACAAAGAAAGGTTCTGAAAGGTTCTGGGAACACCAGAACCTTTCGAGGTCGTGCGCCATCCACCAACACGCACTAAGCCAGCAATAGAAACATTTAACGGGCTGCTTATGCTTGTGTTGGAGTCTTTGTCAACCATGAAGGTATCTTGCCTTTTCAACTGGCGATCTGTCCGACAGAAAACAGAAAGAAGGCATGGTGGTACCTGTTAGATCCCTTTTGATTAACTTTCTAACATACTGAAGTATTTTCTACCGGACAATGGACGAAGGCGTGAAGCTCACTTAATCCTAGCAGAACATTGCACAGACGGTGTCAGTAACAAAAGCTGCCCTACATTATACATCCGTGTCGGCCCTACTTAACAATATACTGTGTGATGTATGGTCACCCACAGAGTCCGATCTCGGTCTTATGAATAAAATAAAACATTTAAAAAAATCGTTAAGTTAATATGATTCTATGGTATGTTTTGTTCAGAAATCGTTAGCCAAACCACGAAATACACAAAAAAACTGATTAGTTTTAGGTTTTAACACTTGACATGACTTAATCACGATCTACACTATCATTTAATTATCTCGACGTTTCGGCGGTTGAGTCTTCACGTGACCATGGCGATTGTAACGCTACTGAAACGTCGAGGTAATTAAATGATAGTGTTGAGAGATCGTGATCCTTTAAAGTGTTTAAATTATGTATTCCAATCGCGAAAGTTTAAAAACAATATAGATTTAGGTTCGATATAATTAAAAACCTTTTTCTAAACGTAAAGTGAATCAACGAGCCCAAAATTTGCCTTTGCTGGACGTGCCCATGACCAGCGCATAAAGATTCCACTACTGCCCAACTCAAGTTTGTGCTCGTCTGTCGTCCAGACATAAAATATTTATTACTTTGCCCTGTGATTTCTCTAGAAATATTGCATTTCTTCAACGGACGGAACACAGTAATGTTTGCACATTACTGTTTAACGACAGAATAACTCACAAATTTGTGGTACTTTCTTATAGCGTCTCATTTGTTGACTCACTTGTTATGGTTTTTATTAGTTGAGCTTCATTTTTAAATGATGGATATGCTTTTTTAACCGAGTTCAAAAAAAGAAGAGGTTCTCAATTAAGCTGCATGTTTTATTTGAATTTATTATATTACGCGATAGCTCCGGAAATTGTACATTCATATTGGTATTTTTGTGTTTGGAATGTTATACTTCAAAGTTAGATCTTATACATAAATGTTATAAAAATCGGTGGAGTGGTTTTTGTAATATCAACAAAAATATATATGTATGGATCGATCACAATATATTTGATAGCTAACTAGGTATGTGAGTTAAGTTTTTAAATTTAAATCGTTTATTCGTTTTTCAGAGTAAAATATATATTTTTTTAATATTATGGAGTAAATAGGGTCGAAAGCTGTGAGTCTCTAACACCATAACGAGTTATAACAATTCTCGAGGCAGCTGAGGAGTTGCGTCAACATCGTTATCGATAACACCACATACTAAATCAGAACCGATGTAGTCAATATTAACACGCAGATAAACTGATTACACGTGCGCTGAGGGGAAAACCACGGCATTTTCCGTCAGCAAAAATATTATACGGGAAATGTACTTCGTATATGTCAAAGTCCAGTCACGAAGGTCTTAATGGACTTCGAGCATTTAGATTCTCAATTTCGTATGCTTATATCATTTCTTTTCTAAGACAAGAACAAAATTAAAAATGTTGATTAACCCCCGAGTACCTGAGATTTGTTATCTGTACAACATTCTACTAGTCAAGCCCTTCATTTGATACCCATATTAAGGGAGTTGTAAAAAAATATATGTATTTCGCCATTTTGTGGAAGCGGCCATCTTGGGTTTGAAATTTGTCACAGTGCAAAGTATTCTACTAGTCAAGTCCTTTCGTTTGACACTCATATTGAGGTAGTAGTGAAAAAAATTACATAATTCGCCATTTTGTGATAGCGGCCATCTTGGGTTTGATTTTTTACAGTGTATTGTATTCTACTAGTCAAGCCCTTTCATTTGATACCCATATTGAAGTAGATTGTGAAGAAATATTTTGTCCGCCATTTTGTGGCGGCGGCCATCTTGAATCGATATTAACCAAACATAGCAAAAAACATTTTCACGGATATTAACTTTCATATAAAAATTCCGCATCGAAATCGGTCGATCCGTTTGAGCTCTACGGTGCCACAGACAAACACACGCACGGACGGACAGACAGACATACAGACATCGACGTCATACTTATAACACCCCTTTTTTGGTCGGGGTCTAAAAAAGTATTCTAAGATTTTTTAACAAGATTGGTTGAGATATGATAGGACTATTTGCAGAATCCACTAACTAGCCCGGGAAAGCGTTAAGCTTTTTCCAGTTTTTCAACACGTGAAACAGTAATGTTCAAAATTACTGTACTCGGGTATGAACGACTACATTTCTAGTGAAACTATAAAGGCTATAAAGGCATAAATCATCTTCTCGGGTGGAGAGCGCAGCGCAGTGCTACTCAGCGATTTGGACTCTTCGTGTTCAAATAGCGACTTGACACTATGCTGTTATAGGTTGCTGTGTCGCCTATAAGGCGCTTGTTTGGTCGTCCCGCCACTCTATTTATAAGGTATTGAAGCTGGAATAGATTATTTTTCAAGAACGTAGACAATAGAACCGACATCCTGTAAATTGATGTTTAAAAATCGTAGGCATAACATTACATTTCAGAGAAATATAACACACGAAAAACCTTGTTGACCTCACAATGGTAGAGTCATCATTTAAAGAATATGACCTCCTAGCGTGTTTTTAATGTATTGACTAAATTTAAGGACGATTGCGTATTTAATTTAAAAGAATAAGAATAAGAATTGATGAGACGAGCATGACATGTGCCTGATGGTAAGCAACATGCAACAAGCAACAAATCATTACCTAGTGCTGCACTACGCTCATCACCCAGATATCTAAGATGTTATATCTCTAAGCCCTGTAATTTCTCTGGAAACATTGCCCTTCAAACCGAAACGCAGTAATGTTTCACATTTCTGTTTGGCGGTAGAATAACTGGCAAAGGTGTGGTACTTCCCCAGACGGACTCTGCTAGGAGTCCTACCACTACATTATACATAGATACTAGTATTATATGTACTTCTAATGCGGTTTTTGGAATGCATCCTTAACAAAAGAAATAGTCCAGTATTATTAATAGCGCTATAATTTCCGTTGTTAAATGACGGTATGTGTTCGCGATGTCTCAACGCTGTTTCACGCACCATATTCACAGGTAAAACTATTACTAGAAGAATAATCAAAGAGTTTACATATACTACGTATATATAGACTTAGATTGTCCGCACGGTTCCTTTGTGTTAATCGTAAGCAGATGACGTGCATACTTTTTATGGCAACAGAGTGATGTGGCGCGACAAAAGTATGACACTTCCACAAGAGCGACAAGACAAGAAAGGTGTCGTGCTTGCGGTGTAAAGCCTTTGTGCCAACTCTATACGTAGTATATGTAAACTCTTTGAGAATAGGGAACAACCGTGATACATATAACAACAACGTTTAGAATATTGTTTTACTTTACTCCCAATGATTATTTACTACACCAATATCATTCATTTTTATCTAACATCATGCACCATAATTACCCGTGAATACGGTGCATTAAATTGCATCTAAATAACGAGACTTCATGCCATTATTTGATTACAGTATTTTGATCAAAATAACCCGATATTGTTGGGGTAGACGTATTCTTGAGTGGAGACCGCGAAACGGAAAGTAGTGTAGGATACCCAGAGACAAAATGGAGTGACCATTTGCAGAAAATAATAGACAGTAAGTAGGTGGAAAAGTTAAGCTGAGGCTGAGTGACGAGTCATGATCAAATACTGGCCGATGATGTTGAAATATTCCGTAATTAATAAAATCAGTATCGTGTTCCATCCGTATACAGTACCGTGTAGCATCCTAGTAACTAAAACTGAAAGAGAGGGCACAAATTTAATATACATATACGTCTAAATATAATAAGCAAATTCGTAAATTGGCGTACGTAAAATAAATAACAGCCACGTGTATTTTCTTACCTAAACAGTGAAAGTTAATTGATGTCTGGTGTGTTTGCTTATAATTCGGATCCGGTGTCGCCAGAGTGGTCAGTGACATAAAAAGGGTTGCCGATACTGCGGCGACATGAATAAAACCACACACAAGATAATGATAATTACCAATACATCACCATGATGTTAGCATATGGTTGAGTCATGCTTGCGAGCGCATTTTGATAGCTTCTAAAATGCGATTTCTGTGACATTGCATTATTAGTTTTTTAATGTACATAGATAATGATCATTGATAGTATAAAAGAATAGATAAAAGATAGAAAAAATATTTTATGGAATCTATATTACGAGTATATATGTTTCAATGAATTGTGCAGCTCTACCTTTTGCAATGTTACAAATATTGTGGTACAAAAGCGTCTCTCATTTGTTTACTTAACATCAATATAATGATGTTCAACATGCAAAATAATCATTTTAACTTTTGAAAATGTGAATAGAAACAAACAAATAATTATTAATCTACTCTTTCTGCCGTAATCATTATCGAAAATCCCGCTTTTCATATTTATGTATATTCTATGGTTTCTGCTTTAAATTTTGACACACATATGTTCAAAAATGTGTTCATGTGTTCATTCAAATTAGTACTTAATTTAAATTACAATAATAAAAGTGATAAACTGTTTTATTATGTATTACAATAATTAACCTATCAAATTACAGCTTCAAATGAAGTAATTATGTACTAACTACACTGTGAAAACCCATGCTCAAAGATATGCCATTTAAGATGATATTCCGGTGGAAACAAGCGGCCGACTTTTTAAAATCGTTGTACCCTCATAAAGGAAGTTTTAAGTGTGTCTATATTTGCTTTTAAACGGAAACATTTGTCGTTTGTATTAAAATTTAGCAAGAGAGATAAGAAAGTACCGCAAAGCTTAACAGTACTTAGTTAACTTAGCAATCCAAATGCTAAAAGCTCAGAAATTGAAGATTTCGTCTACGTTTAAAGCTTACGAAAGCCTATTTTAAAATAGTAGTTGGCACGTTTTGCCAGTAAAGTACCTGGAAACACTTTGGAAAAGTCAACAAAGATACAGCAGCCAAAAAATAATTAAAACCGGTGCATTTGCGTAACATCTCAGTGTTAGTGGTCTAACGTAATTATTAAAATTGAAACGGATTTTGAAAGTCAATAATAATAAAGTAAGTAAAAAATAGGCAAGTAATAAATTTTGATAAAATTTTAAAGTCAAAGTTAAATATCATTTACGATAGTAATTAGCCATTCTATTGAATAAGCAGAATATTCTGCACTGAGTTTTAAAACTCTATACTTACGCATTCAAATTCTATGGCATCGATTCACGAAAAATTTAAAATCAAGTAAACTTAAACCCTCTACACACGAGCCCTAAAATCAGAGGAAATTACGTAAAAGTAGTGGGGAGGACCCTACATCGCACCATATGACTGGGATTTATGGTGCGATGTGGCCCTCCCAAATTTTAGGGTCGTGTGTGTTTTTAATAAAAGTGACGATACCAGCAGAACATGTTCTTGATGGTAAGCAACATGCCTGCCACATAACAGCACAGTGACACGCAGCTATTGGAACATGAAGAGTCCAAATCATTACCTAGCACTGCACTGCGCTCGTCACCCAGAGATCTAAGATGTTATATCTCTAAGCCCTGTAATTTCTCTGGAAACATTGCCCTTCAAACCAGAACACAGTAATGTTTGTATATTACCGCTTGGCGGTAGAATAACTGGCAAAGGTGTGGTACTTCCCCAGACCGACTCTGCTAAGAGTCCTACCACTAAAAAAAATTTAGAGAGTAGGAGGTTTTAATACCATTTTTACGTTACATTCCGAGAATGATGAACAAATGACAGCACTGGTCGTAAGCATCAAACAAATATATATGCACGATATCAATGTCGATTTTTTAGATATTTGTTACAATGCCGTAATAAAGATGTATATAAAAATCAGCGCACTGGGAATTTTTCCGTAGATTGGAGTTTTTTAAAACGTCTAACATGACTGGACTACGAGTATATACGTTAGACATCAGAATCCTGAAAATCAATTCTGTAGTATCATGTAGTATCATTCTATACATTTTACAACCTGATCACTTTTATGTAAATTGTTTATTTTTTTTATAAATATATTATCTATAAAACCTGTTGAAAAAGATATTTACAAACTATCACTTACCAAAGAATTCTTCGAGTACAGCGTGTCATAGGATTCCGCCTTCGAACACACATTTCGCAGTTTACAAGGCTTTTTCAGCGGCTGCGGTTGCGTCTTGTGCGAGGGAGACGCTGGCTTCTCCCCTTCCGCTCCCACACACACCCCCACATGATTAGCGTTGGCTTTATTTTCTTTCTCTTTCACTAGTTTAGAGTTGTGGGTTAGGTTGTTCTTGGTGAAATTGCCGATTTGTTCGAACATACTCGTCAGGTGCTGAGACATCATGTTGCTGGTTTAATTGTCGATGGCTCAGCCGAAACCAGTCCGGTGCATTGTTCGTTGGTTCACATGCTAGGCTACATCACATGGTTCAGAAATTCGTCACTTATTTTTATTTCACAAATTAAGACTTTTAAGGAAACAATTCAGTATTTATAGATTGTGCTGAATCGAATCAAATGTAAAGTTAAAAGATATCCTAAAAAAACATTATTTTAATTTTCTTGATGCTTTTTTTAAGGCCGTGCCGCAAACTGTATTAAAGTGCGTCATACAAACCAACTTTTATGAAAAGAGTTATATTTTTGTCTGAGAGATTTTATTGTTGAAAATGTATTTGTATAGCACTTACTAGCAGAGCGCCACGGTTTTACCCGCGTAGTTGCTGTTCCTGTTATTTTCGGGGGTATAAAAATTTGAACTGATCGGGTTAAACTTTGGAACACAGATAGATAGATAGATAGATATAAGTAGTATATCAGAACACATAGGCTTATTTGTATCGTTGGAAAACATCTGGAACGGAAAATACGCAGCTCCAAACTAATCAACTTCAAAAGCCTGTCCGAGCGCTAGGTCTTGCATGGCCATGGTCATTGAAATATTAAAAAAAAATTTTAAATGTTAATTAATCATATTCTGGACTGACATTTTTTAGGCAACCCATTTGCTATATATTTGTTGACATATTAAATTACATGTAACATACATTTCATCCAATAAACAGCTCGGTGAAGGTCGTTGTATAGCGGAATCTCCTACTATGACGGAAAATGAAAATAACTAGCGATATGAAACGACGTTTCATGTCGACGTTTGATGACGCTCAACTACCTCAAGAAAACTAGATTGAGTTTAATTCAGGTTTTGTAAAACGGCGGTTTAACTAAAACGTGTTTATGAGATGTTTATGGAAACAGGGATTAGTATCCCAATATTATTTAGGTCTTAAGCGTGAGGTTTCTTGTACAATCACCTACTTAGCTGGCTCTTGAACTTTTGCTCCAGAAGACCTTGCGAGATAAAATGTGCGCGGTTGAGAGGAACGCAATGCGGTAAAACAGTTACGTACAACTGAGCGTGTCTTCTTCAGTTTTGTTTTATACCCAGAAAGTAGCTAAATCTTGTACGGTGGCGGAATTTCGCATTACGAAACAAGCAACGTTCACGAAACAGCAAAAAGAATTTGCCAGGGTACATGTCATCGTACAGTTAATGTGATACTAATGTTCTATTTTGTTTTTCTGAAGCGAAATTTTGTGCACTTTTTCGTTTTGGTCATAGATTCAAAAATACAAATACAAAAATCTTTATTTTAAACATTTTAATGATTGACCCATACAAACTGGCCTCTTCTTCTAGAGGCATGCAATATGTCTAGCAACACAATTTCCATTGGTCTGAATTTATACAATGATAATAATAATAAATAATAAAGTCTTCTTCTTCTTTTTTCATTTTTAACTTTTTACTCTAACATTCAGACTACAGATGTGCCCTCCCAAACTTCAAGGCGCACGGAATTATGTCATCGTTGAGAAGAGTGAGTGAGCCAGAAGCGGTGAACGCCGAACGTTTTTACTTATCAATATTCGTTGTCAACAACCAAAATAAGTAGAATCACAGCATACCTTGCCGCTAGCGATTCTAAGGGTCAAGTAGATTAGTGAGGTGTAAATCACTCCGCTACAGACACAAACGCAGTTAGTTACCAATTTCAGGATTCTCAGGACACATCTATAGCTCTAAATCGTTGTTTTTGCTCAGAAAATCTTAGCGTTCGCGTCACCGACATGATAATCTAGCGTTGAAGCAGCAGCAGAGCAATGGACCGGAATGTGCGCATTAAATGTATTCATTTGGGTGAAATCTTCAGATTACTATCAAGAATTTACACAAATGAAAGCGTTTCCTTATTACGTAATAGTAGCTGTATGGATAGAGGTAAACGTATAGCTATGTTTTATGTATGCTTTTTAAGACAGTGGACGTCTTGCGGATGATGATGATGTTTCTGTTAATAAATTTTATGTTATAAATTGTCTGTTCTGATGATGATGATGTTTTTTAGTTAAATTAGAAGTTATACATTTTCTCTTCTATTGGACTGTGACTGCAATTTTTTTTTAACATAAATAGTAGGTTTGCACTTTATAGTTATCTCGCCTGATGTTAAAGCTACGATCCGATCTGCGACGGAGCGCGCTTGCTACTTATCTCACTTAATATTACAAATGCTGAAGTTTGGATATTTTTGCTTAATTACGTCAAAATTAGCTGACTATTATTATCTATATCTATACTATTAGTATAAAGCTGAAGAGTTTGTTTGTTTGTTTGTTTCTTTGTTTGTTTGTTTGCTTGAACGCTAGTGTCCCGGGAAGTACTCGTCCGAATTGAAAGATTCTTTTTCTATTGGATAGTCCATTAATCGAAGAAGGCTTTAGGCTATAGAAAATAACTCTACTATTAATTGAAGCGGAGCTTGAAACAAGAATGTAACAAAATCGGGAAAAAATATTCCCCTTTTGAGAGTTTTCGTACGTTTCGTGCTTTGACATGACACATGACAGCATGTGTCAAAGATTGCGTCATTGAATTTCAGTAATCAGTGCCTTGAATATAAACCTTTGCTATTTTTTTTTCTTAATCTGAGTTGGTACAACCAATTTCCGACAGGTGGCGTAGCAGGTTGCTGAAGAGGTTTTTTGTTTGAAATCGATATTCTCAGGAATGAGTGAACCGATCTCAGTCATTCTCTCACCGTTGGATATGTACGGGATCCCGATGAGTGCTATATAATATACCACGGGCGAAGCCGGGGCGGGCATCTAGTCATTGTATAAATTCAGACCAATGGAAACTATGTTGCCAAACATATTGCATGCCTCTAGAAGAAGAGGACAGTTTGTATGGGTCAACTATGAAAATGTTTTGTATCACCTTATCTTACCTGCAAACAGCAATAAAGATTTTTGTATTTTGTATTAGTATTTGTAAAATGGCTGAACGGATCGGATCAATATTTGAAGCTTATTTATTGTCTGGAATAGCATAATATAGACTTTTTACTGTGACTATATTACGGGAATAGGACCTACGCTGGTAAAACCGCCAAACGCTATGGGATATTAGACAAATTTTCCCATACCACAAGCTACATCTGCATACCTAGTTCGTAAAATGATGTGTACTGAACTGAATTCCAAGTAATAAACTGAAATTGCGTGATCGTACACCGAAATCTGTCGCGCGCAGGGCCATTGTACGTGTAATTACACGACAGACAGACGTACGCTTTGCCTTTGCAAATAGGTACCTAGTAATTTCAGCGTTCATAACTTTCTGCGCGAACTTTTTGACCGGATTAAAAAAAGGAGGAGGTTTTTCGTATGTTACGTGATAACTCCACCGATTATAATATACCTAAGTATCTCTTTTGATGATTTTTTTTGAGGTAAATCATAGATTAGATAGAGGTGGCCCACATTAATTTTATCGAAATAGGTTTCACAATTTTTGAAATATGATAAAAAAAATACTTTAATTTATCTGGACGATGTAATGATATCTTCTAATAATGTTTATGTTGATCGAGTCACTGAATTTAACTTTAAATTAAGTGACGTCGGTTTTTGGGTGTTTTTTTTGAGAAAATTTATGGTAACAATAATATTAAAAATATTATTTAACTGCGCTCAGACTTCAATAACTTAAATACGTTAAACTACTTGCACTAAGCTTATCTGAACTATCCATTCACCGATGTAAGTCTAGATACGGTAAAATTAAGTGGAAACTTTCAAACAAAATAACAAGTAACTAACTACCTATTCGTTAAAAGCGATGTCTTGTAGGCACCCGTGGAATGTAGTAGGACAGATTGTATCATGTACGTTACGGGTCACACTATATACAACAAGTTGCCGGGTCTGATTATATCAACTCCCACAATCGATGGCTTCAAACGAGCTTTGAGAGAGCATTGCGTAATCGAGCTGTAATTTTATAGCTATGACTCATTCACGAATCGTAAATATTATTTGAAAACATATAAATAACTAGCGGCCCGTACCGGCTTCGCTCGGATAATAACCTAGATAACAACTCCAGCGCCATCTGCCAGGCTGGTTTGTGAATCTAAACCATCCATACCCAAACGTATACAAACAAACTCATTCAAATCGGTCCAGCCGTTTAGAAGGAGTTCACTTACAACGAAAAGTGGCATTGATTTTTATATATATAGATGTCTACTTGTAATAAAACAGGTATTGACATATTATTTTTATTTGAAATACTTCATTTGCAACTGTTTATTATAAGTAGGTAGGTAACCTTTTATCAAATATTTAATATAAAATTATATAATTTGAACATTGTAAGCCATTATTAGAAATATTCCTTTTAACAGCTATTGTCACTAAGTTTATTAAGATTATGATTATATTGTTGAAGGTTTTATATATAATTTTTACTACACAAGTAAAAGGAGTCGATGCTCTCACGCTACAAAGAACTTCATTATTTTTATTACCTCAAAAGTCATAAAGTGTAAACTAAATCAAAAGTTTCAAAACATAAATTACACTAACGCTCGAAAGTTTCACATAAACTCCAATTATCGTTGTGGAGTCACAAAAATAGTTTTGCTAAGAAATGTTACAAGAGTATGGAAAATTAGAATTACACACTTGAGTGTCTTTCATTTAATATATAGCGACTTCGAGTGAATCAGTTTCTTCCAGGTAAAGGTAGCGGTTCGCGCGGAGACCGCCACCGGAGACCGCGACCGGAGACTGCGACACGAAACCGCGACCTGAGACCGCGACAGGAGACCGCGACAGGAGACCGCGACCGGAGACCGCGACAGGAGACCGCGACCGGAGACCACGACAGGAGACCGCAACAGGAGACTGCGACCGGAGACCGCGACAGGCACTTGACATTATGAATTGTATACGCACGTTCTATCGTAAACTGCATCATCGCTTAACATCAGGCGAAACAACTATACTCGTATACTGTGGCATGTACTGTCTTCAACCCAAGAATAAAACGAAAGTTGCTTTCTTGTAGATTTTTAATGAATACATTTCAAAGAGCGGGCTGTTGATGGACAGCATGATCTCATGCCTCCTTAGCCCTTTTTCTATCTAACTGCTCGAAGCTAGAAAAGGTGACATCATTTCTTGGTTGATGTTTCAAACTCTAATGAGGAAGTATGACTCCACTTTCGTAATAAGATCGTCGCAGCGTAGTAAATTAAATAAATTCTAACATTTTCTTTAACGTAATTACATAGGCCCGCGTTTGACCACTATCTCGCCTGATGGTAAATGATGGCGCGTTCGAAGATGGTGTACACTGACCAACAAAAGTTTCTAACTGTAGTGGTAGTAGGACTCTTGGCAGATTCCGCCTGGGGAAGTACCTCACCTTTACCAGTTTTTCTACCGCTAAGCAGTAATGTGCAAACATTAACTACATTCCGGTTTGAAGGGCAATGCTCCCAGAGAAATTACAAGGCTGAGATATATAATACAGATACAGATAATTTATTGGTAAAAAGCATTTACAAGTCACATATTCCATTAATTATTCAATAAAACTAAAAAGAAAATTACAATACTATTGTTTAGAACAATTAATTCTGGTATTTGTCACCAAAAAACTCTTTCAAATAATAAAAGGCGTTTTTTTATTAAATATGTCTTTAAACTTTTAATAATAGTCCGACAAAGGCCGCGCTTCGTACGTCGGCGTCGTCAGGCAGATGATTATACATAACAGGACCTCTCACATAAACCGATTTACCGGCCTTATCGAGCTTATGTGTTACAGGCTACAGGTAATATCTTAGATCTCTGGGTGACGAGCGCAGTACAGTGCTTGATAATGATTTGAACTCGTCATGTTCCATGGGTGGCAGGCATGTTGCACATCATCAGGCACATGTCCTGCTCGTCTCGTTATAATATATACTATAAAAAAAGTCGCTGGAAATTACGGTCCCATTAGTTTATTAAGATAAATAAGATTTTTTAAGATTTTTTTTCGATAAATAAGATTTAGTAGTAGTGTAGACGAACAAAGAAGGAAAACTCAAATCACATATATTTTAGGGTAATCAACAATGAAGGGGTGGTTATACTTAGTGCGCCGACATAGCTGCCGACTAGCCTCGTAGCTTAGTGGATAGTAACTCTGCCTGCGAAGCCGAGGGTCGTGGGTTCGATTCCCACCCAGTGCAAGTATTTGTGTGATGAATTCAAATGTTTGCACTGTGTCTGGATGTTTCTATGTATAATAAGTATGTATTTAGAATTATATAAGTATTACATCAACTATCTGGCCATCATATTACAAGCTTTGCTTAGTTTGGGGTCAGATCGTGTTGTGTGCAAATTGTACACCAATTTTTTTTTTTTTTTATATATATGATTAGTCCGGTAGTTAGAAGGGAAAGCCAGAATGATATACATCATTGTGTGATTTGATTTGATAATTATAATAGGTCAACTCAATAGCCCAAGATCTATGCAGATAGAATGAGCAGAAGCATCGATAAAGTGAAACAGGTCATGAACAAAGACGCCGCGATACTGTCGTCGGCGTCCGGTTAGGCGAGACTGCCTGTAGGCATAGCTCTAGGACAATGTAAATAGATACACTTTATTGGCGCACCAATTAAAAGAGTTCACAGAAAGAAATAATATTAAACCTAGAAGCCACACTACAACCCTTTCAAAGTTCTTTTCAGAGCGTACAGTAAAAGAGTGGAATAATCTCTTAACTTCGGTGTTTTCTGAAAGATACAACCTAGGTATTTTCAAGACTAGTATGCATGGGTCTTATTTAAACTAATTACTTCCTAACTAAATAAAAGTAAGCAATCAAATTTTTTATTGATGTTGTTTTAATGAAAGAATGAAGAAATGAATTTTTAATTTTTGATTGAAAATTCCATTTCATAAATTCAATTCCTACCTAATTTAAACCATATCATCGTTTTGTGGTCAAAAGATAGCCCATATCTACAAAAAATACGAGCGCAAAATCGTGAAGTTTATGGAATTTTTTTCAAGGACAAGGACAACAGAGCTCCTAAAGGCAGGTGGGGCCCCTCTGATAAAAGAGCTCCAACAACTGTTTAATGACGTCCTCTTCATCGGGAGAACTCCACAGGCATGGCACAGAAGTGTGGTCCTCCTATTACTATATACATCCTATTCTTCAAAAAAGGAGATAAGACCCTTTTGAAGAATTATCGACCAATATCGCTTCTGAGCCATGTCTATAAGTTGTTTTCTAGAGTTATCACGAATCGTCTCGCCCGAAGACTCGACGAGTTTCAGCCCCCGGAACAGGCCGGATTTCGAAGTGGGTACAGCACCATAGACCACATTCACACGGTACGGCAGATTGTACAGAAATCAAAGGAGTATAATCGGCCTCTTTGCTTAGCGTTTGTGGACTATGAGAAGGCGTTCGACTTAGTCGAAACCTGGGCTGTTCTGGAGTCCTTACAGCGATGTCAAGTCGATTGGCGATACATCGAGGTGATGAGGTGTTTGTATGACGCCGCTACGATGAAAGTCCAAAATCCAAGACCAGCAGTCAAGACATATTCCTCTGCAGCGAGGCGTGAGACAAGGGGACGTAATTTCCCCGAAATTGTTCTCAAACGCCCTAGAGGATATGTTTAAGACGCTGGATTGGGTTGGACATGGCCTAAACATCAATGGCGAGTACATCTCTCACCTACGATTTGCAGACGACATCGTCATTATGGCAGAGTCGCTGGAGGACTTGCAGTGTATGCTGGACAGCTTGGCTAACGCTTCTCAACGCATTGGCCTCCGGATGAACTTGGATAAAACCAAAGTCATGTGCAACGAGTTCGTTGCTCCGGGGCCGATTGCCGTAAATGGAACCACTGTCGAAATTGTTCAGAGATACGTTTACCTAGGGCAGACGCTTGAACTAGGTAGATGTAGTTTTGAGAGTGAGGCCATGAGAAGAATCCAGCTGGGCTGGGCAGCATTTGGTAAACTTTGTCGAGTCTTCTGTCACCCATCCCACAAAGTCTCAAAACAAAAGTATACAACCAGTGCGTCCTACCTGTTATGACCTACGGTGCTGAAACGTGGACACTGACAGTCAAAATGGTCCGAAAGCTCAAAGTCGCTCAGCGAGCTATGGAAAGAGTTATGCTTGGGGTTTCTCTGAGGGATTGCATTCGCAATGAAGTAATTCGTCAGAGAACTAAAGTCACCGACATAGCTCAGCGTATTAGCAAACTGAAGTGGCAATGGGCCGGTCACATTTGTCGCAGACCCGATAACCGTTGGGGTAGACGGGTTCTGGAGTGGAGACCGCGAATTGGTAAACGTAGTGTAGGACGCCCTGAGACTAGATGGAGTGACGATATATGAAAGACAGCTGGTGGCGGTTGGAAGCGTAAGACCGAGGATCGGGCTGAGTGGTGTATTATAGGAGAGGCCTATGTCCAGCAGTGGACGAACACGGGCTGATGATGATGAACTTCGAATATTAACATTATGTTTAATGTAGCACAGTAAATAAATAACCTGTGCGATATAGTGCTATCACGGTGACACGAACTCATTAGATTTTCACCTATCGAAATGTACTTAACGCGGTTTAGAGAGTTTATTCTTCCATCAACAATTTAATGTATTTTTTTATGTATTTTTCGAGTTTAGAAAATAAATGGCATAAGAGTTACGGGAACGCGAAACCTGAGACCGAAACAGTATCTGAGGATAGCCAGAACCTTACACCCGTGTCGAGATCCGGTAATTATCGACTAACCGTTGTTCTGCCAACAGCTATTACCGACATCCAGACCAATATCAACTCGATCAGTCCGACGCCAGTTCATGCAGGCACATCATTCAGTTCTACCAATGAAAACACGTGTTAAGGTGCATCCCTCAGCAAAAAGTTTTTTGTTCAGTTTTCAGAAGTGTTTACTCATTTACCAAAACAAATATCAACTGGTAACAAATATTTTAACTTTCTACAATTTCTTGGCTGTAAAATAGTAGTTCTTTTATGTTAATAAATTTATTGTAAAAATAATCTCCTCACAACGAAACCATAAAAAATACAAATAATTGTAATTATCATGCATCTACTTGAAAAACCGCCATTATTTGTATTTTATACTTACACCAACGGATAGGCAATTCCATTACAAGAATGTTGGTAGAAATATTTTTTTCAAAAGACCAAAATCTAATTGTATAAAGAGTTTATTCCAAAATTTGAGTGTAAAACAGCAACAAATCCTACTGTTTCTATGTTGCTATTTCTTGCGGCGATGAGGTAAAAAATACTCAAGGTCATTTGCTCGGGGTACGCCTTAAAACCAAGCTAGCTTGGCTTGACTAGGTATTTTCTTCATTTTTTTTTTGTGCATGTTTATCGAAATTTACGCCAATCATAAATCACTTAATTAATAAAAATGATTACAAGGTTTCACTCTCTCATCTCATTATCATCAAGTCAAGATCTGATGGAATCTTACGGAAATCGAAAAAAACTAACAAACTGACAATGATAATAATATTGACCCGGTTTCCGATTGAACTGAAATTTTGCTTACTTACCTATGTAAGTTTAGTAGCAATACAATTTATTACTTTAAAGAAAATAATGTATTGCTGGTAATTCTTGAACCCAAGATTTCTTGTAAATTTAAGCAATTGTAAGTAAAGTAATACTGGCGTGTTGTTTGTGTTTTGTTTAATGGTCACCGTGAACACAGTGCCGGTAGTGATTCGACACGTAATTGTGGTCGGCTCTACTTGAGACTGGTATTCGAGATATCGGCTCTACAATGGTAAATTCAGAATACGTATTATAAATCTGTGTAAATTACGTAACATTGACAAAGTAACTTTATTGGACACATTAATGTGTAGAATAAATAGTTTCACATATTCCTTGAAAAAATCTCGTCTTTTTTACCATATCTACCTATGTTTTAACAGCTTTCACACTTAGTTGTATTTAAGATTTTAGAGGTGAAAACACCTTTATATATAACTAGATGCCCGCCCCGGCTTCGCCCGTGGTAAATTATATAGCACTCATCGGGATCCCGTACATATCCAACGGTGAAAGAATGACTGAAATCGGTTCACTCATTCCTGAGAATATCGATTTCAAACAAAAAACCTCTTCAGCAACCTGCTACGCCACCTGTCGGAAATTGGTCGTACCAACTCAGATTTAGAAAAAAAAATAGCAAATTTTTATATTCAATGCACAGATTACTGAAATTCAATGACGCAATCTTTGACACATGCTGTCATGTGTCATGTCAAAGCACGAAACGTACGAAAACTCTCAAAAGGGGAATATTTTTTCCCGATTTTGTTACATTCTTGTTTCATGCTCCGCTTCAATTAATAGTAGAGTTATTTTCTATAGCCTAAAGCCTTCCTCGATAAATGGACTATCCAATAGAAAAAGAATCTTTCAATTCGGACCAGTACTTCCCGAGATCCTAGCGTTCAAGCAAACAAACAAACAAACAAACAAACAAACTCTTCAGCTTTATAATATTAGTATAGACAAAACACCTTTTAGATTAACAAAAATCACGGAACTTTCTTCATCGTCACCTGACGCTTTTTTTAAATGTTTTTTTCTTTTATTTTACATCACCATGTGTGTTTCGCAAAGAACTACAAATAGTGAGCTACCAAATTTTAAGTTTTCACGACTATCGGCAGTCCTTATGAGAGCCAATTATTTATTTTCGTTTTGTTATAAGCATAATATTAAATTACTACTCATATAACATTTGTGCAATAGTTAATAATATACGTAGATACTGAAACTATGCAATTACTTGAAAAATTTAAATACTCCCTCCACGTACATATTAAATGTTAATGTTCTTAACCATAACAAACAGTTTCGACAACAATACACATCAGTCACGATAATAGTTCATATCTATCTCCATTACAATAATCGCATCAATCATAAACTTTGCTGTGAAGATCGCATTTCCCTTTGAAGTAAGTACCTTTGCAACTTCCACATTAGGCGAATAGAAGCTCTGTCTGGTCGCACAGATTGATTCACAGTTTACTATATCGTACATTTAAACTTCTTTGATTAATATAAATTAGTTTTTTTATTATTAGTTATAAATTTGATTACTCCCGTCTTTCTATACTTTAACTTCTTTTCCATCCCATGGTTGCATGGAAGAGATCGCTTTTAGCGATAAGGTCGCCATTTGCTACTATACTTTAAAATTGTTTTTTAAGTTGTTTGTTTTGTTAAGTGCAATAAAGAGTTTATCTATCTATCTAGTTCCCGATCTCGTTATTTTCCCGGGATTAATAATAAATATGTATTGTGGACATTTCACACACACCGTCTGACCCTAAATTAGGCAAAGCTTGTAATATGGAAGCCAGATAGCTGATATAATACTCATATATTTTTAAATACACACTTATTATATGTAGAAAACACCCAGGCACAGTACAAATATTTGAATTCATCACACAAACATTTGCACTGGGTGGGGATCGAACCCACGACCTACGGCTTCGCAGGCAGACCTACTACCAACTAAGCCACCAGGCCAGGCAACTAAACGTAGCGTATGTGATATTTCTATTCCGGAGTATTATCTATCTGTGTGTCAGATTTCATGCAAATCCTTTCAGAGGTTTTCAGAGAGAGAATTCAAGATGGCCATCTTGAATCGAAATTTACCAAACATAGCTAAGAACATCCGCACGGATATTAACCTTCAAATATAAAAAACCACATTGAGATCGGGCCATCCGTTTGAGCTCTACGGTGCCATAGACAGACACACACACAGACAGACAGATAGACAGACAGACATCGACGTCAAACTTATAACACCCCTTTTTTTGGTCGGGGGGTTATAAACACCCACGTATAGACCGAACGTCCGTATTTGTCTCACAAACGTTTATTTTTTCCTAGATCAAAATCGAACCAATGACCGACAACTGTACTGTACTGTAAAATTTTGTAAGCTCACAATCGTCACAAGTCACATTTTGTCACATTGAATTGAAAAAAGTTTATATCTTTATTTTACTAATGCTCTAAAATAAAATGAATTTCAGAGAGTAAAAGGATTAAAATCGGTTGAATAGTATCAGAGTTTTTCAATCTCAATTTATCTCTAGAAATCCAATCAATTAATTATTCCTTTCTTCTGAATAGTATTAGTTCAGACCACCTTCATGTTCAAATGATTTAGTAATTTTCTTAATTAATAGCTTTTATATTTAAATCTACGAAATCGAATAACGATTTATATAAATAATTAAAGTTATAAAATACCACTCAATACCAAATCAAAGTGTATATCAACCACGTAAATTTAAGAGCATTGTTTTTGTTAGAATCAAGCTGGCCTCAGAAAGTAGGTACTTTGCAATTGATGGAATTTAAAAAATAAATAATAACGCCATCATAATTGTCGCAAGTCGTAGTATTTACTCAAAACAAAACGTCCGTCATAATTCTGCCAGTTATTAGAGTCAAATCAAGTTGAATAGAAACGAACCGAAAATTTTAAAAATATTTCATTTATACCTTTCTCAACACCTAGGTATATATATAATAATAAACTCTTTATTAAAAGACCACACAGAAAAAAGAAAAAAAATAACAAAAAATTAACTTACTCGTAGTAACTAATGGGTGAGACTCTTAATAATAACACCTATATATAATACCTATATACCAACGCAATACCTATAGGTACATATTTCGTGCATAACATTGATTTTGTTAAATGTTGTGTAACAGCGCGGCTTAGAATTTAGCACGCTTACAAGTACCTAGAAGGAATCTATTTAGCTAAAATTTGAATACCTACACCGTTTAGAACAATGATATTTCTGAAATTAATATCAATAACTTCCATTTTTTACGATTCTCTAAAAGTAAAACAAAGAAACCAATCATGCAAATCACATGAACTCATCTGTAAAACTTTTCAATTTTAACGAAAACAAAGCAGATCGTCTGTCTCCATTGAGGAAAAACGCAACTCACGAACTTGACAGAAATTGACACAAGAAACAACAGAATTTCCGCAACTATTTTCGAAAGATTACAAAAGGAAATTGTGAAAAAAATGTTCGACGCGATATTATTTTGAAAGGAAGTGTTTCGGACAAAACAAAGACTCCCTTAATAATAGGGCTTCAAAAAGTTGCGTCAAAGGGCCAGATCGCGGTGGAGGCCCTCTTATCGCGCCCGACTTGCCCCAAATGACACTTATCTACGTTTTGCTTTATTGATTGATTCAAAATTGTTATTGCGACATCTAATAAAGGTCGGAATCTCGAGTTTAGTACGTTACAAGAGCGTAATGGCTCGTGATACGATGAGTCCCTTTGCAATATTAGAATAACTAGCTGTTCCCCGTGTTTTCGCCTGGTATTCAATAAGAATTGTTATTTTTTAGCTAAAAACTCTGGCTTTTGGGTTCCCTTAGCCAAATAAAATCCTCTGTAGCTTGGGAAATCCATATTCGCTAGATCCGTCATATTTTAATAGGTAACATTTGACGTTTGTCAGTTATGTCGTCATAGTGAGGTGACCTGGTTAAAACCTACCTAAAATTAAAGTGAATGAATCGATACGGACTTGAAACACCAATACGTGAATTTTAAAAAAAATCGGGCAAATCCTGGCCCCATAATAATATTTTTTTTCGTAAATTTAAAGAGCAATATAAGAAGACAAGTGCTTAATAAAAAAAAAAGCATTTATTAAGCATTATATGAACGACAGTTAGCATTGTCATCTTCATCATTGGTGTCAGCACTCAAAGAAATTATTAATTATGTTCAATAATATTGTCTATTCTCATCGTTTTTTTTTTGCATTTTTATCTTTTATCTTCACGAAAAGTCAGAAATTTTGCATGGAGGTGTCTTTTAGCACACAGGCGCTCGCTAAGACGAGGTTTTGTGAAATTCACCCCCTAAAAGGGTGAAACCCCTTGTTTCAATGGACGGTTGTATGAAGATTCCGTAATTTTCAAAGTTATAAGCATGAAATCCACATAACCGATTTTAATGAAAGTTGGTATGCAGATAGACTTAATTCCAAAAAAGGACATAGGTTACTTTTTATTACGAAATGACGCATGATGCATTCAACATAATTAACACTAGCAGGCTAGCAGCACCCCACGGTTTTCCCCGCATAGTTCGCGTTCCCGTCATTTTCTCATGATAAAAAGCACTACACCTGACTATTATCAAACTGTGTACGATTCAACCCGACTCATTCAGCCGTTTCGACGTGATGGAGCAAGAAACATCCAAATTTATAATATCAGTAGAATTGAAATCGATCTACGAAAAACCTCTATTATGAATTGGATTCAAACAAAGAGTTTACATAAATAAATATAGGTACTTATTATTTATCTAAGGATTCAAATATGTCACAATTATATTCATTTTTGTTTTATAACTTTTAAATTAAGTAGATATGAGTAACTATCCTGTAGACTATCAGTTACAAACACCCAAGTAGCGGTTGACCCAACTAATGCGCTAGGATCGAGATGATCCAACCAAAGCACTGACATGTACGAATGTTCCAGTGTCACAAACCTGAAATACTCATGTCATTTCTAGAATAATCATGTTTTTGCTCCGTTTATCTCTTAAAATTTAACTACGCAATGTTTTTTTTTATCAACCACAAAATCGTAACAGTGGGGCAATATGAATGAAACGAAAAATATATATAATATATACACGAATAATATAATAATATTTATTCGTATAAAATATATACGAATGATACGATGAAAAGAAATTTATTGGCGCCACGTTATAAGTACTATACTGATTAAAACTGCGCGAAGATTATTGTGCTAAGGTACTTATATTTTCATATGCTATCTGCCAGATTAAAATACACCGTACCTATATGTACTTAATAGCTGTAATGGAAACATTTATAAAATTCAAATTTATAAATTCGAATTCAAATGTTTGCACTGTGTCTGGGTGTTTCTATTTATAATAAGTATGTATTTAAAACTATATAAGTATTATATCAGCTATCTGGCCACCATAGTACAAGCTTTGCTTAGTTTGGGGTCAGATGGTGTTGTGTGTGAATTGTCCACCAATATTTATTTATTTATTTATATGCATATGTAATTATATTTATGGATTAAAAAAACTCGTATTACCAACACGTTTTAATGCCTTTTTGCTGAGATATTTTTTCTGTAGTATATTTCTCCGTAGATCGAGATAAGTATTGCTTACAAATAGTATGTGAGTAAGGATACTTAACGCTCAACACTTGCAAACACCTGAAAATGTTGGGGGTAAAATCAAAATGCTAAGTTATTTTTGACATTTCGTAGGTCAAATAAACTCAACAATACATTATTAACTCAAGGATTGTAAACAATAGTTATCCATTATAATTACTAGCAACGCCCCGCCGTTTTACCCGGGTACTTCCTATTCCCGTAATTTATACGCGACGAAAAGTAGTCTTATGTATTATTTCAGACAATTTTTTAAGTATTTTTTTTTTACAATCTAACAGTCTTTTTAGTTTCAACTCGTTACCTTTAGCCGTACCGACGTGTTTGAGCAACAAATATCAAAATTTTCAAATTTATAATATAAGTAGGATTCTTACAATGAAAAGACTTCTAGTTATCTCTTAATCCTTTGCCAGTGATTCTACCGCCAAGCAGTAATGTGCAAACATTACTGTGTTCTGGTTTGAAGGACAATGTTTCCAGAGAAATTACAGGGCTTAGAGATATAACATCTTAGATCTCTGGGTGACGAGCGCAGTGCAGTGCTATGTAATGATTTGGACTCTTCATGTTTCAAAGTCACTGTGCTGTTATGTGGCAGGCATGTTGCTTACCATCAGGTACATGTCATGCTCGTATCGTAACTCTTTATTTAAAAAATATATGTTTTTTTATACTATCTTAAGTAAAAGTACATACAGGTAACTACACTAACAAGAATACGAAAACGAAATGAAAATTTGATTTGTCGATGGATACGCAAATTAACTGATCGATTAGAGTGCCCTAACTGCCCTGTCAAACTTTTGAGTTAACGAAATGCAAAACCGAGCTAACTGATTTATTATTACCGCGGCTGTCAGCCGTCCGAATACAAACAAAACCCTTGATCTGAGGTCGTCGACAGAATTACAGAAACTAGAATTGATTGGATCTGTAAGGAGTTAACTAACCAAAAGTTTTTATTTTAATTGCAACTTCTGTGAAGATAAGTAACAGCTCTAAATGTTCACAAATAGTAAAAAATTGTAGGTTTGAATATTGGTGGTGGAATTGAATGTATTGTAAACTATATGGTAGTGATAAATATAAGTAATTGAAAAGTTTGCCTGAGGAAGTGCCACAACTTTACTAGCACCACTATATGTATCCACAACAATCACTATAGCACAGTAATTTTCAAAAAATTATCTCTTTCACTTTGAAAGAAAATTCTAATAATTGAAATAAATAATTTATCTACATTTAAATTACCTAATATCTCTGGGTCGCGAGCGTAGTACATTGTTGGTCAGTGGTTTAGACACTTTATTTTCAAATAGTTACGTACTATTCTGCCATTCTATGCAGGCATGTTGTTTAACATAAGACACAAAAATACACAAAAAAAACATCCTGCCATTCTAATTCATGAAAAAGTTTGAAGTTAGGTTATTAAGACATCAAATAAACTTAAAAGTCAAAGTACTTTATTCATAAATGAAAATTTACACGTCAATTAATAAAAAATAAATAATGGAGCTTATATCAGCTAGGCATACAATATGGCAGTAAGTCCATCCCTATTTTAGACAGTTTTATTTTCAGTGGTAGAAATAAAGGTCATTTAGGATACAGCAATCTTGTCGTTGTAAATTTAAAGCAATTTAGGAGAGCATTTTTACTAATTCGGTTCTAAATACTTATTGTTGTTGATGATATTAGTTATCCTACTAATACAAATATATGCGAATGCTATATAAATGCGAAAGTTAGAATGTTTGATGCTCAAACACATCGCAACGATTGAACGGTTCGGTTGAAATTTGGAACACATAAAGCATTTAGTCGAAAATAGGACAAAGGCTACATTTTCTCAAAAAAAATACAGAAAAAGGAAACTACGCGTATAGAACAACAGGACATTGCTAGTATTGAAATATAAACAATACCACATATTTTTTAATTTATTTTGATAATATTATACTTGAAAACTAAATGCGATTTGTTACATTATAGGTACTATTTAAAATTTAACGTGTTTTGTTACGATTATACCGTAGATACGTGTACGGCAACACATTCACTTTTTTCGTTATAGAATGCAAGGCACATGAATATTTTATTACCACGGAACGTGTTTTGCCTACGCGAAGAAAAAATCTCTAGCAATTTCACTAAAGAACGTAGGAACGCTGAAAGTCGTAACCTGTCTGGATAATTTAGGCTTCAATAAAATATCAAAATGTTAAATTATTATATAACTTACAAAACTCCTTCTTTGGTTTGTTTTTTTTTATCCAATCTCCAAAAATGAGGCCTTTGTATATCTAATATCAAAATACAGAGACATTCTTGTTTATCACAAGCTCAACATTTATTTTTAAACGGGCACAGATTTTGAATTCTAAACTATAATGAGAACTATTAACACAGTACATTACAAATCCAACTACATAAATTAAGCATATCTGAATTACATATGATGATAATGATCTAATGATAATCAAGAATGCTACCATCCATCGGAGGCACGCCCGTCATGCTAGCGGCGTTACCACGCTGAACAGCACTATGCTTATTTATACATTGAGCCTAAATAAACGGCTAAATATTGACCAGCTATAGAATTGCTTTGCCATATTCTTTTCAGAAACCTGTAGAACGAAGTTGATCAAAAATACAGCAGAGCTTAGGATGCGCTAGATAAGGTGGATGTTATAAACGACTACCGTTTGCTGATTCTACTGACCACTTGTACCCATATCACCGTGAAATATAACATTTGGTCAAGAGTGCGGGCTTAGATTTACAGTTATGAGTGATTCGACTGTGAACCAACGACCGACCGACCCAAACTGCAAATCAGCAACTTCCTTAATCTATTCTTAATAATTTACTGTGATTTTGTCGACTTTACTATTTGTAGATTAATATTATTATATTATATACATTATAGTTTGGGACTCAGTTGACAATAAGGGCTATCTCGGTTATCTGAAGCCAACTACTATAGGACCATTTTTAGAAAACAAGAACTATTTTCGACCTTGGTTAATGAGGCTGATTTAAAATAATCAAATATTACATAAACGACACACATTAACGGCGCAATATTTTTCCATCGACCCACAAAATAGTGTTGTGCTTGAAACTAATGGTTTATATTTGTACAATAAGTTTGTATTTACAACTAGATAAGTAGGTATTATATCAGCTATCTGACTCTCATCGCTTAGTTTGAGGATAGATGGTGTTGTGTGTGAAATGTACACGATTTGCCGTTGTACGGATTGGAATTAGGGTTTTTAAACAGGAATATCATGGCTAGACCTCTTGCTACTATCACCAGCCTCTTTCGTGAAAATGTATGGTTAAATTTCGCCATTATTAATTAAAACAAAGGAGTTGCAGTATTAGGTTTATTTTGCAGTAAGATAAATGATATCGTGCTGCAGTTGCTATGTAGACACGGGTTAATTCAGAATTCTCGTTTCACGAAACGAAATCAAGATGCAGGCAATGAAAACAAAGAGTGCTCGGAACGGTATAGCGGTAATTTGGTTTTCAATCCAATTTTTCTTAATGGAATGCTCTATTAAGACCCAGAGTCACGGTTATTGCGGAAATTATTCCTTTACCTTGTTATTTTATCCTTGGCGAGTGAAACATAATACGTATGAATGAAATTACCAAATTTTGCGGAGACCAGCTTTCCAGAAGACTTTACCTAGTACTACAAAAGATGTTACTTTTCACTATTGAAAGTAGAAAATTCTCATAAGCAAAAAATCATTCGAAAACTAATAATATTTAAGTTATAATATCATAAGTACGTAAAACTGACGTTAAAACGAAACTTTATTTGACTCAGGGGACTAACCAAATTCTAGATTATACAAGACTTACAATAGAACCTATCTTTTGAATGTCTCCCTGTGGATTAAGATCACTCTACATTTTATCTAGGTACGTACATTAATCAGTCTGATATAAGTTATAATTTTGAGATGGAAATACCGCTGGCGTTACTTGATATGCTTTCAACTAGTAAAGATATATTAGTTTTAGACCTTCATTGGTATATATGTCACATAATTACTCTATTGTCATATTTTTATGGAATGGTTTCAAAGTCTCATTTTGCTTTTTATAGATTGGTAAATACTGTACGGTTTACTTATCCAAATAAATTATATTATTCCAATTTGTTATCAAAGTCCACATTTCTTTTTTTTTTAACCGACTTCCAAAAAAAGGAGTAGGTTATCAATTCGACCCCTATGTTCTTTTTTTTATGTATGTTACCTGATTTCTCGAGAACCTCTGCACCGATTTAAAATTTTCTTTTTGTGTTCGGATGGGTATGCTTTCCAAATGGTCCCATATAAATCTTATCGAAATCGGTCAAGTGGTTTTTGAAATATAAACCAAAAACTAAAATTTGCGTACAATTTTCTGGATGACATAGTTGTAGACTTCACAAAAGTTATGAAGCTCGACCCTGTCAATACAAAGTTGTGTAAATGCTTTAATAAAAACTTGTTTTTAACCCCCGACCAAAAACGGGGTGTTATAAGTGACGTCGATGTCTGTCTGTCTGTCTGCTGTGGCACCGTAGTAGAGCTCAAACGGATGGGCCGATTTCGATGCGTTTTTTTTTATTTCAAGGTTAATGCCCTAGCGGATGTTTTAGCTATGTCTGGTTAATGTCGATTCAAGATGGCCGCCTTCACAAAATGGCGGACAAAATATTTCTTCACAACCTACCTCAATATGGGTATCAAATGAAAGGTTGACTAGTAGAATACTTTGCACTATGACAAATTTCAAATCCAAGATGGCCGCTACCACAAAATGCCGAAATAGGTACATTTCTTTTTTCACAACTCCCTTAATATGGGTATCAAATGAAAGGGCTTGGCTAGAATGTTGTACAGATAACAAATCCGAGGTAGTCAGGGTTTAATCAAAATTTTTAATTCTGTTCTTGTACACTAAAAAGGGTAAAATAAACTATTTTTGTACAAAAAATTAAACCGACTTCAAAACCACAAATAGACACTGAAAAGCGAAAAATAAACTAAAATCATTATTATAAGCGCTACTCACTCATCTATTTGAAGTCGGTGCCAGTGAGGTCAAAAAATTAGTAGATTGATGCACATGGTAAGTAGGCACAGGTAAGTAGTATCTATCCACCACCTGTTAGATTTGGCTGGCACCGACTTCAAATAGATGAGTGAGTAGCGCTTATAATAATGATTTTAGTTTATTTTTCGCTTTTCAGTGTCTATTTGTGGTTTTGAAGTCGGTTTAATTTTTTGTACGAAAATAGTTTATTGCTTATTGGTGGTGTTAGTTTGCGTAATTTTCATAGCATATTCACTTGTTTCATACATATATATACGTCGGCCGTATTTGAAGTAAATGTACCAAACAGTCGATGGATGCCTTGGGAGTTGAGCTAATAGTAGTGACTATACATATATTATACTCGTATCAACTGTACCCTTCACACGTTGCTACGCCACCTGCCGAAGATCTAGTTAAATTCTGAATCTGATTTTTTTTAAAGACATCACATGATCAAACGCATAGTTTACGATTATATACAAACAACATAAAGGACATACAGACAGACATAATTTTTTATGTATGTCATATAGATATATATAATATTATATAGATAAACTGTGTAAACCTGTTATCTCCATACGATTTTTGGTAAGCATCCTGACTTGATTATCATAACTATATAATATGTTTTACTTCGTTTTTAGGGTTCCGTAGCCAAATGGCAAAATACGGGACCCTTATAGATTCGTCATGTCTGTCTGTCCGTCCATATGTCACAGCCACTTTTCTACGAAACTATAAAAGCCATACTATTGAAACTTAGTAAGTAGATGTTATCTGTGAACCGCATTAAGATTTAGATACAAAATGTAGAAAAAAACCCATACATGTGGGGTATGGATAGGTCATCCAAAATGATATTGAGGTTCCAAACATATTTTTTTCTAAGCTGAATAGCTTGCGCAAGGGACTCTTCCAAAGTGGTAAAAAGTGTTAGAAGGTACAGGGGGGGGCCTGTACCTTCTAAAATAACAGAATGACAAAAAAAAAAAAAGTGTATGATGTACGTTACCATGTAAACTACGTACGAAAATTGGTTTGAATGATATCTAGTAAGTAGTTTTATTTTAATACGTCATAAATACATATCAACGAAAATTGGTTTGAATGATATCTAGTAAGTAGTTTTATTTTAAAACGTCATAAATTGACTATTGTGAATTGTCCACCAATATTTATTTATTTATTGTTAAAACACTGATTAAATTAACAACGAAGTACAAGAACTTTTGTATTATGTTACTTGCTGCTACGAAAGCCTTCATGGGTGAGCCCGACTCGCACTTGACCACTTTTATTTTTTATGATAACGCAAAACGCCGGCGCCGGGCCTACCCCAAAACCGTCTTGAGTTTAGACTCAAGACGGTTTTGGTGTAGGCCCGGCATTTATTATTATACGGCCCGGGTATTGCGTTTTTTCTACAATCATAAAACAATTCTTTTCAAGATAACCGCCACAAAATAGCAGACATAATATTTCTTCACAACCTACTTCAATTTGGATATTAATCGAAAGGGCTTGACTAGTAAAATACTTAACACTATTACAAATTTCGAATCCAAGATGGCCGCTACCACAAAATGGCGAAATACATTTCTTTTTTCACAACTCTCTTAATATGGGTATCAAATGAAAGGGTTTGACTAGTATAACGTTGTACAAATACTGTACACGCAGCGCAAGTTTAATTAAAATCAGCTAAGTAATTCCGGAGTCTATCGAGAACAAACAACGTGACCCTTAATTTACCTATATATATACATGAAAGAGATAAAACATATAGTACCATAAAAGAGTATTTCCAACATTCTGTTCATATTTTCGACTAGTTATGCCCGCGGTTTCACCCGCGTTTTAAGGATTTTCTATTTGTTACGGAACCCTAACTTGTTTTCATCAAGTTCATAAGAGTATCCTATGTTATGTAAAATATCCCCTAATATTAACTTATTTGTGGTCTGCCTTAGAATATTAGCTATCTGGTAGTGAAAGCCCTGTCATAATCGGCCTAGCCATTTCGGAGATTAGCCGGAACAAACATACAGACAGACAAAACATTTTTTTAGATATTGGTATCTATACTTTAATTTGAACATAGTAAAAAGCTAATGACTTGATGTTACTTATTCACATTCCAATTTTATTTTTATAAAGGATAGATGTATAGAGTTTGATGTGCAGTGCGCGACCATTGCGGGTTAGTGCATGTGTTCTCCGTAACCCGTGTTATAGTTGAACCGTGTGTTGATGTAACTCGATAATACTACCGTTGAATGGTCCAGCCAACTACAGTCTGGGCCCGCGGGCACGGGAAGCAGGGTGAAGCCAGGCGTTAGCGCGATAACGAAGTTCCCCACATAGCGGCCATCCGTGTAATAACCTCATTATGACGTCCATGTTACACGACCTATAAACACCTCGCCGATTTCTGATAAAATTTGACTATCGCTATTTCAAACAAAATTTGAGTGCTTAAGACCGCATTGCAGAAGTGACAATTCATTATAATGAATAGTGACAGCAATGAAGAACAGCAAAAGCGCTCTACAGACGATGCCCTGAAATCGGAGGTTATGACGTAGATGTAGTGGAGCACTAAAATAGGGTATTCTCTACACACGTACAAATCAGTCAGTACGATACTGGCTGTACAACGGACTGGTCGTCGATCAGAGCAAAGAGTATGTAATTACTACGTAGGAGTTTACGTCAGCAGTTAACATGTCTGTTCAATACCAACCTAACAAATTATTTAGTTTTCATAATATATGCTTAGACTTAAATAGTTTCTAGTGGAAATGAAAAACTTGGTAAACTACGTTTTAAATTTACAATACAATAGAAAAATAAATTTACAGCTAATAAAGAACACAAAACGCGGAAATAAATCAAAGAACAATTATGATCAACACGTAAAACAATGACTAAACAATGCCAAATTGACAAATCGCCTAAATTGGTAAAGAGATGCCCGATGATATGATATTATATTATATATAGTAAAAGAAATATTCATTTGTGGTAGTAGGGCTCTTTGCAGATTCCGGCTAGGAAAGTATGCCAAGTTGAAAAAATAAATCTTTGCCAGTTATTCTAACTGTGCCGTTCTAAGTGGCTATTGCCTATTATAAAATTTGAAATCGGATCGGTTGAAATTGCGAAAACAGTTGGATTATAGTCTGGAATAACTTAGACTTTATCAGCTGACTATTATTATCATTGTTTAAATTCAGACCAGTAGAAACTGTGTTGCCAGACATATTGCATGCTTCTAGAAGAAGAGGCCAGTTTGTACAGGTCAACTTTTAAATATGTTTTGTATCACCCTTATCTTACCTTTTAGTTTAGTTAGTTTATGAATAATATTTGTAGGATTATGATGGGCAACAAATTTGTGTGTTTCTAATGGATAATACTGTTGGGGCTATTAAAATGTATCATTTTACTATGTACAATGTAAAATGTCATCATCATCAGTCTGTATTCGTCCACTTCTGGACATAGGCGTCTCAATAATATGCTTCTCAACCCAATCTTTGGTCTTACGTCTGCTACCGCCATCAATTGCTTTTCATGTATAGTCATTCCATCTAGTATCTCGAAATCCTATACTACGTTAACTGATTCGCGGTTTGGACCACTGAGAAATTACAGGGTAAGAGACAAATCTATTCTTGAAGACACCAAGATTCAATCTGAAGGTCAATCTGCAACACAATAAACTGTGTCTAACAAATACAAAACACATTCGTAACTTTACAACAAAAATATATATTTTATAATAAGAAATAACAGGCTGAAACTGAAATTCAACCTTTATTTACGCAAATTGTTTCAGCTATTCAATTTTTACTAATTAGGTAGGTTAAGTAAACGTAATGAATTAAACTGTAGGCAATTGACCAGTGGCAGGTACGATCATAGTGAGTCAACATGGATATAAATATTCTAACTTTTAAAAAAAATATACTATTTTTGTTAATAATGAAATATCAGGCTGAAATTAATTTTATCTCCCATAAAAAACGGTTATTTTTATCATTCCAAAACCTTTTATTTACGCAAACCGCCCCGTTTCAGCTATTCATCAGAATTTTGTACTAATTAGGTAGGTTAAGTAAACGTAATGAATTAACTCTGTAGGCAATTTTAGTGGGCAGGTACGATCATTATTTCGAATTTATTAGATCTACGTCGTAAGATTTCTTTTTGTTTTTGCGTTTTAATTATTTTTCTGCATAATTGCAAATACCACGATGATGATTAAAGATACTGCTTGACACCTTGACAGTAATTGTGTGAACGCGATCCGATTTGTACGGCAATGTTTCCAACTGGTTTCCAAAGAAATTACAGGACATAAAATTAAATCTATCCATACTAATATATACTTATTTTATAAGTACCTCTATTATTACAAGTGTGCGAAATTTCATACCTACTTCTCCGTCAGCCCAATTTTCGTTAGAAGGAGTACAAAGTTTTTGGTTCACGTATAAATATTTAAATAAAAAACTTTAAACAGAAAATAATGCTGTTACTGCTGAGACTTTGAGAATATTTTGGAACGAAGTTCTTCATCGCCGCGATACACGGTCTGAGCAGTAGAGATATAGACCCAAAAAAATTTAACACCACTTTTTTCCGGCACTTCTCGCTGTAGTGAGCCGTCTATGAACATCGTACCAACGAGGGATGCATATCTCTCCGTAAAATTGTAAAACCGTCAGATTACAATCTAATCTAACCAATCTCACGCGTTAAATTATAATCTGACAATACTGACAATTCAACGAACAAACATACGCCCCTCACACTTTTTTGAAGTAGGTATACACTTCTTTAGGCGTGTTGGACATTTTTTGAGATGGAAAAAACAATTGAAATCGCGACACTACCCGTTACCGACGTCGCTGTGTATAAGCATACCTATGTAACTATGTACTCAATAATTGTTCAAGTTTTCACTTGGTAATCCTGGAGTGCCACTGTATTTCTTTTTTAATTCGACTTTGTAATTTATATGTCGGCTGAGTCAAAAATATGCCTACCATTCATACCATAATTAGTCCGTCAGGTAGATTTTGTAAAAATTAGGGTCACGTGTTTTTGTTTCACCAAATTACTAAATATCAACAAAGATGTAGATCATCAAACTTCCTTATGAGTAGAAATTGTGACGTCACTAAACGTTACGTTTAAAAATATTATCAAGTGACGTCACTCGAAACTTCTAAGTACCTACTATATTTTCGTCCTTTTTTGTTTGTGAAACAAAAGAAAACGAAAGTATACAATATATACACAGTACATAAATAGTTTTAATATAAATAAATAGTTTTTAATAACCTGACTGACTAATTATTTTTTAGTCATCTCGCCTTTTAATTAAATCGATCAAGTGATTGAATTTGATTTTTTAAAAAAAAACGCGGTGCTATTGCTGAAACAATAGAACGTCGGTAGAGATATAAGTAATCGACGTGGGCGAAGCCGTCATTAAAAATCAGTTTTAACTATTTCCACATAGGATTGTTCCGTGCTCGTATCTTTATTTGAACCACAGATTGTTTCTTTTTGAAACAAAAGCGATTTGTTTTGTATATTTGTACCAAAGAAAATAAATAGAGTCTAAAACTAACTCTTTAACGTAGCAATAAAACTGTTTTTTGAAATAGGGCCGTAGTTCATTATTCCTGCCGTTTAAAATTAAATCAAACCTGACGGATCTTTTTGTGCTTGAAAAATGTTTTCTTGATAACATTTTACGAGTAATACAAATATTTCTAACTAGCAGTGCTTCGTGATTTGATCCAAGTAGGTCCCATAATTTTTCCGAGATAAAAATAGTCCAGGTGTTCCAGACAACAATTTATTGTGTATTAAATATCAACCAGATTATTAGAAACAGATATCGATCCAACGTGACTGAGTAATAAACATGCGAGCTTTCGCCTTCTTAATATTAGTAGGATAGTATAGGTAGTATGTTAAGTAGCTTTTTATTCTTAGAAGTTCTTCAGCGACATAACTCAAATTTTGATACAAGCTTCAAACATTGATTTCTCTATTTCTCATAATATTAACATATTCATACCTGCACTGCGATCTGAATGCTTTTTTTAACGTAATTATTCTTATTTTGTTATTTCTCATCTAAACTATGCAACCGTAATGCACCACATGGATTTTAAGATGTCGAAATTTTGTTACATAGAAATCCATGCAGGAAGTATGAAGAGTGTTTTTTATACCATTTTTAAATGTTTGTTGACTAGCTGCGCCCCGCGTTGTTATCCGCGGCTGGCCTAAATTACTAAATGTCAATGTTTATAATTATTTTTTTATTAAAAGTATCCTAAGTTCTTCATTTACCATCAGATGTATACTAATGAAAGTCCCGTTAAAATCGGTACTGTCTTTTCAGTGATTAGCCAGAGCAAACAAACAGGCAAAGTTTACTAAAATAGTTTTGTTTTATTATATTAATGAAATAATACACTTTCGAATACATTTTGTGAAAATCTGTTAGTTTGAGACTAAAAACAGATAGTTGAATTTTATTTTTATGTATGGATAAATCGATTTGATTCAGAATTCAGCTGCAGAGTACATAATTATTTTCATTCTGCCTAGGAGTGCTTAGTTATAATTACCCCGTGTCTATCTTAGCCTAGGCCGCGCGCCCTATTTCTTGCTTCTTACATGTTTAATAAACCTACCAAGGTGACGTCAAAAGAAAAATGTGACGTCACATAATTAAGGGTCATTCGGCTTAGGTACGGAACCGCAAATGTGACATTATTAAGGTACCGGAGTTTCGTACACGAAATTATGTTTTCAAAGGAAACTTACTAAGCTGTTTTTAGGGTTAATGAGTTTTGAATAACGAATAGAAAGCAACGTTTTGTGTTTTTAATGACATTCGGGTCTCTTTAGCAGATCTTATTGTGGACTGTGTGGGCGTTAGGCGATACTTAGATGTGAAGACTGGGAAGAAATATTCTAATTATGTTTGACAAGGAATTTAATATCCATAGTCTTCTGGTATTATTCGAAACATTTTCAGAATTCATTACAAAGATTAAAAATGTTTTTGGATAGTGTTTCAATAAAATGGTAATTTTTCGATGAAGTTTCTAAAAGCGTTCGTTATTACGAGGTTATCAATTTTTATAATATATATGTAGTAGGTATCTAAATGGTACATGATCAAAAGGTTTTTTTTTTTGTTTTAAAAGTTCTGGTTTGTGCCGTATAACGATCAAATATTAATTTGAGATCCGTACTACGAAACAGAGTAATAAACTTGTCAATTTATAAAAAGAATGAGGTATAATATTGAAATGGATAAAAAAATATCATATAAAACGGCAAAAGATAAAAATATCACAGAAAATAAGCCATAATAAAAATGAAATAAAAAAATTGTATAAAATATTTGACATTTAAATTAACAAAACATGAAATAAGAAATTAAAATAGTGTTATAATATTTTTACTTACTAGTTACGGAGTGAAATAAAACAGAGGTTGATATAAAATTCAAGCAAAATTAAGAAAATAACGACGGTTTTAAAATAATACTTTTTCATTTTTGTGTATTGTTAGCGTCAAATATTTGGACGACTATATCAAATCTATCAGAAATCTGTCCAACCCTAGGATAAAATAGTTTTGAGTGAGTGAGTAAGAGTGTAATAAATGATTGTATATTATGTAATTAAAATATTTACCAAGTTGTACAAAAATAAGTGACGAAAGTTTCATACAACAAACTTCGGAAAACTTTTTGATAAACTTTAAAAAGTTCTCAAACTTTTACCAAGTGTCTAGTATAAGTTCAGAATGTCTGTGGTAAAGATATATTTTATCACGGAAGTTTAGGAACCTATGCGTGGTGCAAGGTGTGCGTCCACATAGTACAGTGGTATCGCGGAGACTGAAGTGCTTGGTCATCGGAAGTCGCCGTAGAAGCCTGCGAAGCAACTCTTCAGCGGGCGCAATACGCATGCGCGAACAAGCTCCGCCTCTTCAAACTTTTTCTCGGAAAGTGCTCGAAGCGCGCTTTTCTCAACTTTTTCCTTTTTCTTCGAACTTTGTGTCCGGAATGGATGATACGTATTGTGAGGCTCAACTTTACGGTGGACGAATTGGGAATGGAACACGACATGACATCGTTATAAATAAATCAGAGCCTCAAATCCAACAGATATATTATATTTGACAGTAGTATGCATAGACTACTCACACACACTACAGGCTGCTCGGCGTAAGCGTCGTGTTTTGTATATTCGACTGACAGTGACGGCATTATCTTCGCTGCACACAACTGCAATCTAGACCCAACAAGCTTACCGGTTTCTAATCACACACCACGACACTCTGCTACACACACATTACTCATCTCAACACTTACACTTACTACACTGACTACTTCATCAACAATTCTTCTACCTACCTACTCAATATAAAAATAAACTGTGAAACGAATTGTACCCACATAATATATTACGTGCAAACATAAAATATTTAGTTAGTAATCCTATATGTATGTTAGTATGTAAGTATGTAACAAACTTTTTTTATGTATTTTTTTTTTGCTCTGCAGTTTATTTTTGCTTGTATTCAGGAGAAAACAATGTTCAATATGAGATATCAGCTACCCTTTCTGTCTTACTAGTTTTTCATTTTTTTTTTAATATTGTATGTAGAAACTGTATTTTTTTGTATTTTGCTGTTTCAAAAAATATATTTTGATTGATGAGATGAACTTTGACATTTGATAGCTGACTGGTACATATTTTTTTTTAAATTGCGGTTGGACTCTTTGCTCAGTCACCCAATGTGCAACCATCACTGTGCTTGAAGGAGATTGTTTCCGGCGAAATTATAAGATATAGAAATAAATCATCTAATATCTCTGATTGACGAGCGCAGTGCAAAGTTGTTTATTGATTTAAACTCTTCATGTTCTAATAGATTTATGACACTGTACTGTTAAAAGCTGGCGTGTTGCTTACTATCAACCACATGGCCTACTCGTTCCATCACACTATACTTTAGCAAAAGATATGCAGTGAAGTCTCGTCGTGAAGTCTAGCTCGTCTTGTAACATAAACTTAAGACTATTATTAAGTTTATTTTGCAAGACGAGATAGACTACTACAACTACTAGACTACGGCTCTATGGCCGCAGATGAGTTTATTTCTGACAGTCCAAATTACCCTAAGATTGTTCAAAGATACTATAGAATATGGAGAGCGCGATATGCTTTTAGCTGTAACGTTAAATATTATGAACGATGTTTTGTAAGCCGCACACAAAGCAGACTAACAGCGCGCGGGCAATTCACCTTTTATCTGATGGCTCCAAGCCGGACATATTACGAATATTATTCTGACCATAAAACATTATACGAGTTTCGATGTAGCAATTTTAATGGAACAGATATGAGAGATATGTATATAACTGAGCGGGGGTTGGAGTTGATAAGTTACTTATATAGTTCGGAAAATGTTCTTAAATGGGGTTTCATTCACGTTCACTTCAGTAGGGTGGTGACCATTTTGTATGTCTTGGGACGCGATTTAAGCAGTAATTTGAAAAAAAAATGTTTTTTGTACATTTATTTGAATAATACGTTTATAACTGTGTATTGGTGGACAATTCACACACAACACCATCTGACCCCAAACTAAGCAAAGCTTGTGTGATGGCAGCCAGATAGCTGATATGTAATACTTATATAGTTTTAAATACATACTTATTATATATAGTATGTATTTAAAACTATATATATATACTTATTAAACACCCAGACACAGTGCAAACATTTGAATTCATCACACAAATATTTGCACTGGGTGGGGATCGAACCCACGACCCTCGGCTTCGCAGTAGTTAACAGTATACAAAAAACAAACATGGAGCTATTGTGCATCAGTAGTGTTGTTTGCTACTTACTTATTATCACAAGTACCTCTTAATTATAAGATTTCACTTCTATCGGCAGCCCCTATGACTACCAATTCTTTTTATTATTTTATACCTATCTATTTTCTGTATTTATCTAACTAAATGAATACTTGCGAAATAAGGTTGAATTAGAGAATAATAGTTCGAAGTTGTTCGCTTTCAAAGAAGTTCTATTTTCTTGAACAAGTTTCCGACTTTTGAATAATTAAGTTTGAAGTATCTATTAAACAGTGGTGCTCACTGTATTCTTAAGCAAATGTTTTTAAGTTTAGTAGAGCGCTAAACTTAATACGACGATAATATGTTAAAAGATCACGAGTAAATAAAATATAATGTTGTATTTCCTACTGTATTTGGCGACTTTTTTAACTATATTAGGTATACACTTGGCCGCCATCTCGCCTGATATTAAGCGACGATGCGGTCGGCGACCGAGCGTGCTTACCGAGAAGAAGCCGATTCACTCTCAATTTGAAGACATCAAGATTGGAACCAATATTGTTCGTTATTTCGTGTAATGATTGAATGAATATGGACCTAAGCGTCTTGATTATCTCTAGAACATTGCGTCTAGACCTATTTGTGTTGTTTTTAATGTATTAGTTTGTCAACTTTGGTCGAGGTTTGAATAAGGTGTTTATATTGTATTTTACTATATTGTAGACCTATATCGGTCATCGGTATATAGATAGGCTATAGATAGGATATTGCGACCCGCCCCGGCTTCAGACGGGAGCAATGCAGATACTAAATATAAGTACCAATAAAAATTGTTATTGTAGGTTATTCTTAAGGGATAGACATATACTATTACAGACTTTTTGTAGACCTATTGAAGGGCTACAAAATTGCTGTACCTTATGTTGGTCATAGGGTTCAGCCAGCGTTTGCAGTGTAAGCACAAAAAATGCGTTTATTTATTACATTACATTATAAACCTTTAAAATTATCCGTATTTCTCTGCTATTTTGTGCAAGTATTATATAAATAAATATCTCTCTTGAATCACTATATATAACAAAATCTGTTTGGTGGTTTTAAAGATTTAAGCATATATAGGGACGGACAGAAGTGGGAAGTGACTTAGTTTTATACTATGTAGTGATATAGATATAGATATATATATATTAACGGAAATGTATGTAATCCGCCATTGTATACAATTCCTCGGAAATTAATGTAATTCCTAAAATCGCACGAAAATGTGTGAAATAAATTTTGTGATACTTACACATTGGACATTTCCTAGGAAATCTATCCATTTCCTAAATAGCAATCGGAAATGTAAAACATTTAAGATATTGATGGGTAGGTTAGGTTAGGTTTAATTTGATATATATATTAGGTTAGATTTAATTTAATATGATTTGATGAATAAATATAAGTTGATTTTGTGATACGTTATTATTAATAGATAGTTGATTTTAGAAATTTTAATTAGTAAGTAAAATAATATGAACATATTATTATTATTTTACGGTATGACTGTTACCCGACTGTCTCCATAAGTGCTATAATGAAAACATATTATTAACGAGTTTTACTACAGAAAGCATGTATACATTTCCTAATACGATATTGGAATTAAATGCAATTCCGAGGAAATGTATACATTTCCTTGGATATCTATGCATAAATAGTTTTTCAAACTATATTTTACACATTTCCTAAATAGTATCGAAATTGTACACATTTTCTAGGATTTGTATACAATTCCTTGATTTCATACATTTTCGGTAACATATACATATATTACCCAAGTCAAAAAATATAAAATCAGATGGTTAGTAATAACTTATAACCTCGTTTTCGATACATTTATCGATCACGATACATGTTGGCATTTTTTCACATAGCTAATTTTAATTTAATTTAGCTCAACCCTTAACATTAAAAAGCCTCTTCATTCGAGTCTTTAGACTATCAACCATGAAACGTTGACGCTTCCGTGAAACTACAAGCGTCTTGTTTGCTTAATTGTTTAATTATTTTACATAATAACATGAATAGGAATGCATTTCACTATATTCTAATTTTTGTTTTATATTTGTTAGGTTAGGTTTTTATAAATTTAATGTTGGAAATAAGATAAAACTTTTTAACTGTATGCATTTAATTTGTAGACAAAAACAATCCTTAAATTTCAACTCGATCGGTGCGCCTCGACGACGCCATCGGTCGGTTCGTTCGGCGAGCGTTGGCTGCAACACTGAAGACCATCCGAGAGTTCAATTTGCAGATGGCCATCAAAGACAGAAATGCGGTCGTGGTGGAGGCGCTGAGCCGGGAGGAGGCGGCTTAGAAAATAAAATAGGCCTAGAATTAGAATGAAAATGTTCCCTACTCCCCCCTATTTCCTTTTCTTCCTAATCCAAGATTCATGTAAAAAAAAGAAAACAAATGACAAAGGTCACGGACCCCGGAGTCTGTGGAGTTGCTAAATTTAATAAAAAAAATAAAAAAAAAAAAAAACTCGATCGGTGCAGAACTTTTTGAGTTTATGAAGCGTACACAAACCAACATAACATTTTTATATATAGAGAGAAGATATACTGTGTAGACAAAGTCATTAAAAACATTTGCACGATGTTAGCATTGCTCTGTAAAATAACTGATGCAGAAAATTTCTTAACACGCACGTCCTTGTATACAGAACAAAGCAGCAGTTAAAATTCAGGGCGATGACTTAGAGATGTAATTTTCATTATAGCACATTCTCAACCTCCGATTCAAAAACGACAGGGTGTTATAAATTGTACGCGTCTGTTTTTGTGTGTCTGTTTGTTGCATCGTAGCTCTCAAAATGATGAACCGATGTTGATTTTGTTTTTTCAAAGGTAAGGCAGTGTTTTTAGCGTTGTTTCATCAAAATCGGTTCAGCCGTTACAAAATTAGCTGGCGTAGGTTATTTTGCAAGCTGCGGTAGGAATCTTAGATGAATCTTAAGTGACCTAATCTTTTAAACAATGTTTGTTACCGTTTGGTTTTTTTTTTCAAGATCAATGTGACCTAGTTTTTGAAATAAGTTGTAAAATTCCTTTATTTTTATTATTTAGATTAAAGCCCCTTCTCGATCTAAGTGCGACTATATGTATTTGCCGCTAATATTTTTTCAGTGGAGTTGAATGTTCCTTACTTATAAAGAAATAGTACAGAATCGGTCATTAGTAGTTATCCGATTTTCAGCATAGCATGAGGAACCCACTTCACAGCAGGGACTCGAGACCTTCTCTCACAAGGAGAGTCGGAACCAATATCCACCACGGTGGCCAATTTACGTTTTAGGATGATGCTTATCCTCGAAAGATGTCTTAATTGTAACATGACAGTTTCCTTAAGGTGTTTTCCATCAATCTTGAAGTCAGTGGTGGTGACAAATTAGTACATCCACTTGTAAAAAATATTTAGAGGTAAATCGTATTTCGACAAATAAATCTAGGAAACCTATGGAGTGGTGGTTACACCGTGAGACCCAACTAGTTTGCTATTTATAGGAAACGTAGACTAAAGATTCTTTTTGAAGAAGTAGTTAATTCTCCTAAAATAATTCACTCAGACATCTATTAATCTGTTCGCAGACAGGTAAATATTTTGCACACTGTACTGCACATTGCTAAAAATATGACATTCCCTGTCTAAAAGGCACTTCAATCACTGCGCCTGTTCCAATCTGCTTTACAGATCTGCTAGATTAGCATATAGACTACTTTTCATTCCACCCTAGTACGGTGCACCCATGCAGCTCTTTTAAATGACAATTCAATTGCCAATATTGAATATCTACCTAGGTCGTCATCCTCAAACGGATATAACAACTAACTTATCTGACTGACAACTAACTGAGAGTGGGCAACGGAAAAGAAAAAAAAAGGGCAGATGCATGATCTATTTAATACCTTGCGTTTTTCTATCACGCTGCTCCTAGCATGTAACAGTGACATCATTTCGTATTTGAAATGATGTCGCTTTTGATTTCGGTTTCAATGTCAATGTTTCCAGTGAAATTACAGGGTATAGAGAGAAAATATCTTATATGTATATCTTTGGCTGACAAGCGCAGTGCAGTGCTAGGTAATGATTTGGACTCGTCATGTTGCAATAGTTGCGTGTGACTGTGCTGTTATGGGCAGCCATGTTGCTTCCATTCAGGCACATGTCCTGCTCATCTGGTCACTCTTTACCATAAAAAATGGAGTAACAAGGAGGTTTGATTTCACTTTTGTGATAAGAATATATTTAAGCTGTGGAATACGTTGCTTGGGTGGGTTTTGACCGATTGTTACAATCTTGATGTTTTCAAGCCGAATGTTTATTTTAGGTTAACAACACGCTCCATCGTAGATCGCATCGTCGTGTAATAACAGGCGCGATGACGGCGAAGTTTAAAAAAATAACTGAACTAGCCTCATGTCCTAGTCCTGTTATGCATAATCAGCTATCTGGCGCTCATGAACCGTTTTGGGCCGTAATAAGACTTCTATATAGGACGTCAATCAGCAGCCTTACAGGACAGAATATCTTCGTTTTGAGATCAAAGAGAAGAAGGAGAGAGGTCGGCCAAACGTGGTTATCAATAAATTTGGGAATATAACCTACAAATGGACATGAAAAACACATACGTGGGTGATAGAGACAATGAATGGAGGAAAATTAGAATCATTATATAAGTATTATAATAGACACAGCATTGTCAAATGTTTTTGGAACGAAAGGCAGGTTTGGAGGAGATAGGGGTTCTTGGGCCAAACTGAAAAAAATGTGAGACTAAAACCGTAAAAAAAATATAAAACGGAAATTACTCTCTGTGACCAGTATTGTCAACTTTAATTTTCAGAAAATCGTACCATAATTAATTATTTTTTTATTTAACCTCAACTGTCCCACTGCTGGGCAAAGATCTCCTCCGATTCCCTCAACTCTATCCGGTCCTGAGCTACCATCGTCCCATCACTTTTAAACGCTCCATAACCATAATTAATAAATAGGTCAATTTTTTTTACAAATTGCTTCTGTATTATATTCTATATGGCCTTCGTTCCTACCTCATAACACATCTGCTCTGTGTAATTAAATCTGCATAAGTCAGATCGATGTGGAAATTTTGAACATCAATAATACTCAAAGACATAAAATTGAGCTTAGCTCAGATTTGTACTCATAATACGGTGATAAGTTACATAAAACAAAGTATTCAGAGTTATTTTCAAACTGTTTTTATTCTATCCAATCAACATTTGAATTATTATTATCAAATTGAAATTCATTTTAGAATTTAATCGCAGCGTTACATCTCACATATTTTCTTGGAACTGTGACAATTCTGTTTAGACCCGACCTGCTCCAATCCTTAGTGCAGCAAAAAAATCAACGGGTTCCCACCATCGTTACCAGAAACAGTATTTAATAGAGTAATTAGACCTAATCTCTGAGGAGTTATTATCGGCACTGGCGGCAGGTCTATCTTCCTGGCGACAATATCAAAATCTTGTTGCGATGGTGGAGGAAAGTCCAGCACTTTATCATTTGAGTGGTGATATAGAGCATCATCTAGGTTGTGGGCGTGTCTTACTGGATTAGCCATCGTGCATCCAATGATTATCATCAGGAAAGGAATCGCCTGTAAATGAAAAATAATTGTAGTGGTGGACATTTCTCAGCCAACACTATTTAGCTCCAAACTGAGCAAAGCTTGTACAATGGAAACCAGTTAGCTAATAAAACATTCTTACTACAAATTAAGGTAAATGTATACTTATGGTACATAGAAACACTCATAAATCTGGGTTATATCTGGGTATGTACCAGTATCTGTTTTTTATAATGTTTATAATGTACAGGACTTAATCACGATTTAATTCATTGTTGAAATATCTCGACGTTTCGGCAGCGTTACAACCGCCGTGGTCACAAGATGACTGCAGAAATTGCGGGTCATCTTATTGCGAAATGAGGGGATCTAGATCTACCCTCATTTGGTCTTCGAAAATCGCAGGGTTACCACCACGACACACAACACTAACCGTATCACCAGGCTTCTCCGAACTCACTCCGCGATGCGTACATTTATTTATGACTGGATTCCACGACGCCGATAACCGAAAACCATCCTCCCGGTTGAAATTACGATGTTTTTTAATTTCTAAGGCTTCCCGAACTATTCTTGCGTAGTAATGACGTTTGGTGGAGAGAATCTTCGGGTCGTGGAGCTCGATCCAATGACCAGTTCCCGCATCAATCAAATGCTCAGCAATCGCAGATTTCTGTGTCTGGCGATTTTTACAGCGGCGATGTGTTCTTTGATCCTTTCAGCAATTGTACGCTTAGTTTGACCAATATAAGAACTACCACAACTGCAGTCGACCTTATACACACCTGGAGTCTGAAATGGAATGACGTCTTTCGGCGTCCTAATATGCCTCGTCATCTTTGATAAGGGACTATACACAGTTTTAATAGAATATTCTTTTAATAATGCCCCCACCTTATCCGTGATGCCTTTGACGTAAGGCATAAAAGCCGGCTGTCTCTCGACATTCATCACTTTCCTTTTCTGCCCTTTTCTGCCATTATAAACATTATGTGTTCAAATCGCGAAAGCTTAAAAACAATAGTATCATTACGGGTAACTCACGTATAATGTAGTCAGTCAGTCCGACTGTTTGATCGCGTCCGGCGAAGGAGTGCGCGCGGGTTCGCAGCTCGTTTAGCACTGAACGCGCGAACTCGTTAGCGTTTCAGTGCTAAACGAGCTGCGAACCCGCGCGCGCACTCTCTTGAAAAGATCGCCGGACGCGATCGAAACTTGAGTCGGAACTGATATTATTGAGTTCCGTATTTATGTAAAATGTAATAACCACGTTAGTTTTCATACTACAAATATTTGTCCTAGATGTTATTCGAACCTACAGCGCACAGCTCGGTAGACTTACAATTATAATTGTTGTAAAACTTGGACAATAATGACTTGTTGGTTGGCTGGACGTAAGGTTTATTTACCACTTTATTACAGGACTTGACTCAACCTGAATCTTGTCTATTGGGGTCTGTTTGACGTCACTAACGTCGAACATTTCTACACCGACTTGATTTTACATAAAAGTTTTACAAGTTTTTGCCTGTAGATGGAAAGATAACATTGGATAGTAAATGTTTGTTTACAATTATTGCCTATAAATATTTTATTATTCAAATGTTTGCACTGTGTCTGGGTGTTTCTATGTATAATAAGTATGTATTTAAAACTATATAAGTATTATATCAGCTATCTGGCTGCCATCACACAAGCTTTGCTTAGTTTGGGGTCAGATGGTGTTGTGTGTGAATTGTCCACCAATATTTATTTATTTATTTATTTATTTATTTATTTATTAACTATCTGCTTCCCATAACACAAGCTTTTTCGGATTAGTTAATAGAGTCGAGTGTGAGCAAAGTCCAATAATAATTTACATTTATTTATGTCTGTGGTTACTAGAAAACTATTCACACAGTGACTATCCAACTTTGGTTGTGTAATATTTAGAAAAGTGTTTATATTTTAACATATTAATCTCGGGACCTTTGAGCTAGCATAGCAAGCCCTACTATTTACTAACCAAAAACCTAAAACATACTAAAAATCAATAGTGTATTTTTTCCGATGGCAAATTTTCTTTTTCATCAGAATAGTATTTAAATCCTACTCGTACTTACAGTTGATTTCATGCTGATAGCCGAATAATCCAATGTTAATAATATACGAACACCAAACACGCAATATTTGGTTTTTCTGTGAAGCCGTACATTATATACTAATCATGAAGGCTGCCCTACTACGGAAACAGAAACACGACTGTTCTCGTAATTTTCAACTATAAATACATTCGCGTGAGTTTTCGCACTGATCTTTATATTGTTTATTGTCTAGGTCGAATCTTTTGACTTGCTATACATTATTAATAACCTATGGATAGATACTATAGACAAACGCGTAATATACGTGCTTCGTTCTTGTTTTGTTCCTCTATAATGTAAACTACCTGGCTTAGCAATCGTTGTTCTAGCATACGAGTTAACTTTGCGGTCGGGCTTTTGGCGGGAAAAAATATTTTTTGTTATTTTTATTTGAGCAGGTATACCCATTAATTTGTTACTAACCACTTAGGTAATCTGACACCCGTTTTCCCGCCAAAATTGTCCGGGTCGCGGAAATGATGATAAAATTTAACCGAATCGAGTCCTCGCTACTCACCAGCCAAGTCTGCACCTCCGTGTTGGAGAATAATAGAAGAGCTATGTCACAAGTATTCAGCTTATCTCAAATACCTACCCAAAAAGCAGCCAAAAAAATACACAAAAAACAGCTCTCGGAAAATTTCGTAACATTCGCAATTTCATAAAATAAGATATTATTTTCAAATGTGCTCTAGTTTCAAGCATTCATAGATGGCTACTTTTGAAAACAACCTACTGTAAATACTTGTTCTAAAACCTTAACCTTCCTATACTCGCGCGTTGGTCTTTGAGACCGACGAAACACATTTTCGTAATTATTTTTTGCAGGTAAATCCGAAGAAGTTGAGTTCCTTTTAGCTGCCGGATTTGTGGCTAACTTCGTTTTAGTGCACGCCGCGCGTTCGGGCGAAACACACGTGTTGTAGCACTCGTCACCAATCGGTCCACGAGACCGACGCGAGTATAGGTGTAACTTTTGTGTAAGTATTAATATAATTTATTTCGTGCATTTGTATATTTTTGCGGACTTTGATTGCTTTATAAAGTATATATAGTAAAATATATGTATGTATGTTGCTCTATATTATATTTTGACCAATTTTATCATTCTTTTTTAGGTTTTAATCCATATCAAAATGGACGATGATCACATCAGATTGTTGCTGGAAGAATTAAGTTCTAGCTCAAGCTATGAAGACGAAAATGACAGTGAGGTGGAAGATAACGTGGAGGTACAAGAAGAGACATATGATACCGAGCAAGACGATGACAATGACGAGATATCTGAGGAAGAACATAATGAACGATCCCATGATTTTACTTAGGAAAAGATGGACAGACAGGTGGAATAAATCTCCTGCCTCAAACCCAACTAGGCGACGTGCTAGAAATATAGTTACTCAACTTCCAGGCGCTAGAGGAGAAGCTAGAAATTTGAAGGAACCAGGTGAGCTGTGGCGGCTTTTTTTTTCGGAGGGCACTATCAGCCTGATAGTAAAGTACACTAATGAACAAATTAATCGCATGAAGCATAATTTCACAAGAGAGAGACTGCGCCGATACAGACAATATTGAAATTGAAGCTTTTTAGGCCTTTTACTATTTGCTGGAGTCAGAAGGAACGCTCGTCTAAATGCCAAAGATTTTTTCAGAACTGACGGGTCATCCCGGAGATATTTCTTGTTTGACTATGGATTATCCAGGTTCTTTCTATTGATGCGTTGTCTCAGATTTGACAGTAAAGATACACGAGAAGAGAGAATACAACTGGATAAACTGGCACCTATTAGAGAGTTGTTTGATATAGTTGTGGGAACGTTCAAAAATATTACAGCGTGTCTCAGTATGTTACAATTGACGAGAAGTTAGAGGCTTTTAGAGGACGTTGTAACTTTCGCCAGTATTATTCCATCAAACCCAACAAATACGGAATCAAAATTTATGCGTTGACAGATGCCAAAATGTTTTATACCCATACCATGAAGTTTATGTTGGGAAGCAACCAGACGGTCCATACCAAGTTGATAACTCCGCTTTGGCTTTGGTTTTGCGATTGAGTGAAAATATTCACAATACTGGGCGTATCATGTGATAACTTCTTCACTAGTATTCCATTGATAGATAAGCTTGAGTCTCAACACAAATTGACAGTTATTGGGACAATTCGTAAAATGGAGAATTGCCTAAAAATCAGAGGAAGAGCCAAGTGGTTAGTAATCAAATTAATGGGTATACAGTCTGTATCAAACCAAAAAATAAAAATGTCCTTCTCGTATCCAGCATTTCCAGATCAAAAGAAATTATAATGGACCAATAGAACCAAGGTGGAGTTACCGTAGAATTTTACAACGTTTTGGGACAAATAGATCCAATGGAAAAATACGTTTAAATATACCTGCAGTTCAAGAAAATTAAACACGATTTGATCAATCCGCGCACGGGCTCTCATTTAGTGCCGAGAAGCATAAGACTCAGGCTCACCGAAATATGCAAATTAGATGGAAAAATCTTACAATGATTTATTACTGCTCTTCGAAAAAATTGACAGTTACTACTGTGCCACCTGCAAAAATACTTTTGTTTGGAGCATGCTGTACATGCCCTGATTGCTATGGCGAGGTTTCAAAATTAAGTCAAACATAGATAAATATGTTTATTGATATGTTTGTTGTTATTAATAAGAAGTTTAAATCCAAAAATAATGTTTTTGTGAAAATATGAAAATATCAAATTTTAAGACTGATTTGTGATAAAACTATAAGATAAATAAAATTTTAGTTATACTGTTTTGTTTCATTACATCCTAAACTTTAAAATAATAGTAATAATAATAAAAAATATGTTGTATTATCATTAATAGATAAATGAAAAAAGCCAAGTAAAATAAAAATTTGCTAGTCTTATTGTCTTTTTAAGAATTTAGCTGATTTATACGATTGCCTCAGCTTTCGTTATTCGAGAACCAATCATAGTCAAACGTCTCTATAAATCCTAGATATATAAATCTGAGCTATCCTTCAGTCAATGGTTTCGCGAAAAACAAGGACAAAGTGGTCAAGCTTGTTTTATTTCGGTTCAATGTGTAAGCAAGCAAATATTCTACAATGTAGGTATTGTGAGTCGGTATTTTGAGTGAAGTAAGTACTGAAATAAATTGGTATTCGCAGAAATCCAATTCTTTTATTTCAAGATTAAACATTACGACAACTTTGAAGAAATTTGGCGACAAATACTTGTTTCACAAAGTAAGCTTGATATTATATTTCTTGTACAATTTGTTGTAAAATACTTGTATAAATTTGAATTTATTCTGTGCTAGAAGCATCCCGCGGTTTTACTCGTAATTAGTTTTGTTATTTTCCTAGGATAAGACGTAGCTTACCTATGTGTTATTTTACACTAAAATCTAGTTGTGTCCTAATCATTCAGATCTCTTCAGTAATTTTGGCTTGAAAGAGTAAAAAAATTAAAATTTTTTTTTTTTTTTTTTTTTTTTTTTAACTTTATAGGTTTACACTTGACCGCCATCTCGCCTGATGTTAAACGATGATGCGGTCTACGATGAAGCGTGTTTACCTAGAAGAAACCGATTCACTCTCGATTTGAAGACACAAAGATTGTAACTATCGGGAAAAACCCTCTCAGGCAACGTATTCCACAGCCTAGACGTTCTAATCACAAAAGTAGAGTCAAATCTCTTTGTTCGAGTCTTTGGAACATCAACCATGAAACGATGTCGCTTTTTCGAGCTACGAGCATTCCGATAGAAAAAGGGCAAGGTGGTATTAGATCGTACAAATCAGTCGCACACTCCGAAGTGTATCCGATAAAAAACCGATAAGCTAGCAATTTTCCGGCGATGTTCGAGACTTTGCAGTCTCTTTCGCACGAGAATGTCATTGCCTATGAGCCTTTTGGCACGTCTCTCGATCGATTCCAGAGCTTCCAGCTGATACTTAGCCGATCCATCCCAAAGGTGCGAGCAGTACTCCATACAGGAGCGAATCTGTGCTTGGTATAACGTGAGCAACTGTTCAGATTTGAAGTACCTTCGCACCTTTGAGAGGACACCTAGTTTTTTGGCAGCTAATTTAGCCTTAGATTCGATATACGAGCCAAAGTTGAGAGTCGATGACAAAGTAACACCCAACAGCTCGAGATGGTCGGATACCGGCACAGATACACCGCGAAAAATAGGAGTCTAAAAAATAACATTAGGAGGCGAAAAAATAACATTAATTAGATTAATAGGATAACTAAATCGACGTTTTTGTCTTCTCACAAGGAGAGAGTCAAGGCTATAAACCACCACTCTGGCTCGGTGCGATTGGAAACGTATATCTAGGAAACATGCCGTTCTTTCATAATGTGATCCTTCGTCTTTATAGCCAGTGATGATAATATACTAATACAACTTCATTTGAAGAAATACTCAGATTTGAAGCAAAAACTTCAGAATGATAAAGTTGTACCTTTTGGTCATAGGCTCCATAGGTGAAAAGCATTTAATTTTGCTTCTTTGTTAATCGATGCAAATCGATTTTACGCTCAAAGTTTTTCGGGAAACACTCGATACTGTAACAAATTTAATACGCAAAATCGTTCGCAAAATTTTCACGTTTCCACTCTACAATATCTATTCTTACGGGAAATTGGCTTTCGAGGGCCCTGGACTCAACAAGTTTTGCAGACCTCTGATCAAAATTGATTTTATTAGGCATTCATCTGGAGAAGTTCTCGTCACGTGGATTGGAGGTATTACGGGTCCTTGACTTATGGAAATATTTTTACGTGACATTTACTTAGAAGTCGTTAAGGCCCTTACATCTGTTTTAAATCCTTTTAATCGAGATACTCAAAACGTTCTTTAATACTTTCTTAATATTCATACTCAAATAATAACATTCATAGTTTAGAAAACAAGCAATTTTATAATACTAGGTACTAATAACTGTATTATACGAACGACACGCCTGACTACAGCACTCCCCAGTTATTTATGATGAAGATGAATATGAATCACTGTCTATCATTGCACTGCGCTTATCGCCCAGAGATATGTTTTTATCTCTTTGGTTTTGTAAATTCTCAGGAAAAATTGCCCTTCAAATTGGAATACAGTATGGTTATCGTACATTACTCCTTGGGGGTGACATATCTGATAACGACAAGGTACTTCCTCAAGTTGTCTATGCAAATACATAGTCCTAACACTACAAAACCGAAAAGCCGTCGTCGTCGTTTTCGTCAGACGTCGCAATAGACGACTTTTTAGGCACCTAACTAGCGACTTTTTAACATCTAAAGTCAACCTTTTAGCCACCCTGATACAAGAATCTCTTAATCAAATCAAAAAAGTACAAATCACTCACTAACTAAACTAAAGATCTAGAACAGCCCCATAACTTTTATGTATCTATAAGCTGCAGTATGTTTAAAGGCCAATCGGCCATATATTACCAAGTTAAGGGTCGCAATCTATTTGCGGCGGTCTTGGCGCAGCGGGCCGTGGTTGAGGCATGTGGCGGAAAATAGTCGCGGGCAATGAGTCGTATGCACGATCGATGCAGTTCTCTCAGCCTATCTATTTGAACATTCGCAGTGACCTGCCTTTCCGAAGGAATCCTGCGGAAACCGAAACGAATGTGTTATGTAAATTAAGTTTCTGCTTTTTCTGCTTTAATATGTAAATATCAATGGTTTTAATAAATAATAGTTAGTTTATCGTTAGTTTTTTAATTCATTGAAACAATTATAATACCTACTCAAACTAAGTATTAACTTTATTTATGGCGTAATGAGACGAGCACGCGTATGTGTCTGATGATAAGCAACATTCCTGCCTATAGGTAACAGCACAGTGACACGCAGCAATTGAAACATGCAGAATCAAGTCAATATTTAATATAGCTACGATACAAACTTTACGCGCGACGTATAGAAAATATGACAGCGTGACGTCACGCTTCTGTAGTGATTTGTATGAAGCGTTTTTGGGAGAGTGTAAAATTGCGATTTTAAAATCGTGACATCGCGGGAAGTTTTTAAGATAACAAAGTAATTCTTTCACCTGTGTTTCAGTTATTAAGTAGCCTTTTGATGGCACATTAAATCAAAAATGAGTCGTCGTGCCTATTATGCGCCTTCTCACACACCGGTCGTGACACAGCACAGTATATGGGTAGGCGTGTTGCTTATCAACAGGAATATGTTCTGTTCTTTTCGTTCCAAACTTTAAAAAAATAAAAACGAGTATTATCGTGTGTACACTGCTAGAACCAGAACCGATGTTTTCCATGAAATGTTTTTCAAAAAATACTGTCCACAGCTGACTCATGATGATATCTTCTGTCATCTGCCAGTCACATTGTGGTTGTGCAAATAACAACACCAAGATCATATTTTTGCATGCCCACATAAACACTCAGAACAGCAAACTGTTGGCAAGTTATCTCTGTACCTTTTCCATTTATCTTTGTCAACCAGGAGTTATGAGACCGGTGGACGGACGCACCCTGAAGGATACCTACGGTCGTAAAAACGTCGTCAAAAAGAGCAATATTACGAAGGTTAATTCTTAAATCCCTCAAAAAACATTAAATTATTAAATTAAATAATTAAATGTATGTATTTAATTTGTATTTGTTTATATAGATTGTATATGTATGTATTTATGTATTCATGTAAGTCAGTATATGTACGTTTATCGAATATTATTAATGTATTTATCTAAATGATTACCTAATCTATATTGAACTGTTTTTTATTATACACTTATATTTAGATATTTATACTGTATTACACCACCTACAGTACAAGAATTCTATAATTTACGTATCCATTCATAGGTTGCCTGGAAGAAATCGCTTTAAGCGATAAGGTCGCCCTTTGCTCTGCATATAATTTATTGTCATTTATCTTTAGTTTTAAGTTTTATTATAAAATTGTGGATGTAATAAAGAATTATATTATTATTATTATTATTATTAAATCTGTAGCAGCAAATTGCCTATTTACCTGTACTTAAATAGAGCAGTGATATTTCAAAGGCTCTTTATTACGAGACAAGCAGCTCGAGTGCCCTTGGGGCATATAAAACAAATAGAAGGCCGTTAATCTCAATTTTTCGCGTTATTCACTGTTGCTTGTATGACCTTGTTGATCAGTTGGTAGTAAGTTTGCCTGCAGAGCTGAAGGTCGTAGCTTCGATTACCGCCTAGGATGTACATCCATACTCTAAAATGCCGTCAATGTCATTAACTTTACTGTGTGGGATAAGTTTATTCTATCTCAAATGCCTATTTCATTGGCTCCAGGCAATGCAAATAAAACTGTTGTTTATTTACATTTGCGCCAATATACTCGTAAATGGTTTGAATTGTGCAATTAGTAGTGTATTAGTAGTGGTAGGACTCTTGGCAGAGTCCGCCTGGGGAAGTATCACACCTTTGCCAGTTATTCTACCGCCAAGCAGTAATATGCAAACATTACTGTGTTCCGGTTTGAAGAGAAATGTTTCCAGAGAAATTACAGGGCTTAGAGATATAACATCTTAGATCTCTGGGTGACGAGCGCAGTGCAGAGCTAGGTATGTTCCAATGGCTGCGTGTCACTGTGCTGTTATGTGGCAGGCATGTTGCTTACCATCAGTTATATGTCCTGCTCGTCTCGTCAAATATTATTTTAAAAAAAGTGAGTACGATGTATTTTGTGAATGAGGGACTTTTGGTCGCGTAGTGACCCCTATACTACAGTTTATTGTACCATAATACCTAAAACCTAAACTTAAACATGAGGTATATAGTTTATGAATAGTAAACTTACATTCCTATCTAATTACACCAGGACGTCATAAGTAAAGACAGAAGAAAAATACAATTTCAGCTTCAAGGTGTTCACTGAAACCCACACTAGGTTATCCTGTGTCGTGGGTTTCAGACTCTCCTCTAAACAGAGTAACTTTGAGGAAGTTACAGATAAAATTTCAAGTGAGATTAGAATTAAAGAACAACTAAATCTAAACCTAGATAAACAGCAGCAGTGAACCAAATGGAGAGCCACACTCAAGGATTTTTCAGAATACATTATTTATATTATCAATTACGAGATATTTATAGTGGGTGAATAGTGGAATCCACGACAGTTCGATGCAGTTCCATGCACCGCATTTACTGGTAAACATGTAAATAAACATATTTTTTTACAAACTGCCAAACATTGGCATATCTCACCACTGCTGCCTTGCCTTGTTTCCTTTGATTTATAACCTGAGCGTGTTTAATTTAAGTTAAGAATGAATGAGGAATTAACTTCTAATAATAATATATGTGCTCCTTGCATTACACCAGGCAAGTTGGTAGGCTGATGTCAACTTGTTCTTTTTAAAAAAGAATATAAAAGGCAAATGAGCATATTTACATAACCACCGATATCCGTGTACATAACCAATCAATCTCTGATGCAGCAGTTATTCAATAAGAGAAAAAGACTTGATGAAGAAACATGAACTTGTCGCAGTTTTGTGAGCATGGAACTTTGGTCGTCGTCACCAAAATCTATTTTGGAAAATGGCCAATTTCACTATCGTCGCTCGTCCATAGCATGACTAAGTAATAATTTATCGACGTTGTAATTACTCAAATCGGATACCGAACCGATTACCAGGCAGCACGGCGGGCGTGCGTCATTGCGTACGCTGATTGCTTTCGAGAGGAAACAGCCAATTTGTTTTCTATTTACCCCCGAACTATGTCACTGATTGACTCCTATACCATGTAAACTCACGTCAGTTTCCCTACTACTCGATAATTCTTGGCCGTACTCAATATAAAATATAATTAATTTTTGTAGTGGTAAGACTCTTGGCAGAGTCCGCCTGGGGCAGTACCACACCTTTGCCAGTTATTCTACCGCCAAGCAGTAATGTGTAAACATTACTGTGTTCCAGTTTGAAGGGCAATGTTTCCAGAGAAATTACAGGGCTTAGAGATATAAGATCTTAGATCTCTGGGTGATGAGCGCAGTGCAGTGCTAGGTAATGATTTGAACTCTTCATGTTCCAATAGCTGCGTGTCACTGTGGTGTTATGTGTCAGGCATGATGCTTACCATCAGGCACATGTCCTGATCGTCTCGTCACTCTTTATTTAAAAAAAAACTATTCTAACGGTCCGTCTCGGCTAGGCCCGTGGTACGTAATATATATAGCCAATTATTAAAATATATATAGCATTCAGAGTGTGTGCACACATATCTGTATGTGTCGTGTGTACACGTATCTAAATATCCAACGGTCAAAGAATTTTTGAAATCGGTCCAGTGCGCCAGTGGTTCACGAGATTAGCGCGTTCAATCAAAAAAACCTCTTAAGCTTTATAATATTAGTAAAGATACGGACGTAGAGATTTACTACGATAACATGGCCCGCCCCTCCAAATTACTATTTTAATGTGTGTAGTCACATCCTTACGAAAGAGTTTGTATGTAGTTGTAATTATTCGTCTGCAGTAGCAGTACGCACACATGCGTGGTGGTGCGTTGTATATTCTTTCACAAATACTTTCAAACGTTTTGAATTCTGGAGGGGCGGGTCATGTTATCGTAGTAAATCTCTAGCTCTGTCGGTGTGTCTGTCTGTATGTTACGCTTACGCACCTAAACTACTGAACGCCTGAACCTAGGCTTTTTAATCCGAAATAAGGATCTGTGGAAGTTTCGTCATTTTGAAGCATGAAACTTTATTTTCGTGCTTTTGGTGTTTCATCTGAGTGCTTTTGTTTACATATAACATCGTCGAAAAGTGGCTAGTCGGTCAGTTTTTACAGATTACATTTCAGAGAGATTGTAGCGGGTTTACCTCACATGACCTGATATTGCCGTTCCCTTTTCACAACAGTATAAGTCGTAAGTCGGCGCAACATTACGTACCATAACGTTTTGGATATTCCGAAATTACACACACAACAGTTTGAATCCACTTTCCTCATACAGCTTTAGAAATAAGTTGCCGGGCTCCTTGTTCCTTGAGAGATACAACCTAGAACTTTTGAAGGCCAGAGTGAATAGGTAATTTCTACGTCGGCGTCCATCATCTTCGACCACACCGTCACTTACCATTAGGTGAGTTGATGGACTGACACGGGCCTATGCGCAATAAAAAAGAAGTGTGTCACTCGGGGACTGCCGCGGTAAAGCTATTGCATGTTGCATGCATTTTTATCAACATAAGCAACATAAGTGACATTTGTTTACCATAAAAAATATCACGGGAAATCCTTTTAAGTTGGCAACACTGCCAAGAGCATTTAGTCTGTAAAGCTAATACAAATAAGATTCAAAGTCGAATGACCGAGTGGGGAGGACGGCGTTACGGTCTTCCATCCCTCTTTCTTGTGAACAAAAGAAAGAGATGCACGATCACTAAAATTCGGTCACCAGGCCCGCGATAAAAGCTATGCAATAGCCTAAAAAAACTTACGAATATGACATTTATGGTTTGTAAACATTTTACACCGTTATTAAGGGAGATAAATTTTAATCAGCTGGAGGTATTACGGCGGCTGAAACTTTAATGTACACCTAATTAAATAATATTTCAGATCGCAATGTTTTCAATACACGTTCAAATAGTGAAAGTTTTAAACTATATACCACTTTTGGCCGGCGAACAAGAAGACCGTGGTACTAGTCAAGTAATGTTTACATGCTGGTTTAGTAGAACGTCCAATATTGAAATTTTATCAGATAAATTGTCATCTGTATGCGGCTTTTGTATGCAGCGGATGGTTTGTTAAATGAAAAAGGTTTAAATGTTACGAGCTTTGTTATTAACTTATTAAAATGATAAATGCTATAATGTTTGTGAGAATAGGTAGCAATTGACCGCTATTTTATAGACAATAATTAAACTTTTCTATTTTGCTATAAAACTTGAAACAGAGTCCCTTTATTTTTCAAAACTGTACTTAAACAGAATTTAAAATATAACATGGAATATAGTAAAATGTTTATCAGAGTCAAAGCCATAGTCCACCACGCTGTCTCAGTGCGGGTTGGCGAAGAGACGCTTGACCTCGAAAGAATCTGGGAACATTCCGGTTTCCTTACGATATTTTCCGACGCATTTTATTAAGTTAGCGGCATTACGCACATGACTTCTAAAAGGCAAGTGGTGCGCGTGGGATTCGTACCAGGCGTCGGATCGACAGTCACCGTTCTCCGTACTAGACCAGCCATAACTTAAATTAATCACGAAATTAAACAGCAGGGAAATTAATTTTGACGCGACGTGTTACGATGTCGCTAGTTTATTATTTTATATTATATTCTGCGGCAAACGATTGTTCAATTACAGCTCGATCAGCGGCATCTCAGATCGTCGCACTCGAAGTAATTGGTACTCCATCGGAATGCTTTAAAAATCGATTTATCATTGGCAAAAATATGTAGGCACCTACGAGTTCTCTTTCGCACAGACTATTTTACATCACTTTTTCAAGTTAAATTACTAGTCAACAACTATAACTTCTACTTTTTATAAAGGCCTTAGTAGGCATTTTGTTAGCTTAGAACGCTTAAAAAGTTAGCGCAACAGCCTAATTTATATATCCACTGCTGTAACACGATTTGGTAGATGACATATCTCCTCGAAATATGGGTTTTCTTGGAACATGCTAACTTTTTCACGATGTTTTCTTTGACCGTTACCAGTAGTGTTAACAAACATTTACATCTGTTCTTGGAAGAATACTAAGAGATGCACAGATGGAATCCGAAAATACAACGTTCGGAAAGGGTAATTCGAGCCACCATCACCACCATCAGGCCATCGCGGCTTTTTCTTAATTTTTATTCACAAAAAGTGAATATCATACATTTTATTTAAAGCAACTAAGTATTCTAGAAGGAAAAAAATGTTAGCATAGTTCTCTTTTGGGCTAATAAATTAGGCCTCAAGAGCTATAACAGGCAGTCAAGATTTGGCAAACCTTCTAGGGCTCCGTCGAGACGTCCACCCGTTACTTAATCATTGACGGGACCACTCACAGCTGACCTCTCCATCCTTACCTCTCGATTTATTACCTATTCAACTTTACGGCGGCAAGCCCAGCGGACAGCTGTACCGCAACTAAGGCTTTGTACAGACTATTTGCGACGGAAATCGTTACGTGCGCGCATTGTATGGTTTAAAAGTTGATGTTTGGAGCTCTGAGAAAGACGAACAAAAATATGGAATTAGTTTGTGTTTTGTATGGCAATTGTGTAACTATTAAATATTATTATTGAGTTTATGGCATTTTCATAGCTAAGATTTCCTTCGTATAAACGAGCTCCTAATCCTAACTCTAATGACATTCAGAGCACTGAGAAAAACAAACAAAAATATGAAATTGTTTTTGTATTGCAATTGTGTAACTATTGAATATTATTAATGACTCTACGACAGGATCATGACAACCACCTTAGCATAGACGTGCTCTTAACTATAGTAACAGAATTCTTATTGGCAAACAGTAGACCTAAGAAGTAGCCGTAGAATGGCTACTTCTGGAACCAGCAATAGTATACGATGGGGCCATAATTCTATGGTACGTATAGAGAATTTAATTAAAGGTGTCAGCTGTCAGCCATTTTAGGGGCCCCAAATACCTGCAATGCTTAGGGGTCTCAGCTTTTTGTAGTCTGAATCCGGCCCTGCTAAGGGGCTGAGACGTACGGTCCGCGACGGCGTATCACATAAATAATTCCACTTTAAATTTGATAAGCACAAAGTTTGTCAACTACGCAAAGGGTTTTCAAGCCTGTCCTATTCTGGGCAAAGTTAGTAATATTGTTTAAGTTCGTACTATTTGCGTATCTGCACAGCCTTGTTAGAGCTTGCGAAAATAATTAGAAAGTTTTATTTACTCAAAGATTAAGTAACTTTAAAATTTACTTACTAAAAATCTCAGACTACCCTACCAAGAATCTTAAATTTACACATTAATATTGATTAAATTTTAGGATTCCAATTTTATACCGTGGTCAAAAAACGCACTTAGCCAAACTTTTTTAATGATTGTAAAATAGACTGCAGCCCCGTGAACAAAATATATGGGTCAAATGAACCACCAGGAGACAGAGAGATGATCGAAGGGTATAAAGTACATAATAAGGTTCAGCACTATGCCGTCACTTGTAAGCTGTCCAACTGAGTGCAGTTGAAGAGGGGGGGTTGCAACCCTCGATCATTTCTCATTGTCGCGTGATTTTTGTACGGTGTTGCAGAAAAATAGATAAGAAGAGGTATTGAAACAATAAAAATTATAAAATTTATTTTTTTATCGATTTTTGATCGATTTATGATTTTAATTATTCAATTTACAGAGTAAATTTGGTCATTTGATTATGTACGGCATTGGTACCATACAGTCTGAATACCTCTTTTAATCCATTATTTCGCAATGCCGCACAAAAATCATGCGACTTCACTTCACTTCAACTAAACTCAGTTAGACAGCTTACAAGTGACGGCATAGTGCTGAATCTTATTACTTTATACCCTTCTATCATCCTACGTATAGGTCCCCTGGTGGTTCATTTGATCCATACATTTTGTTCACGGGCCTGTAGTCTAAAATGATTTTAAAAATTAGGAAAGTGCGTGTGTGTTGTGGCGCAACCTTCTAGTGTTTTTTTTTTATTTAAACCGCACAAAATATTCTCAGTCTCACTTATCTCCCAGCTATTATTAAAACAATTTATTAAAACTAAACTATTGAAACGACTCTCGAAAGGACTCACGGGAGACTTTCGTGTATAGATCTATAGATAACTCCCTAACATGAGTAAAGGAAAGTATGTATGGGATCCTTTTTCTCGCTCCATTTTTCTTTGCGAATGAGACTACTCAACATTAGCGCGTAGCTCGAAAAAGCGACATCGTTTCATGATTGATGTTCTAAAGACACGAACAAAGAGATTTGACTCTACATTTGTGATAAGAACGTCAAGGCTATGGAATACGTTGCCTGAATGGGTTTTTCCCGATGGTTACAATCTTAGTATCTTCAAATCGACTGTGAATCGGTTACTTCTATGTAAACACGTTCCATCGTAGACCGCATCGTCGTTTAACATCATTAAAAACCGTTGAATGAATGAATAGCTGGCGCCACCAATGTGCTTAAATACATTTTTTTACACAAACATGTGCACAAAGCATCACATTGTGGCCGCATCCTTATGTCGACACCTTATTGTTTTATGTCAGGGAAACGTCCAATTTGGCGACGGATTCTGTCACCCCCTTTTTATCTGGACAAATGATGCGCTGAACAATGTTTTCATGCGGGTGACACTTTGTCCGGCCCTTGCTCACTTCATTATTTTTCATCGCAAATCGTTGAACAGAGCATACGTAATCTCATAATAAATGTGGATTTCATTGCAAATATCGACTAATTTTACACTAATATGATTAATTAAAGTATTTACCGCAGTTAAATGATAGAGCGAGTCCCCGATATTTCCATATTTACGTTCACTGATTGAAATTAGCTATGAGAGTTACAGTTGGTCTAGTCGGGAGTACAGCAACTGCCGATCCGGAGCCCCAAGTTTGAATCCCACATGCACCACTGTCTTTTCGAAGTCATGTGCGTAATGCCGCTAACTTAAAAACGGTAAAGGAAAACATTGTGACGAAACCAACATGTATCTAGAATCTTTCGAAAGTATGTGTCATCCGCCAACCCGCACTTACCCAGCGTGGAGAATTAGGGCTTTGACTCTCTCCTTGTGAGAGAAGGCCATTTAGTGGGCTGTCTATGCACTATGTTTAGATTAAACTTGTTTATCCGTTTTTTTTTTATATTCTTGTGAAGAGTACTCTTGAACACCGTCCGTGTCACCCGTGTTAAACGTGTGTAACTCAGAAGTCCAGTCCTTAACTGAAAAATCAGAACTTAAAAAAATATAAAACACCGCTGAGTAATTATATAATTAAAGAAAATCCTGTTCTCTGTGAAAATTATTAATGCATAGTAGCTGTTGTATTTTAATTCATTAATTGCCAAATAATAACTCGTTAATTTTATTGGCAAGTAAAAGTCCAACAGTTCGGTAGTTACTGTTAACTCGCTGTGTGATTAATTAGCAATTATGTCAATAATAACGAACGCAGCGTTCCATTTATTGGCGATACGAATGCTACTTTTAATTCCGTCGACATGAAATCATTTATTACTACTTACTTTTAATTTCGTCGCAAAATAGTTAAATTCATTTTGCCTCAATTTATTCCACGACATACACAATTACTGTTTCATCTTCTTAAGTAACTGAGTTTTGAAGTGAACATTTTAGCCGCATTGATTATTTCTTATTAAGTATAAATCCTATGTATTGGCGTCAGCGACTTGGATGTCGGAAAGCAGCGTAGCGTCATAGTATTTCTGTGGCTGTATGATGTAGGAGTGACATATTATGCGTCATTAGTGATGTTCACTACTACAATTCTAAGTTATAATTTTACACTTCTATCGACAATCCCTATGAAAACTACTTTGTACACAGCCCGGGCAACATGGCAGGATGCCCAATAGGAGGGCTGAAAGCTGAGCTCAAGAACTACAATGATGACCAAGATAGGCGTACCTTAACAAACTTGCATTAGTGCGGTTTACAGGGCATACGTAGATTACACTCATGGATACGATATCTCGAAACGATTGGAAACAGTGTGAGCGCAAATGGCGTCTGCTCTAAGTAAACCACGGAGGTAAACTGTTCAGTTGATAGATGTTTAAATTCTATTTGGTATCATAACACTTCTACAAGAATATAAGCAAGTAATCCTGTCAAAGTTATAGGTAAATATAAAAACTTTCGATGTTTGGATGATTAAGCAACGATGATCACTCACCTTAAAACGTCTGAACTGATGATGTTGAAATTTGAAACACCGATTATAGTCTGGAATAGAACATAATTGTGGTAGAATGGGAACTTCGCGGGTAAAACCGCAGGAAGTGGCTACTAGTGCGATAAGTTACGAATGCATGAGGTCAGGGAACCTTTCTCCCAGGTATTTGTTTGCATTCGCAGGTGTCAGAGGGAAATCTGCAAAAGAAACGAGGGTAAGGAATTTTAAACACCCCCATTCTTCCTACTCACTGTTCGTGATAAAAGACCCTCGTCTTGACCCGCGACGAATATTTCAAAGACATTTGTACTGCGTTTTACGCACGTTTGTATCTTTAGAAGAGGAATGAGGGAGGAATGCATGTAGGCGTAACAGGTACAGTGTTGCAGGCATATTTGGACTAAGCTAAAAAGGATGTCTTTCATCTTTTTATACGTAGGTAGAGCAAACTGTTTTTCTACATAAATATACGTGTAGGTAAGAAATAACTGTTAATCGCTTCAGCATGGCATGCTTATAGAAAGACTCGTAAAATTCGAAATGTTTATTACTCGTAGGTTTTTTTTTTTTCGTAAAGCGTGAGCGGTGTAACAACCTCTATAGTTTCCATGACGGTAAAATGGTGGCCCTTATTGCATTAACCATAATTTTAAAGCTCATTAGGTACAGAGATTCCTACCATTGGTTCAGATTAGGCTGACGCCTGCCAAAATTCTATTATCAACGCGATTGTAAAATATAGTATTCACGAAATGAAAGGAATCACAATAAAAAAAATAATGCAATACCTACCTATTAGGTTATAGTAACCAAAAAGAGTACGTTAGATTATTGTGAACAACTTTTCTTAGAGAGCCAAACCTAGTTTTCAACAAAGTTTTCTCTGTACTTCATAATAGTAGATTATGACACAAGTGTGTAAAGTTGGTGATTACCGCTGAGGCACTATTGAGACCCGAGCCTTGACGAGGGTTTTAAGATAGCTGAGGACGATAATCACCAATACACACGTGCATCATACGACGTTTTTCAGCACACTTGAGAATCAAAAATCAAATCATTTATTCATCCAAAAATAGTACATTTATGTTGTCATGTTACTCTATCCACCAAACTGGGTGTTAAAACCCCGTATCTTGGTGGCTAGTTCCTTCCTATGGTAACAAAGATGTACATTGATCGCAGTGTACCTATTACAAAATTATTATAATATTTATTTTATTCTATTTTATCCAAAGTTTAACATACATTATTTTGGAATGTTAGTCAATATTAGTTAATTACTCATTAAATTGACAAAACATTAAATGTCACTTTAATTAAATCAAATATAAAGAAAAATCCAACTTTGCACTTTACAAATCGTTAAAGATAAAAATGAATTTTACCAGATTTAATACTATTCGTCATTACCCATTTCAATCAACGACACATGATCAACTGGTAATAAGAGCAAAAATGACTCTAGTCTGGGTCCATTACTTTATTTCAAGATTTTTAGGAGGTCTTCAGTAACTGAATAGGCAAGGTTTTTAAGCCAGTCCACCAGAATCCTTTTACATTCAATCCGATTAAGGCTATAGGCTATAAGGCTGTATAAGGCGGTAATGGATCGGCCGATAACATTATATAAATGAGAGCTGACAAATTCGTAATGGCGGGTGGCTAAGGCAGTTTCTTTTAATTTGACACACTGTGTATTTCCTACGCTTGTTTCTATGTTCAGCAAAGTCAATACCCAGGTCTTTATGTTTACGCAGGACCACATGAAGAATAAAAAGTTGACGAACTGTGAGTACAGAACACAACTAGTATAGTTCAGCAGTTGGAAACCTGTATGGCTTACCCATAATAACCTTCAGAACTGCCCTCTGTGCCACTTCCAACCGTTTCATGCTAGTGGTGTAGGTGCCACCCCACACGGAAACGCAGTATGACAGTATGGATTGTCCCAAAGCGCAGTACACCCGTTTAAGAACCTCAAATGAGGCAACCGTTCTCAACCTCTTAAACACGAATAAAAGTGTCCTTACACCACTGATTTGAGATGTCCATTCCAGCTCAAAGTACTGTCGATGACAACTCTCAAATACTTAAATTCAGATGTACGGGCTATCCCTATACACGAACACTCAGTAATCGTATCGAGGCCACAAGTATGAGCTTTGATGGCAAAAGAGTCCTGCGATTGCGAATTTTTGTTTCCAGAAAACGCCACAAACTTCGTCTTCTCAAGATTTAATGTGAGCATGTTCTCCATCAAAGATGTCATGACGATTCTGTGTGCGTATTCCGCGTTTTAATTATATTTTTATATATTTTAATTCAATAACATGTTATAGAATTCTAGACCACCAGAAATCTAAGTGCTTGTTTTATTCTTTTCAGTTTTTATGGTATGTAAGTAAGTACGTAGTTTGGTTCACATTTTATGCAGTCGGGTTTTTTGAGTTTTTTAATTATATTTATTTGTCTTTGTGTGGACAGTGTTTTAGCCACGTACAAAAAGTGGAATTTAAAATTATCTTTATTAAAAGAAAATAAAATAGAGTAAGATCCCAGGGCCGCCAGACGTCACGTATTTTCTGATGGATGAAATGTGAACGATTGAGTAGAGTTCGTGTGTACTAAGCACACATGCTAACCCGCTAACTTGTTTATACGGCCAATTTTGAGATATGGGGTCCAGAAGATACATTACTCACTTCACCTATTTTTTGATAACTTATTTTCACAAATATTATAAGCAGTATCTTTAAAAATAAGGCCCCGATACTCCCAGGCACTTTCCGTGGGCCGCTTTACTTAACAGACGCTTTAAAACTCTCAAAATAATAGAGTCCCCAACATAAGTTAAAACCATCAGTGATCATTCGTTTGGATTGTTTGGATGTTGGATTGTGATCACTTAGATAGGTATAAAATGGTTACCTCAAATTCAATAAAGTAAAAATTTCATTATTTTATATTTTGCCTTTGAATAACAAAAGCAATCATGTCACCCACTTAGTAGGTACCTATAATTACAACCCCTTTCGAATACCCCGAAATTTCATTGTAATATAATTATATTTTAATTACTAATAATACCAGATTCTTATTAAATAATTTACTTGAAAAGCTATAAAAATTACCTCAGTAGCGAGACAGGTTTTCACATATTATCAGATAAAGGATACAAGTAGGTGCGAGCGTAAGTCAACAACTTGTCGTTTAAATTTTCCTAAAAATTCCGAGAGTACACCTACATTCAGGGAAAATTTCGTTATTCCGCATCGTCATTTTGCAAAAGCACAAAGCTAATCCTAGTCCTATTGTCGTAAGGATTACAGTAACACCAGTGAAAATTGCTTATAATCCCAATGTAAAGCAAAACGTTGCACAATGATTAGATTTTAATTGAGCCACTACCACTGATTAGGTTCGTCTCGCAAAATGTAATTATGGAACCTAATAATGTGCTTGTGCTCATTAGATATAGCTGGTTTGGTGTCTATTCCACCGGAAAAGCGGGTTTTTCTTTAAAGAAGTGATGATTCGGCTATAATCAATACAGTTGAAAGCAAACGTAGCGATGGCAATATCAACAACATGCAATTTGTTTTCGAGTTATACCGTTGCACCCAATACGCCACACTCTATTTAGTCACTACGTGACAAAGATCTACCCGCGGCAGCAAACCTTTACCTCCCTGGACCACCACAATCAGATGATATCCCCATTGAAGCGACATCCTAGGAGAATGCGCCTGCAATTACGTCTTTCTTGAACATCTCCGCTGGAGGCCTAGATGGCCGGACCTCTCAACATCTAAAAGATCTTCTATCTTATAGCTTTGGTGAGGTAGGTGGCATGTCTCTTGATATATTAAACTGCTTTATGGTCGCGTATCCTCATATTGTCTGGTGGGGTCACAAACATCATTAAAGTTTTGACCTGACCAAAAAGATCACGCCAATCGCTCTCGGCACCACAAATAGTTGCCTTGGTGCCAAGTTGGGCTGTAAGAAAAAGGTTGCCCTATTATGCTATTTTATTCTATTCCAACCAAATATGCAACCCTCAAAAAGTTGGTACGTATTTGAACCGTTTGGTGCTGAGATATTGGCCGCAAGTAGTCCAAGAGCTCATCTCGCCACCTAAACGAAGACTGCAAAAGTAAAAACATAGTACTAAGTCGTGATGCTAGTCCGGTACTTACGATAAATAGTATCAATAAAAATCTAGGCTCACATTCCTAGTAGCAATTTAAACTTCCAACTCCTAGCTCAGGCTTGCGTAATCTATAAATAAACCGCATTCGTTTAGTTTGAGGTCTGGTATATAAATAGAAAATAAATAATACAGAGCTAGAAGCATGTACGGGTTACCCTCTCACTTCATCACTATTGCCGAGGTTTGTCTTTAACTTTAGTTAATGCTGAGGTATGTCTATAATTTTAGTAAAAATGTCTTTGTCAAGTTTATCCGACTGCGATAAGATAAGAAAACTCTTTATTAAAAGTCACATACATACAAAAAAACAAAATCACAAAAGAAACTTAAGAATAACTTATGCTTGACATTTTAATTGGCGGCCTTATCGCTTAGAGCGATCACTTCCAGGCAACCGACAATTGGGATGATGACTGGATCAAAAATATACCATTCTAATTAGTGCTAGGTTATGCAAGATTATGGATTTTTTTGTGTAGTAAATTTATTAAAAGTCGACAAAGACAGATCATCAAACTTCCGAAGTGAGGGTAGTGACGTCACGTCTTCGTAAAAATCGTACAATGAAGTGGCGCCACTTGAAACCGCCAGGCAAAGTATCTTCGTCAAAGCCGCCGAAAAAAAATTCGAAATCTATGATATTCGTCTGTTTTTTGTGAAACAAAAGAAAAACTACTTGTACAGTACACATTTTAGTAATCTAACTGATGGACTAACTAGTTTTTTTAGTCAACATGCTTATTATTTCATGAGCCAAACAATCTAACGAATTTTACTACTTGAACAAAATCTTAAACCACTTGAACAAAAGTTACAAACAAAACCTTTGAAAACCTAAGCCGATTCAAATATAACTAAACTTAGCCACAATCTTTAAAAAATTACATGTAGTTGATTAATTGTTTTTCACGCACTTATATTTCGTTGATCAAATGGTGTTTGTCCCAGAGAAGATAATTCAAGGATAAATTTCGATTTTTCTTTTGTGAAGTAAGTCTACTTTTGTTATTTATTTAAAGTATTAATTGCCATATTAATAATTTATCTTGACACTTATCAATCTCAGAATATTTAAGATTAGGTACGAGTATTTTCGTTTATTCAACGTTATTCGGATTGGTTGTCTTAAGGAAACTACAATACACTACATAATATCTAACTACTTACACTAAGCATCTCTAAATTGAAGTTTGTTTTAAACAGACCAGAATACATATGGTGTAGCAAGCCCCGATATTTCGATGCCATTTCATGCACAATGCGTACGAGTGAACTAACCACCAGTCAGTCCCGTTCGTCAGTTTACAATCGAACATAGTGATTGTCACTGTATTATGTATCGTTTTGAAACTGCGTCGAAATGTCGGGAATTTTCTCCATCATATAAACACGGCAAATATCCCGTACAACTATACTAATGTCTGAATTGTCCATGGACCAATGAATGATCAAATGTATTTCATGAGTGATCAGTTATTGTACCCATATCGGAGACAAAATGAATTGAATCGGAATGTGTAACATACCCACAACACAGCAGAAGTAGACCGCTTAGTACGTAGAGCTGTATAATATTATAGAACGTTGCAAAATGGACCTAGGCGGAGTAGAGCCAAAAGAGCCTATTTTGTACGCTAGGATTATAGCAATAACTCACATAGCTGTGAGAAACGATCGATCTTCGGGATTGATTGTGGTCGAGCGTGTTGTAATAAGTGCCTTGAAGCCAATATACCCGCACAATTGTAATACATCTACATATATCTGTATTAATAAATGAATAGTTGCTAGTAATAGTGGGTTATAACCCGCGTGGTTCCCAAAAAGTATCCTGCCTGTTATTCAAAATATAATCTCTGTACCATATTTCAGAACGAGTAGTATTTGCATGAAACTATCACAGAATGTAACATTGGCGCCATCCTTAGCGAAATTGAGAACTATTTTTGACAGGTATACTTATTTGCATGCTGAAAATGCTTCCATACAAGCAAAAAAATTCGAAATCTATGCTTCCATACGAGAATTTGACAGCTGACATTTAATTTTAATAACAACGGCAAAGTCTAGACAAGTCGAGGACAATCAAACAGGTATATAACAGGTGAGACTAAGACTGTAAATGCCTCATTGTAACTTTCTGCGTAGAGCAAAACTGTCTACCTTAATAAGAGTAAGTATTATGTTATCTGTGGCAAAGGTTTGAGAGTTCAAAACATCGAAGGATGTTCCGCAATCGTCTGTTACAGCCACAGATTTCTAAACAGATGAAACCTTCGTGAACGACACTGTGAGGCCAGTCATTAGTTATGTATGCGTGACAGCTCTCACCGTCGTTGTCAAATTACTCACGTTGGTGTGCGTGTAATGTTCCCAGTCTTAAGAAAAAAGTCCCACTATTGTTGTCTTAAGCTTTGGAAATTTTCACGTATAATAAACGCATAAAACATTATTTTAAAATAATTTATTATTACACCGATAATATATAATGCAAGGATTTCTTGTTAATAACTTGCTCCACAAAAAGGAAACAGAAACGTAATTGAAAATTATAGACCTATTAGCCTCATGTCAAACATTTACAAATTTTTTTTCAAAGCTGATCCTAAATAGAATATCAAGGACTATAGATGAAGAACAGCCCATTGAACAAGCTGGTTTTAGAGCAGGGTTTTCAACTATTGATCATATGCATTAGACTGCAGGCCCGTGAACAAAATTTATGGGTCATCTGATACAGCAGGAGACCTATGTAGGATGATAGAAGGGTATAAAGTAATAAGATTGATCAGTATGCCGTCACTTGTAAGCTGTCCAACTGAGTGCTCTTGAAGAGGGGGGGTTCTAAACCTCGATCATTTCTCCTTGCCGCATTATTTTTGTACGGCGTTGCGGAATAATAGATTAGAAGAGGTATTGAAACTATAAAAAATATAAATTTTAAAATTCTAATGGTTAGTTTGTGAAAAAAATTCATGATTTTCCGACGATTTACAGAGTAAGTTTGGTCATTTGATTGAGTTCGGCTTTGGTTCCATACAGTTCTAATACATTATTACGCAATGCCGTACAAAAATCATGCGACAGGGAGAAATTTAATGATCGAGGTTTAGAACCCCCCCTCTTTTCAACTGCGCTCAGTTGGACAGCTTACAAGTGACGGCATAGTGCTCAATCTTATTACTTTATACCTTTCTATCATCCTACATAGTTCTCCTGCTGTATCATATGACCCATAAATTTTGTTCACGGGCCTGCAGTGTACATGTATTTAAACAGTTAATAGAAAAATCTCAAGAGTATGGGAAAGACCTATACATTGCATTTGTCGACTACAATAAAGCTTTCGAATCAATCAAACACAATCTGCTCTGGGAGGCTCTAATTCAACAAGGCGTAAGAAAGAAATATGTTACATTTATATTATTGAAAATATATATGCTAACAGCACTGCACAAATCAAGATAGAATCCACATGTCATAGACGAGACGTTTTATAACGGCGAGGATTTGTTCTTATCTATTCGTTTCATAACTATAGTTTTCATCAACACTATTAGTATTTTTATTAACCCTAGTAACGGCGACAATTTGTTCTTGGCATCGATTCACATTAAATAAAAAAAATAACGATTATATAAATTGGGCTTAAAATTGAATTATACAATGTTCATCAATAATTTGGTCTACGAGTATCTTCAAAACAAAATTAGAATCTATATTTTACCTTAACTTCAGGGAAAATAATTTCAATTTAGTATAGCAACACTGACCTATTTTCGTTGAGGTGTTGTGTTTCTATTCATCAATCAAAATAAAATCGTCTAAATTATATAAATACCAGTAAAAATATTCTAACTTTCCTATGAAATTTCCTTTTTTATTTTTGGGAACAATGTTTGTAATGTTTGATGACACAAGACGGCATAATCTTAAACAAAACATAAAATCACACGGGACTCCCGTACGAGACGGAAGTCAGTTTCGTACTGACTGGAGTTTGTATTTGCTTTAGCGTTTGATATTTGCTTTCCGGACCTAAGGATCTGTGTTCCGCACGTTCCATCTGCCTTTTGTTTTAGAAATCTGTGGTTACAGCCCTATTTGATAGACGTCAACAGTATGCTACTGTTTACGAACTTTATTAACTCAAACGTCATGTACTCTAGCGATCGATAATCGTTTTTAGGGTTTCGTAGCCGAATGGCGAAATTCGGGACCCTTATAGATTCGTCATGTCTGTCTGACTGTCTGCCTGTCTGTCTATCTGTCCGTCCGTATGTCACAGCCACTTTTCTCCGAAACTATAAGAACTATTATTGAGGTTTCCAACATATTTTTTTTCTATTCTGAATAGTTTGCGCGAGAGTCTCTTCCAAAGTGACTATTCTCCTAATTTTATGAGTTTGTCGGGAACATGGGCAAACGTGGCTTGTAACATTGTTGAGGAACAATCTCGTTCAAGGAGTACTCCTCCTGGATAGCACGTGTTCAGCGAGTTTAGAAAGATTAGATGTATTTATGGCCTGTTATAAATTGTATCAAAACATTTAGACACAAAGTAGGTTAGACATAAACCTACCAAGGGCGGATCCAGGGGCAGGGGGTCATGACCTGCTTCCCTTGGCTGGGTCCAGTACTCATACTCATTTATTAATAACCAGGGGTCCCACGTCACGTTATTTACACAATAATAATAATCAACGTTGATAATAAACAGTTCAAAATAATTATTATGAGAGAAAAAAAAGCTGATTCCAATAACACAAAAAAATATACAATTAATAAAAAAAAATGAAAAAAATAATCACATACATTTTTAAGATTAAAGTAGCCACGATTACGAACACCATCCGGTGAAATGTGACAAAATATTTAATGTCATGTACCTAGGTGGACCACTAACTAAAGAGCATACATATATATGACCCCCTCCTGGAGTCAAAGCTGGATCCGTCCTTGGTACCTACTTGCAGTCAATTGAAATGCACGATTCAATCGATTATATGAGCAACTAATTAGTTAAGTAAAACATATTAATTTAAAGTTCAATTTGATTTGTCTTGTAAACTGATAATCGGGTGACAAAAGATCATCAGAATCAAAAGGATTCGATCGATCACGATCAACACTGGTTAACAGGTCTCGTATATAGTATAAGCAGCAAAGTTTATATTCCCATCACTGAGTGTGAGACCTTCGCTCAGAAGGAGACAGTGAAAACGATAATCCTCTACGCTGGCCAGGTGCGGTTTGGCGGATGACACTTGTCCTCGAAATATGTTTTTCTTGCATAATGCTTGTTTCCTCACAATATTTTTCTTTATTCTTAAAGCCAGTGGTGATGACAAAATCGTACTTCTGCCCAATCTACAACCAGAGATGTAAGTTAGTAGCAGGACCCAGACGAACTCCCCGCATGGGAAAGTACCACACTTTTGCCAGCTATTCCACCGGCAAACAGCAATAAAAAACATCACTGTTTTGCGGTTTGAGGGGCAATGTTTCCAGATAATGTTTTTGTCACCGGAAAATTTTCCACGCCGTCAGATTATATCTTATGATCTGACGGCATTAGATTATAATCTGACACTTTTTTACCATTTTACGGTGACATATATAAATCAACTTATATCTTTAGATGACGAGCGCTGTGCAATGACATATACCTAATGATTAGGACTCTTCATGTTTCAATAGTTGCGTGACACTGTGCTGTTATGGACACATGGACAAGCTTGTATTTGGACTGTACCTGGGTGTTTCTATGTAAAAAAAGTAAAAATGATAGTTGTATATAAAAATATACAACTATCATATCAGCTATCTGGCTTCCGTATTACAAGCTTTGCTTAGGGTCAGATGGTGTTGTGTGTGGAATCTTCTCCAAAATTTGTTATTTTATTTAACTTAACGTTGTCTAACGGTAAGTATAGTCCTGGTCGCCCTGTCCCCTTTATGCTATAGAAAAAAACTCACGATTGTGCAATCGGATGTTCTAGCCAATCAGCCACCTCGGTTTTTCCCGTACTCTTCCTGGATAGCACGTGCTCAGTGACCTTACACAGATTAGATGTATATATGGCTTGTTATATAAAAACGGTTTTACATTGTATGTAGTCTGACTTTAACTACTTATCTCGAAGTATTCATACAGGGTTATTCTAAAATAAAAAGAGCTGGCTACTTCATTTTATTCTAATTTCAAATAATCCACAAATAATAACCATAATCCTACTAAGTATTATAAATGTGGGATTTCGTATGTGAGATGAAGAGTGTGTTTCTACGTGGCATTTTTTGTGGTTTAAGTTCATCGTCATGATGGTGGATGGTGTGGGAGGATATACATGCATAAGCAACCCATCTAGCGGGCTTTTGGGACTTGGAGCCTTTTCTGACAAGTAGAGAGCCAAGGCCATAATTCATCATGCTGGTCTAGAAGAAGTTAGTAAATAACTCATGACCGCGAAAGATTTCAGAAACACGCTAGTTTCATTAAGGTATTTTCATTCATTGTTAAAACCAGTGATGAAAAACTTGTGAATCACCCGTTCTAGAATAAGAATAAGAATATCTTTATTGTATAAACTGTGTACATAGATGGTAGGTGGATACAATAATGGTTTCAACAGTTTTGTCCTCGCGAACATACAATAATGTTTTACGTAATTTCATACAATCTTTTTTTATCATCCTCAAAATTAACATAGGTACAGTTAATTAACTCTGAAACACAATATATATATAGATCTATGACACATTAATAAATTTTGTTAATTATAATTTTACTTTTTTATTAATGTGCAGATTGAAATAAATAAGCTATATTTCATACTGGGCCATTTCTTCAACAGTTTAGAGAAAGGGAAAAATGTTTACTCGAAAGTTCTCAATATCCCGTATATGAGAACAGCGGTTTTTTCAATAACCCTGTACATTCTAGATAGGTAAACACCTATCGACGCAGAAACCTAATAGCCGCTTTACCATGCTTATCGCATACTCGATCTTTAAAATGTTGAACTTGTAATTCAGCGCACGAGTCGGCGAACGTTTATTTTGTCAGATTATGTCAGATTACGACTACTATGGAACGAGGAATTGCAGCTGATGAGAACTGATTAAAGTCTAAGGGAATAAATAAAGATCTTCTTTTGATTTTCCAATCATTTGATTGGATTATGTATTATTTGTGATTTTAAAATTATTTCGATGGAAAAAGTTGTTTATTTTGCTGGGTGTCATATTATTTATCCTTTTTGTGACATCTTGTCAATCGCCGTATTATGAAGCTTGACTTCAAGTCAATTTTTAACCGACTTCCAAAAAAAGGAGGAGGTTATCAATTCGACCCCTATGTTGTTTTTTTTTTTTTTTTTTTTATGTTCCATAAGTTCGTCTGACTTCGCAAGCGTCGGAAAACTCCATACCGATTTGACTTTGCTCGAAAATTTGACAAATTTTCGGCTTGTGTTAAGCTTTGAGGTAATGCTTGGAAAGCAACTGAAAGATTACAGCATTTTGTCTACACAGTCCTACTAAAATTATAAAAGTTTGTGAGGATGGGATAGATCAATATTTGTTACTCTTTCATGTAAAAACTACAAAAGGGACCTTGATGAAATTTGGTCCATAGATAGATAAAAGTCTGGAATAACAAATAGACTTTTTTTTTTAAATAACGGGATCTGAAAAAACGCGGGTTCAATCACGGGGGGCCGCTAGTTAATAAATAAAGTAGTGTAGCAATCATTAACGGTCTTGATAGCGTCTTTCTTTAGCACAACAAAGTTGTTGTTTTCGAATTTGCTTTATCTAAGTGGGTCGCCGACGTTATCTAATTAGTCTATACGCAATAGAAGACTTCTATTAAATACGCATAAACAGTAATTGCCACCGATCATCAACATGAGTCAAAGTAAAGAACATGGCAAGAAAATTAACGTTATAAATAATTAAACGTGTAAAGTAACACAATGCATAGGTACTTTGTTCGATCACAGTTTAATTGTGACGTTGCAAATAAATAATTCATTTCTATTGGAAACATCAGTAATCTATTGAAGTACAGATCGATCACCTTATGATCGGTTCTTTACCCCGGCAATGTAAAATCTATGCGTGAAGTTCGAGTGGCACTTGACCAGCCGAGGTTCTTTACTATAATTTATTATTTTTGTATTCCAAAAATGCTATAAATGTGATAGTCGATAACATAGGCAGCTAACTTATTAATTACACTGCTTAAGCTTTCTATGACAAGGAGAGAATCAACATCATTATCCACTACGCTGCCCAAAAGCGGGATGATAATGCACATCCTCGTAAGATCGTTCTTGGAACATGTCAGTTTCCTCACGATGTTTTCCTTCTAAGACCTCATTTTAGATCTCACGATAGTAATATCGGATTTTGTCTTATATGTGCATCAAGTTTATAAATATATTTAAAATACCATTCGAATCTTTTTTTGTCATTTAAATATATCATTTAACAGTCCCCAAAGCCATTGACAACATAATTGTTTTCTGTAAGAACTGTACACTTGCTTTAACCGCTTTATCGACTATAAACACTCAACGGACAGGGAAAACATGAACAATAAATTCAATAATAAATAAAGAAACAAGGGTAATTCAGAGTTATGGGGGTTCCACCTTGCACTATGCGTGCGGATCCCTAAAAACGCCGATAGTTAGGTATTTTTACATGACCTTATGTTAACTAATGGTAATTACTTTGGTCCACATTGTAACGTGCAATCCTTACTAAGCGAATAAAAATATACATACTATTTATTATTCAACTGAAGATCTCATTTTAAAGATCCTTAAAAAATCAAAATGTCTAAATATTCAGAAGACGTACAACGTCATCCTGTATTCGAAGTTCTTAGATTCGAATAATGAACTACTGTTTATTATACGAATATTTTTTTTTACATCAGCAAGCAAGGACAAAATGTACATAATTATGACATTTTATATTCGTAACATGGACTCCGTACAAAATAGTCATCAACACAATATTATATACAAATATCGTATACTATAACACTGTATTTTTAGCAACAGATTTTTCTACTGCGTAGGGGGGAGTAACCGTGGATTTGTGTACGGAAAAAAAGGTTAGTCAACGAGAATTGTCATTTAATTTATGATTCAGTGTAAGACCCGATGTATATGGATATATGTCATCGTCATCTTGTACCTTTCCTAGTCCACAGCTGAATGTCAATCTCTTGACCTTGACCTGGCCTTACGTATCACTCTATCAAAATTTTAAGGTATCCTACCAGCTCTATGCTACGCTGGGCGATCTGGGATTCCCACGGTAAAACACTCCTATCTCAACTTTTGTCGGTCCTACTACAGATGTGACCAGCCCACTACCACATCAGCTTGCCAATACACGGAGCTATATCGAGTAACCTGTGTTTTCTGATGATAATTTGTTTCGAATACGATCCTTCAGAAAAATTCCGAGTACCTCGTTCCAGATCCGTTGTCTGGAAGAGAGCCATCTTAAGGTTGCAATTTGCGTCACTAGCTTTAAAAATGTATCTTTTTGTTTATTCATTCTACTATTATTATAGGCAATTTTTTTTTTTAAATATAGAGTAATGAAGACGAACAAGACATGTGCCTGATGGTAAACAACTTGCCTGCCATATAACAGCATAGTGATACGCAGCTATTGGAACATGGAGAATCCAAATCATTACATAGCACTGCACTGCGCACGTCACCCAGAGATCTAAGATATTGTATCTCTAAGCCCTTTAATTTTTCTGGAAGCATCCCTTCAAACCGGAACACAGAAATATTTGCACATTACTGCTTGGCGGTAGAATAACTGGCAAAAGTATGGTACTTTCCCAAGTGGCTTCTGCCAACAGTCCTACCACTACAAATAATATTTGTCTATTCCATAACGCGCTGCACAACTCTGTACTTGGATGCCCTTTACTGTCAGTGCCCAGGTTTGGACCGACTGATTGAAAATTTTCGTCTTAAAGCTTTGCGGGGTAGTAGACAAGACGACTCGACGTAGTTTTCAACCAGTCCCAGAGTTAATGCGTTTGTTCGTCGTGATTTTGGCTTTATCCTAAGTCTAAAAAAACTAAAATGTGCCTATAGCTTTAAGTATCTCGACGATGCTATCATATCATAGACTAGATAGATGCTATCATAGACTTAAAACAATATATTTAATATAGTCAAATGTCTGAGTTTAATTTTAAATTGGAATCGTTTTTTTGCGGAGAAAATGTAATTATTGGGTTTTAGATTAAAAGATAAAAGTTTTAAAAGATACCCTGGAAACAAATTACCGCGAAAAACTGGTAAGCTATTATATGTAGGCTACACAGCGAGATACAGCTAGTTTCAAAATAAATGTTTTTATACTCACTAAACAGTTGGTGAATAAGCCCGTTACTATAGCACAACAGATCAACTTCAACAAATAAGGACTATTGGCATAACTTATCTCAACAGACAATCGTAGCTACAGAGCCTGTACTATTATTACCAACGCTTTTGCAAGAACGCTAGCGCCACGAGATACAAGTACTTTATGACCGCAGGTGCAGCTTGTTCGGTGGCCCAATACTTAGCTGCAGATTTATAGAATACCATAACAGCTGTTATTTACTTATGCTCGTAATTATAGGGACCAAATGTTGATCTCTGAGCTTTGAAAGATTTTATTACTATCGTTGGTGAGGAAAATGCGATCTTAATTAACCTACGAATATGATAAACACGATTGTACCTAGAGGTAGGTATACTGAACATAGATACACTTTAATGAACACACCAAATAAAAATAATTTACAAGAATTATTTACATTTTATACTACCTATTGAAAACTAGTGCGACAATCGGCGGCCTTATCGCTAAGAGCGATCTCTTCCAGGCAACCTTAGGCTGGAAAAAAAATAAGATGAATGTTATAAGACATAGGTGAGGGTGCCGAGCATAAGTAATAATATAAAATCTTCTTGTTCAGGCACCTAAATGGGTTGCTTTATCACACATCACTATGTCACTATATTTTTGTAAAAGTTTTTAAATCAAATCAAATTATCTTTATTGCTGGAATAAAAGTATTAGTTATTTACTAATCTAAAATAATAAATTTAAGCAAGTTATCACTTTTTCCGAATTCATAGGGCTTATGTATATTTTCAAGGGTATCAATAAAAAAATATTTATATGTACTTATCGTTTATTAACAGGCAAACAAATATCGGCTTAAATTAAACTTAGTTTAACATAACTAACACACAAATTATCTTGGAACTTAACAACATATTACAAAACTAGACAAACTCAATTGTTTCTTTTTGAGTTTATTTCACAACGTCGCAATCGTCGAAATTTTCTGTATCGAATGAATTTTACTCAAAAATTTTGCAGGTTTTTGAGCAAATGTTTAAACTAAGGTGGGTCGTTACACATACATTTAAAGAAGAAACTTATGTCATAATTTAAGACAATCTTCAAATAACTATCCTTAGTCTAACCACACATAATTATTACAGCAGTGTCAGAGTAACACATATGGAAGATTAGAGCAATCTTGAAGAACAAAGTTAATATCCAATAACAATTTTGTAAGTACAAAAAGCCAATAACATTATTTAAAACAGATTCATAATTAAATTACGGCATTAGGGCTAGTTATCGCGTGTTCTACGAACTGTTCATCCGGCACTTAAACTTCATCATAATTCACGAAACTTAATACTAAGACTCGATATCACAAGGTTATCACACCACAGTTTACATCAAAACAACAAATGATATAATTATTATTATCACATTGACTTGTGACTGGGAGAAATGGACGACCTCTACTGAACATTCACTTCTTATCAGTTTACAGCTGACATTCTGAACACCATCGAACAGTAAAAGAGATTACTGTGAGTGATCTTCTTATGAACAGGATTCAAATATTTTGCTTTTTTTAATACAGTGAGATAACTCACGAAATGCTTCATTCATGTCAGGATACAACATGGTGTGTTTGAGGTCATCCCATCCTCATGATATTGCGGCGTCGGAGCAATCGCTCCATAGCGTAGAACACGCGTTTTGACCCTCAGTAGGGACACACTATGCCACCCGTTCCCGGAACAGCGACGGAGTCAGGGAAATGGACTCTGCAGAGATCCTTGTACGACTTCTCATGTCTCGAGGGTCTCTCTCGCTGAACGTATGGCCGATCGTAGCTCTGCCTGTATCCGTAGTTCCCGTAACCTCCGTAACCGTATGATCTTCTGCCATTTCCACTTAGAGCGTCGTATATAGCGTCGAAGAAAGGCGAAGGTGCGCAGTCCACGGATGCTGTGATCAGCACGAGGGCTGCGAGAATCACGAGGAATCGCATCGCGGAAGGGTGGCAGCAATTGCAGCAATCAATTCGCGGTCAGTCTGGCCTCGGCCCGCGGAAGCTCGCTCCGGTGGCGTTTAATCACGAATGGTGGCGGGCGTTCACGCTGCCGGCTTATATATCGGCCTCGGATCATCCGACGGCGAATAAACACGGGCGCGCGCGCAGGGTTCACGGCCCGCACCCTGGAACATTGAGACGTATTAACGCGAAGTATTGCCGGAAACAAAACATGCAGTAATTTCGAAACCAGGAAGACAGTCGCAGTTGGGACTTTGTCCATTGGCAAAATCTAGAACATTCATTCTCGTATTGAAATCTTACCAGCTTGTTCGGCAATAGCCACTGCACCCACGTAGTCTTGCGTTTAGTAATTTACAGAGCTGTGCTTTAATTGCTAGTAATGTCTTCTAAGTGGCAGAGGGCCACCATTAAAGATGTGTCACAGCATCCATATTTGTTAAATTGGTATGCGTGGCACGTTCTGTGCGACCATGATTCTTTGTCCCTTATGTTAATGAGGCCCTATCAATCAGGCAGAAAGTCCCGCAAAGAGACAAACTTGACCGTTGATATAAATCAGTTATGTAATAGGTGCGCCGTGTCTTCGCGGGCAATGTTAAGGTAAACCGGAGTCAAGTTCACAGCGGCGGGATCGTTCACCTCTATCGAGCCGCGTCGCTGCTGCCGCTGGCTCTCATATTCGCAACTTTGTCTTTCGTGTGTACTTTCAGGGAACGAAATTATGTTTCTCTTTCCTGTGTCTCTTCTTTTGTTTGAGGTATGAATTTATCTAAACGCTCATAATTACTTTCGTTCCGGATTAATGTGACAAGTTTAGAGGTATCTCAATTTTAAGAATCCTACCAAAATTTTAAACGCTGAAGTTTGGTTGTTTTTGCTCAATCATTTAAGAACGGCTAAACGGATCGTGTTAACATTTCAAACACAGTTAGAATATAAGGCTAGATAGCACAAAGGCTACTTTTTTAACCCGAAAAAAGAATTGAAACGGAAACTACACGGTAAAACTGCAAGGTGTCGGTAGTAGGTTTATTGATGTGTCCAACTTAAATGGGTCATGCTTATATATATATAAATGTAGAAGTTAAAAATATAAACCTTTTTTTGCGTGATAATAATAATAAGGTATTCCGACGCCCTCATTGCTAACTAGGCTTGAACACAATTCACTAAAAGATTGTGCGCACGAATCCGACCGTTTATACCTATAAACGGTAGTGTACCTACTGACTTTACCTAGGTACCTACAACAGTTCCGTAGTAAAGGTGCATTAAAAAAAACAGTTCCTTGTACGTGAATATTCTAGAACCTAATGGAGGTCTTAACCGCCATATACGCCATATACTAACATCTGACCATGGCTTTTTTTAAATCATAATAGGTTTCCACTGGACCGCCATCTCCCCTGATGTAAAACGACGATCCGGTCTACGATAGAACGTGTTATTCTGATATTTGTGTGATGAATACAAATATATCTTCTGCGAAAAAAACTAAAGTTTCGTTTAAACTAAACCTTTACCTGGACGACGTAATCGTAGATTTCACAATAATCAAGATACTTAGGCGACTGCCGGAGTAAATTAATTTTAAAATGAAATCGGTATTTCTTTTTTAATATTATTAGATCATTATATTCTTTGAATAAATTATATTTATACATACCTTTTTCATCAGGTATCAGTTAAATAACCAACTTAGTGAATATACTGGCATTCAAAATTCGTATGAACACTACGTAAGGCTCCACATTTTATACTTTCGAAACATGCGCGGTCCGAGGGGGGGGTCACAGGGGACATGACCCCCCAAATCGTTTACTTTAAACAAAAAATCCAAGAAAATTGAAAATATCTAATAGTACATAGACTATTTTTAACGCGGGAAAACAACTAGTACGGGAACTACGCTGGTCAAATCTTGGGGCACTACTAGTAAAGTATTTTTTGCTCAATTTATTGTATTTTGTAGTGGTAGGACTCTTGGCAGAGTTCACCTGGGGAAGTACCACACCTTTGCCAGTTATTCTACCGCCAAGCAGTAATGTGCAAACATTACTGTGTTCCGGTTTGAAGGGCAATGTTTCCAGAGAAATTACAGGGCTTAGAGATATAAGATCTTAGATCTCTGGGTGACGAGCGCAGTGCAGTGCTAGGTAATGATTTGGACTCTTCATGTTCCAATAGCTGCGTGTCACTGTGCTGTTATGTGTCAGGCATGTTGCTTACCATCAGGCACATGCCCTGATCGTCTCGTCACTCTTTAATTAAAAAAAAAAAAAAATTTCTACTTGTGACCCCCCCTAACCTGAGGCTAAGTACTGGTGACCCCCTCCAAAATTCGAGGCTGGTACCGCGCCTGTTTCGAAATAGAAGGAGTATTCCACGCCTTTGTCTATACCTATATGCACCAAATTTCATCCAAATCAAAGAAAGAATAGATATCAAAGAGTAACACATCCATACACCCATACTTACTAACTTTCGCGTTTATTATATTAGTAGGATGGTGGTTAGCCTCTACATCCATTGTATCCGTACAAGCGATTAGTAGACATGGTCTATCAACAAGGCATTCCGTTCAGAACCTTGTATTGATGTAAATTGCATGGCTGCTTTTTATTATAAAATTAAAACAGCGAAGGTTGACTATACCTTTTATAATACAATTAATAACTATTAAGAAGAGTAAATTACTTGTAAGTTGATTTTGTGTAGGTACTTATTGTTACGGGGAGGTTTTAGAAAACGTGGGACAATAATGACCCTGCTTTGTAATATTTTAGCTTTTTCGGAATTGAATGTGTCACAATGGATTTAGTATTCGGTAACATTGCTTGAGTGCCCGAGTGCTTGAGGAAATTCAAATTCGTAAATTTATGTCTTTCCAAAAATTATCTGATAGTTTTTTCCTCATTTTTAAAATCAGAGACGCAGTTCAGACATACTACGGTATTTAATCTATTAAAGAAGATTTTCTGCGGGTAATTCGATACCTACACTGGGGCCTATATCTAAAGATGCTCTATCAAAACAAACAAATAAATTTTATTGTTTTAACAAATGTAAGATATATTTTATAACAAGAAGAAAGAAGATTTCTTACAGGCCACAACAGGGTGAAAAGTCACCGATGGGCACTTGCAATAATACTAAAAGCGCAGTGCGATTTCGTTTTCGCTTTCCAATAATTACAATAACAGTAATAATGTGATTAATATGAATTATGATTTAATTGATTTGGTATCGTGTAATAGCAATCCATGTCCCTGTGGAAGAAGACACCGCATTACGAAATACAGTTTTTTAACTGTTTCGGGGACGGTGGATCTACATAATTATTGTAGAATTTAAGTAATAAAATAATTTGAATTTGGTTTTGAGTGTTCGAGTTTAAGCAGACAGGTCATAGAGTAGTAGGTAGTAGTCACCCATATTTTTTCTATGAGATAGGTTTATCAATTTTTTTTCGAACACACATTGCTGGAAAAATATATAATTGTATTTGTGTGTCGTATCGATCGAAGTCTTATTTTGAAGGGAAAGAGCCAGATAGGAAATTGTTCCGGTCAATGCCGTAGGTAAGAACAGTAGATTTAATATACGTCCAGACGCGGACGTACCTACCACGTACCTACATAATTACGTGTGTACCTATAATATTACAGGAATTATGATAATATATTATGGTAGACCTGAAAAATAAGGAAAGTATGTACCAACGAAGGCGAAGATCCACTTCTTATTGTGAAACTAGTACTGTTCATTTTCATAAATAATGCATTTAACGGCCACCAAAAATTACTTATTTGAATCCCCGATTTGCAATTTTCAATTTTGTGCATTACGTGAGTATTTAATTTTATTTTTATTTTTACATTACATGGTGAAATTTCATCAAATTTGCCGTTGTAGACAGATGTGTTGGGCATCTTCTATCAATGCCATTTTGTTGTGTTAGTAAAGAATGAACATATGGAAGTAGTCCATTTTATGTTTCGACTGATGGCAAACGAGGCGTTCTCTCGCATTGGCGGATAACGCATATTCTGGAAAGATGTATCCCACCAAAAACATTCTGTAAAAAACTAGCCAAGTCTCGATGGAGCTGTATATTTATCTCTGAAAAGTAATTAAATCTAGACAAAGCCGTGCCAAGTCTAAGGTTCCTTACTGCGATTTCTTTATTATTATAGTTAATGTTGTGTGACTTGACATATTTTTGGTGGGATTTCACTTCTTTTTGTAGAAACGTGAACTTATTGATTTATTATATCAGTTGTATTATTTGACACATTTTTTTCTCTTTAGGAGTACTTTTTTAGTAAGTATTACAAATATTTTTTTTCTTTTTTCCGATTATGATTCTTGTACAGTAGCAACAGTTTTTCGTATTGCCCATTCGCGTTCATTATTTAAGTGGACTCTCTATAATAGACAAAGAGCTTTAGAAGATTGGAAGAAGACTATAAATAAATAAAAGCTAGTCTAGCCTTATCCAGAGTTTGCCTTTAATTTTATTTACATACATATATGCGTATTAAAAATTTGACTCTGACCACATATATATTGAAAATTTCAGCGTTCTGGTTTTATCCAGAGGGTCTCAAATAGGGACCTGAAAATGCAGCGAAATGGTTCCAGTAAAAGATGGGACGGTAGTGTTTGCTTCGCGATCGACTTGGCGGGGGCACTGCCATGCCCTCAGATGAGTATCTCTCTAGAACCACACCAATTTCTTTACTATTTCGTTGTTGTAATTAAAAGCTGTATCTCTTTAAAAAAAGGTATTTTCTTATTAACTGTATTTTCTAAACTTACTGTTGGGTAATCTCTAAATTACTTTAACAACTCGTATGTAGAACATGGTTTTATCTGAGGGCTTCGTGCCCAGGTGCGGTTTGCATTATAACAACATATTAATGACTCTTTCCTCGATAAAGGTCTGGTATAATAAATTATGATAGGGTTTAGTTAATCCCAAGGAGTGTAGTTTGTTTGAGTTATGTTTGCATATTCCTGTAAAATTTTATCTGAATATATTTTATTACCTAAATACGTACCTTTATTACCTGAATACGTTTGGTTCTAGTATTAGCAAAAAATAATTCCGTAGTTAAATTATTGTTTGGTGGCTCTTTCGTCGTCACGATCGTGACATGCATATTATATGCAGGCAGAGCACGTAAAACCTGAAAAAAAATGATGGTTTACGTCAAACGAACTCCAACAGACAAAACTGTGTATAAATGTATAATGTTTACAAACTGGAAGTAAAGCATAATATATAATGTTTACAAACTGGAAGTAAAGCATAATCTCAATGAAGCGTTTTCAGAAAGCCATATGTAAGCGTCAGTTGTTGTATTATAAATATTGTCAAATGCTTACAAAATTTATCTAACAACTAGCGGCCCGCCCCGGTTTCGCCCGTGGTACATATAACCTACAGCATTCAAGGATTACGTACATATTAAAGAACGGTGAATGTTTTTTTAAATCGGTCCAGTAGTTCCCGAGATTAGCGTGTTCAAACTATAAATATGCTATAGGCTACTTTTGATCCCCAAATTATCGTGCTGTTCACTGGATCAGAAGTGACACCTGTAGACAACTGGTGGGCACAACTAATTAAATGACGATTGGTCAGTTAACGACCGGGGATGAGAAATGATTAAGTTACTAAAATGGCTATTAAAAAATAAGGATTGATCGTAGAAGGGTGAAAATTGAGGACTGTATGCATTTTTGTATGTTGTATCATAAAAAAATAGAAATTAAAAATTTTGTCTAAAAAATTAAAATAAAAATTTAGGGGTGGACTACCCTAACATTTAGAGGATGAAAAATAGATGTTGGCCGATTCTCATAGATATCGGATAAGTACAAAAAATTTCATCAAAATCGGTCAAGGCGTTTCGGAGGAGTAAGGCAACGAAAACTGTGACACGAGAATTTTATATATTAGAAGATATTCTAACAAATTGCGCTACCTGTGGCGCAATTCGCAAACCTACTTTAGAGAGGTATTTACATTCATCTGACATAACTTTGTGTTGAAAATTTAAAAAAAAGAGAGACCTGTACCATCTGGCCTCAGAGGGCCTCTATCCTTTATTGAAACTTTGAGTCAGGGCAGAAAGCGCAGAGCCCTACTAACCTAAAATTATTAGCTAAGTATATTAACTAATGGTAAATCAAAGCATCTTCTTTTCATCTTCAAAAGCCGATCTCCGAGCGTTTGGTCGACGCGATGCGTGACCAAAATGCTGACGTTTATTTGGCCCAACGCATAAGCATTGCCATTCAGCGTGGTAATGCCGCCAGCATGCTGGGTACGCTTCCAATTGGTAGTGGGCTTGAACACTTTGATTATCTGTAGACCTATAGTGGTATATGGATAATTCAGGAGTGCTTAGTGTAAGTAGTTAGTTGGGTAGGTTTTAGTGTAGTTCTCATTGTATTTTAGTTTTGTTAATAAAAGCTCTGCCCGATAAAAAAAAATGTATTTTAACGAATATACATAGAACTTACGAACAGAGAATCATGGACTGGGCAAATAGTGAACGTAAGCTTAAAGTTCTATAAATGTCAGGCTCATTAAAAAGCACGTGATTCTTAACACGAGGCAAAGGTCTACGCTCGACCGCAATAGACGATTTTCACAACGTTTTTATGTAATAAATCTACTCGGTGAGCCAGGTTGGATTCGCTTTTATACCATAAGATCATTAAAATAATAATTGCTGTTCTGACCTACGAAGAAAACCTATGCCAATACTCATCAATATGAAAAACTTATACTGTTAAATCCACACCGTTAGTATATTTTATCGAGTCCAAACCGTATCTTGTTTTTAAAACTTAAACCCTAGTTTTTTGGAGAAATTATGTATTTTAGCAATAAAGCAATCAGTTTCGCACAATAATCTGTATGACTACTAATATCCGCATTTGTTGTGTATTGTATTTGGCATGTTTTGTATCTACTTGTAATAGTAACTAGCTATACCCTAACACGCTTCGCTGTGTCACATTATGATGCAAAAATTAGTTAAAACAATCCTTGATGCGGATTATATATCATTGTAAAATTTCAGTTCCTTCGGTGCAGAACTTTTTGAGTTTTTGAAGCGTACACAAAGGTTATGTTGACCTTTTTTATATATAGAGATAGAAAATAGGAAAGTTCCTCACTCAGCAGTATCTCATGGTAAGCTTGTGCCTAAAATGGTGAAGCTCATCATTAAAGTTCATACTATAGATCTAAAAGAGCTGCTTTGATATACTATTGAGCAATACCGGTCTGCTGTGAAGTATCCTATTCATCAGTACACACAAAAGCAAGAGAGGATTACGTGAAGTGAACTACCAGCTGAGTAGCCTCGACGTGGGATGATTTTACTGAGAGCCGGCTAGGCCTGCGTCAGACGCGGCCAGAGACATGCACTACGAGAGGTGATCCAAAAGTAATGATAATCAGTTATTTCTAGTGCACACAAAAATACAAAAAAATTACAGTCACTTGCTCAATTACCCACTAGTTCAGGAAAAAAAAATCATATAAATAGGCCACGATTCCCGGGAGCTACATTCATTTGAATACGGACTGTCAAGGAGTGAACATCAAAATGGAAAAACACGAAATCAGAGCTGTCATTAAATACCTCTGCTTGAAAAAAATTTCTACCAAAGACATACACAGCGACTTGGTGGAAACATTGGGGACTGTTCTCCTCCATATTCCACAGTTGCACGCTGGGCTAAGGAGTTTAAGCTGGGAAGAACATCGACGGAAGACGAACACCGCGAAGGGCGCCCATCGACGTCCCTCACTGGAGAAAAATGTGAAAAAGTTGAAGAAGTTGTATTGGAAGATCGAAGAGTGACTATCAGGCATGTAGCTGAGGTCACAGGGATCTCATATGGCAGCATTCAAAGAATCCTTGTGAACGAATTGCATATGAGAAAGGTCTCCGCGCGTTGGATACCGAAAATGTTAAACGACGAGCAAAAGAAGAAACGAGTCGACATGTCAAGAGCAAATCTCGAAAAGTTCCAGGCAGACAAGGATAATTTTTGTCACGTTTTGTGACCATGGACAAAACCTGGATCCACCATTTTGATCCTGAAACAAAACAACAATCGATGACATGGAAACGATCCGATGAACCGACGCCGAAGAAATTCAAAGTGTCAAGCTCAGCAGGGAAGGTTATGGCGTCTGTTTTTGGGACGCTGAAGGAATAATCATGGTGGACTACTTGGAAAAGGGGCCACTATTACAGGCTCCTACTATGCAGAACAAATAAGAAGATTGCGGGAGGCTATTAAGGAGAAAAGGCGAGGCAAACTGCGGGCTGGAGTGCTGTTCCATCAAGACAACGCACCGGTTCACAAAGCTGCAATTGCCATGGCTGCCATTCAGGAAGCGGGCTTTGAGCTGGTGGAACACCCCCCCTATTCACCAGATCTAGCCCCCAGTGACTTCTATCTCTTTCCACGACTCAAGGAACACCTCCGGGGCAAGAAATTTGCCGATGATAGCGACGTGATGGCCGCGGTTGAGGACTTTTGAGAGTCAAGATAAAGATTTTTTTTTCTAAGGAATTTTAGGTTTAGAAAAGAGATGGACTAAATGTATAGACTTGCTAGGAGACTATGTTGAGAAATAAATTTAGTTTTTGATTTTATTCATTGTGTTTATTATTGATTATCATAACTTTTGGATCACCCCTCGTACCACCACCTAAGTGAAACTATTTTGGCTGATATGGCTTTGCTATTGTTCTCTCTACAATTTGAAGCGAAAATAAAGAGAAAGCTACTTGAATCCCAAGACCGTTTTAGTTAGGCGGCAGACTCCCTGTTAAGGTAGCGGTTCGCCCGGAGACCGCGACACGAGACCGCGACAGGAGACCGCGACCGGAGACCGCGATAGACACTTGACACTATTGAATTGTATCGCACCGAGACCGCGACAGGAGACCAAGACACGTGTCGCGAGACATGTGTCGCGGTCTCGGCGCGAACTGGCGCTCATACAATTCTATAGTGTCAAGCTGTCAAGTGCCTGTCGCGGTCTCCGGGCGCGGTCTCCGGTCGCAGTCGCGGTCTCAGCGCGAACTTGTACCTTTATTACAGTTCGGGTACGAACGTGGCTCACCTCAAGCGAACCGATATAAGCGATGGGACTGTCATGTTATTAGACTGTTATATTAATATACCCATATCAATCCCAGGAGTGTGCCATCAAAAGTATTTTTGTGTTAATCCAATCACTCAATAATAATTATAATTTTATTATTAATAATAAATAATTAATAATTGTAATTATAATTAAATTACCGTGGCCCACCGACCACTATTCTACTTCCTACTTTATATGAAGGCTTTGTATTTAGAACCCTTAGATTAAATCTACCGATTTACAATAAAGTTAAATGTCAGCATAACAATGGCGTCAGCTTTCTATGGGCGTTAGTAGGTCTTTCTCAGTAGATATGAACTTTAAACTTTGATGGGCAATAGAGGAGCGCTATGTATAACGATATTAAATGTATTTTTATGGACTCGTATCATAGTCAGATAAGATAAGATATAAGGGTAAGATAAAGTTGCACAACTTATACAGGTTTATAGGGATGCAGGCTGATTACCAATAATCCTGTATATTTGTCACCGAAAAATTTCAAAACCGTCAGATTATAATCTAACGACGTCAGATTACAAACTTATCTAACCTACCGTCAGATTACAATTTGACGGTATAGATTTTAATCTGACGGTGTCAACGATTTTACGGTGACATAACATGCAGTGGACGTTCGGGAGCAGAAACAGCCTTCCAGCGCATAAGTGGTTCCTATGAAAGTCTCTTCTTTAATCTCAATAAGACTCACTCTATCCAGTTCAGCTGGACAGGAAGGCCCATGAGACCTTGGTCGATTAATGTTTGATGTTGATAGAAAAAGGATTCAGGGAACATTCTTGGGTTTCGGGAAACACCGCGGTCTATAATTTAAAATTAAATCCATGTATGCACACGATAGAACATTTTTTGTTTTGCAATCGTATTACAAAACTACCATACCGATTTCGATAAAATTTATATGGAAACTATGATCTTATTTTATGTAGTGGTAGGACTTCTAGTAGAGTCCGCCTGGGAAAGTACCACATCTTTACCAGTTATTCTACCGCCAAACAGTAATGTGAAAACATTACTGTGTTTCGGTTTGAAGAATTTTGAATTGGTGTTATCGCGTAACATAGATACAATACTAATACATGGAAAAAAATCATATACCACCAAATTTAGAATCTCTTTTTTCGAAGTCGGTTAAAATAAGAATTTAAATTAAGTACCTGTGGAAGTCTTTCTCCTTATGCGTAAAGGCTTGGACTGGGTGTCCAAGAAGTGCGAACAAAAAGTGGGCTGCTTACGCTAGAGCCCATTCTGGATTGTTTAAAAATAACAACAAGTTCTACAAAAAACTGGATTTAAATGGGAAGTTATACTTCAGTCACTGACTAAATATAACATTTATCGTCCACCTATGACAGCAACCAAGCTGCTGCACTTCTTTGTCTCGTTTTGTTGTTATTCATTATGCATCTGATAGCGTAATAAACGCTCATAACAACTTAATAAAACTGCCAAGAGCTCTGATGCAAAAAGAATACAAATTGTGGTGTGTTTGTGCGTCTTTTTGAGACGGAGACACAGATTTTTTTGAGTTACAGAAGACTGAATGGACGAAAATGTTTGCACGATTAGATCTTGTAATAGATGCGTTAGATGCTTTTTTGGATGGCTGTAATCTGGATTTCGCGTTACAGACATGCTTAATGGCCAAAGACAATATACACATTTGACTGATCGTAAGACTTACCGTTTTATTAACATAATTGCACTAACCCTGTTGCGAGTTCGGTCAGTCAGGCTTTTGATTCTGACAAAAGAATGCTGGCAAAAAAAATCGTAAAAAGTATGGGTTTCTGCTCTGTGAAATGGTGCGGAAAGAATAGCAGGACATCCAGCCTTACAAAGGACGATAACGCAATAATTAAACAAACATAACATCATCAATCAATACAAAATTAAAACGAACATTAAAAAAACGAATTAGGAACCCGTTGATGTATTTCTTTGCTGCTCTGTCCTTTAAAGTTTGCAAAACTCTATCTTGTTTTGTCTGATCATTCGTGGAAAATTGTGCACGTCACACGGATATTTGGCTAATCACAGTGCGGCTTTTTACCTCGTCCTGCGCTCTCGCTGGTGAGTAGTGAATGTAGGCGAGATTCGTTTCATCGCCGATCAACAGGGTATCTAATCTGTGCTAATAACAGTAATTATATAATGAAATGAAATTTGAAATGAAATGAAATTTATTTTGGTTCAAGAACACAATTACTTAAAAAACAGGTTTGTATCATATAAAAACAAATATGTTGAGGCACAAGTACACTGGTACCCACACTAGGGCAACCTGTGTCGTGGGCACCAGGCATAACGTATACATAAACAAAATTTTTGAAAAACTTATGAAAAACATGTATTCTATTATATAACTATGACGGTTTAATTCTAAAAGTAAAGTAAGTAAGTAATGCCTACTAATCTAATGTACGTGCATATAAAACGTGTGGCGGAAAGGTCCAACAATATTTATTGTAGTTTATCTATACTAGGTATCGAATCACAATATGGTTGATCTGATCGGGCGTTTCGTTCATCCCGACCGACACTGATTTGACAGTTTTTGTGTCATCAACCGACCGATTGTGTTTCGTGGTATAAAACGTCCAGAACTTCGGCGAATATATTGTTTATCGGACTTAATATTAGACACGAAAGCACAACATTTTTTTTTCATACAAAGTTAAAAATTCGTTGTTTATTATTTTATTTGAACCAGCCCTAATCACCGGCAGCGCGGCGCGGTCACTGACCGCCGGCCGCCGCGTGCCGCTCCGTCGTCGTACGCCGCGCCGCCGCGCATTAGGGTTGAACCTGGTCAATTTTACATCAAACTCTGACTCGTATTGCCTCGCGATCTAAAGTGCTGAGGGGAAAGAGACCTTCGGAGATAAATTCCATATCAGTGTTGGAATGACCTATTCAAATATTGTTGGACCTTTCCGCCACACGTTGTATGTTTGTTGACATACATATTATTACATATGCATTGGTAATATATATTTAATATCTTATAAATATATAAAATTCTCGTGTCGCGGTGTTTGTGGTTAAACTCCTCCGAAACGGCTTGACCGATTCTCGAGAAATCTCATGAAATTTTGTGAGCATATTGAGTAGGTCTGAGAGATAAGGATTATTCGCCACATATTTTTTTTTTATAATGTGGCATAAAAAAATACAAAAAAATACAAATATAAAAATTTAGGGTTGTCTAAATTTTTACCCTTTTATCACCAACCCCTATTTTTTAACCTATATTTATAAAAATCAATGCCACTTTTCGTTGTAAGTGAACTCCTTCTAAACGGCTCGACCGATTTGAATGTTTTTTTTTGTTTACGCTTGGGTAGGGCCCTGGAAGGTTTAGATTCACAAATCAGCCCGGCAGATGGCACTGCACTTGATATTTTGGTTACTATCCGAGCGAAGCCTGGACGGGCCACTAGTAAGTATATAGAAATATAGTGTATAGATATATTATATAGTATGATAATATAACATGTGTGTATAAATAATAGTAAAAATATAGAGGATGTGTATGTATTTGTGTGGATGTGAAAATGATATTGGGATATAGATGACGTATTGTTCAATATTATTGTTGTTAAACACCAAAATTCAAATTTGAAAGTGTTCACTTCTATCTGTATGTCCAATGACTGTTTTTTATTATTATTATTATATACAAAAACGGGACTAGCAAGATATGCGCATGATGGTAAGAAAATACACCCGGTTATAACAGCAAAGTGTCTCACATCTATTTAAACAGTGTCCAAATCACTATCAAGAATTGTACCGCGCTCGTCATCCTGGCATATACGTAAGGAAGGTTTAAGATGTTTTTTTTCCAAACCCTGAATTTTCTCTGGAAACATTACCCTTCACACCGGAGCTCTGTAATAGGGTTGCAGTCTGTTTGGACTGAATGTTATATTGTACTAAAACCGTAATGAACAAATCTTAAAATGATCTTTCACCACAGATTACTGCTTGGCTACTTTTTATCACGGGAAAATAACGATATTTGAACTACGCAAGTGAAACCGTGTGAAGTTACTAGTATTACATAAATCTGAATAGTTTACAATGTTTGAATGTTGCTAATGACGAGAACTACCTACAAAATTCTAACGTAGGTAATGAATGTATTGTAAAAACTGTTTTTGCGACCATCTCACGATATATATAAGTTGTTTAATCGCGACGTTCAAGCCGCGAGGATAAAAGGCTTATTAGACATGGCTAAATTTTGTCGCCACTGAATTCAGTGAAGTGTAATAATAGCATTAACTAAGTTATGATACTAAATTCAGGATTTGTTTGCTTCTAACTTGCTTATGAATACAGTCTTAGTGGTAGGACTCTTGGCAAAGTCCGCCTGGTGAAGTACCACACCTTTTCCAGTTATTCTACCGCCAAGCATTAATGTGCAAACATCACTGTGTTCCGGTTTGAAGGGCAATGTTTTCAGAGAAATTACAGGTCTTAGAGATATAACATCTTAGATCTTTAGGTGACGAGTGCAATATAGTGCTAGGTAATGATTTGGACTTTTCGTGTTCCAATAGCTGCGTATCACTGTGCTGTTATGTGGCAGGCATGTTGCTCACCATCAGGCACATGTCATGCTCGTCTCGTCACACTTCATTAAAAAATAAGTCAACCAATCTTACTTCTAAATATACTTCTGCATTCAGTCGACTAAATTTAGCCAAGTGGAATAAGCCTTTAAGGTAGTATTAAATTAATAGTGTACGATGATACTTCCTGAACTGGCTACGTAGTTAGTGACAAAGAAACCAGTGTTAAGAAGTTACATAGCCCAGACATAGATTATTATAGACTTTATTCTAACTGATTAACATAATTTAGCAATCATTGACGACGTCTTTGTTATACAAAATCAAAATTATTTATTGTATAGGTACTTGAATACAAAGGGTGTCGAAGGAAGATAATAAATAAATTGAAAAGTGCTGATCTGTGCAAATATTTTTTTGAATAGAGAACTTATTTGGGCGTGGTTTGTATATTTGAGAGGGGATAAAACAATTGAACTCGCGACATATCGAAGACTAGCTCTCCGCCGCGGCTTCGCCCGTGTGGTCTATATCACTCAGGGATCACGTAGAAACATATCCAACGGTGAAAGAATTTTTAAAATCGGCTCAATAGTTCCTGAGATTAGCGCGTTTAAACAAATAAACTATTCAGCTATTTAATATCGGTAAAGAGTGACGAAGAGTGACGCCTCTGAGTACAATCATTTATTAACGAACTTTTAAACAAAACTTTACTACGGACTATACAAATATTTACATTGACATTTTAAAGTACCTACGCATTTTGTTTTTCAAAGTAGAATTCAACGTAGTTAAAAAAATCTACGTTATGAGCAAACGATATCCTGATCCAAGTAAAACATTAGTGACTTACGAGTGAAAGGTGATGGGATCGATTCTTAGTCTCGCAGTTGTGGAATTCAGAAGTTTAAGAAAGTTTTTTTAATCTCTTTATTTGAATATTATGCACGGGATCCTGGTCAAAGACCTACGAGAGAGATAGGTATGAGTATTACCTGGGAAATAACGAAACGTTTAACAAAACATCTTCTGATATTTAAGGATTATGGAGAAATTGCGATTTATTTTTACAGACATTTCAATAGATTAATAGTAACAAGTATCTAGCTATAAACATCAATAGGTATAAAGCCGTGTACACAACTGCACATTTGACGGCAAGCCGCAGCCAAATGGGCAGTAAGCGGCCAAGTGGAGGCGCGCATTATAGCGTCCCATAAACTCATGAACGGTAATGCTCTGCACCCCAGACGCGCGTTACACATACACTAGACCTAAGTGCTTGGCTGGGATCCTAGTGCAAAACTAACAGAAAAAGAGTACGTTATTTATATGTTACTGTAGAAGCTATTTTGAAATTATGTATTAACTTTTATTATGTAAATGGGCTTACAAAAGGTAGTACGTAAAAGGTGAGCGAGTATGGTAAGTGGGTATATTTAACGCTTTCAGGTATGCTTCGAGTATGCCTTATGTATGCTTTTTTGGTAGTAAAGGTGTCTACGTACAATTAGTAAATTTAAATTAGTGGTTCTACATTTTGTGCGTTATCCGAAACTTCAATACACAGTAGGAAGACCATATGAAGCCAGCTGCAATAGGGCCCTTAAAAAAGGCCACATAGTAGTTTTTTTTTTTAATTTATATTAGTTACTCCACAGACTCCGGGGTCCGTGATCTTTGTCATTACAATTGTCTTATTGTATTATTGCACACAGTAAGTTAATGTAAAGTAAAAGCAAAACTGCTTAATTACATCTGTCCCCTGCAACGTAATACACTATGTAATTATTTATTAATAAAATTATTCTCGTAGAATATACTGACCTCAATTCTATTAGTTCCTACATGGAGATAAGTCTTGACCTGGATTACTTAGAACATGAACAGTAATAAATAATTCTGCGTACAAAGGGTTTTCCTCATTTATAATATTTTATTTATTGTTCACAAATCCCGCGAATAGCTCACAATAACAAGTTTAATTGAGACCGATATCGGGGATCAGGGTTCGAACGCAGCGCGAAATTCGCATCGCGAATTCTGATATGAGACGAATGAAGGTCCGACTCAAGTAAATAAACTATTATCGAAGCCCTTGAAAATTGTAAAGCCAATAAAATAAAAATATTATAAATCAAGTACATAATTACTTATTTAACCAGGTTTATTTTGTTATTATCTGGAACAGAACTTCCCAATGTTTTTCTTTATGCTACACTTTTAGAAATTTGATCTTTTCTAGCGACAACCCTATTTATTGTTGCCCTAATAACATTCAATTTAAAAAAAAAAAAACCCGCCTACACCTTTGGTCATGGTTCAAGTGCAGATGTATAAGTATGATGTAACTATTGCCTTTAAAAAATCGTAAATACTATTTCAAGAAATATAATATTCTTCTTTAATCCGCTCTTTGTGGATTATTGTTTTGCCTATCTCCTTGTGAGAAAAATATTTCAAACAGCAGCAACCATATAAAACACACACACATTGTGTATTTTTTCATGATTTTGTTTTTATTTTACTTCTTCTGGACACATGTATTATGAAAAACCTGTCGATAGGAGCCTACAAACCATCAGTCAATGGCCTGGTCGTATTATAACAGCTGTAAAGAAACGTCTAGCACGTCCTTATCCAATCGAACAGAAAGAGAATGCTTCTCGTCTCCCTATCTATTGTGCGTTCTAAATTCCTATCCATAATACAATAGAGATTAATAGAACAATAACAACTAAGATCCTGCACTCCAAGTCCATTGCCACGCATATTATTCCATCAATAGACCAGGGAACGGCCTTAAGGCTACAGCACCGAAAATGGTCCTAATCTGAGCTGACCTTAGTTTACGAGTGACGAATTATCGTAATGCAACTCAATGCCGAGACTGGGGAGGCAGGTGACGCATTACTGGGAGTACTCTATCTGAACTGACCAAACAAATTAGCAGATGACTAATAACGGGTATTATGGCCAACTAGTGGTGTTAAAAAACGTTTATTTTATAGTTTAGGTCTCGTTAATAAGCTGTGCGATGCATAAAAATATTCAATTTTCCCCTTTTAAATAGATGAGTATTTTCCAGGATTAATGAGCTAAAACCAGCAGCAAAATATTCGACTTTAATACTTGTCACTTTGATAAATAGGTACTTATACCACCGTCCCTAATATTGGTGTATATAATCACAGATTTCTAAAACAAAAGCAGATGGAACGTGCAGAACATAGATCCTTAGGTCCGGAAAGCAAATATTAAACGCCAAAGCAAATACAAACTCCAGTCAGTACGAAACTGACTTCCGTCTCGTATGGGAGTCCCGTGTGATTTTATGTTTTGTTTAAGATTATGCCGTCTTGTGTCATCAAACATTGCAAACATTGTTCCCAAAAATAAAAAAGGAAATTTCATAGGAAAGTTTGAATATTTTTACTGGTATTTATTAAATTTAGACGATTTTATTTCGATTGATGAATAGAAACACAACACCTCAACGAAAATAGGTCAGTGTTGCTATACTAAATTGAAATTATTTTCCTGAAGTTAAGGTAAAATATAGATTCTAATTTTGTTTTGAAGATACTCGTAGACCAAATTATTAATGAACATTGTATAATTCAATTTTAAGCCCTATTTTTATAATCGTTATTTTTATTTATTTAATGTGAATCGATGCCAAGAACAAATCCTCGCCGTTACTAGGGTTAATAAAAATACTAATAGTGTTGATGAAAACTGTAGTTATGAAACGAATAGATAAGAACAAATCCTCGCCGTTATGAAACGTCTCGTCTATGACCTGTGGATTCTAACTTGATCTGTGCAGTGCTGTTAGCATATATATTTTTAATAATACGAACATATTTTTTCTTACTCCTTGTTGAATTAGAGCCTCCCAGAGCAGATTGTGTTTGATTGAGTCGAAAGCTTTATTGTAGTCGAGAAATGCAATGTATAGGTCTTTCCATACACTTGAGATTTTTCTATTAACTATTTTAATACATGCATATGATCAATAGTTGAAAACCCTGCTCTAAAACCAGCTTGTTCAATAGGCTGTTCTTAATCTATAGTCATTGATATTCTATTTAGGATCAGCTTTGAAAAAACTTTGTAAATGTTTGACATGAGGCTAATAGGTCTATAATTTTCAATTACGTTTCTGTCTCTTTTTGTGGAGCAAGTTATTAACAAGAAATCCTTGCATTATATTATCGGTCTAATAATAAATTATTTAAAAATAATGTTGTATGCGTTTATTATACGTGAAAATTTCCAAATTTTAACAACACATATTAAGGCACATATTGGTGGGATTCAAGGTGCTCCTTAACGGGGTCATTACTCACGGCGCCATGACAGAGTACTTGAAATCATACGTGAAGCCATGAGCCTTTCAGTAGCTAGAGCCCAAAAGGATTGACGACAAACAAAAGACAAATTAACTTTGTAAAGAAGGCTCAACATCAAACTCCAGGAACAAGCCTTACTCAATCCTGGGTACAGCACCTGATTGGACTATTTTAATGGACACGTATGAAAAGCACTACAAAATCCACGAAACACCCACATGGGTGTTTCGTCATCCAGACCGGAAATTTTCCTTTTTCTAGAGCTACAAAACGCATAGTCGTTGTAGAACTTACCGTACCGTGGGAAACTAATATACCTAAAGACCACGCGATGAAACAAAATAAGTATTACGACCTCCTAAACGAATTAACAAAAACGGCTATGTAGTTAGTTTATACGCTGTAGAAGTGGGAGCGAGAGGTATACCAGCAAAAAATCTCTATAACCTGCTGAAAGACCTTGGCTTATCCAGAAGTGCAGTAAATTCTATACTAGAACGAGTATCTAAAGCTGCACTAGTAGGCTCATATCAGATTTGGCTGGGCAGGGAGAGAAAAACGAGTGGTGAAGGTGAGTGTTGATGTACGTCAGAAAGGGGCCCCTTAAACCTACGCCCGAGTCACAAGTCTCGGGGTCTACTCGGGTTTTCTCTCTCTGCCACACGATGGACCCGGCACCCGCACGGTGAATCCATGGAATACTAAGAAAATCGTCTCAACAATAGTGGGACTTTTTTCTTAAGACTGGGAACATTACACGCACACCAACGTGAGTAATTTGACAACGTCTGTGAGAGCTGTCACGCATACATAACTAATGACTGGCCTCACAGTGTTGTTCACGAAGGTTTCATCTGTTTAGAAATCTGTGTATATAATATACCTATTGGTGGACATTTCAAACGCAACACCATCTGACCCCAAACTAAGCAAAGCTTGTAGGTACTATGAAAGACAGATAGCTGATATAATACTTATATAATTATAAATCCATACTTATTATACAACACCCAGACACAATACAAATATTTGAATTCACCACACAAATATTTGCATTGGGTGGGAAGCGAACCCACGACCCTCAGTTTCGTAAAGAAGAAGTACTCAGTATTAAGTCTTAATACAGTATAATTTGAGTCTTTTCAAATTGCGAGTGAAGTTTTTCTAGACAGGCCATAGTAGCGCGTATGAAATTCAATTGATTAAAATCAAATAAATGTGAGAAAAATGAACTAAGTACGACGAATTTTAATTACACTAACTAAACTATTACTAACACGAATAGTAGAAACTTTTTTACGTGAAGTAAATGCATTTATGCATAATATTCCGCCTGAGGAAGACGGTTGGGTTATGTCGTGGGGTTTCTACTTACAGTGGGAACGCGGGACCCAAAGTCACGAAAACGCTTCTATCAGCAGTTGCATGTCATCAGAATTGGTTCTACTTAACCTACTAACGAAGATTCCCTATTTTTAATCATAATGAAACTCTTTTGCCTTAGTAGAGGTAGGTATTCTACGTAGCCTTCTTCAGAAGATTCTATTCTCACTGCACGAGAAATAACATTGTAATAAATTATAATAGGCACGCTTATCACTATTAATTATGAGAAATCATTGTATTAAGTACCTGGTTGACCGAGCTTCGCTCGGTTTTTTAAATGATATTTAGGCAGGTACGAATTACGTAGTGATGACTTACTTAGACCTACTTAGATACGAATTAAATGCGTTTATAAAAGGATCTAAGTATAAGATTTTCTCAGAAAAAAAAATAACAAAAAGAAAAATCCCGAGTGAAACCATCAGGATTCGAACTGAAGCCTGTTAGCTCCGAGGGCGAGCATATTCCGTCTGAGCCATTTAGACGAAATAAGTTATCGTATTCTAATGACATTGTAGGAATTTTTCATTGTCTAAAAACGCGCATAAAATGATGTTTTAAAAAAATTAAACCCAGCTAGATCGATTTATCGTGCCCGAAACCCCCTGTTGTAGTGAAAATCGTTCGAGCCGTTTCCTAGATTCAGATTCTAAATATATATACCTACCTACAAGAATTGCTCATTTAAAGGTATAAGAAAGATATTTTCAAGTGTATAGTCCAGTTATGAATACGGAAGCGAATACGATTCTGCTCCTGGGTCATGAGTCATGGACTAAGTAATCGTCATCGTAAAAGGTTGTATTTAAGTGGTAAAACATTTTAAAACGTTAAATGCTTTACAAAATAGTAATGAAATAGTCATGTCACCTCAGAGGTGCGACCCGACATCCGAATTCGACATACTTACCTTAACTTCATATCATACAACAAGATCATTAATTTGAACAGTAAATAACCGCAATAAATAAATAACTACGTTTCTATTGTCACTTTAGGTACGAGTATTAGATAGAGCAGATGGAGTTACTGTTTGACCGAGCGGTGAACTCAAGATGATTCTCGCAAACATGATAGATTTTAAAGGGATTGGAGAGACGATATTAAGAATTTTGGCGGTAATATAATACAATAGAACACAATAAAAAACCAGACATTTTATTACACTACGAAAACAAATAACATTCTTGGACAATCCTCACACTCAGTAATCTTGTATTATTGATAGATAGCCAGATAGCGGTTATGATATTTGCACAACTAATTGTAAACCTATCAGCTACACCAAAATAGTGGCACACAACAAAGTATTAGATCTGATTTAATAACCTTAAACTGGTCAATACCACAAGGTAGTGTCCTAGGGTGTGTTTTATTCCTTATTTATATAAATGATCTACCGAAAATGTTAGATATTCCGTGTTTACTGTTTGCAGATGACATATCACTACTTTTTAATGTTCATCTGATACTACATCTATAAATCAAATCAAAGACATATTGAGGCGCATAAAATCTTGGATGTTACTAAACAACCTAGAATTAAATATTAAAAAGTCAAAAATAATCCAATTTCATCCTTACCAAAAAAACCCTATAAGTCTAACTACTATGTCAGAACTTTTAAACATTGACGAAACAAATACTTCTACATTACTCGGTATCGACATCGACTCTCACTTAAATTTTAAGGCACACATTTCCAAAATCAAAACAAAATTGTCTCAGTTCATATATGCGCTATCTATTCTAAAATCAAATACCGATCTAAAGACTGCTAAAAGCGCCTATTACGCGTATGCTTTTTCCTGGTTACGGTACGGTATCGTAATATGGGGAAACAGTTTAGACGCAAACAATCTTTTTATTTAAAAAAAATGTATACATATTTTAGCAAATATCCACCAAAGTAATAGTTGTAAACCATTTTTTATTAAACAACAAATGCTAACATTACCCAGTATTTACATTTTAGAAGCTGCCATGTTCGTTAAGAAGCACCCTAACTTATTCACGTTTAACGGCAACTGCCGACGTAAATATCAGCTTATAGCCCCTGAACCAAGACTAGAAAGAATAAAAAAAGGCCCAGAGTACATGGTAATTAAATTTTTTAACGCATTACCAACCTATATAAGAGAAGAACAAAACGAAAAACAATTTTGTGCAAAAATTAAAAAGAATGTTGCTTACCAAGGCCTACTACAACGTCAAAGATTTCCTAGAAGAATCTCAATATGTTTCAAACACACGTCATTAACGCTACCTACCGGACAAAAACATGATTTTGATATTTTAGTTTAATAATAAGTTGTTGTTGTGTAATTTTATTGTAATTGATTGTATTGCTACGCCCTGACAGGGTCATGTACACACTAGATTTAAGTTTTAAGTCAATGTCATGTACATGTTGCAATTGAATAAATGATATGATATGAATGAGTGCATAGGTACTTATAGGTACTTAAGTTTCGGCTGGTCTAGTCGGGATAACGGCGACTGCCGATCCGGAGCCCCCGGGTTCGAATCCCACCACGCGCACCACTGTCTTTTCGAAGTCATGTGCGTAATGTCGCTAACTTAAAAACGGTGATGGAAAACGTAGTGAGGAAACCGACATGTACCTAGATAGACTCTTTCGAAGTCAAGTGTCATGCACCAACCCGCACTTGGCCAGCGTGGTGGATTATGGCCTTAACTCACTCCTTGCGAGAGAAGGCCTCGAGTCCCAGCAGTGGGAACATTTAGTGGGCTGCTTATGATATGCAGCCGGTAGGTACATCCGGAAAGATAGCACCTATTAAGATAGATCGCACCGCACCGTAAAAAAGAATGATTGGCGCAAGGTTCAGGAGGTTCGTGGTCTTCAGTGGGATAAATTTGTCTGACAGTGATGGTGGTGTATAAAATACTTACTAAGTCTTTTATTATTGACATGGTTATTAAGTTGATATCTGTATTGTTTGTTATTCATTCATAAGAGATTTTAATTTTTTTAAAGCTTTTTAAAATTAAAGACGTCATGCAGCTACACAATTTTTTTACTCTCATTGCCATAATTCGATAAGTATATTCAAACATTTTTAAAGTACTAAAATACTCAGTTAGTCACTGAGTACTTAATAAAAGCGTTAACCTTCAAAATAATGTGCCCATGACAATTATAAATAGTAAAATTTACGTACACACTTTAACAGCTCAATACAAATTTCCTACTTCTACCGTCTCAAATAGTCACGGAAGCTATCTGAGAAGGTGACCAGTGATTCATTTCTTCGAATCAATCATTTTCAACGAGATCACTCAAAACACACCACAGTGTAGGTAGCAGTAACAGCGGGGTGCGCGCGCGCACCGGCATTGAACTTGAGTAAGGTCGGCTGATTGACTGAATCCGCGCCATTACACTCAGGTTCCGTGTTGGTGGAGGAACGTGACTCCGTGCTGCCTGAGAATCGTTGCTAATTTCGAAAATACTATTACGTATACCAGTAAAGTGTTAGTGACATGGTGCAACTAAACATGTTATATGTTAAAGCATATCATTCCTTAGTCGTAGGTGGATGCAAAGTCCTCGTCTGTAATCATACCTACCTTTGCCAATCAGTCCACCGCCAAGCAGTAATGTATTAACATCATTGTGTTTCGGTTTGAAGGGTACATTATTTTATATCTCTGGATTACGAGTACAGTGCTAAGTAATGAGTTGGACTTTTAATATTTTAATAGTTGAGTGGCACTGTGCTGTGGGCAGGCGTGTTGTTTAACATCATACATACACATGTCCAGCGCGTCTTGTCACTTTATTCCATAAAAATTTAACCCGCTTTACATAATCTGTATTATTGTTGACTTACATGCTTCTCTCACAAAGAGCAAATTAAGGTCACAATCTGACATGCTATACAAAAGCATAGATACTAAATTAATGACCCCAAAGTTGTGTTTGTTGTAAAACTACTTACCTATATGAATAAGCTATTCAAAAAGTTCTTGCAGCTTTCAATTTGATTAAAACAGTGTATTTATTGTTAGCTTATTAAGTAGGTACGTCGAAACACGAGATTCGCAGGTAAAGTTTTGGCTTCAGAACTCTCTCCAAATAGCGGGCGTGTTCTACGAGGCATGTGTCCGGCTCGACGCTCTCAAAACATTCGTGGTATTGGAACTACAAAATCAACACATACTATAAACATTAACAGGGCATTTTGTGTCCCCAAATTGATCTAACAAATACTTACATAACTGTACATACATACTTATGACACATATACAGGAACGGGTACGGAATAAACATAAATTAAACATAACAACAACATTATGAACTCATCACATAAATATAATTATGTCCTGAGTTACATCACCCACCCAGATTGAACTTACGATCTACGAATCTTTAGGCAGACTTTCTGTCAATTAATCCACGAGACCAGTTCCCAAAATGCTCAGGTTTCACCTAGCTTTTCCAGCAAGTGTAATATGCATTTTAAAAGTAGTGAACGTTATTATGGTTGTTACGAGCAAACATGTAACGTCATCGTGAATATTTACCTCCTCGGGCGGTGAGAAACGGGTCAACATTACAATGCTATTCGACCAAGTAGTTAAATTTAATTTTTTAGGTACGCAATGTTAAATTTATTTTAATAAGAGTTATGAAGCAAAAGTTTCGGCTTCAGAACTCTCTCTAAATAGCGGGCGCGTTTCACGAGGCATGTGTCCAACTCGAGGCTCTCAAAACACTCGCGGTATTGGAACTGCAGAATCAACACTCGGCATAATTAGCAAACCTTCCCGGCGCGTAGAGACCCCTATTATTCTGATTTTGTGATATATTATGTTATGATTTTTTGCATCAACGCGAAATAATAACACGTACATGTTAAGACCATCAAGTCAATCGTATAAAATGTTTAAGGTTTAAACATTTACATGGTATGATGAATAATTGAATAACTATTGATTTTAATATTTTAAACTTGGAATGTAGGTACCTAGTATGTGGTACAACTATAGCTAATCACGTTGCACAAATGCAATTTTCGAAGGAGACAAAAAAATAATTTAACATCATTGAAATAGACTCCGCACCACCACCACACCCAGAGCAGGCCATCAAGAGGAGGCCTGCCAAATAGCGGACGCTCCCATACTGGAGACGTCCGCTTACTGTCGTACAGCACGGGTCCGGTCGGACTAGCACCGGACTCCGCACCACCACCATACCCAGGGCTGGCCATCAAGAGGAAGCCTGCCAAACAAGTCAAACAAGCGTTCAACAATACGTTGTTACGCGCTTGCCCTGACTTCTCTGTCAATTGTTAGTTTATCGACGGCTCGATAGGCTAGCAATTGTACCTACACACTCGTAGATGTTGCTAATCTAACATCCACCAGACTCTTGAGCTATTAAAATAGTTATTTGTCAAAAAGCGAAATAAAATTGCTTGGCATTTAAAAAATAATACTTCATTGGCGCTTTGAATGTGGTGGTTGATAGTTGCTGATCAACGATCACGTTTTTGTGACGTTGATTATTTTCCTTCGTCTTTTTACTGACTGATTCCGACATTATGACGATTCATATGGTTGGATGTTGTACGCAGCCTCGTATTCTCGCACCTGTCATTTAAAAGACTTGTTACAGTAACCATTTCCACATCTACGACTTGTGGTTACCCCAGTGACAATACAAATTTTTCACCCTTAATATTTACATAACGATTGTGCGCGTCTCCGTTCAGACCCGCGTTTATAATTGGGTGGCTTTGAGCGATTGTGATGGTAATAGGGCCTTAGTCAACGCCTGCACGGAATTGGGGCTTATAGGGTTGTGGGACGAACTTTACCAAATGATCTTTGGACTTTTGCCAAAACGTTTGGTCCTGTTGTAAGCCAGTTCTCAGTAATTAATTGCTTTTCGGAAAAAATTGAAATAATATTCTGCCGTCATACGGAGAAAAGACGTATCTAACATTTTTGTCAAAATTGAGTTATATATATATTCGGAATCAGTGAAAAAAGACGCATCGGCTAGTATTTTTTAAATAGCTTAAAAACCAACCAGAGCTCAGTTTTTCACAAAGAAATAAGACGCATTTACGGTTTGGTTTGTATATTACTTAATAGAAAAGACACTTCTGATGGATACTAAGAAGAAAAAACACATCTGAGTAGAAGCGTTTTATTTATTTACAAAATAAGTTCTAAGTAATAAAGTGAAAAGACGTTTTTGATTACTTCATAAGAAGAAAAGACGGTTCTGCGTAGAAACGTCTTTTCATTGTCACAAGTAACTAAATTAGTGAGACGCAAGTGGCAGTACCGTCTTTTCTACTTAGTATCGCTAGATGTGAGGGGTACGTGTACCCCACACGGTTGTGAGACTCCAATCAGTTGCGCCCAGGCAGTCGGAGGGGTAAAAATATATTTAATGAGAGCTTTGTGCACATATGTGACAAAAAAACAACACTAATTGTCAAATCTTTGCTGCAATATGGCATGAAGCCATTTCTGGTCGTAAAGTTAATGACATAACAAGTTGTTTCAAAGCTTTTTGATGGCAAACAGAGACTTAAAAATATTGTCATTTGGCTTGACAACTGTGCGGCTCAAAACAAAAACTGGACGCTGTTTAGTTAATTGCCTTGTGTTGTTCACTCAACTGAATTTAATTTTTTGACAATTAAGCTCAAATATTAAGAAGTGGGTCACACGCATATGGCCGCAGATGTCTTCCAGCACCTGGTGGAACTATCCATGAAAAAGAAGAAATAGCTATATGATTTTGAAGATTTTAACCAAGCAGTACAAAACACCAGCAAAAAATTTACCGTAAAAGTAATGAACGTGGGTGATTTTTGTCAGTTTAAAGACTGTTCTTCATCTTACAAACTGCAAAATTCTTCACCTCGTGGATATTTATATAATACTAGATTTTCGCCACGGCGTTGCCCGTGGTACATTATACAGAACTCATCAGTATCCCGTACATATACAACGGTGAAAAAATGACTGAAATCGGTTCAGTCATTCCTGAGAATATCGCTTTCAAACAAAACACCTCTTCACACAGATTAAACACCCTCTTCAGTTACCTGCTATGCCACCTGTCGGAAATTGGTTGTACCAACTCAGATAAAAAAAAAATGATTAGCAAAGGTTTTGTAATCAAAAGGTACGAAGTCGTGATCTGTGATATTCACTGACGCAATCTTGGACACATGCTGTCATGTGTCATGTCAAAGCACGAAACATACGAAAACTCTGAAAAAGGAATATTTTTTCCCGATTTTGTTACATTTTTGATTCATGCTCCGCCGCTTCTATTAATAGTAGCGTTATTTTCTCTAGCCTATTGCCTTCCTCGATAAATGGACTATCCAATAGAAAAATAATCTTTCAATCCGGACCAGTACTTCCCGAGATCCTAGCGTTCAAACAAATTGTTGCAAACTGTTAACAGTTTATTAAATTCAGTTTTATAGCTGACTTTAATAAGCCGTACGCAAAACCTATAAGTAGAGTTTAATACTAACTTGAAAAAGAGTTCTTTATCTTTATTATAATATGATATTGTTTCTAGAATGTTCTAAATGTTATGTTGCAAATATACAGTATATAAAACTATACTTTTTTTACCCTTGACCTTTTACCGGTGTCTGAATGGGGTGATGCCAATCTGGTCAAGTTCAACGAGAGTAAGACGCAGGCGTGTCTGTTCTCCACAAAAAGGAGTCCATTCCAACTGACTCCTACTTTTCGAGGTATATCCGTGCCAGTTTCTAACCGCCTTGAGCTTTTGGGCTTTACTTTGACATCTACGCTCAAGTTTGGCTCGTATATTGTCCAAGTCCAAGGCTAAATTAGCTGCCAAAAAACTAGGTGTCCTCTCAAAGGTGCGAAGGTACTTCAAGTCTGAACAGCTGCTCACATAATATCAAGCACAGATTCGCTCTTGTATGGAGTACTGTTCGCATTTTTGGGATGGATCGGCTAAGTATCAGCTGGAGGCCCTGGAATCGATCGAGAGACGTGCCAAAAGGCTCATAGGCGACGATACTCTTGTGCGAAAAAGACTACAAAGTATTGATTATCGCCGAAAAATTGCCAACCTATCGGTTTTTTATCGCATACACTTTGGAGAGTGTGCGACTGATTTGCATGATCTGATACCACCTTGCCCTTTTTTCTATCGGAATGCTCGTAGCTCGAAAAAGCGACATCGACATTTCATGGTTGATGTTTCAAAGACAGGAACGAAGAGGTTTGACTCTACTTTTGTGATCAGGCTGTGGAATACGTTGCCTGAGTGGGTTTTCCCCGATGGTTACAATCTTTGTGTCTTCAAATCGAGAGTGAATCGGTTTTTTCTAGGTAAACACGCTCCATCGTAGACCGCATCGTCGCTTAACATCAGGCGAGATGGCGGTCAAGTGTAAACTTATAAAAGTAAAAAAAAACTTAAGTGTTGTATTCCTAAAAAAAATAAGTCTGATTCTCATAATTTGCGTTTTATTTAAGAAAATATCATGTTAGGTTCCAACTTTCTGCAATAGCTTACAGACTTATATTTGCATGATTTTTAGAATGCAGGATATTATACTAAGTAGAAAAGACTTTAATGGCTAGATACGCCCATTTTTTTTCATAAACATGGACTTGTAAAAATAATGTCACTAAGATGAAAAGACATTTCTAAAAATACTAAGTTGAAAAAACGCAACTAGCCAGAAACGTCTTTTCATTGTACTATAAAGCATTTCTTTTGCTTTTTTTTACTAAGAAGAAAAAGAAAAAGGTATTTAATTAATAAACCAATTCATTAAAATATTATTTAGATATACACACTGATAGTTCAAACTCTAATGAACATAATTGCATTTAATTATTTTTTTCTTATCTATTGTGTTTCGGACAGCAAGAGATTAAATCATAAATTTACGAAATATTTTTTTTCTCCGTTTCGATGTTTGTGTAGGTACGTCTTTTTCCCGTATGACGGCAGTATTGTATTTAACTAATTAGAACTTCTGTTGTTACAGGTCGTCCATTTAGAGATGAACTTTCTGAAATTGATTCTCGGAGCTATAGTGCATGTTTAGTTGGTTTTTAGATACGAAAATCTGCGTAATCTGCGTAACAATTACCTATTGCTTAATACCTGGCGCTCATGTATGTGCTGTGGTGGTGTATGTGATCATACTGTAGGCCAGGCGCGGTCCCAGTCTCGAATTTTGGAGCGGGTCACCAGTACGCAGCCTCAGATTTTGGGGGGGTCACCAATAGAAATACAATAAATCAATTAAAAAAATACTTTACTGATAGCGCCTCACGATTTTACCCGCGTAGTCCCGTTGTTGTTTCAGTTGTTTTCCCGCGTTAAAAAACAGTCTATGTACTATGAGATATTTTTAATTTAATGATTATTTTTTTTTTGCCAATTAAATGCTAAGTTAATAGTTTGTTTTTTATGTTATGTTTTCTGTTTTGTGGCTTTTAATAAAGAGTTGTTGTATTGTGTTGTATTTTAGTTTAACGTATACGATTTTTCATGTCCCCCTTCGGACCCCGCATGCTGTTGGCACTGAACCTCACTACCGTCTGATCTGATCCAATAACGACAGTGATATTTGTGTAGAAAATGTTATGCAAGCACTACGTCATAGTTAGCTACGTAACGTAGCTCATCTACGATCTAAACAAAAGCCTTTTATGCTGCTATTATGCAGTATTTAATGACATCTAGTGGTATTTAATTTTATCTCATTTATTGTCATCTGGAAGCAACTTATTCATTGATTTCGAAAGGTCTTTTTATTTATTTTACTATTTTTTCGATCAATTCTTAAATGAGGTTTAAGTATTGATGAGTAAAACCGCAGAGCTAAAATAAATAAAAATGGCCACCCTCATTGTCTTGGGTCCAAATATAGACGCCCAGCTTGTACACGAGAGTCGCAGGTCGATGTCCAGGGTCACGCCATACGGCCTTCACAAACAGGAATGGATAAACAAGTACATGAAATGTAAATTGAGATTCCTTCCACTGGTATCTATCTCTCAGGCTAGATATCTTTATAACCCAGCTTTATACCTCTCCAGGTCGCCTGATTTAAAGTGATGATGTAGTCAATGGAGTGCACTTACATCTTTGCTTTGGCACGAGTGTCTATTTTCTGTTGCCTCTTATTAAATCGATTCGTGTGTATCTTGTTATGGCAATTTGTCACGCTCAGGAATCTAATAGAGTAAACAAAAATCAACGCAAAGCAAAGTAAAAAAACGCATAGGCTGAGCGAAATTTCGAATAAATATAGGAGCACTATTGGTTTTTATTTTAGGAATGATCATGACGATTTCTTGTATGTATTTGAAACCTCAATTAGTTGGTTCAGAAATGACTAGCAGGGTGCTTAGTGGAAAGGCAACGTCGTATCTCTTAAGTTCATTCTTCTGAAGACATAAAGGATACATCGTTCCTGCTGAATGACGTGACGTAAGTGGGCTACATGTACCGGTGGCAATAATTTCTAGTAGACTGCAGGCCCGTGAACAAAATGTATGGGTCATAGGAGCCACCAGGAAACCTATGTAGGATGATAGAAGGGTTTAAAATAATAAGATTCAGCACTAGGCCGTCACTTGAATGCTGTCCAATTGAGTGCAGGCGGAGATAGGGGGTTGCAATTCTCGGTTATTTACCTTGTCACATGATTTTGCTTGGTATTATTCCATGATATTAATCCATTATTCCGCAATGCCGTACAAAAATCATGTAACAAGGAGAAATGATCGAGAGTTGCAATGCCTACAATAATATGTACTTTGAAGCCTCCATTTTACCTACTAGTTGGACAAACATTCCGAGGCTACGCTGCGAAGAAGCAACAACGTGTTCTCTTTAGTTAATTCTCCAGAAACTATAACGTGATATGTCGACCCTTCCTTCAGGATCACGTGATGTCAGATCACCACTACAAACATGTGGACTGGTATCGACAATCTCCAGTAGGTATTTTCGATTTTAACACATCTATTCCACTACTATCGGCCCGTTCCGGCTTCGCTCGGATATTGTCATATAAGTTTTATTAAAGTTATCGATGGGTAAAGTATAAAGTTCATTAATCGAAATAAAAACTATCCTATCTCTGAAGCTGGACCGAATTATACATAAACGCCAAGTTTCGTGAATATCGGTGAATTGGTGAAGAGTCCTTTTAGGAAGTTGTCATTTTAGGAAGTTGTCGTTCTCAGCCTATGGGAAGAGTTCACTGCGAACAAACATCATGGCACAAATGTTTGATATTTAGCCAAAAATTATGACGCTACGAGGCGAAGAGACAGCATCGTGTTGTATTCTAGTTCATTCTGAGGGTAAAGTGATGTCCGTCTCATGTCTGCAGCATGTCGTGATGTCACGTCCCGCGACACGTGGAGCGGTGATGAGCGGTCAACACTCAGGGCCGGCAGACGGCCTTGCGCACGCGTCACTCGACGACACCAAGATTGCGAATTGATTGCGGTCGTAGACATAACAACACTTCCACATACGACACAAGTGGCTAGTCCACACGTAACAATACGGAACAATTTACACTACTTTTTAAAGCCCTAACTTACACTAGGTTTACTTATATCTACTACCGATCTACTTTTCTACACTTTCGCTTGTAAGTACCTACCTATTTTATTATCTACTTTCATAAAAAAACATCCTATTTATGAATTGGCGATAGTTGCTGATATTGGATTTTTCTCCTTTCTAAGAGTAGGTTAAAGTTTTGTTTTACAATAGGCATGATGACTAAAAAAACGTTATCCGTCAGTTAGATTATAATAGAATATTGTACACGTATTTTTTCTTTTGTTTCACAAACAATAGAAATGACGAAGATATATATGTTACGGTAAGAGTGAATAATTGAAGATTATTAATAATTATCTATTATTATTAATAATTACCGAAAGTAGAGGTTAAAGTGATAAATTAATCACATTTGTCGGTTATTACTAATAATTTAACCCTAGTAGTGATAAATATAATAAGTGGGCAAGGATTGCAGGGCGGGGTGGTGTGTACGACGTGCGAGAGGTTTAATGAGAACCAGATTTATGATGAGATATATGATTATAATGAGAAATGCCTTGAAATAAAACCGTAGATAGAAAAAAAATCATCGTGTGAATAACATGAGATGAATATTTTAAAACCTAACCTAACCTAATAATGCTATAATAAAAAAAACCCTAACCTAACCTACATATATTATAAATAAATACCTGCTGGTCAAAAAACATTGGGTTTTCATTTGTTTTATAACTTTTACCAATATGTGTCGTGAATTATTAATAATTACTACTAAAAGTAATAAATTTCGATCGTTTATTCGCATTTACCAAAACATGTGGTTATTATTAATAATTTTGTAAAAATATTAATAATTTTCAATTAATCAGATTTACCGTGACATATATATATACTTAGAAGTTTCGAGTGCCGTGACGTCTATGTACGAGTTTTATCAGACGTGACGTCGAAACCCCCCACTGCGGAATTTTGATGATCTATACCTCAGTCGATTTTAATAATTTGATAAAATAAAAAATACGTGCCCCATATTATTCCATACACTACCTGACGGACTAATTGGAACAAGGTATATTTTTGACCCATCATCATCATCTTAGTCATCATCCCAATGGCAGATTATCTTCATTACTCAGATATATACCATTCAGATTGGCTAGTAATTGTAGACGGTTCTGCGAAGAAAATGTTGCAAATTTATTGTTAAAATTTAAGTTTTTTTTTAACTTACTTAAATAAAGATAATGTACTTACTTCTTAAGCCATTGTTAATCTAAATCCTATAACTTGTATCAATTTTTGTTTAACTGGCGTTTAGCTATAAAGTAAAGCTTGCCTTGAGGCTGAAGAAACGGCCGCTCACGTGCTCATGGAGTGCACGGGAGTGGCGACTCATCGGGCGAAGGTCCTGGGGACACCGGGGATGCTCCGCGAAGCATGCGGCAACGTGAAGAAGCTGCTGGGCTTCCTGGTGGAGTTGGGTTGGCGGGAGTGAAGCCTACTTCCCTCACACGCAAAATAGGCGCATCGAGACGTCGAGTTGCGGACAGCCCGCCTACGGAAGCTTGAGCGGCGCCCCACGATTACGATTAGCTATAAAGTTTGAATACAATCATGAACAAGTTTTCATAGAAATAAACTGTAATCAAATATCTATCATCAATTACATGATTCACCGTAATTTTTTAGTCAATTGTAACATAACCTATATTGTTATTACTGCACCCGCAGCGCCGCCCGATGCTACTTTTTAAATAATAAATACTTAAAAGTAACGGGACAATGAGCGTTACGGGACAATGAGCCATGTTTTTTCATGCATGCAGCCAGCGTTCATCGATTTATTAGACGTTGTCACGTCAAAAAACTATACTTTCGCACATACACAGAGCATAGCTGAAAGTAAACTCGAAGCATACACAAAATGATTCCACATGATTACCGCATTCAACGAGTGCCTACTATATCTCGCTACAACTAGCGTAAAGGCCTCAGATACCTACCTCCTCAGATGTCACGGACACCTTAGATGGTACGACCTCGGCTTTGGCTCCAGCCGATAGGGAAAATCAAGGATCGACCTGGCATTCTCGAAAAGATTGGCCTGGTCTATATCCTGTCTTACTTGGGACGGCCAGGTCGAAAGTACATTTATCCCCATACGATGTAGAAAAACCAAATTAATTTAAAAAAAACTTCAAACATAGCTACACTCACTTATAGTGCTTATAGTTTTAATTTTTTTTAATTTTATTTTTTGTAATGGCTCTTCAGTCCTTTTATTACTGTATAAAATTAGGAGAAGCCTAGATCCCACAACACAGGTAGCCCTAGTGTGGGGTTCAGTGCACACTAACACAACATGTATTTGTTTTTTGTATTTTCTTCTTGTAAGGAACGTATGCCACTCACATCAGTGGTATTTCAGGTATTGTACCGGAGATACCTAAAATTCCGTCATACGCCCATTGTTTGATTGGCACAGCCAATGGCAACTCAGTGACAAGATTGTGTGCTTAAACCGAGTTGCGTAGGACTAGATATTATGGGGTATGTTTACAAGGCTGATTAGTATGTGGGCGAGACGCGTTCCTTATTTGACGACATTGACATCTTGATTGACACCCATCGGAGAAAGCCAACGAGTTACAGTCTAGAGGTTTAGACGGTTTAGGTTCTAGCTTTTCACTAGCAATACAAGGTTTAGCAAAACAACAGTAAAAGTACGAATATGTAGGTACTATTATCACAGTTAACAGAATCGAAGTAAATAGTGAAATGAAAGCTACACAAGGTAAGTATAAAGCGACTATCCTTTAGGTTTACTATTTGCCGTGCCATTTCCTAATCTCATACGGTATTACATCTTGGGGTAGTGTAGCTGTAGTTTTTAATAATCATCATACATTATAAAAACAAATCATATGTTAAGTGTTTAAATGTTATTATAAATAGATTTTAGAACTGACCATTTAGATCTCTATTCTTTAGTCGTTGAAGTCAACCAACAAGGCATATAACATCATAATATTGAACTTTGATCTCACTTCACTTAAGTATACGCATGTTTCTGAGACGATTTTCTTAGCATTCCATGGATTCACCGTGCGGGTGCCGGGTCCATCGTGTGGCAGAGAGAAAACCTGAGTAGTTCCCGAGACTTGTGACTCGGGCGTAGGTTTAAGGGGCCCCTTTCTGACGTACATCAACACTCACCTTCACTACTCGTTTTTCTCTCCCTGCCCAGTCAAATCTGATATGAGCCTACTAGTGCAGCTTTAGATACTCGTTCTAGTATAGAACTTACTGCACTTCTGGATAAGCCAAGGTCTTTCAGCAGGTTATAAAGAGATTTTGCTGGTATATATACCTCTCGCTCCCACTTCTACAGCGTATAAACAAAGGGTTATAGGCGATTCGCCACAAAGTAAATTCGTCACAATTTGTATACTCCATACATTCGTAAACTCGCCACAAGTTATAAAAAAACTATATAGCCGTTTTTTGTTAATTCGTTTAGGAGGTCGTAATACTTATTTTGTTTCATCGCGTGGTCTTTAGGTAAATCTCACTGGTTGCAAGTTAAGAGAGCACTTAGGTAGTTCAGTTATAAAAGTAATGTTCTGAATACCTTTTCGATATCTAACTTCTAGAACGCTGGCGTGCTTAGTGTACGCTATTTGTTTAGAACACTAAACTAAAGGCACCAAAATTATTCTTACCTTCTCTCAATATATCTCCCTGCTCGACGAGTTTATATGGTACCAGTTACCAAATATTAGCTTTGCTCAAAGATTTGGTGAAATTGTAAGCTTCTTCGTCAATAACGCAGTTACTAAGTTGAGTAGGTAGTTAGGTTGGCGTGAAAGGTGCGAAAATAAGTATAATTGTAGTCTGAACAGTCGCTTATGTTATACCAACAACGATATTTAAACAATTGTATTTCTTCGTCAATGTATACCAACCACAGATTCGCTCATGTATCGAGTGAGTACCTACTGTTCGCACCTTTGGGATGGAATCGATGGATCGGATGGATTTCTGGAATCAATCAAGAGATGCCAAAAACCTCATTAGCAACGACACCCTTGTTCGAAAAGGTCTTCTAAATCTTGAACAATGCCGCAGAATTTATAACTTTCGAGTGTGTAACTGATCTGCATGATCAATTATCACCTTACTCTTTTTTTCTATCGGATTGCTCGTAGCTCGAAAAAGCGGCATCGTTTCATGGTTGATGTTCCAGAAATATAGGTATTTGGATTTTTTGGACTAATAAAACGTAATAAAACTTTAAATTTTCAAGGACATAATAAAAATCAGCATATTTTAAATATTACTTTATTAGTAGCGTCCCGTTTCACCAACGAGGTTTACATCATTTTCCCGTGATAAAAAATTGTGTATGTATTTGTTGTTCTTGGCTAATTATCTATTTCTATACCACGTTTCATAGAGATCCATTCAGTAACAACAAGCATCCATCAATACGTACATAGATACAACTTTCGCAACTAGGTACTCGTATATCCTATAGTATTAGTATGTTGGCCTGTTTTCAAATACAGGCCAACATAGTACTGAGTCAATTACTAACTAACTATTGTTATTTCTAAGTTTTACGCACTTTTTAACTTCTTTCGACTACACAGACTACACAATTTTCCTAAAATAAACTTTAGTAGCTTTACAACTAAGTAAACTATGAAACCTAACAAAAACACTATTACTATTACGATAATAGCGACATCTATGAGCATGCTCTCGAACCACGTGTTGTGTTTGGCGGGCAAAGATGGCGGCGCAGACTTGTGTCGCGCTACGTACTCGGTCCAATAGATGGCGCTATCCATAACCGGTACTGGCCGGTCATGCCATAGTTGAGAAATTCTTTTTGCGTTCTGTTTGACCCTGAAAATAAGACAATTTTATTAGAATGTAACATCCACTAAAAAAATATTTAATTTTAAGAAGTATTACTAACGCGCCACTAACTCTCCAAATGCCATAGGTGATAGGTATCCCTTTAGGTAGGAATGGAATTATTTTGGTGTGCATCGTTAAAAATTCCCTCTCACACTCAAGCGCGCCAAAAGAAGTATTTCTAACTTAAAAGAAAAATGAATAAAAGTTACGAATAATAACCGATTCGCGTATCAGAAAACTTGACAATGGAATTTATTTTATTTCTATGCCTAAAAGAAGCAATAAGGGTCTCATACCTATATTCTCCATATTCGGCCGACTGAAATTCAGGATACCGCAGAAGCCGCAGAGGTCATTATAAGTAGGTACCTACTTAGGTACTTACTTACACACACACATAAATAGCACCTAAAACGAATTATAGTACAACTAAAATACTGTACATATAGTAGGTACCTATGTATACTTCTTTCTATTCAAGGCTACTCAACCCCTGCTTTAGCATTCGCTGAACATAAAGATTCATCTCATCATTTTTAATCAACCTTGAACTACGAAAAACAATCACAGCATAATGATAAATCGACTATGCCGTGCAGCCCCACTACTACCTACTGACCATGACTTTCGCATTTGGGCATGCCATACATTCATACTTAGCTAACTTACAAAATAAAAAGACGTACTGATAAGGTCAAACGTTTTGCTTACCATCTTGCATAGGTTACCATCTTGGTCCTATCACTAGATTTTTTTTTTTGCCTATTTGGCTATCTAAGGCCAACTCTAGTAGGTAACAGTAGTGGTAATAGACGTTCAAACAAAGTAAATTCGATACAAGAATTGTTCTTATTCAACTCGAACAAACTCAAAAAAGAAAAAAGTGAATTATTATTAGAGGAATAATAATCGGTGTGAATAAACGTTAAAAATATCTACCTACAGAGTGACACAGAAAGTATAAGGTATAATAAATTGAAAAGAAATCGGTTATTTCTTCTATCACTACTGTCATGGTAAAAGAGTGCAAAGTTGCTTTTTCACAAAAATCTTCTTGTGACCACGGCGGTTGCAGCGCTGCGCTGCCGAAACGTCGCGGTAATTCAATAATAATTTAGATCGTGATCGTCTTACGAGTATGTTACAAAGTGAGCTCAAATCGCGCAAGTTAAATACAATATTATCAACGAATTTGTTATAAACTGTTGTTAATGGTTACTTACTCAGGTGATGTGATTTCCTTCACGGCCTCCACCAAATTGTCCGCATTTAGTCGATCGAAGAAAATCGTCCGACCCATGCCGATGTCGCGTAGGGCCGCCGCATTCGAGAACTGATCTCCGAAGAAAGGGACCGTCACCAGCGGCTTGCCGCAGTGAGTCGACTCTGAGAGACTGAGCATCCCGCCGTGAGAGACGAACGCTACCACTTTCGGGTGGCCTGAAACGAAATAGCAACAATAAGCAGAGAAATTCAAGGCTTTTAAAAACACATCATCTGGTTTCTCTGGGTCAATGCAATTCTAGGTAAAGATTTGGACTCTTTTCTGTTCCAATATCTGCGTGTTGCTTACCATCAGGCTTTTGACCTGCTCGTCTTGGCATTCTAAATAAAACAACAAAAACAAAATTAAAAAATTTGATTAACCCCCGACTACCTCGGATTTGTTATCTGTACAACATTCTACTAGTCAAGCCCTTTCATTTGATACCCATATTGAGGTAGGTTGCGAAGAAATATTTTATCCGCCATTTTGTGGAGGCGGCCATCTTGAATCGATATTAACCAAACATAGCTAAGAACATCCGCACGAATATCAACCTTCAAATAAAAAAAACCGCATTGAAATCGGCCCATCCGTTTGAGCTCTACGGTGCCACAGACACAGACAGACAGACAGACAGACAGACAGACAGACATCGACGTCAAACTTATAACACCCCTTTTTTCCTTTTTCGAGGGGGTTAATCAAAATTTTTAATTTTGTTCTTGTATCTCTATGGCAGAACAGCATAGCACATCGGACAACAGCTGTGTCGCACATCCTACGTCCATCGGCAATTCTACAGTGATCATTATATTGCAATGAATATTATCTTCCATAACAACTGCTTTTATTTGCATATTTTCAGATAAATCCAATTTAAATTTGCGTACCCGACATTATCAATTTATTTTGTCATATCGCACGTTTAGAATAGAAGTGGTTTAACTAAAACAAGAACAAAATTAAAAATTTTGACTAACCCCCGACTACCTCGGATTTGTAATTTGTACAACATTGTACTAGTGAAGCCCTTTCATTTGATACCCATATTATGGGAGTTGTGAAAAAAGAAATGTATTTTAGCTATTTTTTGGTAGCGGCCATCTTGGATTTGAAATTTGTCATAGTGCAAAGTATTCTACTAGTTAAGCCCTTTCGTTTGATACCCATATTGAGGTAGTAGTGAAAAAAATAATATAATTCGCCATTTTGTGGTGGCGCCAATCCAAGATGGCCATCTTGGATTTGATTTTTTTATGGTGTATAGTATTTTACTAGTCAAGCCCTTTGATTTGATACCCATATTAAAGTAGGTTGTGAAGAAATATTTTATCCGCCATTTCGTGGAGGCGAGCATCTTGAATCGATATTAACCAAACATAGCTAAGAACATCAGCACGGAAATTAACCTTCAAATAAAAAAACCCGCATCGAAATCAAACTTCTAGCACCCCGTTTTTTGGTCGGGGGTTAAAATAAGAACGGGTACTATTTACTTACGTAAATTTGCTTCGAGAAAAACTAATTTAGTTACTGTAGGTATCGAGAGCGAATTGTAAAACAAAAGGTAACGTGCTTTTGATTACTTCCTTAACTGTTGTCCATATACCTAGATTACTATATAATGACCTTCAGTCATCGTATCGGTTCTAATTGGTAGAATTAATCACAAGGCAGGATTTCCCTAACGATGAATAAATGAGTGTTTTCTCATTTTCAGGGACTGGTATTCAACCATCAATGAAATTGATGGTTAGGTACCTACGTAGTGTGCCAAAAAAATACTGTGTGTTCGTCTTTCTCATCATTACTGTCAATTTCTACTTGATACTGCAAAAATCAAAAGGTGATTTTGTAGACGGAACAGCAAAAGAAACCAAAACAAACTCTCGGCTTTTGTCTTAGCTGTTTAGAATTATAGAGTTGTTATTCCATGTCGCATTCGTTCCAACTGCGTTGTGAAGCAGCACCCTGATGTATTCGAGTAGGTAATTGATGAACATTTTTATAAAAAAAACTACGACGAATTGAGGAGGAGGCTCCTTGAAGTCGGATAAAATACAATTAATGCTCTACTTACACAAAATATCTAGCTGCGGAAACCAGTTTCCAGTATACAGGTCTTTTTGAGAAAATGTTGCATTTTCATATTTCCAGATGACTTTGTACGGCAGCCGCCTGAAAGCTTCCAGGAACTGCTGTCGCTTGCCTTCCGACATGGTACTGGCCTTCAGGTTGGAACCGAAACTGACGTATATCGCGCCGTGCTTCGCGTCCGATAGAAATTCTCTACTTCCTGTAAATGCAAGTCTTCGTATTGAAATCTGATTATAATACAAAACTTACTCGTAGAACAGATGACCCACAAAAATGTGCCTTCCTATTTTTTTTTTATTTGTTAATCTTAATTTTATGCATATTTGATGTTTCTTGTATCTATCATCATTATCATCATCCTCAGCCGCAAGACGTCCACTGCTGAACATAGGCCTCCCCCCTAGATTTCCACAACGAACGGTCCTGCGCAACCTGCAACCAGCGGTTTCCAGCGACCTTTATGAGGTCATCTGTCCATCTAGTGGGAGGCCGTCCTACACTGCGTCTTCCGGTTCGTGGTCGCCACTCGAGAACCTATCAACGTACTACTACCTATTCAGTAAACATTTAAGAATTGTATAATCATCTCATGAACAGATTTTTTTTCGGAGCTCGAAAAGACGAAGTTTCCTCGTTCCCTCATACCCGAACGAAGAGATTTAACGGCACTTTTGTTACCTATACGAACAACTAAGCTTGGAATGCATTCCCTGATGTACTTATATATGCTCCATTGTAAACCACATCGGCGTTCAAGGTCATGCGAGATGTCGGTTAAGCCTAATTAATGATTAAGGAAACTTCATTCGCCTTAACAATGGTTAAGTTAATAGCAAGAACTGACTTATTCAGTACAAAAAATTGCGGTGGATATCTTGCTTGTCAAGAGCGACTACGTTGTACCATTCAACGTAAAACCTAAACAGCTAGGTGTTTTGAAATTTGATGGGATCATAGAATAAGGGACTGATAATAAGTTGACAGGCTCAAAGAAAACACAAAAATAATAAAATCCCAACATTTTAGAATAAAATTTCATGCAAATAAAAAAAGTAAAAGTACCTAGGGAAAGTTATGATATTGAGTGAAGCTTGTGGACAATCCGCAAAATGGAATGAAAGTCGCGAGGTCATCTTACCGTAGGAACGGGTTTTGGCTTGCCCACGTGTATCCCGGCAATCTCTACCACCTGCGGAGGCAGCACACCGAGCACCAGTTATCGAAAATGCTGATTCACAAACATCATCTTTAGTCTCTCTCGTGATACCCGCTCTATGTCTAGCGAATATTCTGGGAGGTACTTATTGAAGGCAGAATAAACTTTTCTTTGCATATTCCAGCGTCCAATAGTACTTAATACCAGCCGCAATAGAAACGTTTCTACTCTGTTATAAAGAGGTGGATTCTTTCCTACGTTCGAATAGTAGAAAGCATCGGCGGCGACATCGAAAGGAAGTCCCAGACGAGAGTACGACCAAGGCATTAACGTGTGAGATGTTATCCCAATAATGGGAGCATCGTATAATGCCGCGGCGTAAGCCAAACCACAATCACCTATAAACTGCTCCACAATTATCACATCGTATTTACGCCCTTCTTCCAAATGTTTCTTTGCATTCTCATTCGTAAAGAGACGTTCACAATCTTCTTCAATCATTTTAGAGACCACAACGTTGAACACGTTTTTGAGGCGCATAATATTAGAGTCGATGTTTTCGTAAGATGTCAATGGGTGTTTAGTAGAAGCGGTGTGGTTGTATGAATTGCCTTTGAGGTCGATGAACTTGAGGTTAGCGGGTGCGTTGTCTTCGGAGAAATTGTTGATGACTGTGACATGGTGTCCGCGGGCCGCAAGCTCGCGGAATAAAGCTTGGAACGCTGCATAGTGACTGCGCAGGGGCATTGATATTATGCCAAGGACGTTTATACCGGCCACATTTTGACACGCGACCGATATAAAAACATACACGATAACTTTATGCAGCAACATATTCGATAATATTACGCGTTCACACAAAAGCGTCAATACCGGTGTAAAGTCCGCAAATAACTAATTTGAATGGTAACGGGAGCCGACTTCAGATCAAAGTTTTTATCAACGAAATGAATGGTGTATGACTAGAAGTTTCACTATCTAATCTGATAATGCAGGTCAAATGTTGACTGATTATTAGAAAATCAATGAGAAGTAGACGATAGTAAAAGTGTTTTTAAGCTAATCTCTCCAAATATTGAAGCAATTCATACCTATATGGCCAAAAGTCTGCTGTCGTTTCAGGCGCGGTCCCAGCCTCGAATTTTGGACGGGGTCACCAGTACGCAGTCTCAGATTTTGGGGGGGTCACCAGTAGGAATACAATAAACGAGTAAAAAATACTTTACTAGTAGCGTCCCATGATTTTATTCACGTAGTTCCTGTTCCAGTTATTTTCCCGTGTTAAAAATAGTCCATATGCTATTAGATATGGGGAGGTCATGTCTCCTGTGAACCCCCCCTCGGACCGCCCATGTGTTGTTTTTATCTGTTCACCCATATGTTGTTTTCATCATAATTAAATCCGTTGCAAAAAATTTATACGTACACTTGTTGATAAATTATTTGATTGGCACTGCTGTCATATTGCAATGTTCATGAAGATCACGAACGAAGTACAAAATTGATATATTTTTTTAACTAAACTCTAGTGAATATAGGTAAGTTGAGTTTATAACATATATCTATTTTTTACTTCGTTTGTGATCCAATTATTAACAGCAACAGACTTAAAGACCTCAACTTAACGTCTTAAAAACATACAAAAAACATATAGTTACCAGTGGTACAGGCTTCGGGACTCCGATATGAATGCCTCCGATTTCCAGAAGCTGCGGTGCCAGCGGCCGCGCACCCGTCACGGAAAAATGTTGATAAGAAAACATCATCTTCATCCTGGACCGCGCATCCTTCTCAATATCCAGAGAAAGGTTCGGCGCGAACTGGTCAAACACACCATAGATGCTTCTTTGAAGATACCACCGTCCCACAGTAGTAAAAACAAAATGAAGGGCAGCACTTTCAACTTTGTGCAACAGGGAAGGATTCCGTCCCGCATTCGAGAAGTAAAACGCATCTGCCGCTACATCAAACGGTAACCCGAGCCGAGGGTACGCAAACGGCAGCAGCGTATGCGACGTTATTCCAATCACCGGAGCATCGTAGAAAGCTAGCGCGTACGCTAACCCACAGTCACTCATAAACTGCTCCACAAATATCACATCGTACTCCCGATCTTCGGCTAAATGCACCTTCACGGTATCACTTTTAAGAAGATGTTCACAATCATCTTTCACAAAAGAACTCCCCACAAGATGACGATAAGCGTTACTGAGATGCCAGTACGTTGAGTCTAGATTCTCGTAGCTTTCCAGAGTGTGCGTAAACGCGCGATGATTACCAATGTCGACAAACTGTAGGTTAGGAGGCGGATCTTCATCGGGAAAGTTGTTTATCACTGAGACATTATGACCTCGTATCGCCAATTCATTAAATAACGTTCTAAAAGCCATGTAATGGCTTTTTAGCGGCATTGAAACGATGGCGAGAATTTCAAGGCCAAGGGCATGTTGTGTTAAACATAGCGCCGCGAATAAAAGAAACGATATGGCATATGCGGTCATTGTTCTGATGCCGGTTATGTTATAATTACCTATAGCGGTCAGGCGCGCATCGCGGTTGAAGGCAGACTGACGCCAGTAACGACTGTGTACTTAAAGTTATAAGTAAAAATAGTAAATGTACCTTACAATGGGTTTTCCTGCCACTACAGACTTGCTTGATCACGTATTTGATAACATATCAACGCAACGCATATATTAATCAAATCAGAAATGATTTATGAGATGACTTTTCAATCCAAGTAGGTACATAGGGTACTAAATAATATAAATGTTGATAAATATACAATGGAAATAAACTTTCTAAATATGAAAGATAAGACTAGTTGTACCTATCCCTACATTTGTTTATTCTAAGATTCTCTTTGCAAATACTGTACCTATTACGCTGCTACTGCAACTAATAAAATAGTTAAATACTAAACTATTGATAGATAATATTTGACACAGATATTCTCTCTAGTCGGGTGTAGACTGTAGGTGTAGATATTGTAGTTGACGCAACGCGTAACGAGACTATTTATTTATCGTCAAACGTTATAGGTAATAGGTAGATAAGACAGTCCAGACAGTAAACAGTTTAGGTTGAAATACTTAGACAACGCTTAAACTTTATGTTCTGGGCTCATACATAGCAGAGTCCACAGTTAAGTTTGGAGAAGTACAAAGCCTGTGCAAGTTATTTTACAGTCAAAGACTAACGTACAAACATTAACTTTGTTCCAGTTTGAATAGCTATTCCCAGAGAAATTACACGGCAGAGATAAATTTTAATCCCCGGATGACGAGCACGGCGCAGTGCAGTAATGTACACATAAACATTACTGTGTTTCGGTTTAAACAGCAATGTTTCCAAAAAAATACAGGGTTTAAATCATTAGCACAGGGCATTAACTTATGTCTGACGAGCGTAGTGTGCGTGTGTATGTTACGTGGCACTGTGGTGTTATGAGCAGGCGTGTGAGGCCAGTAAAAATTAACTTTGCACAAAATTTCCGATTCATATTTTTTTAGGTTTAGTATCACTTACCTACTGAGCATAAAATCACAAAATGCTGACAGATTCAGGTGTGGAGCTTCAAGCGCCATCTTGAAAAAACGTTTTTGGCTACTATATCTCGGAAATTATGAACTTTGACACAAGAATCACAGAAATAATTATTGTAGAAAATAAAATTTCACATCTTTTGTTTTCAGCAAACTTTTTACTTAACTTTATAACACTTACTGTTAACGATTAGATTAGAAATTTAGTGCAAAGTTGACCAAAAAACGTCTATTTTTACTGGCCTATGTTTACCATCCGGCGTATGACGGCCTTACCATCCGGCGCATGACTTGCCCGTCCCTTCAAACAAAAAGTTTAGTTTTTTGAAATAGTAGAGAGCATCCATTCCCAAAGTGGGCGATAACGCCCCCTTGTGGGCGCTGCAGGGCTAAAGGGGGGCGGTAAAAGACCCAGGAAAGAAAATGGGGCGTTGTGTAGAGGCTTGGAGTCCGTTGTGTAGGTACTGCCTACTGGGCTGCTATTACCGCTACTTACGCTCACAATAACTAGTTAACTTCATTTGAAGTTTTTAAGTATGTGAAAAAATAGAGTTGCTAAAAAATAATTTCTTTTCGAAGTGGGCAGCAATCAAAATAAATTTGGGAACCCCTGCTATAGTGACGATATACAATTATGCGAGTAGAATTGTTTATATTATTATCGAAGTGCCCCGCGGCAATTGAAATGGCTTGAATAAAAAAATGAAACTAGTTTATACAATATAACCGCTTAAAAACATGCAATTGTTCAATGTATAAAGAACGGCCTCTTTAGTCCGGAAAAAGGAACGTAAACAGAATCTGACTTAAACCGAATAAACCAAAAAAATTTACGAAACAAAAAAAACATTATTGAATTATTTTTTTGCGTTTACGTTAAAACAATAATGTTTTAATTGCCGCTTTAACTCTATTCGTAGGTATTTTAGTAAAGTGGTAAAAGTACAATATATTTTTAGAAAAACACACAGTGAGCCTCTGCTATTGTTGATAAATAAAATAAACGGCGTTAACCACTTGGCACTTGGCCCGTCGCATCTTTGCGTTCTTCTCATCATGAGAAATAACTATGTACTAAAATGTATTGACTTTCATTAAATAGTTTTTTTTAAACTATTAATAATCACCCATTTAATTTGTATTATTTTCTTTATTTATTTTTTAACCCATGCCTGTCCGAGCGTCTACCGCCTTACTAAAATGGTCATTGCTTTGAAACTTCTCTTTTATTTACGCTTGAAATTTTAGAGAGGGCAATAGCAAAGCCGGGGTGTAAGGGGGAAGCGCTTAACATCTAGCTTCCCCGAATGTCAACCTCTCCTGCGCGTGGTACACCCTGCTGCCAACTAACGAGGCTCTGACGACCGAACCAATGGCGGTATATCCATTAAAAACCAGTCCTAAATTAACCAGGTCGATGACGGGCAGCGGCGTCATCGATGCGAAGGGCTGGTTCCGCGGTCACCAACCCGCCTGCCAAGCGTGGTGACTATGGCAAATACCCCCCCATATGATAAGCACAAAAAAGAAACGGCCCCTAGTCCCCGGCGGCTCCGCTATTCCAGGCGCTGGTGGCAGCCTTGGTTCCGGCGGAGCATGGGGTGCTAAGAATCCCCGGCAGACGCCCCGCCACCAAACCCAACGACTCGACCTGGCAACATTTAACGCACGGACGCTGAGGGCTGACGAAAAGATTGTGGAGCTGGAAGAAGAAGTGGACAAGTTGCGCTGGGATATCATAGGGTTATCAGAAGTCCGTAGACAGGGCGAGGACAGGATAATCCTTGAATCCGGCAACTTGTTCTACTACCGGGAGGAGATCAACAATCCCAGGGGTGTCGGGTTTATCGTCCGCAAGTCTCTCGTCAACAACGTGATTATGATCGAGAGTGTGTCGAATAGGGTTGTATACCTTGTACTTAAAATTAGCGACCGGTATTCATTAAAGGTCATACAAGTATACGCACCGACCTCGACACATCCCGACGAAGAGGTTGAGAGCATGTATGAGGACATCTCCAAAGCCATACATGTCTCGCCAACACATTTCACAGTTGTGATGGGAGACTTCAACGCGAAACTGGGCAAACGTAGCGATTATGAGTTGAGAGTGGGGAATTTCGGATATGGGCAGCGGAACCCAAGAGGGCAACGTCTAGCGGATTTCTTGGAAAGGGAGAGCCTCTTTATGATGAACTCCTTTTTCAAGAAACAACCACAAAGAAAGTGGACCTGGATTAGCCCAGATGGTTCCACAAAAAATGAGATCGACTTCATTATGACGACTAAACGGCAAATATTCAGCGATGTCTCTGTGATCAGCAAGGTTAAGACCGGCAGCGATCACCGTATTGTAAGAGGCACGCTGAATCTAAACATTAAGTTCGAAAGATCACGTCTAATGAAGTCCACGCTCCGACCAAATTATGCTCAGATCGAAGATCCCGATAACTTTCAACTCGAACTTCAAAATCGCTTCGAATCCTTAGATGAGTGCGTAACGGCGGACGAAATAAATGACAGGCTAGTGGAAACTGTACATGCTGTTGGCAGAAAATTTTATAAGAGCCGACGCCAAAATAGAACCCAAAACTCTCTGATCAAACTCTAGATCTCATGGCAGTCAGACGAGATATGCGGTTACAGTCTTCGGTCGACATGACGGTATACAGACGGCTCAATAGACAGATCTCTACTTGTGTGCGACGCGACATACGCTGCTTCAATACTTCGCGTATTGAAGAAGCAATCAAGCAGAACAAAGGCTCGAAAGTGTTCGCAAGAAATCTGTCTCTTGGGCAAAGTCAGCTGACCAAACTGAAGACCGATAGTGGTAGCATCGTCTCGTCGAAGCCCGAGATTTTGGAGGAGATTGAGAGGTTCTATGAACAATTATACACCTCTACGCAAGCACAACCTGTCGTTAGCATGGCAAAAGACCCCAGAGCCAAGCTGACCCGACACTTTACCGAAGATATCCCGGAAGTCAGCCTGTATGAGATTAGGATGGCCTCAAACAACTTAAAACAACAAGGCACCTGGCGACGACGGAATTACGACGGAGCTTCTGAGAGCGGGTGGAAAACCGGTACTTAAAGTCCTCCAGAAGCTGTTCGACTCCGTCATACTTAACGGTAATACGCCAGAAGCGTGGAGCAGAAGTGTGGTGGTGCTCTTCTTCAAAAAGGTGACAACACCTTGTTGAAGAACTACAGACCCATCTCACTTCTGAGCCACGTTTATAAGTTGTTTTCGAGGGTCATCACGAATCGTCTCGCACGCAGGTTTGACGACTTCCAGCCACCCGAACAAGCCGGTTTCCGAAAAGGCTATAGTACCATAGACCACATCCATACGCTTCGGCAGATTATACAGAAAACCGAGGAGTATAATCGGCCACTATGTATAGCGTATGTGGACTATGAGAAAGCCTTCGATTCCATCGAGACTTGGGCAGTGCTTCAGTCTCTCCAGCGATGCCGCATTGACTATCGCTATATCGAAGTGTTGAAGTGTATCTACAGTAAAGCCACAATGTCTGTCCGATTACAGGACCGGTGCACAAAACATATCCAACTACAGAAAGGCGTGAGACAGGGAGATGTTATATCTCGAAACTGTTCACTGCCGCGCTGGAAGATGTTTTAAGCTACTGGACTGGAACGGATATGGCATCAATATCAACGGCGAATACATCACTCACCTTCGGTTTGCCGACGACATAGTCATTGTGGCGGAGTCGCTGGAGGACCTCGGTGCTATGCTCAGGGACCTCAGTAGAGTATCCCAACAGGTAGGTTTGAGGATGAATATGGACAAGACGAAAGTCATGTCAAATGTTCATGTCTCACCTGTACCGGTTATTGTTGGGAATACCACACTCGAAGTTGTTGACGAATACGTCTACCTGGGTCAAAAGATCCAATTAGGTAGATCCAACTTCGACAAAGAGGTCCAGCGAAGGATCCAACTCGGATGGGCAGCGTTCGGGAAACTTCGGCACATCTTTGAGTCCAGAATACCCCAATGCCTAAAGACGAAAGTCTTTAACCAGTGCGTGTTGCCAGTGATGGCTTATGGAACTGAGACGTGGTCATTAACTGTGGGCCTCATAACGAAGCTCAAAGTCACACAGCGAGCTATGGAGAGAGCTATGCTCGGAGTCTCTTTGCGCGACAGAATCCGTAATGAGGATATTCGCAAAAGAACGAAAGTGGCCGACATAGCTCAAAGAGTAAGCAAGCTGAAGTGGCAATGGGCAGGCCACATCGCTCGCAGAAGTGACAACCGATGGGGAAGAAAGGTTCTCGAGTGGCGACCACGAACCGGAAGACGCCGTGTTGGACGGCCTCCCACTAGATGGACAGATGACCTCACAAAGGTCGCTGGAAACCGCTGGTTGCAGGTTGCGCAGGACCGATCGTTGTGGAAATCTAGGGGGGAGGCCTATGTTCAGCAGTGGACGTCTTGCGGCTGATGATGATGATGATGATGATGATGAATAGCAAAGCCAAATCAGATTTAGGTAGGCGGTAGAAGAGCGGGGTCTACCGCCTTAAAGCTCATTGCACTTGACTAAATTTAGAAGCAAGGTTAGTTGTCTGAATTCAGAACAAAGTTAGAAGCAAGCGCTTCTGAATTTAGTATACTAGCTTACTGAATGATATTAGATTTCTCTGAATTTAGTAGGGACAAATTATGCCGCCGCCTAAGATACGGCTGGCCTGGAGAACGGCGCCTGCCGATCCGGAGACCCCGGGTTCAAACCCCACACGCACCACTGTATTTTCGAAGTCATGTGCGTAATGCCGCTAACTTAAAACGGTGAAGGAAAACATAGTGAGGAAACCGACATGTACCTAGAACCTTTCGAAATCATGTGTCATCCACCAACCCGCACTGGGCCAGCGCCAGTGCGGTGGATTATGGCCTTAACTCTCTCCTTGCAAGAGAAGGCCCGAGTCCCAGCAGTGGAAACATTTAGTGGGCTGTAGATGAAATTTCGCCAAGTGTGATAAAACTTTTATCTAAAAAAATCTTTGGTCTTTGCTCTCTTTATTTCCACTCCAAATTATAGAGAAGGCAATAGCAAACTTAAAACCGTTTCAGTTCAGCGCCTGATGGGCGTTCGAAAGGTTGATAGTAATCAATACTTCTGCACATTTGAGGTAATGTTTACAAATCATTATGTTTGTATCAATAAATTACGATGGGTCTAGTCGGGAGAACGGTGACTGCCGATCCGGAGCCCCCGTGTTCAAATCCAACGCGCACCACTATATTTTCGAAGTCATGTGCGTAATGCCGCTAACTTAAAAAACAGTCAAAGATAACATCGTGAGGAAACGACACGTTCCTAGATCTTTTATGTTATTAGGGTTATGGCCTTGACTCTCGACTCTCTCCTTGCGAAAGAAGGTCCCGAGTCCCAGCATGTTTCCACGAACATTTAGTTGGCTGCTTACGCTTACAAATCAATAGATTACTGATACTGTATGCTATATAAACCAACGACCAAGAGTTTATTAAGTAATTTGAATTTAACTTGACGGTAGGTAGAGATTTACTACGATAACATGACCCGCCCCTCCAGAATTAAAAACGTTTGAATGTATTTGTGAAAGTATATACAACGCAGCACCACGCATGTGTGAGTACTGCTACTGAAGACGAATAATTACAACTACATACAAACTCTTTCGTAAGGATGTGACTACACACATTAAAACAGTAATTTGGAGGGGCGGGCCATGTTATCGTAGTAAATCTCTAGACTTAAGGGTTTTCTAGTAGCAGTAACATATTTTGGACCACGCGAACAAAAACGCATTTAAAACTAGCTTATAAAATAAATAAACCAAAATAGTGTAATATAAACATTTCATTATAATACAAGTGTACAATATATTTGATAAATAGTCATATGTCATGTAATAATAACACAGCTACCTACTTAGCTTAGGCTAGAATAGTCGCTTCTGCACGATGTATAGACAGACCGCGAGAAAGAAGAGAAAAGCAAAGAACATTATCACTTTGTCTGTGAACTCTCTTCGACCGTACTTCTTCAGTAGTTTGCTGGATTGAGAGATGCTGCCTGCAGTGTTTTGAAGCTCGAGCTGTGTACCCTACAACAAAGCATTAAACATATATGAAAATTAATAGATTAGTGTTAGCAAAACAAACAATGCAAATACTGTGTCTACTGTACTAGCTAGCGCGAACTCGACTGCCCTCGCTTTATTTCCACTGTGTTGCCGCTTAGGCAAAAAATTAGTCTGTAGACCATTATTAAAATGTCACTAGATTTGTAGAAAAACTTAATTCAAAAAAACACTACATTTCTTGATCGATCTTTGTAAACAATATCATGTAGTATAGTAAATATGCATAATCAGTGGTTTATTACGATACAAAATAGGTACCCACAACTTCTATTATAAAAATGTGCTTATGTTCAAAAATCAATAAACCGAAAAAAATCCTCGTCTCTTATGTCCGTATCACTTTCGTCTCCTACTTTAGTAAAACTGGACGGTTGCTCTGTTATTATAGTATATGAAGTGGAAACTTGCGGTTGTGATGATTTTTATAGTTCCGTCTAGGAATTCAGGAGGTAAAGCAGAAGTTTTGCATCAGTAAGATATTACATAACTGATGCGTTAGTCACGAAAAAGTCACTAAAATCATCACACAATTTTTTTATTGTCACTAAATCATAAAAAAATGTCACCATGGACATAAAAAACTCACTAGATCTAATGACAACGTCACTAAAACGGCAACACTGTATATTTCCCTCACCACGAAAATGTCGTGAATGTGGAAGGGATTATACAAGAGTCTGTTATTGGCTGCTACTTAGCCAATGACAGACGCCGACAGTGCAGCCACCTCGATGCAGCATTATTGGTTCTTTCAAAATTCGCGCTAGCTAGTAACGACACAGTAAGTATTGCTAACATTAGTATTGTTAATTACGGAATTTTTACCATGCTTATAATAACATGTAGAATCGGGATATGCCAAATATTTGTGTCCGTATCCGTAGATTTATATCTGAGGGAGAAGAAAGTTCCGTATCCGTAAGTTTTTAGCGGATCTTTTACAGATCTTTTACCTTGTTAATTTTGAATTTATAGTTTTAATTTTATACACAGTTGATTAGGTAACAATGAATGTTAATTTACCATTCATTTTATTTTTATTGCTTAATAATAATACCGCCGCGTATTCTTAGAAAATTAAAATTCTATCGGTATCCGCGGATCTTGAGCCAAATATCCGTATTACGATCCGCCACATCACTGATTACGATATATACCATGGTCTTAAAATCATATGTTATAATATAATATAACATTAAAAAAAAAAAGATGTGGTGGACCAGGTAAGAATGAAGTTCCTTCGGATAATAAAGATAAATTCAAAGCAAGACAATTTGCAAAAAAATTTGCTTAATTTTAGTATTTATGGTACAATCATCTTATAAATAAAGTTGGCAATACTGGTCATGGGCAGTTTTTATGCACTTCCATTACATATTTTTCTTACAGTTTTATGCTCACATTTTTATCAGATTGGTAGCGCAGCTAAATCCTTATATCCTCCAAGCTTGCTGTAAGGAACTTCATTCCTATAAAATTGTTGAGAACAGAAATCAGTAGTTAGTCTACTCAAATTTGAAGCATAAGAACAAAAAATGACAAAATCTCATAGAAAGAAAGACATTGGTGACAGAGATGTTATAATTTTGGCTAATTCAATAATTCATTCATTGTAAACTACATATGTTACAAACAAATCCAGATATCAACATAGTATACAAATTAAACTTACATGTACTGTAGAACTCGATGACACTAGGTTGTCTAATGTATCTTGACTTCTTTGGGTGGTGTCTGCTAGTTGTCTACTTATGGCTAACAGCTGTTCTGTCACACCTGCAAAAAGAATACTCTCATAAATGTACTACACTCTCATGAACATCCCAGAAGCCATACCAAGTTATGTGGTACTCTTCTAATGAAGAATGAATTATTTTCTTCAATCATAATCCATTGTGAACTGCATTATTGCTTCCTACAATCAAGTGAGACAATAATAATATTTTTTAAAGCTTAGCTCTAGTCTCTGTAGTAGTAAAAATGTTATTTTACAGAATAACTATCATCAGCCCCAAGCTAAATGTGTCAGTCCCAGATGTCTACATTAACAAAGTCCTGAAAATCTTTTAATATACTTAACAAAGTGACTGGCCCTTTTGAACATTAATTACTCTATTGGTTAACCATAAATCACACTAATTTATAATTGCACAGTATGTAAAACATAGTAAAGACAAATTACTTCACAAAGTTGCCCTATTTTAAAGGAAATGGAAACACCCTTAAAATAATTTTATTCTTAAAATATTACACCTACAAAAATATAGTTAAATTTTAACTAAAAATAAATAAATAAATAAAATATTGGTGGACAATTCACACACAACACTATCTGACCGCAAACTAAGCAAAGCTTGTGTGATGGCAGCCAGATAGCTGATATAATACTTATATAGTTTTAAATACATACTTATTATACATAGAAACACCCAGACACAGTGCAAACATTTGAATTCATCACACAAATATTTGTACTGGGTGGGGATCGAACCCACGACCCTCGGCTTCACAGGCAGAGCTACTACCAACTAAGCCACTAGGGCAGTCGAAACTGGAACAATAGAATAGATTATCTTGAACTAAGATTAGTATGACAGAGGTGGTATAGATAGTGGTCAAGCAGAAACCCATTATTCGATAAGTATACAATGAAAATCCAACAAATATGTATTACACTTAAATCTGAAAGTATGAATATTTGTTTCTCACCTACATTGGAACAGCTGAATGGATCAGATTTAAATTTGTATGTGGAATAGTACATAGACTACATTTTTATTATATCAGCTATCTGGCTGCCATCACACAAGCTTTGCTTAGTTTGGGGTCAGATGGTGCTGTGTGTGAATTGTCCACCAATATTTATTTATTTATTTTATCACTGAAAAAATACTTGATGCATAGCAGTAATATATAAATACTTAATGCAGCTATATTTCCTCTTTCAAAACTGTTTAGTAAGTAGGTGTAGTGTAGTAGTACTACAAATTTATAAATGCTGTTAATTTTTGTTTGGTAAATAACTTTGAAGGAAGATCTAAACTCACCTGAAGAAGTTTTAAGAATCACATCTCTATCAACATTTTTCTTTCTGTTCCTTAAATCTGTCTCATTACCATCGCCAGCTTTCAGGAGTTCTTTTCTAGCAGATTTTTCTATAGCAAACATGCTGATTATGTTCGCTTCTCTGAACTCCCGTAGAAGACTGTAATTGTACAATAATAGACCTTAAGAAATGCTTACAATGTTAAAATTAATATGCGTACACATATTAATGAAAGATTAGGTTTTCCAAACAGTACACTTCAGGTTTCTCTTTCAGAAATATCACATAAATACTATTTGAAGTCAATAAAACTCAGTTTACAGTAAATATTTTGTAAAAATTATGAATTGTATTGTTACACAATGTTTCAAAAAGAATGAATATTGTTAAATGAAGAGTGCATGTGTAAAAGTTTTCTTAACCGATTCATTGCTACATACATTTTTGAAAACTTAACACAACAGATTAAATCGACAGAGAAAATTGTGATAGTTTAGTTCTGGGCAGACCTTATTATAACTTATCACTTAACTTACCAGCCACTAGTAAAAAAATATTCCACACATAACATACCATCAGCACAGAATCGGTTAAAATGTGTGTGTCAAATTTGAGTCTATGGGTTTTTAAACATGTAGCCAATATTAGTGGCTTTAGGTTAGTGCTAATAAAAAGCATCTGTTTTTATGCTATCTGGCTCAATCGAATATGGCAGTTCAATAGCTTCCACGCCTAATCTTTCTCTCTTGTTCGACTTCTATGCTATTTAGGGAGATTTTTCAAACGACAGATAAGTCGGTATCAATGCGCCGGCGCCGGCGCCGGCGCGGCGTGCACGACACCGACGGAGCGGCGCGCGGTGGCCGGCGGCGCGGCGGTCAGTGAACGCGCCGTACAGCCGGTTAGGGTTGTCAAATAAAATAACAAACAACGAATTTTTAACTTTGTATGGAATTTTTTTTTTAAGCTTTCGTGTCTAATATTCACACATGTGATTTGATACTTAGTATAGATGAACTACCATAAATATTGTTGGACCTTTCTGCCACACGCTGTATACAATCAGAAAAACTATTGTCTATTGTCATATTCAAACAGATCTAACATAAATATTTATGAATGTTATATCAAACACTAATTCACTATTCTACAACTATAATGAATAATTATACTAAATGTGTAAAAATGTACCTTGCTAATTGTTGTCTTTCCGACTCCAGTTTTTGGCCATATTTTGGATCCCTAATATCTTTACCATACAGTTCAAAATTTTCTAATTCTTCTCGCAACTTAGTCAATTTAGCCCTTCCTTTTTCATTCAGCTCATTTAGTGCTTCCATGGACTCTCTGCATTCTAGTATATCCTATAACACAACAACATTTTACTCAAACACAGATAGTTTGTAGATTGAATTATTTCTATCCTTATGGCTTGACCTGCTTTATGTGACAATAAAGACAAAAACTATCTGTTATGCGCTGTTTGTTTACGTACGTGAACGAATACATTTATTTACAGACTTGTTTCAAGATTCCTTCAATTTGGATCAAAATAGTTAATTGCTTTGATTGGTACCTAAGAATGTAGTTAACAACGCAAAAATAGTAAGAACAAAAGTAAAATAACAAGAATTTAGTTACCTACCTGAATTATAGCTTTGACTTGAAAATGGTACTTCGAAAGGTTTTTTATGAAATTTTGATAAGTTTGATCGGGATCTTCAAGATTGGTTGCAATTTTTTTAAATGCATTTGCATTGTTTAAATTCAATTTTAAATTCATGACTTTTAAACTAAGTTATTGTTGATTACTCAGCACGAATTTACTTCTATTTTTGCTGTATAAGCAAAAAATGTAATGTAAAGCCGAAACGTAAACAACAAAATTTCATAAAAAAATTATTGAAGGAGAAGGATCAGTGTTGACAGAAGTCCATCTCAATTTTCCCCCAAAATGTTCTCGAAATCTCCTCAAATAGCGGATTTTGTTGAAAAGAACCCCCAAAGTAAATTATACATTCGTTTACTCTAAAACATAATTTTACGCTGACGACCACTTCAATTTCTCTCCAAAATGTTCCTGTATAAACATTTCCTAACTTTTAAAACACAATATAACGCTATTTCAGAAATAGCTCCTATTACACCATAAAGTGTTTCGACAAGTTCCCATAAGAAAAGCCGATTCAATTTTTGTACTAATTTTCACTTGGATAAGTGCCATTTTCACTTAAGAAAACTGCAAAACTCAGAAATGAAAAATCCCCAATTTCCCCCCACAAGCAATTTTTCCCCGTAAATCCCCCAAACATTTTGTCCCCCAAATTTCCGTCCATGGCTACTACAACCCCCCAAATTTGGGGGGAATCCCCCCAATCTGGCAACAGTGAAGGATTGAACATGTCAACATGTTGGCATTGACAAATAATTGAGAGTAATGACATTGACAGTAAACGGCTCAACAGATTTTTTCTTAATCGGCACGTCGCGTTTTATTTTCAGTTCTTTGATATTAAATCACAAATTAAAATAAATATTTGTAAATCATATTTATATTTATTCGGCTTTCGGCTTATGATAATGATGTTATTTGTTCCAGCTTATGATGATGTCCTTTTTGTAACTACTTATTGCCAACGAATATAAAACCAATTTTTATGACCATAATGACCAGTCTTGGAGATAAATAGTTATTTCTAAAAACTTAAAAATGTAATCATGCTGATGTAGGTACGTACCAGTAATTAGATGTACCTACCTGTATTATCACCGTAAAATTGTAAAGACCATCAGTTTACAATCTAACGACGTTAGATTATAAACCAACCTAAACAACCATGGATATTTCATTTTATTTAACTGGCAGTACTTACAACACTATGCTGACAATCAAGAAGCAAAAAATAATGCCTTCAAAAACAGTTCCCAATTTGGCCGTAGGTGGCGCCACTGTTTCATTTTGTTAGAGAAATTTCACAAAAACCAACAGTGGTGCCACTCTTGGCAATATTTAGAACTATCTTTGACAAATCTTTTTGCGTCTGGAAAACGCCTCAAGTTAATGTGGCCATATAGGGATTAGTCCGGACATGTTTGGATTTTTAGACATTAGCCCGGACTTTGTCCAGCTCTCTAAAATTTGTTCAGATTTTTTAAAACTAGATGGAATATGAGTAATAAAACTATACATAACATAATATCAAGTCAATAATTCCCGTCTGCACCTACCCCATGACGCCTACATTTCACTCTGCAACTCTGCATCCTCGCAATGCAAGCGTCTAGGCGTCTACTACCATGCCTTCATGCCTACCATACATAGGTAACTAACAACTATGTGTCCGGACTTAGATCGAAAAAACAGGCTTTTTATCAGGACTTTTCAAATTAATAAATGGTAACTCTAGGCCAATGTTTCGTCGAGTTCAAGGCTAAATTACTTACCAAAAATTCCCTCCTTCGCAATTTTGAGAGGACCCCGTCCCCTCAAACATATGAAGGTACTTCTAGTTTAGTCTGAACAGTTTGCTCAGGTAGGTACATGGAGAACAGAAGACTAGTCTTCATTGAAAGAATTGTAGTCTTCAATTCTCCATGCTCATCTAAGTAGGTACCTACAAAGTACAGATTTACACTTGTATGGAGTACTGTTTGCATCTTTGGGATGAGTCGGCTATGTAGAGGCTCTGGATTCGATAAAGAGACGTGTCAAACGACTCATAAGCAACAACTCACTTGTTCGAAAAGGTCTTAAAGTGATGAAAGTCGTCGCAACTTTGCCAGCTTAACGGGTTTTTTATCGGATACCTACCAACATTTCGGAGAGTGTGTATGACCTAACAGCACTCTACTCTTTTTCTATTGAACTGCTCATCATTCGTAAAAGTGGTATTGTTAATTGTTTCATGGTTGACGTTCCATGATTTCGAACGAGGAGGATGGGCTCCACTTTCAAATATTAAAGTATTCTTAGGGAAAACGACAAATAAAACTAACATTATTATTTATCACATAAACATTGTATAATTGGTAATAAATCACTGGTCAAGAAAAGCTTTCGTGTACAAATGTAAACTTCGTCTTGGTTGTTCTCGATTTGAGTTTACACATGCTTTTCAAACCTTTTACTAGTTTCTTTGGTCCACAGCAATATAGGTTTAGATGATATCTGAAAAATAGAAAGATCAATATTTAATTAATAAATTGTAACTTCGGTTTTCTGTCTAGAGGGCAGTGTTTCCGGGTATCTTTTGAAATTTACCAAGATACTCGCATTTCCCCGTATGACGAGAATATTGGGTATAGGTACCATATCAGTGGGCAGTAAGTCCGTGACTTTTGGTAGAAAAACATATATTTTGACAAAAAAAAAATCAGTTTTATTTTTCGACGTAATCTCTTCTGAGTATTATGCACTTTGCCCAACGTTTCTCGAGTTTCCTCGTACCAACTACCAACCAACTCGTACCAACTAATCGTAACGGGAGTAAAATGTCACCAGCAGCGCCCCGCGGTCGTAGTTTCCGTAAAGCGCTCTACAGACGATGCCCTGAAATCGGAGGAAATGACGAAAAAGGGGCGGAGGGGGCGTGATAAATCACTTATCAAAAAATCGGGTCCGATTTCAGCCAGTGTTGTCAACCATACGATTTAAATCGTATTTATACGACTTTTTGGCTATAGTACGATATACGATCGAGTAATCGAAATCGTACACAAAATATTTTCTTAACTTATCTTGAAATAAATAACCAGTTATTCTACCCCGAAGCAGTGATGTGGAAACATTACTACGTGCCGGTTCAAATGGCAATGCTTCCAGTGAAATTACCGGGCATAAAGATAAAACATCTCTGGGTGACGAGTGCAGTGCAGTGCTAGGTAATAATTTAGACTCTTGATGTTCCAATACCTGCGTATCACTGTGTTTTTTTTGTAAATAGTGACGAGACGAGCTGGACATATGCCTGATGGTAAGCAACATACCTGCCACATAACGGCACAGTGACACGCAGCTCTTGGAACATGAAGAGTCCAAATCATTACCTAGCACTGCACTGCGCTCGTCACCCAGATATCTGAGATGCTATATCTCTAAGCCCTGTAATTTCTCTGGAAACATTGCCCTTCAATATGTCTGCACATTACTGCTTGGCGGTAGAATAACTGGCAAAGGTGTGGTACTTCCCCAGCCGAACTCTGCTAAGAGTCCTACCACTACCAAAAATGTGATGTTATGTGGCAGACATGTTGGTTACTATCACACATGTCCTGCTCTTTTATATAGAAAACAGTGACAAGCACTCTTTTCTATAAAAAGTGTAGGTATATTTTATTTTAGTTGATATATGTTACGACTATTTTATTGTAGAAATTAAATGAAACCAGCGTAGCAATTCTAAACCCAGTCGGATTGATCCGACACGGAATCTCACATCTCGGTCTTTGTTTTATCTGTTTAGAATTACAGAAGCAAGGATTGTCATTTTGAATTTGAGCCGTTCGGATTGCGCCTAGTACCACTACGCAGTACTACTTTTATCTGCAAAATTAAATTGATATCACCATCAATGAATATCGATCATCTCCTCTGGGCGATACTGAGTTCATCTGAACATTTCTTTCATTTCATTCACAGCCCACGAAAAATCTGTGTGTGCGCTACAACAAGTTTTCAAAAAACATCCCTAATGGTTTTGTCTATAATTCATGATGTTTTTACAACCAGTTTTTAACCTGAGTCTCTCTTTTCTCAGTAGTAAGTGCCATGGCAACACCTATGTTTTTGTTTTAAGTAGGGAATGTAATATCGGAAAGTTTTCAATTCCTGCACTGAATCATGATAGTAAATACCCAATATCGGAATTCCGGAACAGCTTCAAAACTGGAAAATGTATTTGGATTTTACCTACAAAATGTATTAATATTTATGCTTACTCTTTATTGACACATTAAAAAAAGGCACAGCAAAACTCAACAAAACATTGTAAAGTACTGCGACAGTGGGCGGCCTTTCCGCTGAAAGCGATCTATTCCAGCCAACTTTAGGACGGAAAAGAATTTGTAAAATAGTCAGAATATGGGGTGCGCAAACAAGAACAAAAAAACGGAATGAAAGACACAATAATAATAAAAACACAATAATGATATTGTAGTTAGTTAATCTTATACAACAATACTAGTAGGTACTTAATTATTGATGTATAATACCAATACTAATTAATACGATTATAAATAAATGTAATGCGATTACAACATAAATAAAAACGCCTGTAATTGCATAAGTAGTAAATTTTCCAACAACAAGTCTACAATTTTAACAAATATAATTGTTAAACATATTTTTTCAAATTGTTCAGTGAAGGAGAATGCCTGATGTGCACGGGCAATTTATTCCATAACTGAGTCGCCCGCCCTGCAAGTAAACGATATGCCATCGAACATTTTAGTTAAAGCAGAAGGGCCTTTAGGGAAAGACTGATTTTTGACCTAAAAGGAAGCTTATGGTAATTATGTAAAGATTTAAAAGTTCTTTGAAGTAGGAGAATGGTGGGTTAAACAAATCCAGTTCAATAATTTTGGAGCCGCTCAGGTTTATTTTAATAACTTATCGCGTGTGTGTATCGTTAGAAAAGAAGTTGGTAGTCAAAATACCGATATTGTAGTAACGATATTAAAGTGTTTCAATTTCGGAATTTAAGTATCAAAAAATCTCCAAGATTTCGGAATTGCGGAATACACGCCCTAGTTTTGTAAGTTGTAAGTGTATCATAACTTGGAACAATTATAAATGTATGAAATTTACACGGTCCATGTCAAGAGCACAGTATGTATAGCTCTCTTTCTTTCACTGTTATATCAAAGTATCTACTTAAGTCTGTGGTCATGTCCGTCACATTGCTTGTATTGTGTTTCGTGTATTTTAATCGAGGAGCTTAATAGAAAAAGAAGAAGAAATAGAAGTTGAATAGAAGATATTGCATAATAATATTATGTTAGCATTAAGCAGTGAATACGTTTTACTACAATGCCGCCGAAAAGATGGTCTATAATAAATTTGAAATTTGCGGAAACCAGATAAAATGTAAGTCAATAGATAGAATAGATAGGAGTTTTCGGCACGGTTCTTTTGTGCCAATCGTAAGCGGATAAGGTTTATGTCAACTACGACAACATAGGGATGTGCCGCGACAAAAGTATGACACTTCCACAACTAGTATTTTTAGTTAGTACAGAATAAATACGTGTGTAAAGAAGTAGGTTACTCTTTAAAATAGTATTTATATCCATGTTGACGCACTATTTGAAGAAATTTTGGAATTTAAAATTGTTTCAGTTCCTGTTCCTATATACCTACAGTCGATTTTTGGTCAGATTGACTTCAAGCAAGACGTCAAGCTGTTGGCTAAACCGCGAATCAACGTAGTATGAAAACTAACGTGGTTATTACACATTTTACATAAATACACGGGTAACTCACGTTTAATTACAAGTACGTGCTAAACGAGCTGCGAACCCGCGCGCACTCTCCTTGAAAAAGATCGCCGGACGCGATCGAAACTTGAGTCGGACTGGACTGACTACATTAAACGTGAGTTACCCGTGTATTTATGTAAAAAATTAACGTAGTATACAATTTCGAGATACTAGATGGAATGACGATACATGAAAGGCAATTGATGAGCGCGAGAGCCAATAAGCAACAAACTCAGGTACTGAGAGAGAGTTTGATCGAGCGTTTAAACTTGACCTTTGAGGCAGTCTCTAAATGGGGCGATGCCAATCTGGTCAGGTTTAACGAGGGAAAGACGCAGGCGTGTCTGTTCTCCGCAAAAAGGAGTCCTTTTCAACAGACTCCTACTTTTCGTGGTGTATCCGTGCCGGTATCCGACCATCTCGAGCTGTTGGGCGTTACTTTGTCATCGACTCTCAACTTTGGCTCGTATATCGAATCTAAGGCTAAATTAGCTGCCAAAAAACTAGGTGTCCTCTCAAAGGTGCGAAGGTACTTCAAGTCTGAACAGTTGCTCACGTTATACCAAGCACAGATTCGCTCCTGTATGGAGTACTGCTCGCACCTTTGGGATGGATCGGCTAAGTATCAGCTGGAGGCTCTAGAATCGATCGAGAGACGTGCCAAAAGGCTCATAGGCAATGACATTCTCGTGCGAAAAAGACTGCAAAGTCTAGAACATCGCCGGAAAATTGCTAGCTTATCGGTTTTTTATCGGATACACTTCGGAGAGTGTGCGACTGATTTGTACGATCTAATACCACCTTGCCCATTTTTCTATCGGAATGCTCGTAGCTCGAAAAAGCGACATCGTTTCATGGTTGATGTTCCAAAGACACGAACGAAGAGATTTGACTCTACTTTTGTGATAAGAACGTCTAGGCTGTGGAATACGTTGCCTGAGAGGGTTTTTCCCGATAGTTACAATCTTTGTGTCTTCAAATCGAGAGTGAATCGGTTTCTTCTAGGTAAACACGCTTCATCGTAGGCCGCATCATCGTTTAACATCAGGCGAGATGGCGGTCAAGTGTAAACCTATAAAAGTTAAAAAAAAAAAAAAAAATTGATGGCGGTAGCAGACGTAAGACCAAAGATTGGGCTGAGAAGCATATTATGGGAGACGCCTATGTTCAGAAGTGGACGAATACAGACTGATGATGATGACATTTTTACATTGTACATAGTAAAAATGATAAATTTTAATAGCCCCAACAGTATTATCCATTAGAAACACACAAATTTGTTGCCCATCATAATCCTAGAAATATTATTCATAAACTAACTAAACTAAAAGGTAAGATAAGGTGATACAAAACATTTTCAAAACATTTTAAAAGTTGACCTGTAAAAACCGGCCTCTTCTTCTAGAAGCATGCAATATGTCTGGCAACATAGTTTTTACTGGTCTGAATTTATACAATGATAATAATAGTCAGCTGATAAAGTCTAAGTTATTCCAGACTATAATCCAACTGTTTTCGCAATTTCAACCGATCCGATTTCAAATTTTATAATAGGCAATAGCATTTTACGATATATAATATAATATCATATCATCGGGCATCTCTTTACCAATTTAGGCGATTTGTCAATTTGGCATTGTTTAGTCATTGTGGCATTTGCGTGTTGATCATAATTGTTCTTTGATTTATTTCCGCGTTTTTGTTCTTTATTAGCTGTAAATTTATTTTTCTATTGTATTGTAAATATAAAACGTAGTTTACCAAAAGTTTTCATTTCCACTAGAAACTTTATTTAAATCTAATATTACATATATTATGAAAACTAAATAATTTGTTAGGTTGGTATTGAACAGACATGTTAACTGCTGTTATTGGTTTGTACTGAGTGCCGACTCCTACGTAGTAATTACATACTCTTTGCTCTGATCGACGACCAGTCCGTTGTACAGCCAGTATCGTACTGACTGATTTGTACGTGTGTAGAGAATACCCTATTTTAGTGCTCCACTACATCTACGTCATTTCCTCCGATTTCAGGGCATCGTCTGTAGAGCGCTTTACCGTAATTTTACCGCGATAAAACGTACACTCCGCGAGGTATAAGCTGAGCTTTGCATTAGTGTGAGTGATCACCAATCAGGCAGGAGCGCGGCGAGACAGAATGGCGCCGCGCCTAAGGCCGGTTGTCACACCTACACTATCCATGTACTCTCACACAAATGCAAAGCTCAGCTTATGCCTCGCGGAGTGTACCAAATGTGGATACTGCAGACTATAATCCAACAGTTCCAAATTTCAATTTGGGGGTCTACTGCCCAACTAAAACTGTCTTAGCTTTATTGTCGTGCTCTCTTTTATTTTCGCTTAAATTGATAGAGACAGCAATAGCAAAGCCAAAGCTGATTTAGTTAGGCGGTAGAGGAGCCGATCCGTCCTGGTGTTCCAACGTGGTTGAACAACACACATCTAAACTTAGACTTTTTTTGTTACTTTTTTTATACTTAGATTTACGGTTTTATATAAATGGTTTATTAAAGCCACTGTCACTATAATTCATCACCTTGAACAATATTTATGATAAAACTAACCTTGGAATCCGACAAAAAATTACAGCTGAAAAATTACAACCACAAAATAGCCTAAGCTTTACTGCGGATAACTGCGATTTAAAATGAGTAGCCACATAAACATTCATGGAACAGTTGAAGTTGAATCAGTGCAAATATTTATGGAACAGTTGATTTCAAGGTTGGTTTATATTAAAAGTTGCTCATGGTCATGGATTAGATAATATAGATCATGGTGTTGAAAATAGCAAGCTGTACCGGCGCAGCGTTAGGGTAGGGCGGCCGCCCAGGACAAAGTACAGTCCTGTAAAGCTCCTTTCATCCGAAATTTGAGTTAGATTTGCAGATAGGGGCGCCGAAGAAAGCTCGCCCAGGGCGCTGATAGAGCTAAAACTTGCATTGATAGCAAGCCTTTTTTGATTTGGTTCACTAACAATCCTGTAGCATAGCAAGCGGTGCATTAAATGTTCCCTCAGCTGGGGTCTTCTCTCGCAAGAGAGTCGCAGGTGAGAGTCAAGGTCATAATCCACCACGCTGGCTAAGTACGGTTTGGTGGATGACGCATGACCTCGAAAGATTCTAAGAAAACGTCGGTTTCCTCACAATGTTTTCCTTCGCCGTTTTTAAGTTCTCAACATTGGTGGTGGTGGTGGACAATTCACACACAACACCATCTGACCCCAAACTAAGCAAAGCTTGTGTGATGGCAGCCAGATAGCTGATATAATACTTATATAGTTTTAAATACATACTTATTATACATAGAAACACCCAGACACAGTGCAAACATTTGAATTCATCACACAAATATTTGCACTGGGTGGGGATCGAACCCCACGACCCTCGGCTTCGCAGGCAGAGCTACTACCAACTAAGCCACTAGGGCAGTCACACATTATGCACAAGACGCCATTGACAGGAAAAGGCAGTGGTGCTTTTGGGATTCGAACTAGGTGTTCCGAATCGGCAGTTGGCATTCTACCGATAGACCAGCCGTAACTAACGTAACTTAATCCTGTAATTTAGTAGATAATTAGGTATGTACCTATTCGTTATTACATCCAGGTAAATTAAAATGTAAAAAGTCGTAGTGGCCCGGAAAGTTCGATTTCCTATTCGTAATATGGTAGGTTCGAAACTACCTGCAGATTTGAACACGTTTCAAAATACAGATTTACGAGTAATTACCGCTGGCTTCAACTATGAAGAAAACCATCGAAAGATATATTCGACGACTTGTGTCATTCGCAAACCCGCACTTGGCAGGAAAGTGGACTACATGCTTGGCTTTCACCATCCAAGAGAAGGCCCTGGCGTTCCAGCTGGTATACACAGGTATATATTAGGTATATATTAGGTACACATATATACAGTTTTTAGGTGGATTGAAGAATATTTTACCTAGTAATTAACAGTTAAGATCACATTACAACATCAGATACTTGATACTCACTCTGGGTATAAATGCACCCAATATCCAAAAACACGATCCCAATGCGGCCTGCCTCTTCTTACCCTGCACCCCAACAAGGGATAGTCCTTCGCCACGCTGTAACAACTGCTCCCACTCTCTTTATTTTTACTATTCGCCCGCTTCAACGGCGGAGTCAAAAGACTCATTTTGTCATCTGTAATTATTTTATGAGTAACACGCCCTTTTTCGCTTAAGATTAGCACGTGCGGTATGGGATTTTGGTCTTTATTTTGTGTGCGGTTGGCAGCAGTAACGTAGAGTTCTATTTGTAATCTGTCTGGGCGGTTGGCGTCTCGGAGTTGGGAGATGGTTCTGTTGGCGAGGTCTGCGAGCCAGGTGAGTTCTTGTTCGTTTCGCACTATCCAGATTAGATGGACGCGGCCAGGGAGGCGGCTACGAGGGTATCTGTTATAAATAAATACCTATTAGTGGACATTGCTCACACAACACCATCTAGCCCCAAACTAAGCAAAGTTTGTATTTATGTAACACTTATGTAACAAAGATAGATAGATAGATAAAACCTCTTTATTGTGGACAAACCAACAAAAAAGTTCCAGTACAACACTTATGAACTAAAAGCCACAAGTGGCGGCGTGATTGCTAAGAGCAATCTCTTCCATGCTACCAGATAATGTGTTTTAGTAGTTCATAAGTGTCAGTTGGCGTTGCAAGACCAAGTTGAATGAGTCTCAGTTGTTTACATTACGCTACTAAGAAGATTTTGGTACATGATAACATCTGAATACCCAAAGATAATTAATACAGATAAGATGGAATTTCCCAAAATTTTCTTGTACATTGATTGTACTCGTATCTTGGTGATTAAAAATAATAAAAATAAAACAGTTGCATAGCTAAAACTAAAGTGATGACCAAGATTTTTTAATCCAACTGTTTCTGGACAATGCTACCAATAAAGCCGTGAAGAATGACTTTTTCAAGTGCAGATAAATATTTGAATAAAGATATATGTGACAAGTTCAGATATATACAAGTATGTTTTGGAGGATGATGATTATTTAGTTAATAATAATAAGTTAATAATTACAGAAATATCTGATGCAGCACAGAAACGAAGGGGGTGATTCCAACACCAGCCGCAACGCAGATCGCCACTTCACTACGCTTCACTGCCTCCATCGGACTTGAGAACGGACCATCAACCAGCAAACTGAAAACAAATATTTTTTAATTAGACATAACTTTAGATTTTTTAAGACAGAGCTGTTTATATCCACTTATCGTACAGTCAAATGTTCATTTAAACTATGTAAGTATGCTTTTGTATGCTCTTACTTTTGTTTTTTTCACTAATTGACGTGTAAATTGTACATTTATGAATTATGAACAAAGAATTTCGTCTTGATTTTAACCTAAATTCTACCTACCTAATATCACGGGGTCCATTTTCTTTTAATAACTTCTCCAAAGCTTCAGTCCAGTCACCTTTCACTCGTATCCACACAACAAAACTTCTTTGGTATGACGTAGGAACCTGAAGAGAAATATCAATGTTTTACTCTTATACCTACCTAACATGTGAATGTTTAAAGATAAAGGTTACCCACGTGTAATATGGTCGATCCAGCACGGTTGAAGTGCACGCCTTGAAAAAACGCCTGAAACTTAAGTCAGGCTGGCCATATCAAGCGTGAGTAGCCCGTTAATCTCTTCTTATATTGTAAATGTGAAAGTATTATAGTTGCAATCTCACGGGGACCTTCACATACTACGCTGACGACACCGACGACGCCATTGGTCGGTTCGTGCGGTGAGCGTGGGCTGCATCACCGAAGACCATCCGCGATTTCAACCTACAGATGGCCATCAGGGACAGAAATGCGGCCGTTGTGGAGGCTCTGGGCCGGGAGGAGGCAGCTTAGGCAAATGGCAAAAGTCAATTAGGCAAACACTCGATGTCGAGTCGATTACTAGCGGAATCCCAACCGGTAGTGATCGGCTCTACAGACGAGCACTAGAATTAGATTTTAAATGTACCCAAATCCCTCCTATTTTCCTCTTCTCCTTATCCAAGAAATGTGTAAAAAAAAAAAAAGATAATTGTAATGACAAAAATCACGGACCCCGGAGTCTGTGGAGTGGATAATTTAAAAAAAAAAGTGAAAGTATTTAACTCTGTGTGTATGTGTATATGGTGTTTTCACTTTAAATTGCTACTGTACTAGATATAGTCTAGCCTATCGTCTGAGCATGAGAGCCGGAGAAAAATCCTTACTAATACCTACTAATAGGACAGCCTATTAAATCAATTTATTTAAAGTTTAAAGTAAATGATGAAGCCGCGGCTTACACCGCATGGCGCAGCCAGTTAATAAAAAATGCGTAACGACATAACTAAAAAAATGTTAACGAACGCTCTAATAATATTTTATAGCAATTGCGACAAATATTCAAAGTATTTCAGAGGTTATCGTCCGTCGCGACAATTAAAAGCTAATAATGATTTCCACAGCTGTCCTTCGTAGCGTGACATCCACCAATACAATCATCTGAACAATGCATACGATATAACTATCAATATTATATGACCTGTACAGAATTAAACGACCAGACCTTCTACCGCCTAACTACAAATCGGCTTTGTAAATCGGCTTTGGCTTTGCTATTGCCATCTCTATCATTTCAAACGAAAAGAAAAGAGAGAGAAGCAAGAAAGCTAAAGCAGTTTTCGTTCGGCGGTAGACGGTAGACCCCCGGGTTGGACCAATATCCATACAATTACAAATCTAGATTACTATAAAAATCGCTGTTTTGAGTATATGGTCTACGTACTCGTATGATATATGTGGAAGTATATAGTTGGTGAGTTAAGATTAGTAGGGGAAAGTTCGCTAAACAGTAACGGCTATCTGACGTCAACTGCCATGACATCTTCAAAAGAAAGTAGTATCTTAAGTTTCCCGCTACTGACTCTTTTTGTCCAGTCAGGGAGAGACTATGAGAGAGACATCCTTACAAAGGCCCTGAAGTCTTAGATAAAGAATGTATAATTATGTAAACTCTTTGCCTGAAGTAGGTGCCTGGCATGGACATACCAATTATGTGCCTCAGGGGCGCGTACCTTCACAACTTCCATAATGTTTAAATCAAGGAGAATTAATTGGTTTAAATGTCTGGTTGTTTATTCCTATAATTTGAATTTTATTGGTTTTAATTGAAGTGGCGGAATTAAAAATTAGAATCAAATATGCCTATACGTAGGTATATAATGCCTGATACTCTTTCCTGTTAGATTTTGCCCTTACAACTTCATCAAGTTACCCCAGGTGATAAGTCAACCTACCCCAAGCATGGGGTAAGTTGACATCATCAGTTTTTCCTATTGTACAATAACTGTACTCTGTATCATAATGAATAACGTGTTTTTCGCCACGTTTTACCTATGAGCTTAAAGCTTCATAACTGAACCCGTTTTAAAATTAATATAATTTAAAGAAATTAAAATAGAAACCTTTTAGGTGAAATATAAGCAACACCCCGGTCGTCCCAAAATCATCATAAACAGCCCACATTCGTCCACTGCTGGACATAGGTACGCCTCTTCAATAATACACCATTCAGCCCGATCCTCGGCTTTATGTTTCCAACCGTCAAGAGCTACCTTTCGTAAATCGTAACTCCATCTAGTTTCAGGGAGTCCTACGCTACGTTTGCCAATTCGCGGTCTCCACTCCATAAAACCGAAATCGGTCGAACCCCATCTCAACAGTTATCGGATCTGCGACTGATATACCTACCTTCCCTACATGACGGGGTGCAATGATGTAGGACCCGTTGCCAATTAATTATGACGTATATCATACCTTAACAATAGTGAATGGATGCCACTCTAAGAGCGAGGCTCGTGGACACTGCAGCACGACGTACTGGCCGGCTCGACACACGGGCGTGAAGTTAGCGCAACTTATGGTCAGGCTGATTGTTCGGCCAGTCATGTGTTTAGCCTGCAATTTTATACGTCAAAGTATATGTATGTTACAATATTTTGTAATTCAATTGTTATCAACATTTTTAGCTAACCATGCACTAAGAGAACACAATTTTATTTTTTAGGTATCCAGGTTTGTATAAAGTGAAATCCAAGTTTGTCTGAATGTGGGATTGAAACCTTTATCGGTTTATCCCATGTCCACCATCTTGGAAAAGGGGATACAAATAGTTTTTATGGCTAATCTGGCTATGTATATGTAGACCTGACAAACAAAATGTTTTGTCGCCAGTAAAAATCTCTACGACTTTGCCCAAGGGATCGAAAGTGTGCGCCAAAAAACTTTCCGCTTTTATGAAATGAAGAAATGCTGGCTGTCACGTGCTTTTACTCTATATAGCATGGACATACGAGTATTTTATTATATGATCATTTAATAAAGTACCGCTATACCGCTAAGGTATATTCGCTCATGTTTGGTTATTATCTCATGAAGGCTACAAGTTTATCAACAGTATAGGATCTGAATTTCAATACAAGGTGAGGTACCCCAACAATGGATACTTAATCATTCGGCTTCCATTCAGGTGTCGTTACGTACATGGCTTAATCCAAAAATATAGAGCTACAATCAAATGAGATATGTCTACCTGTGGAAACATCGCCATCTAGAGCATACTATTCTGAAATGAACTTAATCTGACATACAATAAAATGTAATTTCAATTTGAATTCGATATGCCTTCACATCAAGTAAAGAGGATTATGTAAATTTAAAGCGATTAACGTATTAACAGTTCGCAGCGCAATAATTGCTTCACCGATTCCATTCGATACCTACGGGTATAATTTATAATTTGCTGAAATCGAATGGTGATGTATCTGGGCCAGAGAACAGAGCATTCTCAGGAAGTCCACTTGCAAATCAAATGTATAAAATGAAAATCATGTGTCATACCTAGTGTTAGTAGACGTAAAACAACAAGTAATATTTTTTTTATATTACCTAATTGGTTTGGTTTAGTTTGCTCGTTGCTCAAAAAAGCGACATTGTTTCATGGTCGACGTTACTCCAACGAAGAGGTTTTACTCTACTTTTGTAACAATAACGTTACAATCCTCAAATGAAAAGTGTATCGGCTTCTTCTACAAGGTAGATAAGTTTAGCATACCGCATCGTCGCTAGCATCAGGCGAGTTGGAGGTCAAGTACACCAGTTATAAAAAGTTCGTAAAGAGTATTTTCAAACCCCTTTTAATTTTAAAGCAAAAAGTCACACGAAACTTCTGAGCACTTAAGACGTGTATTATTTACGTGTGTGTTTTTTTAATACTAACTGATGGACTATTTTGTCAGTATACCTATTCTAAAACAGCATTTTTAAATAACATTGACTATGCTTACCTCCAAAATATCGACAACTGCTCGATTCCTAGAACATATTCGCCATAGGAGATCCACGAAGAAGCAGGCAAGCGGGACAGACATCCATAACCAAGTCTGAAAGCAAAATATATGTAATAAAATAGAAGTACTTACATAAATAAGGATTTAACAACAGTTGTTCCGAAAAAAAATCAAGGTATCATTTTTCAAGCAAAATTTATAGTTTAGCGCCCTGCGGTTTTACTCGCGTTATTACTGTTTCCATTATTTTTCCGCTTCAGACTGTAATCAAACGGTGTTACAAATTCCACACTCCAAATACATTAGGCGTACTGACGTGATTGAGTAACAAATATCCCAAACATCGAAAAATCCAAAATTTCGCATTTTTTATGTTAGTAGGATTTCCTTCAAAGCTTACGGAAGTATTTCTTTCCAAGAAGCTGTAACCAATTTTTCAATCATAAGCCGATAATAATATTGTAAACTGCACCTTCTATTAAACTTCTAAGCCTAATTTAATCGTGTTTGTGGCTATGGAGCCATTGTTACGAGTATGAGCCAGGCGATCTCGTAAACTGCCGATACATTCAATAACTTGCCTGAAACCCAGATTAGGTGGATCAAAGCAGCCAGACCGGAACTTCCGGTGTAAATCTATTAGAGGATAATATAACTGAACATAGTATATTAAGTATGTTAGTAGCTGTGACCGCGGTGTAATCTGCGGTTTACCTAAATTACGAGTATTAGTAGCGATTTTAACCCCTTAAGGGTATTTTTTTACAAACTTTTGATGAAATATATATTTCATCAAAATTTTACAAATTTTATTTAACCCGTTCCAACTTTAAAGACTACCTACCATTTTTTCTTTCTTTATGAGGTACGGAACCCTTAAAATACAAATTCGTTACACCAAAATATCAACGAGCAAGTGTTATTCTTGCCAAGGGCTAGAATTCTTTGACGGAAGTTTATATCGCACGATTGGTCATCGCTCTACAGTTTATATCAAGCGAACGAAAATTCTTAGAATATTCCAAGAAACTTCGTGAACGTGGACAAAACAACGAAAGAATGCTCTACGTATTCTTCCATACGTAGGAATGAAATGTATACGTATGTTTGAGATTGAGATTTAAAGAATTTGATAGACTGGGGATAGAATGAGTAATAAATCGGCCTTTACGTCTCATACATGCGCTGGTCCATTTTAAACCTAATTACGAATGAGATTAGTAGACAGATGTTCTATAATGGACTATTATTGCAGCAAAATTGCAGTTGTTGCGATGCACTATGAACCACTGTTTACACTGACCACATCGCTTAACGTGAGATGGCGGTTAAGTGTAAACCTATAAAGGTTAAAAATATAAAAAAATAATTGAGGCACTCTTATTTATTTAAATTTATTATGTCTTACCTTTGATTTAATTGGTATAAATCTAGGAGTGTTGATAACAGTTGAATTGCGGTTGTTCCAACTGTCGGAATGACTAGAATTGAGAGTATTTTCACCATCAACAACTTCTTGTTTTAACAACCCACTGAAAATAAAAGAGTCCGCATTTCAATAATACATACAGACAAACAATGAGTCAGCAACTGAAATATTTTTGCGGCTAAATGACATTGATATGGTTGACCATCGGTCATGACCAAGAAATCATTGAAACATAAGTTATGAGAGAAATGATTCATGGGCCTCGGCGCAGCATGAATCATGCCACCGCCATAGGCTCAGTTGAAAGGTTATTAATTTTAAAGGCGCAACATAAGTATTATTAGTAATAACCCTATTTTGATTCAAGTTAGATGTACTTTTTAGGTTCTCTGAAATTTAGGAGGAAAATACAATATAGGTACCTCAGTTGGTATACCAGGTTGGTTAAAATAAAACCAGTTCCAATAAAAATTATCACCACCTAAATTTTATCGTGGGTAGTAACTCTGCCTGCGAAGCCGAGGGTTGTGGTTTCGATTGTGCATCACCCAGTGCAAATATTTGTCTGATGAATTCAAATGTTTGTACTGTGTCTGGATGTTTCTATATATAATAAGTATGTATTTAAAAATATATATGTATTACTAGATGACCCGGCAAACGTTGTTTTGCCATATAAATAATTTCCTAATAAAATAAGGGTTGATCGTAGAAGGGTGAAAATTGAGGATTGTATGTATTTTTGTATGTTGTATCATAAAAAAATAGAAATTAAAAATTTTGTCTAAAAAATAAAATATAAAATTTAGGGGTGGACTACCCCTAACATTTAGGGGGATGAAAAATAAATGTTGGCCGATTCTCATAGATACCGGATAAGCACAAAAAATTTCATCAAAATCGGTCAAGCCGTTTCGGAGGAGTATGGCAACGAAAACTGTGACACGAGAATTTTATATATTAGATATCAGTTATTTGGCCGCAATAGTACAAGCTTTGCTTAATTTGGGGCCAGATGGTGTTGTGTGTGAATTGTCCACCAATATTTATTTATTTATTCAGTAGTGGTAGGATAAAGTCTACAATCAATATCGTTTACTAATAATAAACATTTGACGAAAACATGAAACCGTAGTGACCTGAATTCTATTTAGAATTTCAGGAATCCCTGTTAAACAGCGTAGGTATTGTGGAAACCAAGCCAACTATTTCGCTCATTCATGCTGAAATATTTTACGAATTTAATAATTAGGCAGAGCTTGATATTAGTAAGTTCCTCATTAAAATCGAAAGAGAACAGTGGTATAAATCATCTTTGAATCAAAGTATAAAGGAATAAATAGTCCACGTTATGTTCCCAATGTTGACCTATTATTATCGACCACACCACAGATCACTAATGCAGACTGGCGAATGTCAAGCGTGTTCAACTTATAACTGTATTAATATGCTTAGCTAGCTATAATCTGTACTATAAGCATTCTATTCTTCGAAGTCACATTCTCACCTTAGCGGGTGTATGAGAAACAGCACCATAAACGGCAGGTACAGCTGATGGGCGTACCAAAAGCGTTATATTTTCTTCTGCGCACAACTCTTAGAGAAGTAACCCCCATGCATAGGGTTGACAGGAGCATCAAAACCCCAGTGATGCCAGTCGTACTCAGTATTAGAAGAAGAGGGTTCTAGAAAAAGATTGTGAACCAGTTAAATCGTAATTTTGTAGAATAATTATGATGGAATACTTAATTTATTTACATGACACATAACAACCTTATTTACAAATGTAAAAAGGAAACTCTCTACGTACATAACACTAAACTAAAATTATAAAATATATACGTATCATGTGTTTATGTAAATATGAATAAAAAACTTTATTCAAATACAACGTTGATGAAAAAAAGAATCGCCAGCATTTCCACACTGTTTCGTAAAGCTTACTTAAACTTCGTGAAACTTCGAGTAAAAAAAAATGCTATTATTTCGTTTATCTCTCACCTCTACCAATCGCTTGGCAAAGTCTGGCTTGGCTGTATATAAGTAATGGGTTTATAATTTTTTTCTTTATTCTAAATGGAAAACAAACAGCATTACACAATCATAAAATTTAGATGAGTAGAAACTTTGTTATGTGTAAAAAAATGTTATTATCTCTTCTTACATTGAGATGAAGATAAAATCCGACCCGGACGCTGCCCGGACGCCGTCCCAATTAGGATAAATCCGGGGAAACCCGGACGGATGGCAACCTTAGCTTGAACCTACTTTCTACCAGCATTCTAAACTTCAGTCCTAACTAACCTAACTAACTAAAGTCCAAACTGTAGACCTTGGATCTGATAATATTAGAATCGTTCTTAAAAATTACTAAACAGAAAGATAAACTTTCAAAGATACAATACATTTGATTACACCGAGATCTCCCGATCGTGTGAGTCCTATTATTATTTATTCCTAGTTTAGTCATCGAAAAGTAAGTTGAGTATGGTGGTGAGAGTACTATCTCTCTGGATTTGGTTAGACTGTCGTAGTGTCGTAAAGCTGCAAATTTACGCACCTACTATTGAGTATTGCGCACGGAAAGATAGGTAGGTAGTACAAACATGTATAATTACAGATTGAAAATATTGAATTTAGTAATTGATGAAATCTTGAATTGATTGGCTGAAATGGGTGTTTCACCCAAATGGTACGTACTACGTACCTAGCACATAATAAACACTATAATAGTGCAACGCACCCGTGCATTTGATATAAATTCTAGGTTCATTAGATCGAACTCACATAACATAGATTACATAGATTTTCGTGTATTGTAGTAAAGCAGCATAAACAAGTACCTAATTCCAGCACGCGATAAAACGTAGTCCCCATAAACTGCATAGTTGCAAACTAACCTCGTTTCTGTACCTCGCCAAGTTAATGTCGCTGTGTTCTTCGTCGAAACCCCGGGAGAAATTCCATAAGTTCACCAAGTGCGACCCAGAATGGAGTACTGCAAAAGAAACAAACTATAAACTTTTAGCTATCCCTAGTTTCTTGTAAATATCGACTTTCGACGAAAAAATGTGGTACAGTTTTTTTATACATAGCGGCTTCGCTAGGATATTGTCATATAAAAACTATTAATTGAAATAAAAACTATCCTATCTTTCAAGTTGGATCAAATTGCACACGGTGTCCAAATTTATTTGATTAAAATCGCTTAAGTAGCTAGAAGTCCATCGTGGACAAACAACGTGACGCGTAGTTTATATCGAGCTCAAGTAAAATGCTTTGAGACCAAGCTACAAGTAAAAGCACTAAGTAAATAAAATGATAACAGCATTTAATAAAATGTATATCGTCAGATCGTCACCTTGCTATTTGTACCTAGACTTATTAAGCTTTTTCTAAAGCACGTTAAAATAGCACCCAGATAACATCTACGGGACAACCACGTAAATACTTGCATTTACAATTTGCTATTTACTATTTATCTAGATAAATAATAAAATTTTGTCGTAATACGAGTAGAACGTGATCTTTAAGACTCCAGTAAATTAAAACGGCACCTCATGGGTGTTATTTGTTGCTATTTTCCCTGGGCTACTGATACTTTGAAGCGATTTTTAAACTATGGAAATTCATTATGGAATTTCCAGAGTACGGTTTATGTGTTTTAAGGACAATCACATAATTATAATTATATGGTGGTACGCAGAGACAATATCAAAAGTTGCAACTTTCTTACATGAGTAGGTAGGTAGGTAGCTACATTACATAACTACTAAGATGTGAAAGCATGTCGGATAAAGAGGCAAATTAAGCTTTCAAAAGCTTAGAACTATTTTCGTGTGTCGAATACCCATACTCTCATAAGCTGCGGTTTTAGGTTCCGAAATTATTCACAAAGAGAATTGGCAATGCCAAAGCGCTCATTAGGGTGTTAGGAACTTGCAAGCGCCATTAAGTCGTTGAGACGCAGCCTAATGGCACCGCGTTTTAGACCTAGCTTTTGTTACCGTTCCTACTAAACCATGCCCCTTGCTTTTGTGCTTCAGCTTTTACGCACTCTCTTTCGTTTAGTTTTGGGGATCTTTTTGTAGACGCACATTTGATGAGTTAAAGATGTTTCTAGAATTCATAGAGTTTTAATGCTTATTGTGTACATTTCTAAGTACGTACGGTATCATTATCTACAATTATATGACAATTCATGTATACTACATATACTTGGCAGGCTAGCAACCGCTAAACGAGCTAAGGTACCTGCTTTCCCACCAGATACACCAATAAAGGCAAGTTTGGAGAAGCAAACCAACTTACAAAAATAATGAACGTAAAATAGAATATTGAAACTGATCCCGAAAATCTATTCATCGATTCATTAAACGATGTTATTATTCTAGCATCTGGATACGTCTAGCTTATTTTTAACAGTAGCGTGCTAAATAAAACATAGGTACATTTGGTTTAGTTTACACTACGATTTGCCTAGTTTCAGCGTAATAATAATTTAGGTACCTACAGATAATAATAAAGCACGTATATTTTACAGAAAATGTGAAAGGTTCAATTAGGACAACGGCTGCTTGGTAGACCCTGTAACCCTGTAAACTCTATTAGGTAAGTAACCTCCGTATCTATAGACATTTTATTTTTTATTATTTTAGTGGCTAAATGGTATACGTACCTAAATAATGACTTACCACCAAACACGATGAGCGTAGTAGCCACAGTCATGTGGAGGCTCTTGGCTTTCTCCAACCAGACAAAGAACAACCTTGGCCAAAGTTGTGACAGCATTCTGTACAATATCTGATTGAGCTTTTTGCATTGCGGTAGCAGAATCAACGCTCCACAAACATTCAATACTGTCGCTGTAGCTCGTGAAACACACAAACCTAGCTGAAAAAAATAATATACATTCACGTCGAACTAAGTCGCTACCTAGTTACATCAGTTTTTTTTTATAAAGACATGTGCCTCATTGTAATATGCATATTGAGATATATATACATAAATTTTTATGACATTTTACAGATAACACCGGACACAGTAATATCTGCAAAATCCGGCATTATAAGTTCTTAATTATTAAATATCGATATAAATTAGTTATCAACACGTAAAAACTTTGGTATGTTTAAATTAAAATTTTGTTAATTGGAGATTTCGGATTTAGAAAATTTATTAATCAAAAGTTTTTATACAAAAAATATACCCTTACCCCTAATATTCTCCGCAAGTAGTTGAATTGAACTCCATTTTGATAATAAATAAAAGTGTCATAAAAAAGATATACAACTAATGAGATCCATGATATCTGAAACAATAAGAAATTCATTTGAGGTTGGAGGAAACATCTCAGTGCGTTTGTAAATCCCGTGATTCAGTTAACTAAAAATAGTTTTTCTACAGAAGTAAGTAGCGTGCGTCACTTTGTCTATTAAATAGTTTTCTCGCCATGAACTTTCCATCAGACCATCAGCTATAAATTTTCAGTAAATGAACAGCAGTGATTCAGATATAAATGACACAGCAATAAACTCACATTGTAGCCTTTAAACTAACTCATAAAAATAGCTTACGCTTACGAAATGCTCGTCCATCTTACATCTGATTTATTATGTCAAGTGTCCAACACAGGCACGACTGAGCAAAGCGCGTGAGTTTAAAACATCTTATGCGTAGAAAATGTAAGTTGCACCAACCAATCAGGGCCGCATTGACCATAAGGCTACATCAAAATAACTATCATGAATGATTACCAAAATATCTATTCCTTAAATCCTTTTTTGGTGTAAAAAATGGTCGCTTTCACTATCCTGGTATACACTTTCATACGGGATACTCTGCATCAAGACCAAGATCCTAAGAAAGGAATCCTACGAGATCTAACAACCATTCTTGTCCAGTCTTGATGTTAATAATTACAACGAAGACATATTGAAAGGCAAAGGATTTTATTGTATCAAGTTATGTTCCTTCAATAACAGTTTTGATATACATAAGTACCTACTTATTTTTTCATAATTCAAAGAAATAAGTAATGCGCAGCTTCTCTGAGGAAAATATAAGTTCGGCCCTGGTAGCTATAGTCCCAGTGTGCACCTCTAGGTAGGCACTTCAGACTCTATTCAGAGCCGTGCGTTGGCTATACACACAGCCTTTGACAGGCGTTGTGCCAGCCGCCATTGAACGAGTGAATAGAGTCGATGACAGCACCAACTGAGTGTGGTCCCGCATTAATTACTACGGCGTGTCGATGCCGTTATCTGCGGGATCTTATTTGCATCAGATGACAGGCTCTGTTGCCGGTCCGATGCGTTCTCAATAGTCTTATGCAGATGAATAGCTAAGGCCGCAGCTACGAATTCAACAGGCACAGCAACAACGGACGCAGTGCGACCACTGATGGAGAAGTTTCGAGTCCAGTCCACAAACCACATTCCACAATACAACGGTGGAATAATATATTGCTTGTGTATTGTTCTATTGGCTCAATCTATTCGATAAGCGCGCTTTATTGTAAACCGTATCTTTCTACGATCTACGATGGAGCGTGCTTACCTAGAAGAAACTCTCGATTTCAAGACTGTAATCACCGGGAAAAATCCACTCAGGCAACGCAAAACCTCTTAGTTCGAGTCTTTGGAACGTCAACCATGAAACGATGGATTTAACATGGATTAACCTACGTAAAATAACGTAAACCTAAAAATCAAACCTATATTTTTTGTTTCCATGGGATTAGTTGGTATTTATGTTTAACCTCGTTTACCTAATATTGTTTCATGTTAGTCGCCTACAATGCGCCCACGCCACCATTCATCATGTGACTATACTTAGATATCTATTTGAGATGAATAGGCCTAAAACGGTTCCTATATTATCACAAAAACAGTACCAAGTTCAAAAAATGTTGGTACAAACTACCCATAACTATGGAAGTAGCTGAAGTACACTAGACATGTATCAGCTTTATCAGAGATCAGCGAAAATTGACGAACATCCCGAATTTAACGAACGAATTTAATTCAATTCAATTCAATTCATTTATTCGCGTATATGGGTACAACAAGTAAAAACATTTTATATAAAGAAAAAGAACTCCATATTCTACCTTTCGGCATGAAATAACAATAATATTAGTAAAAATTTGCAATCTGTGGTTAAAAATGTTAAAGATTATAGACTTTCTTGTTATCAACCAATGTCAGCAACAATCAGACGTAATAAGCCAATCAAAGATCAATCCTGATCTTTGTAGCCAATAGACCGCCAATAACAAGCTAGCATGAAATAAAGCAGGCTGTTCATGGTCATACAATGCTATAGGACAATTTTACTGATTACAATATATATTTATTTTTTTAAGTCAATTCCGTTGTCTTGTAATTTTGCAAATTCATATTAATTAACGTAAAATAACTGATTTATTTAGTACATAGTAATGTCCTAAGAATAATTACAGATTTATAAACGTCATAAATACAAATAATGTCACATAAATTTGTCAATAATAAAAAATAATTTCTACACATTCACAATAACTTAGTCAGAGAGGCTACAATAATCTACTTCAAATAATCACTTTACCGTCTCCTATCTCATAGGAAATATGCCAAAGAATTATGTTTTATTAATAGTAATAATATTAGTAGATATATAATAATTTCGATCTAAAACTTAACTTATTGGTAATAACAACGTAAAGTGCCAGATTGACAGATTTAACAATGTGAGTCATAGTGTGGTGTATGTCAACATACACAAAAAGATGCATGTACAAGTCCACTAGTGTGAGTTTGCGGTTGTGCTCAAAAATTTGTCTCGCAAATACTCCTTTATGTTATAATACGCCTTTTCTATTAAAAACTTTTCAACTTGCGTTTGAAAATGTGAGTTTGTTCTAATTTAACAATTTCCGTTGGCAAATGGTTATACAGCATTGGTGCCATGCACAAAACACTATTGGCAAATTGTGTTGTTTGTCGCTTAGGTACATTAAATTTATGTTTATGTCGGGAACATCTTAAATTTTGAAACAAGTCCATATTATTACGAACAAAATTACACATTCGTATATATATAAGCATGGTAGGGTCAGGACATTCAAACTTACGAAAAATGGTTTGCAACTTTGTCTTTGACGTAGCCGACAAATAGCTCTAACACATTTCTTTTGGGCCTTAAACACCCTTTCTTTAAATGTACTATTACCCCAGAACATAATACCGTACCGCAGTATTGACGAGACATTACCGTTATATGCAGCCAGAACTGTGGATTGATTGACTGTTTTCGACAACATACTAAGGGCATATGAATGTTGATTTATTTTGAACACAGAATCTCGGTATGTGTTTTCCAGTTCAAATTGCTATCTATATGCAATCCTAAAAATTTCGTTGTATTTGTGATTTGAATTATATGTCTAGAATTGTTTATGTCAAGGTTGTTTAGCTTATTTACTTTATTTCTAAATGTCATTAATTTGGTTTTGTCAAGATTTATTTTAAATTATTCAATGTCATGTATTCAGAAGTGTTACGCATTGTTAAATTAATGTCATTTTCAATATAATTTTGATTCGGACCAGAGAATAAGATGGTGCTATCGTCAGCAAACAGGACAGTGGGTGTTTTGTAGCTTTAATAATATCATTTATATATATGATAAACAGCAGTGGCCTAAAACACTACCCTGTGGTACTCCACATATCACCGATCTATAACTAGACAAATATGTTATTTTCTTTTTTAACTTTGGACATACGCTACTTATTTGAGTACACTGCGTACGATTTGTCAAATAAGATTTGATCAAATTGTTCATATTACCTCTGATTCCATATGCATCTAATTTTTCAACAGAACATTATGGTCCACGCAATCAAAAGCTTTTGTGAGATCCATATAGAGAGCACATATAGGTATTTTAGCATCTAACGTTGTCATTATTGTGTTCAAAAATTAAAATTGCTAGATTTATTGTTTTTTTTTCTTTCTAAATCCGATTTGTTCCGGTACAAACAATTTATTTTGTTCAAAATAAGCGTAAATTTTATCGTATACAACTTTTTCAAAGATTTTTGAAATCGTAGGAACTAAAGCTATCGGCCTGTAGTTGCCCATCTCTTGATGGTCGCCCTTTTAAAAATCGGTTTAATTACTGTTTTTTTCAGTTTGTCAGGAAAGACACCCTCCGTTATACATACGTTTATTACATGACTAAGTACAGGGGAGATGGTTCTTGACACATATTTAAGTACATGTGTAGATATATCATCGTACCCAGTACTTTTTGTGTTTTTTAGATCCATAATTATTTTGTTAATGTCTTGTGGAATAGTAGGAGCCATAAACATGGAATTAGAACACTGGGAGTTATACGATGGGGTTGGTTTCGGTTTTGGTTTGATTTGTGTCGGTACTGCGTCAATAAAAAAATTGTTAAACATGTTAGCGACAGTACACGGCTCACTTACTAGATTTCCGTTCAAATTTAATATTATTGGCTCTTTTGGTACATTGTGTTTTGTACCATTTATAACTTTCCACATGGCTTTACTTTTGTTCCGAGCTTGATTGATAAAGCACTCATTTTAGGTCTGAAGTCCTGAAGAACACAACACGAATTGAATTTTAGTGATCAAAAATTGTATACATAATTACTATTATTGTCGTGTAGCAAATATTACATATTATTATTTCACGGTAAACGAAAACCCAAATATACAAAAAAATCTTCATGATGCAAAAACGATTTACCCATGTAAATATTGTCAGTGGCGTAAACTCTTTTATAATTTTTTTTAAAGCCTAGTGTAAAAGCTTAGCTCAATATTTATATACTTACTTAATAATGAAATAGTTAGATAGATATACTCTTTATTGACACACCAAACAAAATTAAACACAAAAAAAAAAGAACAATACATTTTACAGTAGTGCGACAATGGGCGACCTTATCGCTGAAAGCGATCTCTTCCAGGCAACCTTAGGATGGAAATAATAACTGGACAAGTATACGGGGTGTGCAAATAAGAATTAAACAAAGCAAACATATATATTGGAAAGAAAATAAGAATTATGATAAAAATAAAATAGAATAATTAAATACCTACATATAATACATACTAATAAATACAATATAAATACATCTGTAATTGCAACTGGAGAAAATCGACAAACAACAACAAACTACATTTTCAACAAATAAAATTGTTTAACATTGGTTTTGAATGTATTCAGAGAAGGAGAATGTCTGATGTGGACAGGTAATTCATTCCACAACTGAGTTGCCCTGTAAGTAAACGACTTGCCATAAAAAGTTTCAGTTCGAGCCGAAGGGGTCATGAGGTAAAGAGAGTAATTTGACCTTAAAGGAAGCTGATGGTAATCTTGCAAAAAGGTAAAGCGTTCCTTAAGGTAGTGCGGGTGGAAGGATTAAACAAAATATTGTACAGAAAAAAGAGAATGTGAGCATTCCGACGAAGACGAATGGGTAACCACTTGAGCTGCACACGAAATTGGGACACGTGATCATATTTGCGTAATCCAAATATGAATCGTATGCAGAAATTTTGAGGCGCTCAAGTTTGTCTAGCTGGTCCTCTCTAAGATCAAGATAACAGGCGTCAGCGTAATCCAGGATAGGAAGAAGGAGAGACTGAGCAAGAGCAATTTTAGTGGCAGTGGGTAAAAAGTTACGGAGACGTCTTAAGGACCCACCGGACGCAAATAATTTACTACTGATTGTCTTGACATGGCAATCCCATGATAAGGTACGATCAAACACTACTCCAAGATTTTTTACGGAACTACTAAATGGTATAGGAATCCCATCAAATACAACACTAGGTAATGTGTTCCAGTTCACTCTGGAGATCCAGTACGAGCTGCCCATTATTATCAACTGTGTTTTCGTAGGATTTACTTTTAAGCCAAAAGACTTACTCCACTGAATAATACGATTCAGATCATCATTAATTTTAGCAATAGCGATATCCAACTCATTAAAAGGAGCTTGCAAATAAATTTGCAAATCATCTGCATAAAGGTGGTAGGAAGAAACAAGGTTCTTGGAAATAGAATAGTTATATAGTTTTATTAGAATTAAATTTTGGACAAAACCCCTGTACAGCTGAAAAAAATCCGTTAATTATTGGGGTTGTGCTTAGTGGCATCTATTTACCTTTAATTATATTGGAACATGTTTGAACTATGTTAACTTACTGCGAAAAAATATATTATAAAGTACTCAGCTGATCAGAATATATACATATTTATGGTATAAATGTATATATAATAAACAATGGAATGTGACGAGTCTGTCTAAAAGCATTCGTAATACGTAAGTAATTAATTTAATTGTATATATTTGGGAATGTGACTTATGATGATAATAAACGATATTCTATTCTATTCTTGCTAGATATTCTATTCTATTATTCTATTACATCTTAGTACTTCAATTGTACGTAACTATATATTGTATGTTTAAATTAACTGAATTGTAATAAGATCAAATTCTGCTTTCAAATCAGACAAAAGAGGAGTTTACCTGAGGTGTACCTTTCCGACGATATTATAAGAAAATCAGTGTAATACCGCTACCCGCTCCACCTTTGGCGGAGAAGCAGCTCATCTCTTAAACGCACGGACACAGAACAAACATAGTTTCCACGGTGTTCCCATCGGAAGTGGAAGGGTAATATTTCACGATTGAGAGATTTTCCTTTTCAGTGCGTAATCTTGTTCAGGTAATAGGGGTTGATAGGCATCAATCATGGAGCTCTTGGGGTTTAACAAGCAAGATTATAGGTACGTTCTTATCTGTTCCGCCCAGGGTATTGCATCGCTAGAGACCTGTACCTATAGAAAAGAAGTACGAGGAATAAGGTAAGGAAATGTTAGACTTACTATCCCGCAACCCTATTGTTGTATCCACGGTGTACGGTGTACACGGTACACGCGTTCTGCATAACCCTGTACAGTCAGAGGTGAATAAAGATTTTATTTTCTAATCCCGCCAATGTAAAAGTTTGGATGATTATCCAATCATGTCGTAAGAATGGGACGGACGAGCTCAAAGTGGATTCAAATTTGAAATAGCGTTTATTTATACTATTTTTTATCAGAAAGCCAACATACTATAATTATAGTTGATAAAGCAGATACTAGTACAAATAGGTATTATGTTATGTTATAGCTCGCTAATAAAACAATTCATACCTATAATATTTCAAGCGAATCTGAAAATTCCTTATTCAGGTCGCTGATTCTTCGTCAATGTGTTTTCTTATGTTTTTTTGATTTATGGATAAAATACTAAATGATTTTTGTCTGTATTTTTACTTTAGGTTTATTTTTGTACTAGAGCTTCGTCATGATTTCGCCCGTGGTACCTACAATATATTTAATATACTTAACTCATCCAACGATGAAAGATTTTTTGAAATCTGTCAAGTGTTCCTAAGATTAGCGCGTTCAAACAAAAAGCCTCTTGAGCTTTATAATACTCGTAATAGTATAGATTTGGTCTTTGAAAATTCCTGAAAAAGTTTTCTAAAAAACTGTAAAATGTAATGTTCAAACTGGCTTTCACTGCCTACCGAGCTTTGCAGTTAGCACCGGGCGATCCTAACCTAATCTTACTAACTATACTAAATCACATACATAGAGCATACCTGAAACCTTTCCTTATAATATCTATCATACTCGCTTACCCTACTCAACGAATACTGCCTCTACATCCACACTACATGTCATATGACAACTAGCGCAAGGACACCTCACTACCAGACAATAGACGGTATGACCTCAGCTTGGACTGCCGCCGTTAGGGAAGACCAAAGAACGACCCGAAATAAGGCCCCGAGTCCCAGCAGTGGGAATATTTAGTGGGCTGCTTATGATTATGCTAATCAAAGTCAAAACTATGTATATTACTTTTTAAGCTGATCGTAACACACCTGGCGAGGGCGCGTCTTCATAATTAGCCTAGGGCTTAGGGCGGTCAGAACTCCTAATCAGTCACTAGACCCGGCGGCAACTTGTCGTAGGGCACAATCTTTCAGGAAGCCACCGTAGGTTGTGTCCTGCGACCCTTACAGGAAGGACCTAGCACTAGCACCTGCCAACTTGTAGCCGATATGTAGAGCTAATGTATGTAGTATTTTCAATTATTATCTGATGTTGGCAATAATAGCCTTTCACTTCACGACCCAAGTATTGGTCCTATAGTAGGTACCAAGTAGGTATGCGTAAACATGTATCGCTTTTGATCTATTTACAGAAAATCTATGTAACACAAAGATTAGACGTTGCATAATTTCAATGGTTCATCGCCTTACATTGATAGAGGATACATAAGGTGGAAAATTGGTTTTAAGATTGGGTACGTTGATCTGAGTTTGGCAAGTTATCATAAATCATATCTGTACTTTTCAATAAATTGTGTGAAGAGTTGAAGACATTAAATTCAATTCAACCAACTCTCTTTGACAGCATGATCGCGTCATCTCATTTGCTTTTACTCGGCATGAGTCATGGATAGATAGACCATTACGTGGATTTTATTAGGTAGGTATACCAGTATAGTTTGTTTGTTTTCTACATGTTGTTAGAGATATAACATCTTAGATCTCTGGGTGATGAGCGCAGTGCAGTGCTAGGTAATTTGGACTTTTCATGTTCCAATAGCTGCGTGTCACCGTGCTGTTAAGTGGCAGGCATGTTGCTTACCATCAGGCACATGGCCTGCTCGTATCGTCACTCTTTATTAAAAAAAAACTGTTGCATGCTTTAAGTATGTTGTATGCTATTCTCAAGATTCTATTTATTGTAATGCTGCAAATCGCATTTTAGAGGGAAAGTTGATAATAATTAGCTGTAGTACGATTTTTATAGATTAAAAAAAAACACTGTTGGATATGTACGTAATCCCTAAGTGCGTATGGCTTAAGTATAATATACCTCTATATGTTCCTACTACCTACCACGGATGAACCGTGGGCGAACCATGAGTTTTAAATAATATGGATAAAAACTTGAAAGACATGTGCCAAACAATAATCTAATAACGAACTCCGTCAGGTATCGTCCATGTCGCGAGTCTGACCCTAAAGTAATTCGATAATATAGGATCTGCTTTTCCACTAGAAATGTGCTATGCAGCTAAATTACGGGAATGCGCAAGCTAAGCTCAGAAAATATGTGACTCTGTCCACTAATACTAAGCTCTGTAGCTGGCGGGCCTATTTAAACGTGCTTTTCAATTCAATTATTGTACATTGCGGGGTACAACATTTTTTTTTCTTCCACAATGGTATATATACCTACTTTCGGTAGCAGACATACGTCTACTGCAGTGCTAGACTGTCGATAGCTATACCTTCCCCACATGCAGCACAGGCCACACGCATCCTTCTACGAGTACTTACTTATATAAAAAACATTGCTTAGTTGAACTAATTCCACCACTGCTATGCTATATGGAGCAATATGACTGTTGGATACGAAATGCACCCATAGCTCTGGTGGAAACGCAGTCATAATCTGGAGCTTTTGAAGGTCAGAGTGCGTGATTAGGCATCTTGTATCTTCTATCAATGTGCATCACCTTCGACCGCACCATCGCATTCAGGCATGTTAGTATTCAAAAGCGAACTTAAGTTTGTTAAAAAATATTCGTAAAAGTAACAGAAGATAAAATTGGGTGAAGTAGATCTAGATATAGTAGTACATAGACGATTTTCCTCAAGTGGTACAAGACGCTTGTGACTAAGAAGTTTATTCATAACAACTAGGTAATTAATTGCCTTTAGTCAACTTCTATGTTACAAGACTTGTCCCGTGTCGAAACGGAACAAAACAATCTTTTAATAAATGATCTATTAGAATGAAAAGTAAACGCCTACTTTGATAGATCAATTGGTAAAACCCACGTCCTCGTACAATCGAATTTCCCAGTGTTTGTCATGTAACTGATACGTGAAAATAACCACACGTGCACGGGAAACATCATTTGGCTAGTAGTGTCACGGGAAATATGCTTTTACCCGTGGCACTATTGGTAGTGCCACGGGAAAGTAAAATTTCCCATGACTCTACCAGTAGTGCCAAGCGGTAGTGTCAAAGGAAATAAACGAACTGATAATACGTTGTCTGATAATATTTATCTTAACAACCAAAGTCAGGGTCAAAGGCGACTTCAATTTAATAATTTAACTACTACACTCAAAACAAAAGAGGTTTCCGTACATACGAAAATGTATAAAAAAATCGTCGATTTAAACCTGTGACGTAAACTTACTTGTTGACCTTTCAAAAATCTCTCGATTAATATGGTGTCCATGGAAATAAAATGTAAATGGGACCACCTGGGAATATACCCTTGTAAATAAAGAAAATTACCTATTCTAAAAATTTGTTCAGGCACCTTCAAGTACCAAAAGGCATTTTTATATTGGTATACCTATAATATACACATAATACGTTGATCATATGATTTTTCATACGATTTTTGGAAAAAATCAAAACCATTTTCTGATTTAGATTAAAAATACATTGAATGGAATTTAAGGACAGTCATCAATCAATCAGTTTAATAGTTCTTATCTAGGTAGTAGACGCTTACGTAGCCAAAACAAACTCTACGCACGGCGATATGCCTACTTCTAAAAGGAGACAAAATTATCACATCTGTGCAAAAATGAGTGATAGTATACATACATACATTGAAAACGAGGTCGTATAGACGAATTTTGACTTGCCGCCGCGCCACAAAACCTGAATTAGTCTAATTTTGTCTCTTCAAGTTAGTTTGGCGTTACAAACGTCTAGCTTGTCGGTTTTTTATCGGATACATTTCGGAGAGTGCGCTACTGATCTGCATGATCTGATTCTACATTGCATTTTTTTCTATCTTCTCGTAGCTCGAAAAAGCGACATCATTTGAAGGTTGACGTTTCAAACACTCGAACAAAGAGATTCGACTCTACATTTGTGAAAAGAACGTCTAGCTTGTGGAATGCATTGCCCGAGTGGGTTTTGCCCGATGGTTACAATTTTGGTGTCTTCAAATCGAGAGTGAATCGGTTTGTTTCTTGGTAGGTAAGCACACTCAACCGTAAACCGCATCGTCACTTAACATCAGGCGAGATGGCGGTCAAGTGTAAGCCTATAAAAGTTGAAATAAAGCTTGTGCGTTCCAAACAAAAAAATCAGTGAGTTGTAGAAGTCAGAAGAAGTATTTCAGCCATTGCAGATAGTTCGATGGTTCTACGTTGTCACGGATTGCAGGCTAACGATTGGCATTAAATTGTTTGAAAAAATAACGAGATCGGAATGATTTCTACTGTATCGATTAGATTATTTCGTGAAAAATACAACGTGGATCTATTCAAGACTAGATTGAATAGGTACCTAATGGTCTCGGTACCGAAGTTGTAGAGGCCATCTGAGTACCATTGGTCCCTTTGTATAAAAGGCACCTCATGGTCATGCAAGCTCTTAGAGCAATTAAAAGCTTTCCTTCTGGTGAGTTCTGGCGAAAGGCATCCCATAAGCATGAGCAGTCACCTAAATGTTCTCACTGCCTTCTGTCGCAAAGAGAGAGTCACAGCCATAAATAATGTACCATTCTGGCCCAGAGCAGGTTGGCGGATGACGCATGACCTCAAAAGATTCTTGGAACATACAGTTTTCGTCACGATAAACTTTACCGCTAAAGCCAGTGGTGACGACAAATTTGAGCATAAGCACGTGGAAAAATACTCACAGGCGTAGGTGAGAGTCTAACCCACTACCGCGAATAGGACGTTCTCGCCACTAAGCCACCACGGCTTCCGTTGAGACGTGGGTGAAACGCATGCCCTTTTCGAAATAACAAAAACTTTTGGTCAAAAATTGGCAGGGGCATAGGGGCTGCGAATAGTAGTGAAAACCTACCTAGCTCAGACTTTGATAGCTCAGTTTGGAAACTACGCATGTGAAATCGGTTGCTAGTCTGAAATAAATCTTCAAAGCATGGTCGTCTAGATTAGTATAGCCATCTAGATTAGTCTTCTAACCATGGTCATCTTGAAATGTGTTAGGTACAGAGTTGTTCCCCGAACATTTCTTTCATTTACGTGGGTGACGATGAGTTGCACACACAGCCTCAGACCAACTATATCCTCACAGCCCACGATAAACTTTTTGTGTGTGGTGCGGCTAAAGAAGTTTTCACTTGAAAAACTATACAGGTATGAATTACCTTGATCTTGATCAAATATCCAGAATACGGCGGGTAGTTAGTTCTGTCATATATTTCGACCCATAGTACAAATCATAATTCCATGTGGGTTTTTAACCCCCGACCAAAAAAAGGGGTGTTATAAGTTTGACGTCGATGTCTGTCTGTCTGTATGTGTGTCTGTGGCACCGTAGAGCTCAAACGGATAGGCCGATTTCGATGCGGTTTTTTTATTTGAAGGTTAATATCCGTGCGGATGTTCTTAGCTATGTTTGGTTAATATCCATTCAAAATGGCCGCCTCCACAAAATGGCGGACAAAATATTTCTTCACAACCTACCTCAATATGGATATCAAATGAAAGGGCTTGACTAGTAAAATACTATATACACTATAACAAATTTCAAATCTAAGATAGCCGCCACCACAAAATGCCGAATTGTATTATTTTTTTCACTACTACCTCAATATGGGTATCAAATGAAAGGGTTTTACTAGTAGAGTTCTTTGCACTATGACAAATTTAAATCCAAGATGGCTGCTACCACAAAATGGTGAAATACATTTCTTTTTTCACAACTCCCTTAATATGGGTATCACATGAAAGGGCTTGACTAGTAGAACGTTATACCGATTATCCGAGAGGTATTCGGGGGTTAATCAAAATTTTTAATTTTGTTCTTGTTTATTTAAAGTTCAGACGTACACTGACCTCTCTTCTAATGTCATGTGTAGCGCTTACGGTCAGACGACAACTGACTTATTTATTTTCTGTAAATAATCCGATCAAGTGCTAGTCGAAGTCTCAAAACAAGAGTGAAAATCCGTACCGCTACCAACATTTTTGAAGTGAAAACTTCTTTTGGCTCACTAAAGATAGATTATTCGTGGGGTGTGAACTGAATTCTAACGTCACGCTCAAATGATAACGCTTCGGGTAAACTCGGGACAATGGGCATTGGTCATTTAGAAATGCGTCAGCATTTCCCATAAGCCATCTAGAAATGCGTCAGCATTTCCCATTGCTTATTACCACGCCCTCCGGTTTCACCCGCATAGTTTCCAAAGTAAGCTATCAAATTCTGATTTATAAGTTTTCGCTTCTATCGGCAGTTCCTATGACTATTTTTTTATTTCTTTTTTTTGTTTCTTGCGTAATTTACTTAATGTGTTTAACGTGATAATGTGTAAATTCTCAAATCACCCCAAGTTAACTTTATAAACAAACAAAAACATAATTTTTTTAATTACCAAGTACCTAAGCTGTTAAAATATTTTAGGATCCCTGGCTTTTGGTTTAAATACCTACTTCTAAAGATTGAAAAAGGCAAATAAACAACAATCTGCTTATTTCAGACATGCAATATGTATATTTTTTTCTAATACAAGACAGAATAATACTTTATACTATATTATAATTCATTAACTATTAGTTTCGAATCATAGAGAAAGATCTATGTATAGATCTAAACTCTTTCTATATGATTCGAAAGACAAAAACTCTGCATGTGAAAAGGTCAGCCAGACACATAATATATACGCTTTATCTTCCTATTAGGGTTTTTGTTTGGACCCCTTGCAATCTACCTCTGCTCTATTTGATCGTCTGAAATAGGAAACGTCGGTAAGAAGTAAGTATAGTTACTCAGGTCACCTGAGTAAATACACATAGGTAGGTACAATGTACTTACTACCTGTACTACTGTAGATACTTCAAAAATATTCAACCACTATTGGTATTAACATTTAGAAAAAATAGCAGTGATATATAGAATTTTCAATTTCCGCGGCAATAAACTGCTGATTCTAAAATAAACCTTTTTCGAGTCATCATAAAACAATTAATGTATAGCTAAAAATAACCTAGTCAAATAGAAGTCCAACTCCTCATCGAAGGTTCCGTAATAATGTGTCAACTATTATTATTTTAGAGCTTTACTTAATTTAGTTCAAAATCAAATGTTTATTTAATCAAATTAGTTGTTTAATATAGGTAGAGTCCGAAAAGTATTTTTTTGTTGGTTTATTTTTAATTACTACTAGATAGTTATACCTACCGTCGTAACTAGTACAACAAATAACAACATATTTTATCAGTGTACCTACCTATCTGTTCTTTGTATGTAAGTTTAAGAATTTATAATAAGTTTGTTAGATATACATCAGAATCGTTGAAATGTAAGTAATTATAAAACCGTAAAGGACATCTTCGACTCGAAACCATTCGAAAAGGAATATACAGGTTGTAACCATAGTTTACCCATGTGGTTTTACCCATAATTCAGAAAAGCACAGATGCAATCATAAAATATCAAATATTTAGATAAGAATACCATATAGCAAACTTAGTATTTCGTCTAATCACTCATAATTTTCTGAGACCTATGGTTAAGTAAAGTCATCTTCTATTATAAATCTGAAATGATACTACATATTTTAGGTCACCAAATAACTTTCCTGATTATAGTCTATTAATCTAATCGAAGAAAATTTGTCAGGAGGGAAATCGTCCAACGAAAATGTTTGTAACAAGACATGACAATGAAATAACGATACAATTTATTTCGGTAGACACACGTAGACCCGGGAAGGTTGAGATCATCGTGTTCTTGGAATTTTGCAACGTCCTGCAACTGTTATCTCGGACATACATATTGCCCTGACCGTGTACCTGTATAATAAACTCATTGGCCTAAATCGACAAAAATACCATGAAAAACCAAAAGGTAGTCAAAAATTTACAAGAAATACATACTTATGTATTGCAAAATAACTTACAAATACGAGTAAACGCAGGTCTAATAAAATTACCATTCAAATTGCAGTCGTCCTAAAATATATGAACTAAATAGGTAGGTATTAGGTAGATAATGTTTAAGCTTCGCTTACCAGAAAAATCCGTGCTCTAAAAAAAATCACCACTTCAGCCACAACTGATTTTACAGACATAGTTTACGTATTTTAAAAATCGGAAAACGAAAAGTTATTTTAAATCAAACTTGAACAGAATTTCGCATAAATTATCAAAGTTAAAATATACATTTTGAATTTTCGCGGTTTGCGTTTTTTTTGTCTTATAGTTTTGATTTAAACATTGTTATTGGAATGGCACGCGCTGTGTTAGTTACTTCAGCATGCCGCGGCGACCGCTACATTACTGAACTCTTGAACTGTAAGGTAGCGTAGGCTGTCGCTAACTGAACACGTAACGCGTAAAGGCAAAGAACCGGCTTTACGAACGTTTTACAGTCATGGTTACCAATGGGCTCGAGCTATAACCTACCTAATAACCTACTCCCACAGTATAAAGAAACAGACTATGCTACTACTGAAAGGAGATTCTATTTTCAGGGGCAACAATATATTTATTTATGTTATTTATTATTTTTTGTAGTGGTAGGACTCCTAGCAGAGTCCGCCTGGGGAAGTACCACACCGTTGCCAGTTATTCTACCGCCAAGCAGTAATGTGCAAACATTATTGTGTTTCAGTTTGAAGGGTAATGTTTCCAGAGAAATTACAGGACTTAGAGATATAACATCTTAGATCTCTGGGTGACGAGCGCAGTGCAGTGCTAGGCAATGATTTAGACTCTTCGTGTTCCAATAGCTGCGTGCCACTGTGTTGTTATGTGGCAGGTACGCAGGTATGTTGCTTACCATCAGGCACATGCCATACTCGTCTCGTCGCTTTATTTAAAAAAAATACCAACTAGAGAAATAAAAAATTTGCCGTCATAGGAACAGCCGATAGAAGTGAAAACTTATGGCCAATGGGAAACGCTGACCCCATTTCTTGACGGCCAATGGCCATGGTCCCGAGTTTACCCGAAGGTTTCTTGTAATTCCCGAGCGTGACGCTAGAACTCAATTCACAGCCCACGAAAAATCTGTCTGTGCAGCGCCAAAAGAAGTTTCCACTTCAAAAAGTATATCTCCAGATTATATAAAACCCTCGCTCTAGACTGCAGGCCCGTGAAAAAATTTATGGGTCATATGAAACAGCAGGAGACCTATGTAGGATGATAGAAGGGTATAAAGTAATAAGATTGAGCACTATGCCGTCACTTGTAAGCTGTCCAACTGAGTGCAGTTGAAGAGGGGGGTTCTAAACCTCGATCATTTCTCCTTGTCGCATGATTTTTGTACGGCATTGCGAAATAATGTATTAGAAGAGGTATTGAAACTGTATGGAACCAAAGCCGAACACAATCAAATGACCAAACTTACTCTGTAAATTGTCGGAAAATCATGATTTTTTTTCACAAACTAACCATTAGAATTTTAAAATTTATAATTTTTATAGTTTCAATACCTCTTCTAATCTATTATTCCGCAACGCCGTACAAAAATCATGCGGCAATGAGAAATGATCGAGGTTTAGAACCCCCCCTCTTCAACAGCACTCAGTTGGACAGCTTACAAGTGACGGCATAGTGCTAAATCTTATTACTTTATACCCTTCTATCATCCTACATAGGTCTCCTGCTGTATCAGATGACCCATAAATTTTGTTCACGGGCCTGCAGTCTACTCGGGAATGATAAGAAATCTTCGGGTAAAATCGGGACCATTGCTATTGGCCATCTAGAAATGAGTCAGCATTTCCCATTGGCTGACTCATTTCTAGATAGCCATGGTCAGGGCCACGCCTCCGGATTCACTCGCGTTGTTTCCAAAGTAAGGTATCTCAAATTCTGAGAAGTTTTCACTTCTATTCACACTTAACTGACAGAATATCTAAACGACTAGTAATTACAGCTGTACTTAACTGTATACAATTATTAATTGCATACATAGTACATAATATAGAATGGTGAAATTATTTAGGTCATTCAGCAGTTTGATCAGTTAAAACGATTTGTACTCTTAAGTAAAAAAAATATTTAACGTTAATTATTATTGTATGCTCGCAGAGGGCAGACTGTTGTAAGTATTGGAAATATTGTAACCTACCAACTAGTTTGTACACAGTTCAACAATAAATTATTCTGATTCTGATTCTGATTCTATCGGCAGTTCCTATGACTGCCATTTTTTTTATGTGATAACGTCTTATATTATGGTAGTGAAGCCCACGATGATAAATGGAGATTTACTGGAGCGTCTTAGAGACCTATTGGGTCGCAAAGATTAGATGAAAAAAAACTGGCAGTCATAGAGACTGCCGATAGAAGTGAAAACTTATAACTCAGAATTTGATAGCTCACTTTGGTAACTACGTGGGTGAAACCGGAGGGCGTGGCCCTAGTCTCGAAATGCAGACTGATTTCTAGATGGCCATGGGCCATGGTCCCGAGTTTACCCGAAGATTTCTTTAATTTACGAACGTGACGCTTGAGTTCAATTCACAACTCACGAAAAATCTATGTGTGATGATCTATGCGCTTCGGCATTTCATTTATCGAGCGTTTTGTGCGTGCGCTCTTGTTAGGAAGGGGGAAGGGTTCGATGTTTTAGCCCGGGCAAATATACTTAAGTACCTAGAGTATAAGGTTTTTTTTTTAAATCTTTAATACAGTTGATATATTAAATCTCCACATCCCCTTAAAACGATGTAGGCTGATTGCCAATGACCCTGCATAGGTACCTAATGTTATCTTTTCAACGGTGGAGGGAGCGGCTATAGTTTAAAATTGTATTATATTTAAAATTCACGTTACCCTTGAATTATTTCCCTACAAAATAACAAGAACAAAATTAAAAACTTTGATTAACTCCCGACTACCTCGGATTTGTTATCTGTACAACATTCTACTAGTCAAGCCCTTTCATTTGATACCCATATTGTGGTAGTAGTGAAAAAAAATATATAATTCGCCATTTTGTGGTGGCGGCCATCCTGGATTTGAAATTTGTTATTACGTATTGTATTCTACTAGTCAAGCTCTTTCATTTGATACCCATATTGAGGTAGGTTGTGAAGAAATATTTTGTCCGCCATTTTGTGGAGGCGGCCATCTTGAATCGATATTGACCAAACATAGCTAAGAACATCCGCACGGATATCCTTTGAATAAAAAAACCGCATTGAAATCGGCCCATCCGTTTGAGCTCTACGGTGCCACAGACAGACACACACACACACAGACAGACAGACAGACAGACAGACAGACAGACAGACAGACAGACAGACAGACAGACAGACAGATAGACAGACAGACAGACATCGACGTCAAACTTATAACACCCCTTTTTTTGGTCGGGGGTTAAAAATAAAATGCACCCACGACAAAAGCGATAGCGAGGCACAATCTGCCTAAACATTCACCTTTTGACGCGTTCATCTTATCCTAGTAATCCTACTTCCTACTAATAATATTATAAACGCAAAAGTTTGTAAGAAAGTATGTATGTTTGTTACTCAAAAACTACTGTTTACGGAAAAACTACTGGATGGTCTGGGATGACACATGGGCTATTTTTTATCCCGGAAAATTAATAGGATCGGGTACTACGAGGGTAAAACCGCGGAGCTCTGCTAGTATACTATAATCAAGTAATCACGTAAAATTGTCATGCGTAAACCGACTTTACAGACAACCTTACATTTTTATTATTAAAGGTTTACACAAAGCCGTCATCTCGCCTGATGTTTAGCGACGATGGAGCATGCTTCTCTAGGAAACAGATTCGCAAAAGTAGAGTCAAACCTCGTTCGAGTCTTTGGATCGTGAACCATGAAACGATTACTTTTTCCAGCTACGAACAGTCTAAAATCCGAAAGAAAAAAGTGCAAAGTAGTATTAAATCATGCAGATCAGTTGCACGCTTCTGAAATACTTCAATTGTTGACGGCAATAGTTTTTCAGCAGTTCACTCTACTTACAGGCTATGGGCGAAATACTTCGTCTACTTTTTTGTTTGGAACGCACAAGCTTGTACCTATATGAACACAACTGCATCTAACGGCCATTTATGAATTATTTTATGAATGGTCTCATTTCACCCTCTGGAAGTTAGATATTTAAATTACTAAATGGGTTTGAGGATTTACAATAGAGTTGGTCTGAGGTAAATGGCCAAGCTCAGAAACTGGCAACATTAATCACAACATAGATATTTTTAAATATTATGGACTAGTAGCACCAATCATGGCGGCAAAATCTTAACGGTGTATCAGCGTTGCAAAAGTTCCCGATTTATCGGGAGATCTACTGATTTTGGTCATTGTCTCCCGATATCCCGATTTAGCACTCATATCTCCCGATTTTTTTTATTTTCTTCTAATGTAAAATAGTATTTAAATTAAACATGGAAAATAGTATTCTTAATATGGCAACACTAAAAGAAATCTGTAACACAACATCAATGCACGGGGACTTCCAAAATTTCTCGCACCACGTCAAATACGGCCATGCAACTCCGCGGTATGTTAAAGCAAATTGCACTGAAACACCTTAACATAGAGTTTATTATTGTCTGATGTGTACAGTATGTGTTTGAGGGAAAATCCCTGAATAGGTATATTTTTATTCGGGTTGTTTCCCAAACTAGGTAGCTTATTTGCCTAAGCCTAAGTCGTTCATTATTGTATTGTTCGTTAAAAGAATTGCATGCACTTGTTTTGTTCAGTTGTGTTGTGATTACTGTTGTTGTGCTTTACGATGTCCGAATCTGACGACTCTGTTAATTTACCAAGTACTAGTGCTGGAATTAAACGAAAAAATACTCACAAAATTATAAAAAGGGTGGGAATTAAGACCAGAATGTTCGGATTGGCTAAAAGGAAGCCTAAAGGGAAAAACGCGTATTGCCATAGTTGCAATAAAGATATTAACATATCTTCTGGTTTTGACGCAGTTAAAGGCATGCTGCTTCACAAGTTCACATAAAAGCGTTAAAAAATTTAATTTAAAAATTTAATTTATTTCTGACCATCTAGGAAAGTTAATAGAAAAGATTTGTCCAGACTCAAAATAGCTGAAAGTATGAAGTGTTCCCGTCCCAGGATTCAGGCAATCGTAAATAATGTAATTGGACAAGAAAACTTTAATACTCTTTGTGAAGATCTTCGACAGACAAAGTTCTCATTGATAATTGACGAGTCCACAGATAGGAGTACCGTGAAAATCTTTGTTTAGTCGTCAGGTATGTCAAAAATAATCATGTAAGAGATTCTTTTTTCGGACTTTTCCCTGTTGGGAATGCAGATGCTACTACATTACACAAAAGTATTGTGGACTTCTTTGAACGATGTAGTATTCCATATCGACTTAATCTCATAGGTTTTGCATCTGATGGTGCAAATGTTATGATGGGACGTAATCATTCAGTGATGACTTTATTAAAGGCTGACGTAGAAAATTTGTTTATAATGAAATGTATATGTCACTCCTTTCATTCATGTGCGTCTTATGCTTGCGGAAAAATACCACGATTTGTTGAGGAAGTAATAAGAGAAATATACAATTATTTCGCTTCAAGTCCCAAAAGATAGGCTCAGTTTAAAGAATTTCAATCATTTTGCAATTTTATTTAAAGGTACATAAATTGTTACATCCTTGTCAAACCAGGTGGCTGTCGGTACATGCTGCGATATCAAGAGTTTTGGAGCAATATCAGGCTTTAAAATTATTTTTCATTGATGCTTCTATAAATGATGATGTCACGACAGCTACAAATATATTGAATAAATTAAACGATTCAATAACGAAACTTTTCTACAGTTTTATATTTTGTTTTGCCAATTTTCAATAAATTAAATCGAGAAATGCAGTCTGAATCAGCAAGAATACATGTTTTGTATTCGCATGTTTGTAGCAGCCTAAGAACTCTATTCGATTGTTTTTGAAAAAGATTATTTAGAAAAACTAATCTTGAAAATGTTGATTACAAAACCCACATTACTTTGTAAATATTAAAGATGTATATTACGGAGCAAATGCCATTAATACTTTGCTTTCAGATAATACATTAACTTCTGAACAAATCCATTTATTCCAAACGAGATGTGGGCAATTTTTTATTGAAGCATGCGAACAAATTACTCAAAGATTTCCTCTCAAAAATAATTCGTTAAAAGATTTAGGGGCTTTCTATCCGGAAAATGTCAAAAAGGTGAATTTTCGTCAATTGTATCAATTTGTAGACAATTCCCCAATTTGTTAGAGACTAATGACTATCAAAAAGTTGACACAGAATGGCGTTTGCTTCGTAATACAAAAGAAATTGAGTAGCTCAGTGAAAAAACAGAAGAATTTTGGACAAGCGTGAGTTGCATGAAATGTGGTGATGGCTCACGCATGTTTGAAAACGTTTGTTCTTTTGTTTTCAAAGTTTTGAGTTTGCCACACTCATCTGCAAATGTGGAAAGAATATTTTCATCAATAAATTTGATGAAAACTAAACAACGCAATAAACTTTCCACTGAGTCAATAATAGGTCTTCTACACACTAAAAGATGTATAGCAGAAAATAATAAAAGTTGCTACAATTTTAATATAGATGAGAAAATGTTCACAAAAATAGCTAGTAAGAGGTGGTATGAAGACGAAAATGATTAACTAATGTACAATATATCAATCTTAAATAAATGAATGTAGTGTTAACAAAAAAAACTCTTGTTTTATTCCGAATAAAAATCTCCCGATTTCTCCCGATTTTTAGCTGGCAAATTTAACGATTTTTATTTTTACAATTTTGCAACACTGCGGTGTATATTGTAAACAAAGTAACAAAAGCAAAATAAGATTAATTTACGTGTACTTTATTTAATTACTGAAGACAATCTCTTTTCTACTTATTTTTTTATCGAAGCTTAGTAATTATGGAACCTTCATCGCCCTGGAAAAGACCAAACGAGGTGATGCAACTGCACAAATTGAAGAAACGAAAAAAGGCATTACAGGTGAGATTGTAACCTCGTGTAATTATCATAATATAAATGTTTGTAGATGTACCAACACAGTACATTCTATACAATTATATTTCTTTAAAAAACTGATAGCTTTACGGGAGAAAGCAAGTCTTCCCTAAGAAAGGAGTTCAATCCATATATGTTTGAGAATGGCGTTATTTATGTGCAGGGAATGAAAAATAGTATGTAAAGCATGAACATACCGCCAGTGAAATGTACGAAATGACTTCCTCCGACCCGTAATAGGCTTATTAGGCTATTAGCAGGATACTACAAAGACTAACTAGCCTCTTAACCTCATAAGGAAACACAGGAATAGATTGTTTGTTATCATAACATCTGATTCCATCAAGATCAATCAATATTTTTCAATGGCTACTGATTCTAGCTGGGCTTTACCAGTTTAGTTTCTGTTCTCGTACATTTTTCCCAGTGATAAAAAGTAGCAAATGTTATTGCTGAATTTCAATGCGATTTGTTCAGCTGTTTAGACGTCATTGAGCAACAAACATTTAAACTTTCACATATATATTATTAGTAGGTTAAATTATTATATTGCTAAATATTTTGTTTTACTTTAAATAAACATACCGTAAACTATTATAAGATATGTGGAAGCTTGGATGTTGATTTAATATGATGAAGTATCAACTTCATCACATTAAAATAAACTGAGTAGATTGTGGATGTTTCGAATCTATAACTATGATTAGTAATAATAATCCACCGACATGGAGAAGGTGGATATTTGTGATACAGCACACATCACCAGAAGATTCCTCACTCTGCAGCCCTAACCAGTGGTAGGTTGGGCTCTGCCCCGCTGCCAATAGCATTCACGCTTTTATATATTTAAATACAAATACTGCTGAATAAAAACAATGAAAAACAAACTTGAAAAATTCGTCCTAAACTCGTCCTAGCGAACGAGAGTAAGACCCATCGAGGTGGAAGTTTTTGCTGATTTCAAAGGTCGATAACTCAATATTGCTAAACATGTTGCTTAGTAATTTTTGCCTTTTAGGCATCAATCTGCTAAAATGCAAACAAGATAGCCTATTTTAAACCTCTGCTAGGTTTAATAGTGGTGATTGTATTTCACATTGATTGTAAGTTATAAATAAAATGTTATGCAAACAAAATTCCAACCAGATACAAGTATTGATCAAATATGCTGCTCAAATACAGCATAAGAAATATTTTGAAATAATAATATCAAGATGTGAATGGTTTATTTGATATCTGTACTTTCTTCACATTCTGTACATTCTTCAATTATTATCTTCAAAATAATATGTTTTGATAACTCTTTGCAGGAGCGAATGAGACAACCTTTGAGCACTACCAGTGAAGATAGTGGTATTAAAAAAACAGCGGATTTGGATTTCTCGAGGCTCTTAAATGGTGATAAGAGAAAGAACCCCTTTTCAAAGTAAGTCATGTCTTGTAATAATTGACCTCTTGACTCAGTAGTGAGCCTGCTCACTGAGCCATTGGTTGTGGGTTTGATTCTCACCCAGAACAAACATTTGTGATTAGAATATGAATGTTTGTTCGCAATTTGGGTGTTACACTTTATCAAAAAGCCTGTAATTAGAATTATATATGTACTGGCAGTGCCTTGCGGTTTCACCCGCGTAGTTCCCGTTATATTCTTGGAATACAGAGTAGCCTGTGTTCTTCCAGACTACACTCTAACTGTATCCCAAATCCAGGGAAATTAGGGAAAACAAATTATAATTTTAGTAGGATATTAATAAGATATACATATGTACATTCATCCAAATTTCTAGTACATATTGTGACATTTTCGTGTGGACCTTGAACTGCAATAAAACATCATGTTATGTAAATTTACTTAGATAATATTGTTTTATTAAAAATACAAATATTGTCAGGTTTTAAGGCCAATGTAATTATTATTTTACATTTCTTATTTCAGGAATAGTTTACCAGAAACTAAGAAGTCCAGAGTGGAAGATGACACACAGTTGGACGAGTCCAGTGATAAAACATTATTTGCTTTACTCAAATTGCCTTCAAAAGTGGTTCAAAAACCTCCACAGCATGTTGATTCGGAGAAACTGTCTACCTTCTCCAACCTCTTACAGAAATTCACAGCTGAACATTCTGTAGAAACAGTAAGTATTAAACATAATGTATGACTCTGTTTTAAATGATGACCTAGCAATGCTTATATTAAAGCATGTGATAAGGATTCTACTACTTGAATCAGCCACTATTGTAAATTAAAATCTGTAGTCCTAACAATTATTTAAATTAACTAAATTGCACCATTGAACCATTTCATTTATCACAAGAAATATCGTAACTTCAAGATTGCTAGTCCTTTTTATAGATTGATTATGATTACTATACATACTTTCATGTTCTACATTATAGCATGCAAAAGAAAAAAGTTACAAACACATACCTATTGACTGGGCGTTAAAGACGAAAGTTAGGCTAATGTCGCCTAAACCTTTCGCCTGGTCGCTCAAGTTGAAAGCCAGTGAAGAAGCATCAGGAATCACAGGGTAAGTGCGTTTAACCCTTTATCAGGGCTCGAACAAATCCGATAACAATAGTAGTAGTTCATCTCATCTCCCAGGGCCGCCAGACGTCACGTATTTTCTGATGAACGAAATGTGGACGATTGAGTAGTGTTAGTATGTACTAAGAACGCATGTACGAGGGTCAAACTGAAAGTTCTTAGAAAATCAAAAACTGATTACATTAGCCAGTTATTAGTTTTATTATATCTTTTCAAAATATTGTCCATTCACGTCAATACACCGCTGCATGCGATGGAACCACTGGGAAAAGCACTTTGCCCACTCGTCCTTAGGGGTCTCTTCAATGGCATCGCGATACGCAGCCACCGCTTCTTCAGCATTCATAAACCGCTTTCTTTTAAGTTTTTCTTTAATTTTTGAAAATAAATAAAAATCACAAGGCGCGAGGTCGGGGCTATACGGCGGGTGACCCAGTAATTCAACGTTTGATGTCGCCAAATAGTCGATCGTTCGCTTGGCGGTGTGCGATGAGGCGTTGTCGTGGTGAAGGAGGATCCTACTGCGAGGTCGTTTCTCTCGAACTTTTCCAAGACAAGTGGCAAACAATTGGTAGTGTACCATTCTGCAGAAACTGTTTTTGATCCTCTAACACAATTGTTGCGAAATGACCTATCCTTCCAAAGAACGAGGCCACCATTTTTTCCCCGCACTTCGATCTCTCTTCACTTTAGTTGGCAACTCCTCGAAAGGAAACACCCACTGAGCAGATTGTCTTTTTGGTTTCAGGATCATAACAGTAAATCCAGCTTTCGTCACCTGTTAGTATGTCGAACACAGCATTTGAGTCACCTCCGTTAAATCTTTCAATCATTTTACGGCACCAATCCACACGATGCAGTTTTGAGCCTCAGTCAAATTATGAGGTATCCACCGGGCGCAAAGCTTCCTGACCGCTAAATGTTCGTGTAGGATTTTGTGCACTTGACTCATACCGATGCCTAAGCTTGTCCGAATCTGCTGATAGGTCACTCTTTTGTCAGTCTCTATCATACGCCGCACAACACAGATGTTATCTTCAGTCGTCGCCGTAGAAGGCCGTCCTCACGTAAATCATCAGTGAGATTAGTGCGACCACGTTTAAACTCATTAAACCAGTTGTAAACAGTCGCACGAGATGGGGCTTCATCGTGAAAGGCCAATCGTAGTCTATCATAACTTTCTTGTTGACTTAAATGACATCGAAAGTCATAAAAATCATTGCACGAAAATTTTCTCGTGTTAAATTCATGTTGACGTGACACAGACAATTTTCAATTTGCCGCCAAATCGTAAAACAAATGACAAATGAATGAAGTATATACTCAGTAATATTGGCAAAGAGTTCTATTTTCAAATTATATAATTATTTTTTTATTATATTGTTTATAAGTGGCCAGTTCTAAGAACTTTCAGTTTGACCCTCGTATACTCGCTACCTTGCTTAGACCGCCAATTCTGAGATATCAGGTAATGGAGGTATATACAAAAATTACTTCACGTAAATTCTCCTGATTTTCATGTATATTAGGCAATATTCTTAAAAATATGTCGCCAATACTTCCAGACACATTCCGTTTGTTGTTTTGCTTTGCAGACGCTTTAAAAGTCCCAAAATAATGACTTAACTTCACGTAAATTCTGATGTACTATTTTTTATATAATTATGTCCGCCAGACAACTGTTTCTTAACCTGACCTGACCTTACAAGAAGCCAGACAGATCTATAAAAGATGTATGTGAGCAATAACGACTAGTTTGAGATTTTATCGTTACCGCTTACGGCGGGATTGCATGGACTCTCGCATTATTCCGCAAACGCAATCGGACTGGTTCCACAGGGAATCAAACCTCTCGGTCTTTGTTTTATCCATTTAGAAAGACAGAGATAAGGATTATCCGTGCCCGAATCGTTCGAATTGTGTTGTGAATCGGAATCTGAAGTCTGGTAGATTGTAGAGACCATCTGACCAATCAAGAAAATTACAGCATAACCCATTATTTTCAGATTTGTCCGATGCCTAGACACCACAGCCTCCCCGACGCTAGACACGTCCCCGCGCGCCTTGTTCCACCAGACGTGCCTTTACTGGCAGCACCCGCACCTACCCTGGCTGGAGATGTTCCCACGCTCATCGGGCAAGGTTGGTAGTCTGTCTGCGAAGCCGAAGGTTCGATCCCGCCCAGTGTAAATATTTGTGTGATGAATACAGATATTATTTCTGTGCTTCTGAGTGTATTAAGGGCGGGTGGGCCGTAATTTTGAATTTTTAAAACAACTTTAAGACCTATAAAATTGTGTATTAAAGTCTGAAAAAAATATATGTATTAGTTAAGGATCTAATCTAGTGCAATTCGCAGTCAGTAACACGATTTAATGAATTTTACTTGACAGAATAAAATCCCAAAGTTACCCCTTTTCAAAAAGTTTTTCAAGATTATGGCTAAACTAATGAATTTTTAAACTAAATTTTTATACTCAACGAAAGCCACGAAAAAGTTATAGATGCATTCGCAGAGTTTGACTTGATAAAAAGTATCAGTTATTTACTATGTTTAAATATCTACAATATATATAGCGCGCCGTTCGGCAGGCCCGATCAGTCGCGTTTCAGCGCTCGTGGACGACGTGTGCTTGATTTTGCAATTTTGACAACCGATGAATATTTAATATTACGATCATAGTGCCACAGCATAACAACATCAGTAGGTATTACTAGTGAAGAACGCCATGATCTTGATTTTTGGTACCGTTTTCATTGGAATAGCAAATAGGCACTAATAATAATTAGTACGCTGTTTACTTTATGTTGTAGACCAATAAGGGCAGTCTCAAAAAACTAACGTCGATACCACATCAGTAAAAAATTCAATGCGGATGCAATGGAAAATAGATAAGTATCGGTAAAATATTCCTGCGTCAAATCAGAGATCGGGATAGGGAAATAATGAGAGGGGAGAAATTCCCTGCGTAAATCCCCTAATATAAATGATACCTAACTTGCATTTATATGCCAGTTAGGTAAATTCTTTGGTAGTAAGGTACTTAGTACTTGGGTGAAAAGTCCTCACATACACATTTTACCACTTTGGAGTAAAATTACTCGTAGAATTTAACTCTGCACTAAATTACCAATTCGTATTTTTTATGTAAGGTTTAGAATCATTTTCTGAGCATAAAATCACAAAATAATAACAAATCCAGGAGGAGCTTCAAGCGCCAGCTCGAAAAAAGGTTTTTGGCCGATATTCCGAAAAAGTTATAAGGCCTATTATTATTGTAGAAAATAAAATTTCCCATCTTTTGTTGCCAGTAAACTTTTTTTTTGAACTTACCGATTCCGATTTATTATGTCCAATTTAATGATAACAATGTAAAAAATAAGATGTGAATTCTGTTCCCAGTAGCTTAAACATTTCCCTTTTTACCCGAATGGAAGAAGGGTTATGTCTTTTGCGCGTATTTTTTATGTTTGTAAAATTTTTTATTTCCACGTATCATCCAAACGGCTGGATGGATTTTGGTAACTAAGATGTTGTAAGACTAGTCTCATTCGCCAATAGTCTTTAGATAATAGGTAATATTTTTTTATGTGTAGATTTTTTTGTAGTCGGGGTTTTTAAATTAAAGTTATTCTATCATATTGGTCGTTGCTCGAAAAAACAGCACCGTTCATCATCATGATTGAAGAGTTGAAAGAAGAGTTTGGTCTCCACTTTTGTAATAAGAACAACTAAGCTGTGAAATGCATTGCCAGAGTGGGTTTTTGTCGATGGTTCGAACCTCGGGGTTAAAAGCAGGGATGTAACGGAGGTAACTTTATCGGAACCGAAGGCGGAGTCGGAGTTTTTAAATTTGATTTATCGGAGTCGGAACCGAAGTCAGAGGCGTAGGCACGGTCAGAAGTGGTGCACGAGAGAGATTTTTACTGGGGGTAAATAAAACATTATTTAGACAAACTTTTTTCATTTTGATTTTAAAATAAATGCAAACATTGAAATAATAATAGCATGTTTCCAACTAAACAAGAAATTAAATCAGATAACTCGAATCTCAAAGTAGCATATGGGTATAAAAGAACATATTATGCACATTAAATGAACAAAAGCTGTGAAACAAAATGAATCAAATGAGTTGACTCCAAAAGTATTTTATCAGTTAATGTGTTATATACTTTACGAAGCTTTGAAGCTTTATCTCCGTCCAATATATTTATTAAAAAGTCGTAGATTAAGCTACCGTCACAAAAAAAAAGTTGTTCGCTGCCGAGCCTAGTGGGCACGATAAATATTATTGGCGGGCAATTCATTTCAGGCGTTATTTTTTTATTTATTTTTATGATTATCACTGACTAACTATTATAGTTATAGTAACTTTTGTTGCTTATTTTTTTCTTAAATTAAGTGCAATAAAGCGTTAATCTATTCACTTATACACCTTACCTCCGATTAAAACCTCCGCTTTAAAAGTTTCGGAGCCGAAGTCGGAACCGAAGGTCTCTTAATAATCGGAAGTTCACACTTAACGGAGTCGGAGCTCCGTAACATCCCTGGTTAAGGTACATGTTTCTATTAGAGAAGCAAGTTCCATCGCATACCGTATCATTTTCATCTACTATCGTCGGCATCATTGCAACTGTATCATTAAATGGGTTATCCATCGTAAACGGTAAGTTTTACGAAAAAAGTTTATTAGCAACAAAAGATGCAAAATTTTAGCACACACATTTTTTTTCACGAATTATTAGGAAACCTTTTAAAAAGATGCATGAAATTGGAAAAGCCTTTCTCTTACTTACACTTATAGTGTGACGAAAAAAGGAAAAGTTCAGTTTTGTATACCTACGTATAGTATAGATAAATTTAATATTTCTTCGTTTATATAACAACAAAACTCTTATCACTAGTATAAACAAATCTTGAACAAAAAATGAGTTTAAAAAAAACAGTCCAATATTTTAATGTTATTTCTGCACTGTGGCACCGATTCCGCGTATCAGAACGGTCGCGAGAACAAGACAGCATTTAATGCCTACTTTGACAGAAATACCTGGCCTTAAGCTATTAAGTAGTATGTCAATGTGTATTTACAACTATATAAGTATTATGTCAACTTCCTGGTTCCCATAGTACAAGCTTTCCTTAGTTTGGGGTCAGATGGTGTTGTGTGTGCAATGTCCACAAATTGTAATCAAATCCAAAAAAAAATGTTTGTTTTAAAGGTAGCTGCCACCAGTTTCATGGCCACCAACGAGGATGTGAAGCGAGCGCTGCACAAGGAGTGGACGGAAAGCTTTAGGTCTCTATTTCAGGTAAGTTCAAATCCAAGATGGCCGCCACCACAAAAAGTGGGCTTATTTTAATTGGTTATTATTCTGCATCTTTAAAAATGATGTGGTGTTTACACTTTCAAGTTTTTTAAGTTGATTAACTGTAGTCTTAATTCAATTCTTTGTAATGAATACTCGTATTGTTTCCAGTTGTTGCGCGCGCTACATTGTCCGTATTTCTACGTGTGCGCGAACACGTTCACGTGCCTGTTCCGCGCGGCCGGGCTCTGCGGCGTGTCGGAGCCGAGCGCGCTCATCGCGCCAACCTCGCGCGGCTTCCGGCAGACGCTGCGGCAGGAAGGTGAGGTTTACTCTGTGAAACTATCAGCTCGTTATTTTTAGTGAATGGCTAGCTAAATGGCTTAAGTTACGGCTGGTCTAGTCGGGAGAACGACTGTCGGTCTGTGCCGTAAATAGGGCGGTGTCCAGGCACAGGCACACCCCGGACACTCCACTAAAACTCCATACAAACGCCGCTGTAGAGTTACCTACTCTTCACACAACTACGCAGATGTCGTTCGTACACACGCGTGAATGTGTGCGTTAGAGCTAGGGCTACTGAATTGTTTTATTGAATAGGTAGTTGTGCCCCTTGAGTTCACCTGGTGACGTTAAGTAGTCTATAAACTTGCTATAATGTTAAGTTACATAAATAGAATGGAACCAAATTATACTATTCTAATTAAAAGGGTGTATGTATTGCCGCGTAAAATCAAACGAACCCGATGATAGATAGGTACCTAGATATCTATTGCTGTTACCAGGTACACATTCGCATATTATTTTACACTTACCCAAGAAGGAAATTTTATTCTGTCACTAATTACTCCTTCAGGCATTATCAATCCGTGTCCAAAACTTGCTGTGTACGTTACGAACTTTGAGTTAAAAATTACTACGTTATTATAAAGCAACGTTACTTAATAGTTTCTAATCTTACGTTATTTTATCCTTAAGAAATTAAATAAAGCTTTTAATCTTGTCCCGTTTAGTTGACGGATAGCCGTAAACAGCACAACAACCCACCATGATATTTCGTTAGGAATTAGATGTTCGATACCAGCCCTTCGTTGAGTCGTCCTAGCGTACTCGAAACGGCCTGAGGGGTGAGGAAGCTTGTAATTGGCGGGGGGTGCGGAGTGTCCTTCTATCTATATTATCTATTCTATGGCTCAGGGCGTATTCTGGGGGCGCTAATTGGCCAGTCCAGGCAGGACTATATTTTTTTCAGTTTGCTCCTGATAAGTTCCAGTTCCACCCCTAGTGCTGAATTGCAACACTTACATTTAGTGGGATGCATATGCTTAAATGCAAGACCTGGATTCTCTTTCTTGGATAGCTCGCGTCCGACCGCCGTCCTTCACTACTCACTTCGTACATAATATATTATATTGCGGCCTAAACTTAAAGTTACGGCTGGTCTAGTCGGGAGAATGGCGACTGCCGATCCGGAGACCCCGGGTTTAAAACCACGTGCACCATTGACTTTTCGAAGTCATATGCGTAATGCCGCAAACTTAAAACGATTATGAAAACATCGTGAGGAAACCGACATGTACCCAGAATCTTTGGAGGTCATGTGTCATCCACCAACCCGCACTTGGCCAGCGTGGTGGATTATGGACTAAACTCTCTCTTTGCAAAAGAAGGCCCCGAGTCCCTGCTGTGGGAACATTTAGTGCCCTGTTTATGCTAAACATATGGTGATTTACTCAAACACTTTTATTCCCCAGATGTGGAATTCACGATGCCCCTCCGCCCAGAAAACAAAGAAGACTGAACACATCGGACGAGCAGCCAAAGAACTCGTCATTCGACTCCTGTTACGACACAATGGACGACACAGCAAGGTGGAACTACAGAAGGACGAAGAGGACGAGGATCCTGATCAGTTCTTGTCGCAGTTGGGCTTGGAGAATGATTTTATCAAGAAGATAAATAATGCTCAGGTAACATGACGTAACCCGTATTGGCCAGATCGTTCGATTCACGTGAGGTCGTAGGTTCGATACCCGCCTGCACCCCTGACTTTTTTTCCAAGTCCAGATGTATAGATAGATGTGAAATGTGAACAACAATTTGGCTTCCCTGAGGATGTTTTACTGAATTTCGGATTAAATGATTTTGAATAACCTCCCGACATTTAAATTGCGTTACAACGGCCGTGATCTCTTTCTTCATATGCGTTGGTATCCACACGATGTTGTTCTTCTATATCACAAAATCTGAACTTACTGAAGTGTACAAGTAAAAAAATAATCACGAGGTAAAACAAGTTGAAAAAAATTGGCAGTCATAGATAAGGACTGCCGGTAGAAGTGAAACTAATAACTTAGAATTTGATAACTCACTTTGGAAACTACGGTAAAAACGGAGAGCGTGGCCACGACCATGGCCATGGCCATCTAGATCATCAGAGTTTACCGGAACATTTCTTTCATTTACGAACGTGACGCTTAAGTTCAATTCGCTTCATCCACTTCGACTGATTCGTAACCAGCTACGAAAAAAGAATTTTCTTCACTGTTTTGTAACTGGTTACTAAAATTCACAACCCACGGAAAATCTGTACGTGGAGCGCTAAAAGAAGTTTTCACTTCAAAAATATTCACGAGCTGCAACAACTCGTAGTTAAAAAATACTTACGAGGTTCGAACCTAAGTATTCCACATATTGTGAAATCGGACTTTCTCATCACTATGCCACCAAAGCTTCACACAAGTTAATGATCATCAATAAAACGCGATAATTCCAGTTTTTGTAAAGTAGGCAGTTGTACTCCCACAGGCTCGCATCGCCCACAGCGCAGAGAGCAACGTGGACAGCGCGGCGGAGTCGCTGGTATTCGTCCGCGGCGCGGACGCTCAAGCACTGTTCAACTTCCTCCTCAACTGCAAGTCCATCATCAGCCCCACCGGGCCCTTCGCCGGCGTCCCGCCCACGTTACTCTCGCCCACGGCCTTCCACGGCGGGACGCTGCAGTCTTTGAAAGTAAGTAAACACCCCTAACCGTGGTTTTGTAATCTCAAGTACCTACATGCGCTATTTCGTGGACTATTCGGTGTATACGCTTCACGATTTTACCCGCGCAGTTGTCGTTCCAGAGTAAATAATAGCTTGTGTATTCGATATTTTGTAAATTTTTAGATTATTCAAATTAACATGGTCATGGTTGGTGTCTTCAACTTGAAGACTTCAAGTCGAGAGTGATTCGATTTTTTCTGGGTACGGCACGCTTCATCACATCATCAACAACATAAACATTGCTGGTGGATTTGCACTCAATATTTGTTTTTGAAATTACTGTGTGCTCCAACAACCAAATACATTCATTATCCGATAAAAAAGGGCAACATATTGTTGTTACTGTGTAAATGTTATGCTGGTGCATGTGTAGCAGCCAACTAGCTTAATACTATTAGTAGGATTTATTATTTTCAATCTATCATCTTTCAGGTCCGGGAAACCACGATCCACTCGGACAGCAACAAGTACCACTCGCTGGAGCTGCGCGGGCCGGTGCTGCCGACGGCCGTGCACACGCTCTTCAAGGTGCTGAAGACGAGCTCGGCGGCCCAGTTCAGCGCCACCTTCGCGCACCACCAGCCCACGCTCGCCTTCTCCTGGGCCGCGCCCAACGTCGCACAAGGTAACTCCTATACCATAGCCAGACAGGCAGCCCACTGAAAATATCCCCACTGCTGACTCAAGGCCTTCTCTGACAAGGTGACGTCTAAGTCTTTATCTTAATATCTAACACGCTGGCTCAGTGCAGGAGGGTGACAATGACCTTGAAAGATTCTAGGAATTTGCTGGTTTCCTCACGTTTCCCCCAATTTTAAAGCCGGTGGTGAAGACAAACTTACGTACATTTATGAAAGATACCCAAGTGCACACGGGATTCGCACATACGATCTCGCGTTTGTGAATAGCACGTTTTAGGCACTAGGTCACCAAAAACTCATATGCCCATAATTCATACTACTAGTAAACATAATGCTTAAAAGAAGACTCCGTTATACTTGTTTCGTTCATTGTTTAGTTTTATAAAAAATAAATATGAGACGATCTTCTTATCTTTCATGGATCCACCGTGCGGGTGCCGGCGACTTAATTTTACCGTTCGATCGCCCGATGTTCCTCTAGTGTGAGTTTTGTGTACTTTAGTAATAGGGGGTTGGTAGTGTTGGTAAATAAAGAAAGTATTGACAGTGAATTGCCTTGCTTAATGATTTCTTTTGTAAGTAATTTGGTCCGTTGGCCTCAAAAGCATCTGTTATCTACCAAACTGCTATTGGCTATCGCAGAAGCTCGGTATGCCACGAGTAAGTACAAGTTAGTCGATAACAAAACGCGTCCTACCTTGACCACGCCGCGTAAACATGACATTTGTATGAAGAACTCCGGTGCCGCTAGACGCGCTAGAAACCTCTTCATACAAATCTCATGTTAACGCACTCGCGGTGTCGACGACAAAACTCGCACTCAGCATACAAGAGCCTATCTTACTAACTATTCATACTTACGCGCGCTTAATCATCGTTGATGTGGGACCCTGGTACTGCAGTAGAATTTTGTAAGAAATAATTAATTAAAAAATAAATAAGAAATAATTAAATAATTTCATCTTTCGAATGTGCTAGCAGTGAGGTAGAATGTGGTTGAATTTTCATCTCTAAGGCGTATGTATGTATAATGTATGGGATATTAGAATTACGTTTTTTAGAATATGGTATTTGGCCTCAGCCTGCACTGCCTACCGGACTATGAGCTAGTTCTCAGAGGGATATTAGAATTAGGTTTTTTTAGAATATGGTATTTGGCCGCAGCCTGCACTGCCTACCGGACTATGAGCTAGTTCTCAGATGGTGTCACCTGCCTATCTAAATGTGAAATATCGCAGGGCGCTACTAACCCTTACTTACTAGCGGTTCGCCCCTGTTTCACTCTATAATAATAGCTTCACCCTTTAATATATATATATAGCTATAGGACTCAGGGATCATGTACATATCCAATGATGAAATAATTGTTGAAATCGGTCTTGTAGTTCCTGAAACTAGCGCGTTCAAACAAAAACTCTCTTCAGCTGTATAACATTACTAAGATGTATTAGAACAGGCACTGGTATGTGAAAGAGAATTTATGAATATAAATTTGCTAGTGTAAATGCAATAAGAATATTGTTGTTGTTTGTCGTATATTATGTATCATTATTAGTTTTTTTAATACAAAATAGTAGACACTTCTGGGATGCCAGGTCGTTCCTTGGTCTTCCCTTCAGGCGGCAGCTCAAGCCGCAGTTGTACCGTTAATGTCCCCATACACAAGTCGTACGAGATGTAGTAGGTACTCGTTGAATATACAAAATCCTTTGCAGCACCTAATAATTTTGTATTGTCATTTCAGATGAAATATCAAAAGAAAATGAACCAAACCACTTTGCCAAAGCATTCAACAAAGAAAATCTGTCAGACTGTGGCATCAGTGAAGACATGCTCCAGTACTTCTGTTCAGCAGACCCAGCTATTACCAAACAACTGGACAGTGTCAAGTATAACACTGAAGATGACTCGTATACCTGGTGATATTAATTGTTATTTATTGAAGTAGGTAAAGGCTAAGTTATTGTAGTTACATAAGTTTGATGAAATCATGTTGATTATGCAATTAAAATCAAATTTCATGTAGTTTTGTATTTATTTATTACCTTTTTAAAATCCATAGTATATTTGGTGTAAAATCTGTATGAATTGTGTAGAAATTGCTTATAATTATAATACTCATGTAGAAATAGAATCTGCCAACTTTTGGATGTGCTACATGGAGGTAATAGCAATCACAATCTACACTTAATAAACATGTTGAATTGAAACTTACTATCAAAGTATCTGGAGAAGCGAAAATAAATCTTAAACAACCATCGTCATAAATCTACAATGCAGTCAGATCGTAATTCTTCGAAAAATCTTTATCGCCTTTACGTTTTTCTTCACCAAAAGTTAAACCTCTGGGCATCGTACCCACCTAGCCCATGCATCATCATGTTGCATGATGATTCAAGATTTCATCGCACAACAGACCTGGCAGCATTTCTATCCTATCAGAAGAGTCATCAATAATAAGCAATTCTTTCAGGAGTGGACCAGCAGTTGTACATTAATCAATATAGGTCTCAAACAACTCACTTTAAAGTAATCCATTATTATGAATAAAGCAAACAAGTTTCTGCTTTAAGAATGTTTGCTGTAGAGTTCACACTTCATTAATTTATAAAATCTAAAACTATTTGAATAAGTTTATGCACTATTATAATAAAGGTGTTAATAAAGTATCAGTATTTATCATCAGATTTTAAAATATAAATCCATAAATTAGTGTTGGTCCAATCAAAGGCAGTGTAGACTTAACTGTATCGATTTATTTCATTTTTGGTAAATTAAAATAAAGATTTTCATAAGTCCATAATCACTTACAAACAAACTAAACAGATCCTTACAGATCAGGATGAAATAAATAGTGTGAGTCCTGTGTCAATAATGTATTGTTAATGTTACCTAAAACATAACTGCACTAATCACTATAAATTATCACTTGAAACCCAAGGTGGAACAGGAATCTTGGAAAGCTTAATCTAAAATATTCATCTATGTGACCATTTATCCGCTCACTAAAACAAACAATACAAATATTATTCTAAACCTTAAATTAACACTTGAGCTTGTTAAATAGAGGTGCGAATCTTCACAAAATGTGCACAACAATATTCGAGGAAAATTTAGGTATAGTATTTTATTTTGAATCAAGCAAAAGGTACAATTATTCCCTAAAAAGTAATCAAATTTACCTGCACATGTGTAGAGTCGAATTATTCATGTATTGTATAAGTTATGAGGGCTTATGATTTCTGAAACAAAAGAAACACATTTATGATAAATTTATGACATACTAGCTGAACCCGCTACTTCGTTCGCGTAAGCAGATGTTACTGACTTATAGTGTAAATTAGTTGGAAGTATCGTACGTCAAAACATTTGCATAATGTAATCATTGAAAAACCGAGTGAATTTGTTTTCCCACACAAAAAAATATTTAATTTTATCATCTTCATTTTTCTTTTTTTAAACAAAATCAAACATACTTATTAAGGTTTCGTAGTATCGAACATAGCCGCAAGTGTTAAGTTTGTAGGATTTTTATAGGATACATTACGAAAAGTTTGAAGCTGATGTGCATGATCTGATTACCTACTTTTCTCTTTTTATCCGCAAGCTGTTTTCTAGCTGTTACCCGCGACTTCGCCCCCCCCTAAAATTTTGAACGAAGCCTGTGTGGAATCAAAATGATTAAAATTTTGAGTTTTAATGATAGGTACTCAAGCAAGTTGAACCCGTAAATCTAAGCCAAGTCTTAGTGAAATGTTAATGTATGAATTTAATTGTAACACAGAAAAAAATCCCAGAACGAAAGAATCCAAATTCGGCATCAAAATCCTTTTAGCAGCAAAAACTTATTAGTACAATTTAGAATACCAGTAACGCCACCTAGTGATGAAAGAAAAAATACATACCACAATAGCAAAACATTGATTTAAATGGCCTTTAGTGCTTTTAGATTTAAACTCGCATTAGCGCCATCTAATGAGAATATAATGTTGCTTGTTATTTTGATTGTGAACGCAAATCCCCTGTATTATCTACGCCAAAACGGGTGCATATATTTTTCATTTTTGGCTTTTACCTTACCATCACATAAAGTTCCTTACGAAAATATATACTTATTATAGATTAATATGGAGTTAAACGAAAATATAGACTTAGACCCCATGTAAAATTTTATACTCTTTTAACTATCTGTGTTTCGTATGCCAACCTAATTCGTTGTGCCATTTTGACGTGATAGTTAATATTTGTTTCCTTAGGGCCCATGCTTCTTTTCAGGTTGATAGGTAGTACATAGGTATATGTGGTATTTCAGACTATAAGTTATCTGTTTCTATTTTCTACCAAATTTGCTTAGTCTTTCCGACGTCACAGTAACCTTTAAGTAACCGATTTGCTATTTCTGATTACAAACTACGTGTGTTTCGAATTCCTTCCAAATATATTCAGCCGTTCCAACGTTGTCCTGTAACTGTAAATATTATGAATGCCAATGTTTGGATGTTTGTTACTTAATCATGGCGGAACGTATCAAGTGATCGGGCTGAAATTTGAAATACAATTAGATTATAGTCTGGAAGAACACATAGGCCAAACATTGCCTATGTATAGTTACTTATCTATATGTCCCTATGTGTTACTTAAGCTAAGCCAAGAATATGTTTCAAATTTTAACTCGATACATTCAGCCATTCCAACGTAATTGAGCAGCAAAAAATTTAAATATTGATATATTTATATAATATTAGAAAAGGATAGGATCACAGAAATCTAAATAATAATTGCCTTATTATTTAGATTTCTGTGGATAGGATATTACAAAATTGTTGAAAAAATAAAACCGGTCAAATGCCAGTGGGACTCGCGCGCGAAGGGTTCTGAACCATTAGCAAATAAAATGATTTTATTGTATGGGAGCCCCGTTAAAAATTTATTTTATTTTAATTACTTACATTTAAAGAGAACATAAAACTTAATATTATGTGAATAGTGAACGCGTCAACCTGTGACAGGTACGTTATTAGTATCGAGCAAGAAACGGTAAAAAAGTCAAGTTTGTTGTATGGAAATAAGCCCCTCTTAAGTATTTATTTTAGTTTTAGTATTTTTTTGTTAAAGCGGCAATAGAAATACATCGTCTGTGAAAATTTCAACTGTCTAGCTATCACCGTTCTTGAGATACAGTCTGGTGACAGACGGAAGGATGGACGGACAGCGATGTCAGGTACGGAACCCTAACAACGGTCTGCTTCGGTTACCGAAGCTTGTTGAACACTACCTTTAAATTTTGAACAGTATTAGGATTGAAATAATTCGTTAAGTTACGGCTGGTCTAGTAAGCTATAGCTGACTTAGTCGGGAGAACGCCGACTGTCGATCCGGAGACCCAGGGTTCAAAACCACGCGCACCACTATCTTTTCTGAGTCATGCTCGTAATGCCGGTAATTAAACGGTGAAGGAAAATATCGTGAGGAAACCGAAATGTACCTAGAATCTAAGTTCTAAGTCATATGTCATCCACCAACCGACACTGGGCCAGCGTGGTGGATTATAGCCTTGTCTCTCTCCTTGCGAAAGAAGGCCCCGACGTCCAGCAGTGGGAACATTTAATGGGTTGTTTATGCTGCTACTTATTATGCTGATATGTTTTCTCCAAAAGAACGAAAATTTACTTCAATGGCAGGTAATTTAATTCTGTCGTTCGACTAACTAAATACAGATAAATCTAAGCTGATATTTGTTTTTTGTTGATATTTGAAAAACTACCTCCCTGTTTTCGATATATAAGATCACCTCTGAAGTATTTTCTACCGAACAAAAAATCAACTCACAATTAGCGGAGTTATCGTGTAAAATAAAACCAAATAAAAAACCATGCAACCCGATTGAGAACATCCTCCTTGTTTGAATGAGGATGTTCTCATCCTCCTCCTTTTTCCACACAAAAATATATTTTTGACAACTATTTTGTCATTCAAGACGACGCGACGCGATCACGTGGGCACTTCTTGAATCTAGAATCTAGATATTCTGTGGATCGTCTGTGATACACAGAATACTTAGAATAGTATGTACCGAACGCGCCGTGCGTGTCGTTATTATTTAATGTTTGTGTAATTCCGAACCACCAAACCGATAATGTTCAAATTTTGATGGGACAATATAAAATATGTGTTCTTTCTAACAAAAAAAGAATTAATGAAATTAAACAACGCAAACATGAGTTACAACCAAATACACATTCTGACTTTCACCCCCTCCCGCAAGAAAACCGATCAGAATTTGGGGATCAAAAGTAGCCTACAGCAATCTCCTTAGTTTAAACTTAAATCATGCTAAGTTTCAGCTGAATTGAATCAGTAGTTTCGGCGTGATGCGTGATCCCTATACAGAAAGACAGACAGACAGACAGACAGACAGACAGACAGACAGACAGACAGACAGACATGAATGAAAAAAAATGCAGATTCGCCATCAGTATCGACTATGGAGTGCTCCAAAAAAATTTTTTTCAAAATATCTTCAATGTACAGAATTCGATCCGTTACAGTTTTATTATAAGTATAGATTACATTTACGTAACGAAATTAGAGTTGCAGGACACCTGAAATACACTATTCACTTAGTAGTTTGTAATCAATATCGATGGCTAACGGCCGAAATGGGATAAGCGCCACTGGTTGAATTTTAGAGGAGAGTGATTTAAAGTTAAAATAAAATTAAAAAAAATCATAAAACTTAAAGTACAGCTTCCGAAAGTCTAGAAATTTGTATACATGATATTTAAGACACTAGCTATTGAATGGCATTGTTATGTTTTTAATATTTAGCCTGTAAACACTATTTTCTGTCGCTTATCCTAAAATGACTTCTAATTGCAAACAGCCAAAATGTCGTAAATGAAATTGCAATATTAATCCGTTCCAGTTAAAATGATATAACTACATCTTTTACTCTATTTAAGCTGAAGCAAAATAGCACTAGGATGAGTTTTTGGGAAATAAAATTAGGGAAATATGGGATAACCGGCTGTCGAATGAAAAGTGACTGAATGGAAAATTGTATCAAGTTCAAATTTGACAATATCGCGCCTATTCGTTTGATTATTTTTATGATGTATTGTGATGTGTTAATACTTTGAACGTTAGGTTGATATCTAAACAGAATGAGAGAAGATTTTGGGCTTGGCCTAGAGTTCTAAGTAAGGAAAATTTCATTCATTCATTCATACTTTTAAGAATCAAATCTGTTTTTAACAGCCATAAAAATTAAAACACTTATTTAAACACAGTAGCTACAGTACTTATTAATAACAATTGCTCGTATTAACAACAATAATAACAGTTTTGGTATAAAGTATCTAAGATCAAGTTAACTTAAAAATAATATAGAGGTCTATGAGGCTAAGCTTACAAACACAAAAAAGGACAACGCTTAAAAATAATCAAAGAATATAAAATAACAAGTACACTAGCCATGTCAAAAAGTTCTCAAGTCTTTGACTTATGCAATAAACATATCGCAGTATGTGAAGTAACATAAACCTTCTCTCTTACTCATATTCGATATCCGACTCAGGGAGTGTGTCCTTCACATTGTTAGAGCTTATAAGGCTGTTTCATTCATTTTGAAGGAAATGAGGAATCACGTTATCTCTACAAAGTTTAAGTAAATCATCACGTTTTACCTTTGATAAAGGAGTTTGAGACTTATAACATGCTGGTGGAGTCATCTTAATTTTTGGTTGTACTTCCACGCAAAAGGATTCGGCATCGTCATTCATCGAGTTTTTAACAACAATTACGTCATCTCTCTTTTTCTGATATGTAACAACGCGCATCTTACTTATTTTACCAGTTAGATTCCCTTTGAAATATTTTTCGCTGAATTGAATTCCATCTACTAAAGTCTTTAAACTGTAAAAAATCCACTTTATACGGTTCTGGATCTTGTATTTCTTTTGTAAATATTGTGTACTATTGTGAAGGTGCGTAAATGATGCTATTTTTTATATTTCTTTCTATAACGGCATGTACAGAATCGACAGGCATGTATGTATGACCTGTCAGTAAGAAGTTGATCTGTATAGTTTCAATGTTATTGCATGTTTGCAATGTTGAATGTAACATTGCCATGACTATCCTATTTCTATTTTGGCGAGGGCAACAATCGGAGTAAAGCAACAAATATTTTACTAAGCCACGTTCATCAACTATGCGTATGTATTTATGCGTTAGCACCTCTCTTACCATTAGATTCATTCCAACAGTAGCAATTCATGTTTATTGCTACTACGAGTACCATTTTCGTACACACAAAAATTATACACAGCTAATTTACGTGAATAAAATAATAGCATACTGTCTCCATATGGAGTATTCAATACCTTTTGGAGAACAAAACTAGCACATAAAGTGCTAGTGTCATTTTTATGAATGTTTTGGCGAGCTTTAAAAAATGGTTATAGCATTCAGTTTTTTTGTTGTGTTTTGTTTGTGTTCAGGCTACTGAAGCTCGGCGTGTTGGCGTTTGAACCGACGTTTTCAACTCTTTTTGATTACGTAAACGACATTTTCACTTAAAATCAATTGTTATAAGGATAACTTGTCATTTTGCTTTTTTATCTAAGCACCAGAACTGTTTTAAGTCTCGGTAGCAAAAAAAGACTAAGCGACAATACATTACTAAGTATTCAAAGGGGGCAAAATGTAGTAACCGCCATTTTGCTATCTAGTTATCAACAACGAAATAAATATTAAACACCAAAATAAAATCTAATTAATGTGGCCTAACTATATAACCGACAAATATGGTTAATAAAATAATAGGCATAAAAGACTAAATGGAATTCTACAAATAATTCTTTATGGCCTATTTACTTAAACGCATATTTCTAAATATTTCTTCCAGCTAAAAAGGTTAACGTTTAAATAACAAAAGTTTACAGCAGGGACAAAAAGCTTAAGTCCAATATTTTAAAATATTTATCGATCAACAACCAAAATTAAAATTCTCAAAAAAAATGTGTCGCTTATAACAAAAAAAAATGGCTTCGTCTCCTGTTTTACTACTGCCTAAACGACAAAAGTTTCACTTAGAAGCATGTAACCCAGACCAAACGACGCAGAAAAAACGGCGATTCTAACCATATATATAAGTCCATACCTCAAAAAATGGCGCTTATCCCATTTCGGCCGTTAGCCATCGATATTATAACTTGACATCTCAATCAATTAATTACTATGACAAATTTGATCAGATTTCACATAATTATGGCAACTTTCATTGAATGTTTTGGGGGCATACGGAGATTAATGAGGTCATTAATTTATTGTTGAAAATGTAACAGGAATAATGACTTGGTTGTAATTAAAATTTTGGGGCAGGGACAAAATCAACAGCGTTGAAAATGGAAGGATCTTTAGATTCATCATGTGCAAGTCCGCATTGACAGCCTTATTGGCCACAATGGCACGCCACCACATGACACATGATCTATGTACTCTTATATTGTCATTTATTTTGCAACACCTCGAATGTGCTTTTTTATGTTATTAACATTTGGATGTTGTTGGATAGAAAGAAAAAAAAGCCCTTTTATTGCACCAATATATGACCTAGACACCAATTAAACACAAGAATTAAATTTTTGTATCACCATGAATGACAACCATTTATTGTGAATGTTTTTTTGTTCGCTTGTAAAGTTAACTAAATACATATTGGTGGTATTGTAATAAAAATGATGTTTTGTAAAATCAAAGTTCTTTATTTATAAACTAGCTGTGGCATGAGCGCGATTGCTACGCCACCTGTAAAAATTGGTCATACCAACTCAGAAAACTTTAGCTCATGGACAACAAATTTGCTAAAGACGATCAAATGCATAGTTTAGGATTCTTTAAAGGACATACAGACAAACATTTGTAGAGACGATTTTCTTAGCATTCCATGGATTCACCGTGCGGGTGCCGGGTCCATCGTGTGGCAGAGAGAAAACCCGAGTAGTTCCCGAGACTTGTGACTCGGGCGTAGGTTTAAGGGGCCCCTTTCTGACGTACATCAACACTCACCTTCACTACTCGTCCTTCTCTCCCTGCCCAGCCATATAGATGTACAATTGAAAGTAAGTGTATAGAGCATACTCACATTGGAGGATGTGTTGGAGGTGGGCTGCCCCGGCACGGAGTACTGCGGGCGGAAGTTGGAGAAGTTAGCGGCCGAGGCGGCCGCGGGCGAGAACCCGGGCAGCGAGCCGGCCGGGCTGAACCCGGACGGGAACTGGGCCATTTGCGCTGCAACACACGTCAACCAGCGTTAGACATCTATCTAGATTTGTAGTGCTTACAACTCACGCACGATGCCTCAATATGTGTGCCATACATACTTACAAATTATGCGTACTCATATTTTACTCGGCGTGATAAGCCGAGGGTACTTGTGAAGCAACAACTAACTCCAAACTCTATTCTGAGAGCAATGAAGTCTATGTTTTAACATTAAGATATCTTTTGCCTTATACAGATAGGTTAGACAAGTTTAAATTTAATAGTGCATAACATTACTAGGATAATCTATTTTTGGATCTATGAATTTATTATAATACTAGCTGAACCCGCTACTTCGTTCGCGTAAGCAGATGTTACTGACTTATAGTGTACATTAGTTGGAAGTATCGTACGTCAAAATATTTGCATAATGTAATCATTGAAAAACCGAGTGAATTTGTTTTTCCACACAAAAATTTATTTAATTTTATTATCTTTATTATTCTTTTTTTAAACAAAATCAAACATACTTATTAAGGTTTCGTAGTATCGAACATAGCCGCAAGTGCTAAGTTTATAGGATTTTTATAGGTTACATTATGAAAAGTACGACTGTATGTTCTAAATAAATAAATAAATAATAGTCTGAAGCTGATGTAAATGATCTGATTACCTACTTATCTCTTTTTATCCGCAAGCTGTTTTCTAGTTGTTACCCGCGACTTCGCCCGCGTAAAATTTTGAACGAAGCCTGTGTGGATTCAAAATGATTAAAATTTTGAGTTACTCATGCAAGTTGAACCCGTAAATCTAAGCCAAGTCTTAGTGAAATGTTAATGTATGAATTTAATTGTAACACAGAAAAAAAATCCAAGAACGAAAGAATCCAAATTCGGCATCAAAATCCTTTTAGCAGCAAAAACTTATTAGTACAATTTAGAATACCAGTAACGCCACCTAGTGATGAAAAAAAAATACATACCACAATAGCAAAACATTGATTTAAATGGCCTTTAGTGCTTTTAGATTTAAACTGGCATTAGCGCCATCTAATGAGAATATAATGTTGCTTGTTATTTTGATTGTGAACGCAAATCACCTGTATTATCTACGCCAAAACGGGTGCATATATTTTTCATTTTTGGCTTTTACCTTAACAACACATCAAGTTCCTTACGAAAATATATACTTAGATTAATACGGAGGTAACGAAAATATAGACTTATTAGCCCATGTGAAATTTTTGACTCTAAACTATCTGTGTTTCGTATGTCAACCCAATTCGTGGTGCCGTTTTGACGTGATAGTTAATATTTGTTTCCTTAGGGCCCGTGCTTCTTTTCAGGTTGATAGGTAGTACATACATGTTGTATTTCAGACTATAAGTTATCTGTTTCAATTTTCTACCAAATTTTCTTAGGCTTTCCGACGTCACAGTAACCTATAAGTAACCGATTTGCTATTTCTGAGTACAAACTACGTGTGTTTCGAATTCCTTCCAAATATGTTCAGCCGTTCCAACGTTGTCCTGTAAATACTATGAATTCCAATGTTTGAATGTTTGTTATCTACTTAATCATAGCGGAACGTATCAAGTAATCGGGTTGAAATTTGAAATACAATTAGATCATAGTCTGGAAGAACACAGAGGCTAAACATTGCCAATGTATAGTTACTTATCTATATGTCCCTAAAGTGTTACTAAGCTAAGCCAAGAATATGTTTCAAATTTTAACTCGATACATTCAGCCATTCCAACGTAATTGAGCAGCAAAAATTTAAATTTTGACTTATTTATATAATATTAGGAAAGGATAGGAAATTACAAAATTTTTGAAAAAATAAAACCGGTCAAATGCCAGTGGGACTCGCGCGCGAAAGGTTCTGAACCATTAGCAAATATAAAGATTTTATTGTATGGCCCTTTTAAAAAAATATTTTATTTTAATTAATTACATTTAAAGAGAACATTAAACTAAATATTATGTGAATAGTGAAAGCGTCAACCTGTGAAATGAGCCCCTCTTAAAAATTTATTTTAGTTTTAGTATTTTTTGTTAAAGCGGCAATAGAAATACATCGTCTGTGAAAATTTCAACTGTCTAGCTATCACCGTTCTTGAGATACAGTCTGTTGACAGACGGAGGGATGGACGGACAGCGAAGTCTCAGTAATAGGATCCCGTTTTACCCTTTGGGTATGGAACCCTAACAACGGTCTGCTTCGGTCACCGAAGCTTGTTGAACCACTACCTTTAAATTTTAAACAGTATTTGGATTGAAATAATACGTTAAGTTACGGCTGGTCTAGTAAGCTACAGCTGACCTAGTCGGGAGAACGGCGACTGTCGATCCGGAGACCCAGGGTTCAAAACCACGCGCACCACTATCTTTTCAGAGTCATGTTCGTAATGCCGGTAATTAAAACGGTGAAGGAAAATATTGTGAGGAAACCGAAATGTACCTAGAGTCTAAGTTCTAAGTCATATGTCATCCACCAAGCGACACTGGGCCAGCGTGGTGGATTATAGCCTTGTCTCTCTCCTTGCGAGAGAAGGCCCCGACGCCCAGCAGTGGGAACATTTAATGGGTTGTTTATGCTGCTACTTATTATGCTGATATGTTTTCTCCAAAAGAACAAAAATTTACTTCAATGACAGGTAATTTAATTCTGTCGTTCGACTAAATTTTATACGAAGACTACGTCGTACAGATAAATCTAAGCTGATTTTAGTTTTTTGTGGATATTTGAAAAACTACCTCCCTGTTTTCGATATATAAGATCACATCTGAAGTATTTTCAACCAAACAAAAAAATAATTATCAAAATCAACTCACAATTAGCGGAGTTATCGTGTAAAATAAAACCAAATAAAAAAAACATGCAACCCGATTGAGAACACCCTCCTTGTATGAAGGAGGATGTTCTCATCCTCCTCCTTTTTCCACAGAAAAATATAATTTTGACAATTTTTGTCATTCAAGACGACGCGACGCGATCACGTGGGCACTTTCTAGAATCTAGATATTCTGTGGATCGTCTGTGATACACAGAATACTTAGTATGTACCGAACGCGCCGCGCGTGTCGCTATTATTTAATGTTTGTGTAATTTCCGAACCAACAAACCGATATTGTTCAAATTTTGACGGGACAATATAAAAAATGTGTTCTTTCTAACAAAAAATAATTAATGAAATTAAACAATGCAAACATGAGTTACAACCAAATACACATTCTGACTTTCACCCCCTCCCGCAAGAAAACCGATCAGAATTTGGGGATCAAAAGTAGCCTACAGCAATGTCCTTAGTATAAACTAAAATCATGCCAAGTTTCAGCTGAATTGAATCAGTAGTTTCGGCGTGATGCGTGATCCCTATACAGAAAGAAAGACAGACAGACAGACAGACAGACATGAAAGAAAAAAAATGCAGTTTCGCCATCAGTATCGACTATGGAGTGCCCCAAAAAAAATTTTTTTTAAATATCTTCAATGTACAGAATTCGACCCGTTACAGTTTTATTATAAGTATAGATATAGATGTATGGAAAGGAAATTTTTAAGAGTCTAAACATATCACCTCAGTCTCAAATGTGAAGATATGATAAATATTTATTACTATTCTGTTCACATGTATAGTATTTTCAACGGAAAGTTCATTAAATTTAATGCATAAGTGTCGGGATTTTATTGTATTTATGTAGTGGTAGGACTCTTCGCAGAGTCCGCCTGGGGAAGTACCACACCTTTGCCAGTTAGTTATTCTACCGCCAAGCAGTAATGTGCAAACATTACTGTGTTCCGGTTTGTAGGGCAATGTTTCCAGAGAAATTACAGGGCTTGGAGATATAACATCTTAGATCTCTGGGTGACGAGCGCAGTGCAGTGCTAGTTAATGATTTGGACTCTTCATTTTCCAATAGCTGCGTGTCACTGTGCTGTTATGTGGCAGGCATGTTGCTTACCATCAGGCACATTTCCTGCTCGTCTCGTCACTCGTTATTAAAAAAAATGTAATTTGAAATTAATGCCACTCTAACCTCTATTGGAAATTAGTAATTTCTCAATGCCTCAGTTAAAAGACGTGACTGTAATGTAACGCCATAGAAGTTGAAGACTGTCAGTGACTTCTTTCGAAGATTTCTTATCATTCCCGAGCGTGATGCTATTCATTTCTCAGCCCGCGAAAAAGCTGTCTGTAGCGCGCCAAAAGAAGTTTTCAATTAAAAAGTGACACGTTTTCAATTAATTTGAACATTGGAAAACAGACAGACTAAACTAACAACAATAAATTTGAACATATAGTGAGGTAACGAGCAAGTACCGGCGGGCACAGGATTCCCGGCAGTGGCGGCGAGGCGCGACAGGATGCTGCGCTCCGACATCTGCAGGCGCTGCGCGACGGGCGGGATCCGCGCCAGCGTCGCCGGCAGCCGCGACACGTCCGACTTCATGTCCGACAGTAACTCCTCCAGTTGATTCAGCACCTGCACAATGCACAAGGTTGGCATCACATTGTTACACTACAACAGTAGAAACTCGATTTATCCGAACCGATAGGATACAATCCTAAAAATTTAATTCTTGCCGAGATGCTTATAGTACTAGGCAGGATACTCCACCCCTACAAAGCGCGCATTCAGCGATATGTATTGTGATAGACAGATATAAGTATAAAATACCAATGGAGAGTTCGGGTCACCTTGTGCAAGACTGCGTTGGCCGGCTTGTTGCCAGCGAGTGACTCCTTGCTGAGGTGCTGGTGCGACTCGGCGAGGCACTCAACCTCAGCGAAACGGGCGTTCAGCGACATGGCCGGGTGATTCGGATCCTGGGTGAGGTTCAAGTACGCCGCGCGACGGAGTTGCTCTTCGATAACTAACGCCTGCTCCAGCAACTAGAAATGGCACAAGAACAAAATTAAAAATTTTGATTTACCCCCAACTACTTTGTATTTGAGATTCGTTATAGTATTCTACTACTGAAGCCCTTTCATTTGATACCCATATTGAGGGAGTTGTGAAAATCAATTTAATTCGCACTTTTTGTAGTGGCGGCCATCTTGAATTTTAAATTTATTATAGTGTATATATTCCACTGGTCAAGCCCTTTCATTTAATAACCATTTTAAAGCACGGGTGGTTACTTTTATGTTTTGTTGAAATAGTAACGAAATATTACCTTGAACCGTCTCGCCAGGAACTTATTCTTGATCTCCAAAAAGTTTCCTTTGCCCACATCCATCTTGAAGGGCTCATTGATGATAGCAAACCGGAGATCATTTTGTATATCCTGCCAGCGGCCATATCCGTGAGTTACGATACCTTGAAAGATTTAAAGAAAATCATGACCCATTTATAGACAAAACACAGAGGCTTCATATTTCGTTAAAACATTTCTTTTGTGATCTTAGGGTTCACTTTTTATTAAAATTGTACATAATAATGAGCGCGACTCTATATAATAAATTAAACTATTATAATAAAGTGGCAAACTTATAAAATTTAAATGAATTATTAACTTTTAGGAATGTGGCCTGCTTTTATTTACTTTTCCACCATTGGGGCCCATTACTCCCAAAAGGTAGCCAACCCCTGATCTAAAATATTATATCTCTAAGCCCTGTTTTCTAATTTCTATGGAAACATTGCCCCCTCAAACCAGAACACCGTAATGTTTACACATTACTGCTTGGCGGTAGAACAAAGGTGTGGTACTTCCCCAGGCGGACTCTGCCATGAGTCCTACCACTGCAAAACGTGTTAGTGTATAAATCGCAACATACCAGCAAGCAGCCAGTAGTCGTGGCGCCGGTGCCAGATCTCGTACTCGCGGCCGGGCGCCGCGGCGCGCTCCTCGTTGAGCCAGAGCGTGTGAAGCTCCGTGAACCCGCCGTCCGCGATGTTGAACATGAACTTGCGACGCTCCACCTTCAACTCCTCGTCTTCTTTCACCAACACGACGTCGTCGTCGTCTTCCTCCTGTACAAATATTTGGAGTGAAAACTTATTTTGGCGCACCACAGATTTTTCGTGGGCTGTGAATTGAGCTCTAGCGTCACGTTCGTAAATGAAAGAAATCGTCGGGTAAACTCAGTATCATGGTCATTGTCACGGCCACTCCCTCCGGTTTCACCCACATATTTTCCAAAATGAGCTATCAAATTCTGAGTTACTAGTTTTCATTCTATTGGGAGTCTGACTGCAGAGATGACTGCCAAATTTTTTATTTTTAAGCAAGTGACGAAACGAGTAATACGTTCGCCTCATTGTAAAGACAACATACTTGGCCATAAATATGATAAAACAGTACTTACACATAGGTAAATCAAAATTATAGAATAAACCGCAAAATGAGCATTCTTACCTTCTTTTCTTCTTTAAGTTTATCAGAAGCTTCAGAATCAGCCTTGTCACTCTTAGCATCCTCTTTCTTATCAGGATCTTCTTTTTTGATATCCTCTTCTTTGACGTCTTTGACGGGTTCCTTGTCCTCTGTCTTCTTTTCCTCTGGTTTATCAGGATCCTCTTTAATCGGTTCCTCGTCAACTGACATGCGGCGCTCCGGCTCTTTAGTCTCTTCGGCCTCTTTCGGAGTTTCTTTTTCCTCTGTCGGTTCTTCTTTTACGTCGCTAGTGTCCATCGGTTCTGGTTTCGGTTCTTTAGTTTCCGATTTTTCGTCCTTACTTTCTTCTTTGTCGTCTTTGTCCGAGCCAGCAGGAGTCGGTGCTTGGCCGGAGGCGGCTGCGGCGCCGGGGGCGGGTGACGGTGCAGCGGATGTGATTGGTGTTGCAGTCGAAGGGGCAGGACTTGGCGCGGCGCTTTCTCCAGCCGCTCCTTTCACTGGTTCCACTGGCTTGCGGATCAGCTCCGGCATGCTGTAATAGCCGTTAATGTGCTCAAACTCCTGCACCTTCTTCCTTATCAGAGACATCACTCCGATTCGCGTCAACACATGTTGCCTCGATAATCCCTCGCGAGGCACTCCATCGGCGAAGGTTTCAGCGTTGTCGGCTCCCGGCTCGCACAAATGCCTCATAAATAGAGACACGTAGGCTTTGAAGTTACGCTCTGATTTACCCCTGAGATCTCTCACTAGCCACTGCGAGTTGAACGCGTCCTGTGGGGGCATGCCGTAACGCATAATCGCGTTAAGGAATGACTTTCTTTGTCTCGCGTTAAAGCCGAGGATCTCCATGTTGCCTCCGACCCGAGCGAGCAGAGGAGGCAGAGGCCTGTCTCGCTCTTCGCGCCTCTCGAGACGTCTCTTGCTGCGGCGGCTGAGGAGATCCCCGTTATCATTCTTTTCATCGAAATCGTCATCCTCTTTGTCATCTTCGCTGCCTTGGGAGAAGTCAGAGTTGTAGTCAGATCCGTTCTCCTGCCACGTGCTATCCTCACGGTTCTCCGTTTGAGCAACGCTGCCGTCGTTATAATTAACTTGTTTCCGGACTCGCTTGCCTTTCCCGAGGGTACGAGCCTGGTCCTCTTGATGCTGTTCATAATGATGCCTGAGAAGTTTTATCCAGTATGCCGGGTCGGTGTTCTCGGTATCCTGTTTAATGATCTCCGTATCGCCCTCTTCTTCGTTGTCACCCTCTTTCGTAGAATAGCTGGCGACTTTGAACGAGCTAAGGTACTCGTTGGCCCAAGACTCTTTTGACTCGATACCTTCCTTGGAGCGGTCGAGCAAATCTCCGACTGCTCGATCGTCGTAATGAATAGCCTCCTCTTTTCCATCATCCTCTTTGAACAACTCTTCGGTACCGAATCTCAGAATATCGTCCAACTCCTGCTTGGTGAAATTAGCGCCTTTACCACCCATACCAGGGCGCACGACCAAGTGAGTCAACATCATTTTCCTTTTGGCGACTTGCGTCACTCTCTCTTCGACACTGTTGCGCGTGACGAAGCGATAGATCATGACTTTGTTAGCCTGACCGATACGATGGGCTCGAGAGAACGCCTGGATGTCGTTGTGTGGATTCCAATCAGAATCGTAAATAATGACTGTATCTGCCGTCGCCAAATTGATACCAAGACCACCAGCTCGTGTTGATAGTAAGAACACGAATTGCTGAGCGCCGGAGCGTTGAATCTATCGATGGCTTCCTGACGAATAGTTCCAGTGATACCACCATCGATTCTCTCATATTTATAGCCTTCGCCTTCAAGAAATCTTCAAGAATGTCCAACATCTTTGTCATTTGGGAGAAGATCAAAACTCTGTGGCCTTGTTCTTTGAGTAGTTTCAACATCTTAGACATAAGAACAAGTTTGCCGGATGCCTTTATCAGGGCTTGAGTGTCGTAGTTGCCGTGAGGACCGAGCGGCGCTTCTTCAGCAGCCACCGGGAATAAATATGGATGGTTACAACACTTCTTCAAATCCATCATAACATTGAGCAATGAGACGGTTTGTCCACCGCTCTTGGGATTCAGAGCTTCGTAGTTCCTCGTCAAAATGTATTTATAATATTTCTTCTGCATTGAGATAATTCGACACGTACAATAAACTCGGATTTGGTCGGCATGTTCTTCAGCACGTCGGCCTTGAGTCGCCGCAGCATGTGCGGTCCGAGCATCTCGTGGAGCCTCTTCACTTGCTCCTCCTTAGATACATCAGCAAATTCGTTTTGGAACGCAGCCAATTCGTTAAATTTGTCTTTGTTCAAGAAATTTAAAAGGTGGAACAATTCTTCCAGGTTGTTTTGTAGAGGAGTACCGGTCAAGAGCAGTTTGTAGTTGATCTGGTAACCAGCCAAAAGTCGGAAAAATTTGGATTGATTGCTCTTCAACCTGTGGGCTTCGTCTACTACGAGACAGGCCCACTCGATTGATCCGAGGCAAGTCGCATCAATAGATACTAACTCGTAAGACGTAAGGAGAACGTTGAATTTTACTTGCGACTTGATTTTCGACGGCCGTCCGCCTCTGTTTGCACCATCATCGAACGTCAGTTCGTTTTCTCTAATGACCGCACGGGAATCCTTATCTCCAACATATGTGATGCAATACAGATCAGGTGCCCAAAGTTCAAATTCACGCTCCCAATTGATGATGGTCGACAGCGGTACGGACACCAAGAAAGGTCCTTTGCAGTGGCCTTCCTTGAATAACGAGTACAGGAATGTGACAGTTTGGATAGTTTTTCCGAGACCCATCTCATCAGCAAGAATAGTATCGATGCCCTGTCCCCAAGAGTATCGAAGCCAGTTGAGACCTTCCAACTGATAAGGGTGAAGTTGCATACCAGTTTCGTAGACAAACTGTGGTTGGTCTTCATATTTCTTATTTAGGTTGGAAATAGGGCGATCTGGAGGTGGGTTGTACTTTTTGCTCTTATATTGAGTACCACTGCTGTCATCTTCATCCACGATTTCACGGTTCTTGCTCTTACGACCGGGTTTTTTGCCCTTGCTCTTTGTTTTGCCTTCAGAAGTTATGTATGCTCGCATATCCTGTGTACACAAAAACATTATTGATTAAAAACATAATAAGAAATTTAACTTTTCCTAAAATAAACCAGGATTAAGCACACGCTTTTCCTTTTAGAGTTAGGAAATGAGATTACTGCCTTACATACATAGATGCAGAGTCTGGTATAACTTTTGTCTACATGTACATATTTGGCCTATAATACTGCTTTTAGTACATTTCATATTCTATCAAAACACAAATATGAAATAAAATCAAAGTTCCGTTTTTTATGTCTTGGTTGTTGACTTCAATGACAAAAGAAGTGAGAATTAAATGGATGCAAAGTTGATTGATTGAAAATGGTCCTGAAATTTATTTGTAGCATAAAATATTATTTCATTTTGTAGCTTAGGAACTTAGGGTATTGAAGCCTAAGGTCTGACATAAGTGCACCCGGACTTGTATCCACAAAATACATACCTGATAATACTCCACGGCCTGCTTGAGCCCACTGATGTCCTCATGTTCGCCTTCCCAGGTAGCCTGGTCGTAGGACAGGTCGCGCCACTTCACCAGGTAGAAGGTAGTTCCGTCACGGGACGTGCGGTGGTTTATCACTCGGTGGACTACCAGCCATTCTGGTTTTACGCCGTATCTGTATGTAACGAGGTTAGTAGAAAAAATTATACATGTATTTTTTCTTATATTTCACAAACAAAAAATAACGAAGATATAGTGCTTAAAAGTTTATAGTTGCGCAAAAAGCGACATTGTTTCATGGTTGACATTCCAAAGACTCGAGAGAAACGGAGAAGTTTGACTCTACTGGGGGGGTTGTGACGTCACGTCTACATCAGACACACTCTAAAAAGTGACATGAAACAGAACCACTTTTTCGAGCTACGAGCAGTCAGATAGAAAAACGGTCAAGGTGGTTATAGATCATGCAGATCAGTTTGTGTCAACTCCGTAATTTGTTAGTTTGCCTCTTCCTTTAATTTGATAGTTGTGTAAATATCCTGTTAATAATAATGCTAGTGTAATTCTATGCCATTGTAGTGGAAAAGTCACTCACCTATAGAACTTCTCCTCGAGGTCCTTCTCGTCTTGGTCGTGGTCCATCTTCTGGTCCTTGAGCCGCTTGGAGCGGCTGTCCCTCTCGTCGAGAGGCTCCTCCAGTTTGGGAGGCTCTTCGGTGTCGTACTTGCGCATGTAGTACCGATACATCAACGGATGGAACACGTCGAGCTGCGGAAAGGAAAGTAAAAGAAATAAACAAATTTGAACATTTCTCAAAGAGACGATCTTCTTAGCATTCCATGGATTCACCGTGCGGGTGCCGGGTCCATCGTGTGGCAGAGAGAGAAAAACTCGAGTAGTTCCCGAGACTTGTGACTCGGGCGTAGGTTTAAGGGCCCCTTTCTGACGTACATCAACACTCACCTTCACCACTCGTTTTTCTCTCCCTGCCCAGCCAAATCTGATATGAGCCTACTAGTGCAGCTTTAGATACACGTTCTAGTATAGAACTTACAGCACTTCTGGATAAGCCAAGGTCTTTCAGTAGGTTATAGAGAGATTTTGCTGGTATACCTCTCGCTCCCACTTCTACAGCGTATAAACTAACTACATAGCCGTTTTTGTTAATTCGTTTAGGAGGTCGTAATACTTATTTTGTTTCATCGCGTGGTCTTTAGGTATATTAGTTTCCCACGGTACGGTAAGTTCTACAAGGACTATGCGTTTCGTAGCTCTAGAAAAAGGAAAATGTCCGGTCTGGATGACGAAACACCCACATCCTCTGGGATTTTGTAGTGCTTTTCATATGTGTCCATTAAAATAGTCCAATCAGGTGCTGTACCCAGGATTGAGTAAGGCTTGTTCCTGGAGTTTGAAGTTGAGCCTTCTTTTACAAAGTTAATTTGTCTGTTGTTTGTCGTCAATCCCTTTTGGGCTCTAGCTACCGAAAGGCTCATGGCTTCACGTATGATTTCAAGTACTCTGTCATGACGCCGTGAGTAATGACCCCATTAAGGAGCACCTTGCATCCCACCAATATGTGCCTTGCTGTACATATCGCCTCTCCACAAGTATAGCAACATTTTCAGAGGCTTTTCCCACCTTACCAAGTTACTCTGGTCAGGGAGGGTCATTTGGAATGCATTTAGATAAAATTTTAATAAGGCAGGGGACCAGTCATAGATCAAGGTGCGCCATTTTAGAGCTAATGGGATACAGAACTCACCTATGGTTAACCACTCACTTTGCATTTCTAAATTCATAGCGTGCACTTTGTAACCGTCATTTTCGTCTTGTTGTAGAAAGGTTTTTACCATGTCTCGGTCTTCCCTTTTTTTCTCGCACCCAACCCAGCAGTATTTACTTGTGCACCTGCCATAAATTGTTTATGGAATTGAAGTCTAGATTCCAGGTCTGAAGCAGTTTTGTCTTTTGGGAGAGATGTAATTAATTGTCTTGCGACTTTCCCAAAACATGCGTTTTGTAACTCTTAGGTGTTTGTAAAGTTCAGACGGTTTCTTTAGTTTCAGCCCAAAACTATTGTGATCCCTAAAAGAGTAGAGGATCAGCCGGATGTGCCAAGACTTCAATATCTTTATGACATTGGCATCTAGCTTTGCCAGGAGAGTTTTACCGATGTCATATACTAGGAAAGGCCAAGTGAGACGTGATGTGAGGTAGTTGTCATATATCCATGCTTTTTGATATTGCTGATAGGCTGCTGGTCTACCTTATTGAGGTTGTTCATGAAATTTTCAACAACCACCTCTAATGATGGTGTACGTCCTTTGTGATCTATCTTTCTACCAAGAAATTTGAAAGGCACTGCCTCTGCAATTGTGGCAACTCCTTGGCCACTTATGGAGAGTCCCGGATCGTAAGACGTATATTTGGTATTTCTTCTACCCAGACAAAGACAATGACATTTAGATGGTTTTGTCCTCATTCCCTCCGTCCATGTACAGAACTCATCGACTTCATTCAACAATTCTTGACACTGTTTGGGATTACGTGTAAGTATTGCAAGGTCGTCCGCAAAGGCCAAGATTGACTCAGTGTACTTATTGTTGATTTTAAACCGGTAGCCCCATTTCTTTTCACGGGATATTAATTTGTCTACTAAAATATTTATAACTATATTAAATGCTATTGGTGATAAGCAGCACCCTTGAATAGTCCTACATTGTATTCAAGTGGTTTTGTGTATTCCTTGTTTACTGCTATGACGAATTTTAAGTGGCAATAATAAGAATTAATTATGTCAATAATTTCAGCAGGAAAGTTATACCATTTTAGGGCAAATATCATAAGTTCATGCTGGACAGAACCAAACGCGTTCTCTAGGTCTATCCAGCAGACTGTAATTTGCCTCTCATGTGTTCTGGCATCTTTCAAACTTTCTGCTAGTAATGTATTGTGTTCAGGCATCCAGAAATACCAGGCAAGAACCCTTTCTGGTGATTGGGCCTGAAATACCTATTGCTGGTCATAAATGTGGTCATTTTGTTTGCAAAATACTGAAAAAGATTTTAGAAATTGTATTGGTTAGGGCTATCGGTCTGGTGTCTTTGGGATGAGTTACTTCCTGCTTTTTAGGGATGAGGACAAAAATTGCTCTTCCAAATGCTACTGGGACTTGCTTTCTTGACCAGATCTTAATGAATATATTCAAGATATGTTTACGAACTGATGGACACTTTTTATACACTATGTAAGGAATGCCATCTGGGCCAGGAGCTGATTTAGTAGTTTTCTTTTTAATTTGATAGTTTACTTCCTCTTCACTAGGTGGGGTGCCTTGAAAGCCTGTCAGAGGATCATTAGGTCTTTGGATGTTTGGTTCTACGTACGAGCTCCCGCGTTTAGGCACTTCGTATGTGCTTTTAAAGTGATCGTAAATTTGCGCGTTAGTCAAGATAAGCTTTCCATTTTGCTCCCTGAAAATATTTTTGGAGTATTGAAAAGGGTTTTTATCAAAGTCTACTTCGTGTTTAGCTCTGTTAAAATTATCACGATTTTTACTAATTTGAAGCGATATTCCTTGTATTAATTTAAGGATTGATCTTAGAGCCCTGGACAGTTGGTGACTTAGATGGTTATCGCCCATGGTTTTAGCTACACGAAGACGTTTTATTAACTCTCTTTTCTTCCTCCGCAATTTCATTTTGAACATATTTTCCTTGCTATTTTGAGCATAACAAGTTGATGGTGGGTAATGTTCCGAGAAGTATGTATATATGGTGTCCTGGAAAGTTTCTACTTGGCTGTTTAGGTCTTGTTTTGGCCCAGGATGTTCTAATAAGATCGCCAAGTTTTCGTCATGAACTTTCCAGGTAGAGTTTTTAAACTGGGAATGCCAAGACGTGTCCTGATGACAATGGACTCCTGGTAGTTTTCACTCGATGGTTCACCTTGGGATATATGAGGGTCAACTCTATCCATAGTGTTTGTCGAAGTACTGACCGACGGCTGTCGTGCTTCAACACCATCATGTGTCTTTAAATGCTTTTGGTACCAGGCTCGTCTCTTGTAAATTTTCCCGCACACAGGGCATCTCAAGTCCGTATTCGCGCCAGGGTCGTCATTACTATCACACGGTGGACAGATCTTCCGCCCCGCCTCTCGGACTGTCCCAGGGTATTATTCTTATTTGGACTTTTAGCGATTTAATTCCCGGGCTTGGCTTGCTAGGCCTTCACCCTCGGCTGTCTTTCCAACAGTCAGATGTCTTTCCATCCGTCAGATGTCTTTTCCACCAGCCATCTGTCTTTCCAGCGTCATCCCGTCTCTCCGGGCTGTCATTTTGTTTGAGACGATCTTCTTAGCATTCCATGGATTCACCGTGCGGGTGCCGGGTCCATCGTGTGGCAGAGAGAAAAACTCGAGTAGTTCCCGAGACTTGTGACTCGGGCGTAGGTTTAAGGGCCCCTTTCTGACGTACATCAACACTCACCTTCACCACTCGTTTTCTCTCCTGCCCAGCCAAATCTGATATGAGCCTACTAGTGCAGCTTTAGATACACGTTCTAGTATAGAACTTACAGCACTTCTGGATAAGCCAAGGTCTTTCAGTAGGTTATAGAGAGATTTTGCTGGTATACCTCTCGCTCCCACTTCTACAGCGTATAAACTAACTACATAGCCGTTTTTGTTAATTCGTTTAGGAGGTCGTAATACTTATTTTGTTTCATCGCGTGGTCTTTAGGTATATTAGTTTCCCACGGTACGGTAAGTTCTACAAGGACTATGCGTTTCGTAGCTCTAGAAAAAGGAAAATGTCCGGTCTGGATGACGAAACACCCACATCCTCTGGGATTTTGTAGTGCTTTTCATATGTGTCCATTAAAATAGTCCAATCAGGTGCTGTACCCAGGATTGAGTAATATACTAGGAAAGGCCAAGTGAGACGTGATGTGAGGTAGTTGTCATATATCCATGCTTTTTTGATATTGCTGATAGGCTGCTGGTCTACCTTATTGAGGTTGTTCATGAAATTTTCAACAACCACCTCTAATGATGGTGTACGTCCTTTGTGATCTATCTTTCTACCAAGAAATTTGAAAGGCACTGCCTCTGCAATTGTGGCAACTCCTTGGCCACTTATGGAGAGTCCCGGATCGTAAGACGTATATTTGGTATTTCTTCTACCCAGACAAAGACAATGACATTTAGATGGTTTTGTCCTCATTCCCTCCGTCCATGTACAGAACTCATCGACTTCATTCAACAATTCTTGACACTGTTTGGGATTACGTGTAAGTATTGCAAGGTCGTCCGCAAAGGCCAAGATTGACTCAGTGTACTTATTGTTGATTTTAAACGGTAGCCCCATTTCTTTTCACGGGATATTAATTTGTCTACTAAAATATTTATAACTATATTAAATGCTATTGGTGATAAGCAGCACCCTTGGAATAGTCCTACATTGTATTCAAGTGGTTTTGTGTATTCCTTGTTTACTGCTATGACGAATTTTAAGTGGCAATAATAAGAATTAATTATGTCAATAATTTCAGCAGGAAAGTTATACCATTTTAGGGCAAATATCATAAGTTCATGCTGGACAGAACCAAACGCGTTCTCTAGGTCTATCCAGCAGACTGTAATTTGCCTCTCATGTGTTCTGGCATCTTTCAAACTTTCTGCTAGTAATGTATTGTGTTCCAGGCATCCAGAAATACCAGGCAAGAACCCTTTCTGGTGATTGGGCCTGAAATACCTATTGCTGGTCATAAATGTGGTCATTTTTGTTTGCAAAATACTGAAAAGATTTTAGAAATTGTATTGGTTAGGGCTATCGGTCTGGTGTCTTTGGGATGAGTTACTTCCTGCTTTTTAGGGATGAGGACAAAATTGCTCTTCCAAATGCTACTGGGACTTGCTTTCTTGACCAGATCTTAATGAATATATTCAAGATATGTTTACGAACTGATGGACACTTTTTATACACTATGTAAGGAATGCCATCTGGGCCAGGAGCTGATTTAGTAGTTTTCTTTTTAATTTGATAGTTTACTTCCTCTTCACTAGGTGGGGTGCCTTGAAAGCCTGTCAGAGGATCATTAGGTCTTTGGATGTTTGGTTCTACGTACGAGCATATGAGTACAATGTTCACGTAATCATGGGGGTAATAGCTTTGTTTACTTTTGGTGACAAGGGGGTGGGGGGGGGGGGTTTATAATTGCAATAAATCTGCTTACGTAATACTTGAACGGCCCCTTTGGGTGCCAGATAGCAGATGGAGAATACTGATATATAATTGTAATTACATGAATAGGAATTCTATTATGGGGGTCGGCAGCGGACAGAAATTCAGTTTTCATATTACAAAAACGAGCAATCCTCGCAATGTACAAATTACCCGCTAGAGAATCTTTGAGAAAGGTTTTTAAAAATATAAATATTTTGCCCTGTATATTTATGAATGCACAATGTATGCCAGAAAGAATAGGGAAAGCATTGGTAAAGTATCAGATAAAAACCCTAAGGCACACTACAAAGACAAATTGGTAATTCCCAAGTGTAGACTACAAAAAACATGTAATTCTTTTATAGGAAACAGTGTTCGCTTCTATAATGTCATACCAGATCAGTTGGCAGGTCTCAATGAAAAAAAGGTTCAAAAATATTGTAAAGACCTATTTAATGGATCATCATCATCATCATCATCAGCCTATCCTAGTCCACTGCTGGACATAGGCCTCATTTAATGGATAATGTTTATGATTTTATTAAGGACAAAAATGTATGGCAAAAAGTGTGTCACAAATGTAACTACCAAATTATTAAGAGTATTTTAACATCGTAATTTAATATCTAAGATTACAATTTTTTTTTTTTTTCTATTTTACAAAGCTTTTGACAAAGGATTTAGCTAATTTAAATAGCTGAATCCGTTGGACAAGGCCTCTTTACAGCCGCTTACTGTTAAATATTGTCACTTGTTTATGTATTTAAATCATTGAATTTTTTTATTTCCCAAATTAGAATCACAATATAGGTATATTTATTTACATAATGTACACGATATTAGTCTATAAGACCGATGCCAGCAGGAATCGTGCCCAAAATGCTAGCCCCATTGCCACGTTGAATGGCAATACTTATGCGCTGAGCAAAATAAAGGCCAGCATTTTGGTCACGAGTTGCATCACAAAGACGTTTCGCTAAATCTTTGTAAATATTTTTGGCACTCAGTCCCCACGGTCCCAAAGTTTCGACCCCAAAAGGCTCAAACATGTATCCGCTATCAATACAGCTATATTTGCGCCTCTTGAGGTCTTCAGCTTGTTCAGCTGCCGCGCCAGCTCTAACTTGTGTCCGTGAAAGATGAGACGGCGCCAAAGTATCGACGCAGGTTGCATCCCAGACCAAGGGCCGTCCCATCTTCCACGGAATCAAAGTCATCCCATCAGGTCTTTTACCATCGCTTCGAGCTAAGCCGCTCGGCTCTAAAACAGCTGCGCAATTAGCAGTGGTAAAAGCCCGACGGATGATATCGTTTAGGCTGGCGTGGCGGGGTATTCGTCCAGCACTTCTGGTGCAAGAGAGACCGTGGTGACCGAGCCGGTCGACTGTAACACCGCACTGGCAAAGGTGTGGTGCACAACACGATGCGCCCAGACGGAGGAAGTGGCAACACGAAAAGTAGAGGAATCCATGAGGGTTCCGGTGTGAGGCGACAGGAGAGCCTGTAGCCACAAACCCGACTCCCACTCAGCGACAGCCAGGAGACGAGCACGATCTGTAGAGCTTAAGCACGTATCGAGTAATTGTTTCCGCACTTGTAAACAGATCGGTCCGTCCCATAATCGCTGCGAAGATGGAGTTCTGGGAAATCGGTATTTGGGCACGATGCTCTCCAAGCATTCTTGGCTTCGGTCAACAAGGATATTTCGAAACATTTGGAATTTCTGAGAGTATTTTAAAAATTAAATTTTGATTACTATGAACCGAAGATAGAAAAGCTGGAAGAGCCACACCAGACACTGACCGGACCCCTAGGCCACCAAAACGTACTGGTAGAGAACCCTGTAACCACTCTCGGTCAGATAAATTAATGTTTAAAATTGATTCCAAAGTGTTTTTTATTAGGTTGTCTAAACGATGCATTAGATCTGAATGCTGCCAGAGTAGTAATCTGTATTTAAATTGTTTTATTATTATTTTGTAATTGACATTACCAAGTTTTCTTTGGAAAATACTGGTTCGAAGAAATAAATTGAATTGAATTGAACATAATTATCATACAAAGAAACACCCAGACTTAGCACAAATATTTGTATTCATCACACTAATATTTGCACTGGATGGGAACCAGACCACCATAAATAGAAAGCAAATGTTTAAAATGACAAAAATATTGTTGTTCTTTTAACACTGATTGTAATATAAAAAGGTAGGGATGCCGACTGGGTCAAAAATAAATTCATTCTAATTAGTACGTCAGGTAGGTCATGAAAAATGATGGGACACGTATTTTTTGGTTTATCAAATTATTAAAAATCGTCAAAGATACATAGGTGATCAAATTTCTAGAGTGGGGGGGTGGCGTGAAAAAACTCGTACCCACAAGTGACGTCACTCGAAACTTTTAGCGCTGTATCTTCGTCATTTTTTGTTTGTGAAACTTAAGAAAAAATATATAATACAATATTTTTTTGTAATCTAACTGGCGGATTAATTATTTTTCTTAATCGTCTCGCCGATTTACTTGCCTGTAGTTCAGATATCCAGCTGCAGTGCCAGTAGGAGCGCTCGTGCCACTTCACGAAGAACTCGCGAGTGCGCGGCGTCTTCGATTTGCCCGGGGTCTCCTTCCAGCGCCACGTCAGGATCTTCGACACTTTGCCGTCCAGGGGCGGACACTGCGCAGACCATGTTTAGGGGTCAGAAGGTATACAATTTTAAAGGTTATACAAGTTTAAAATTATGAAGGATTCATTTATCAGCAGCACCCCATGGTTTTACCCGCATGGTTCCCGTTGCTTTTCCGGGATTAAAAGTACCCTATGTGTTATGCCATACAATATTCTGAATTCCAAATTTCAACTCGACCCGTTTAGTCGTTCCGAGATGATCACAAACATTTAAACATCCAAACTTCGTGTTTAAATATTAGTATAAATGTGATGATTCCTTGTAATATGTGCTAATAGATGTGGAACAATGCTCACACTACATCTCGGACATTTCACTCCCCATCCGGGACCTCTTCCAGCGGTGGATTGAGGCAGAACCGATGGTACGCGGACGGACACGAGTCGCAGCACAACAGCTCGCCGCCATCCTTGCAGATCCTGTTAGAAAACAAACCTTCATGAAACTTTTTTGTTATTCACATTTAATTCAGGACATTTTTTAGTGTTAAGATCCCAAGTAAAGTAGACTTTCATCCATCTGCTCGCCAAAGAAAAATATGTGAATAAAATGTGTTGCTGAACACAAATCAGACTGGATTGCCTTAAAAAGATAACGAGTCAACAATGTAACTATCTTTTTAATTTTTAGAAGCTAAAAATGTAGAAGGAAGATTTTCGCTGCCTTGGTATAAAGGAATAAAAGTATTATGTTTGTTGTTAGATTTTGATCACTCCCGGCTTGTTAGCTAAGTTGCAAGGATGGAATCCACCAGGACACCACAAAAAATACTGAATAACTCAATATAAAGTTGACAGCTTCATCCTTTATCTTGGCCATATTCCCCCATTAGCATAGAACATCAAAAGAAGGAGTTTGGTAGGCGAATTTAGTTTTGATGGGAAGCTTTCAAAAACTAGATGACATCGTTAAGTCGCTATTTCACAATGATTGAAAACTCCAGATAACTATACCCAACAGTGATTTAAAGAAGACTGGATGATGGATGATGAAGTCAATATGTGATAATATTCGAGTGCGGTGACCTGCAGAACTCCTGGTGCTCGTCGTCGTCCTCCTGGTCCTGGTTGCCCTCGGCCTCGCAGTGCGGGCACGACCAGCGGCCCTCGGGCGTCTCCTCCAGCTCCGGCTCGAGGCACACCAGGTGGTACGCGCGCGGGCACGTGTCGCACAGGATTATCTCGCCGCCTTGCTGGCACACCTGCACAATTTACGAGGTAGCTTTTGTTAACTCTACTGCGACATTAATATAATACACATAAGTATACAAAATAATTTACACAAAAAAACATTGCAGTCATATGACAGAAAATTTTATTATAGAAATGAAAGTGTATAATATAATGTTATAACTTATAATTTTAGGACTAAACACTTACTTACTAATACTACTTACTAATGTTGTACAATACATTACCTACTATAGGCTAACCTAGTATAGGCTACATTTTTATACTGTTATCATGCATTTGACGCATGTGTATTTGCATCATAACACATTTTTTTAAAGTGAAAACTTCTTTACGCGCGTCCAGATTTTTTTTGATAGGGGAATAGCTTGTGGGTATGTAGTTACACAAAAAAAAAGTGAAAAAAACCTGAGGTGTGTTATGATGTAAATATCAGTCAGTTTGCCTTGTACTTTAATTAGATCAACAATCCCGAAATATAACTAATAACAGTTTTTTTTTTATCTGTTACCTCACAATAGTCCTGGTGTTCCTGTTCCCCTTCAGCACCATCGGGGAACTTATTTGTGGTCTTCATTTTCTTTTTCTTCTTTGTCTTGTTGCCAATCTTGGTCTTTGCTTTCTTTTTGGGAAGCTGTAATATAGATAAATATTAATCATTATATACATTTTATTAAAATTATCTTAGCAAAAACTACATTACATTTAATAAATCATATAATGGTGAATATAGATATATTGTATTTTTTAAAGTCTTTGGACAATTATCACAATTTGTACAGATGATAAAAAATCTAATACACCTTATTGTTGCAAACACTTCAGCTGCTGGTGAGTGAAGCAATTTCTATCGTCCTAATTCGAAAATTGGGATTTTTGGATATTATTTGTTAAATCAGGTTGGAACAGCTGAATGGATCAGGTTGAAATTTGGACGAAGTTAGATTAGTCTGAAATAGCCACATGAGCTATTTTTACCACGGTAAATAACGTAAATAATTGCGAGGAACTAGTAAAATAAGTTGTAAAGAGTATGTGTATATTGTACCGGAGCTGCGTTCTCATCAACAGGCGCAGGGGGCGCGCCCTCCTCTGCGGCCGGCGGCGCGGGCTTCGGTTCCTCGGCCTCCGCCAACATCTGCTCGAACTCCGCGTCCGAGTCGGAGTTCACGCCCGCGCTGCCTTCTTGGTCCTCCTCCTATAGTGTTAAAAAACCTCGAATTAACATATGAAGCTCAGTACGTAAACAAGTTTATACTTTGTATTCATAAATAATTGTTACTATATCGTATATTACGGAAAAAGCGATTGGTATAAAACTATGAAATTATAAATACTGCTGCCAACTTATCCATAAAGTAAACAAGGGGAAGGTTTTTACTGCCTTGGTAAAATTATTTTTGCTGCTGGCTCACTTGTACGAGCGCTATTTGCCAGGAGGCTACACAAATTACTGAATTAGGCTATAAAGAGTTGTGGTACTAACTTTTGCACTAGTGGTCTATTCACATTTTCTAAACTTGAACATGGGCACTTTCCATGTGGGCATTTCTTCGCTTACAAGTCACTTAGTTGTTATGATTACAACTAAATAAGGATATTGTATTATTTGTACTGTATGGAAGACTAAGTAAAACTGTATACAGTGGCTACACTCACGTTTTTAATGCTGGTTTGCTAGCATTTCCTGAACTAGGATAAACAGACAACAACAACACAACTAAAATAGGGATTAAGTAAGAATAACAATATGGTTGTACTAACACTTACACTGCTGGTCCGCTTGCGTTTGCTGAACTTGATCCTTGACCTTCAATTTGCTACTTATGGGGGAGAAATTGTGCAGCATTTCCACCAAGTGTAAGGATTTACATCTAAGGATATAAAATATATTAAGGTGTGGTTGTCGACTTACGTTTGCTGAATTTGAGTGTTGACAGCTGCAAATTACTGCTCCACTTCAGAGGAAGAAATAGTGCAATATTACCACCGGATGATTAAAATAGGTAAATAAGTAAGAATATATGAAGTGGTTGTACTAACACTTACACTGCTGGTCCGCTTGCGTTTGCTGAACTTGATCTTGAGGGTAGGCACCTTGGGTTTGCGGCCGGGCTTGCCGCGCGGCGTGCTGCCGCCGGACGCCGCGTGCTTGGGCTTGCGGCCTCGCTTGCGCGGCGCCGACACGCCCTCGTCGCTCGCGTCCTCCTCTTGCTCCTCATCTTCTGCATCTTCTAAAGTCTCGTCATTCTAGAACAAAAGATTAGTTTTACAGTTTTATTTTGCTTTTTTATTTTTAATAGCTTTCTGTACCGTGCGCGCGTTGCTAAGCCGCCTTTCAAAAATTGGTCGCACCAACTCAGAAGCCTTCTTTGGATGCATAATCCATGGCAATAACCATATGGTCCTCCCGAAATATTACAGTAAAACACTCATGGACTAGTGCCACAAATGGCGGTCTTATTGCTTAGAGCAATCTCTTCCAGGCAACCAGCTTAAAGGAAATTCGCCTATATACATGGCTAGTCGAAGCGAGGTGACATTTTTCCTAATACTACACAATATAACATACATACGAAAAATAAGCTCTTCCTTTTATGAAGTCGGTTAAACACAATAAATATGTTTGTTAGTAGTTGGGAATATACGGACCTTGGATTCCTTAGTGGACCGTCCGGCGCGCGCGCCCTTGGCCGGCGTGTAATCCGATGTGGTGGACGTGTTGGTGTTCTCCTCCGAGCCCAGGCTCTGCGTGCCGCCCTGCCCGCTCAGGTGCGGATTCATCTCGCAGAACAGCCGCCACTTGGCAGCCACCAGCATCATCAGCTTCGACACGGGGACCTACCGTCGACAAAATCATTTATCATAAATAAATAATGGTGTGAATGGTTATCACATAAAACAGCATCTAGCCCCAAACTAAGCAAAGCTTGTACTACGGGAGCCAGATAGCTGATATAATTCTTATGTATATTTAAATACATACTTATTACACTTAGAAAACACCCTCTTTCCACTTTTCTCTATCTACAACTAATTCTGTCCAGCATTAGTCTGTCACAATGTTATTTGTGATCTTGCTACGTGGTAATTTTGGCCCGACGATCATCCGACATGCGGCAAACGTGTCCAGTCCAAACCCAATCCCACTTCATAAATATGTCAATAAATCCCATCCCTCTGTTCATAAATCCCAATTCATGGTTGATCATATCGTATTTGGTCCTGTGAATGAAGTCTAGGCGATCTACGATAAAGACGATGAAGACGTCAATGTATTCAAAATAAGTATTTTGAATACATTGACTATAATACTTATTTTGAATATATACTACATTTTTTACATTTTTGATTTGTCAGGATCAAAATCAATAAAAACATCATAGTTACGTCAATTAAATTACATTTCATAATAATCATAATGAGTTACCTTAGGATTTTCCTTGACGAGCATCGGTCGCACGTGTTGCTGGAACAGTTTGTACGAAGTCAGGTTCTCGAGGTCCGCGTCCGAGTACTCGACGTCGACGTCGGCGAGCCCGAACGACGAGCACACTTCCTCGACGGTCGGCATGCCGGCTGTGGACAACATCGTTATGTTAATCGACAGAATTATTTAATTTTTAACAGGCTTCAAAAAGGGAAGATGTTCTCAATTCGGTTGTATATTTTTTTGAAGTGAAAACTTATTTTGGCGCGCCACACATAGATTTTCCGTGGGCTGTGAATTGAGCTCAAGCGTCACATTCGTAAATGAAAGAAATCTTCGGGTAAACTCGGATGATCTAGATGGCAATGGACATGGCCACACCCTCTGGTTACACCCGCGTAGTTTCCAAAGTGAGCTATCAAATTTTGAGCTATTAGTTTTAACTTCTATCGGCAGTCCCTATGATTACATAGGGACTGCCGCTATGATTGCCATTTTTTTTTTTGTATATTTGTTCCGCGACAGCACCGGAAATTTGAATTTTGTTTTGTTCTAAATTTTGAAATTTCGGAATTTTGAACATAATGTGACGTATCGGGAATAGCATACTGGCAACTTTTAATCACGGGAAATTAATGGGAACGGTAAACATGCGAGTAAAACACCGGCCCTTCTACCGTCTAACTAAATCGGCTTTAGCTTTGCTATTGCTGTCTCTATCTATTCAAGCGAAAAGACTAAGACAGTTTTCGTTACGCGGTAGACCCCCGGGGCGCTGCTAATATTACATATTATATGGCTGATATATGATTATAGGTGATCGCTGTTGAAATTTGCCCACCTCTGGCATTAGGGTATGTGTGCACTCACCGGAGCCCGAGTCAGAGGCGGCGGGCGTGGTGGGCGTAGCCGCGTGCTTGCTAGTGCGACCCTTGCGCGACTTCTTGCCTGAAGATACCGCGCTCAGCGCGTAGTCACTATCACCTTCGCCTTCCATCTCCACACCAAATTCCTCCTCCTAGTAACGGTAAAATAACACAATGAGAAATAACAGGGCATAGCGATGAAGCATCTTATATCTCTGGGTGATAAGCACAGTGCACCAGTGCAGTACTAGGTTATGATTTAGGCTCTTCATATTCCAATAGGTATTTGACGTTGTTTTGTTATGGGCAGGCGCGTTGCTTACCATCTAGCACAAGTTCCGCTGGTCTCGACACTTTTTGCTTAGAAATAAGAAAAATTTGTAATTTATCAAGTTAATTAACTTATTCACGTGTATGCCAAAGCAATCGCAGCAGCCAAGGTCACGTCTGGGCTGTGAAATGTTCGACCGCCACAAACAAGTTGAGTGTGTGCAGAAGCTCATATTCTCACATTTTCAAAAAAAATTACTTCTTGCTCAGATAGTCGGCAAGTTTTTGTTTGAAAAATGCCGTGATTGCGTGGTTCCGTGGGCTGATTATAATGATTATCAAAATTTTAAGTGCTTGTTGAATTCAAGTTTGCGCCACGTTCCTTGAACGACCAGGTACACTGAGGAATCTGAGGTGGATACAACATTGGTGCCTTTAATTACACGCCTTCCGTCGCAGACCGCAAGGTCGCTTTAACATGTTGCGGTCAAGCTAAGCCTACCATTGATTAAAAAAAAGTTTTACTCACTATTTGGGGATTCGACATGTATTGTATAAAACTTTCGGGGTTAATTAGAAAACCGATTACATTATCTAAGACCAGAGTACTAGTGAATGAGTTTCTAGTTTTGATTTGTAGTTTCCATCGTTTCGTTACAAAAACTTTAACTTTCGTATCCAGTATCGATCATTATGCCCGCTCTTATGACTCGGCTCTGGAGATTCGTCTACCTTTTACGAAAAATGTACGTAATTTAAGCAATGTTGGTCAACGCGATTTTATCAGACGAGAAAAAAAATTATGAAAGACGCCATAACAAGATTACATATTTTTTGTCTAAATTTAAAATTCTCTGGAAGAGATCTCTACTAGCAATGAGATTGCCTTTTGTGTCCAAATTGTTTTAATTTAAAGTTTAATCACTGTTTTTCTGTATTATTTTGTGGTATAATAAAGTGCGTCTATACTAATATTATAAAGCTGAAGAGGTTTAATCATACGCTAATATCAGGAACTACTGGATCGATTTCTAAAATTATTTACCTTTTTTAAAATTCGTTACCTACGTACCGTGATCCCTGAGTGCTATGGCCTATATAATATATGTACATATAAACGGGCAAAACGACAAATTACACAAAATTATTATTTTTTGTTTTCGTTTGTCTAGGCACATTTTTGGTAATCCCTTTACTCAAACTTAAACAACCCAAGTCAAGGACTATCTGTTGTAAAATTTAGCTATTATTACGTAAAATTAAACAAACAAATAGTAGTCGGACTTCCACCAAAGATGGGTCGAAATGATTGTAATTATCGCGAGTTGAAACTGGATTCCATTGGCAGATGGCAAAAACAGAGAAGACTGTGGATGATGGTGATCACTATGGTAATGTAGCAAGTAGCAAAGCGCTACAATCTAATACGTATTAAGGATCTTTTGAAATCGCCCCATAGCAGTAACAATTAGGACATAAAGCTTCCTATTTTTAAAAATACAGCATTGTTAATAATTGACAATCATCCTCATACTCTTCTTGCCAACTTAACGTTAGATCAAAACGTAGCCAATGTCTCGTTCAATGCCTATCAAGTTACATAAGTAAGGAAAAAGATAATGAACAATGCTAGATTGAAGAACAACAATGATCTGTTTTGAATTTCATTATACAGCATTTTCCTTTTAAATTAAAGAAACGTGCTAGTAAAAAAATCAATTTGATGACAAACAAAATGAAACGGCAAAAACAGTTTCACTATCTTGACTAGCATCGAGTTCAATGAACTTAAGCAAATTGGTTTGACCAATTGCAATATCGTAAAAACTAGTTACACTATTAACTCAATGATTCAGTAGACTATATGCAGCGCAATATCAGAAGCACAGGGTTTATGTATTATATCGGAAAAAAGTAAGACTCTAGGAATCCGTATTCGATGTTTCCTTTTCAAGTTAGTATGTCAATGTAGCTACGCAATAGCGTATAAGTATGGAATGGGTTTTAGGTTAGGTTAGTTTTTTTACGGTTCCTAAACCATCTACGCCAACCAAAGTCATTTATCCCAAAGTAATAGAGGCCATCAAAGGCATACTACAAAACGTCTGTCTCAAAATAAAGGTGGTGTATATGCACCTATGCACTTAGAAGTTATACTTTTTTAATTTTTAAGAGACTCGCGCAACTAAATTTCTTTCTGCGTTAACCCAAAGTTAAGTGTTAAGTTAACTACTTGAGGCAAACTGCCTTTAGGCACCTGTAAACAGAAAACGTGCAACAAACAAATTTTAGCGTGTCTAATTAGGGTGTCTGTGTGCGCGCATCGAAAAAATTCAGTCTAAAGAGGCATTTGTCAGCTAACTTCACCATGTTTGAGGTGTCGGTGTGCGCGCGCAACGTTAAAAACTCAGTCTCATGTTTTTTTTCCAAGCATGCCAAAAGTATAACTTGAAAAAAATAAGACTTTTAACAGTGTCAAGTACACGGGTGTCCCTAGAGTACAGGGTACAATGCAACGGGAGAGTTGCATCTTCCTGAGGGTCTACAGCCTTTACTAAAATGCTCTTTTGCTTTGATATTGTTGTCTTTATTTACACTTAAAATGAAAGAGTCGGCAAAAGAGCAAAGCCATAATCATTTTTGTTACGCGGCCGAAGGACCATCCTTACTACTAAGTATAACAGTTTTGGCTTTGCTATACCTATTCGTATAAGCTGTATAAGTGTGTATACCCTTTAATATCAAGCGAAAAGAATTAATAAGAGAGCGATTATAATGTCAATAACCTTTTACTTAAACGTAAGTAAGACTGCTCAAAGAAGCGTGTGACGGAACACGTGGGCCTAATGGGTTTGTTTATAAGATTATGCTCGAAATATGTAATGTATAATATAAATAAATGATTTTGAAGACTTCTTCGTTGAGTACAGTACATATAAATACTAATATAAGTACTCGTAGAATAGTTTTAGGTTTGTCTTACTTACGTGTGTGAGTATAGTCACTAAGGGTAGAAAGACCCTAGCGTAAATAGCGCACGGCCCTCAAAGTTTAGTAGGCATTAGAGCTACCTGAGGCCAATTACAATAGGGTGCCTTTATGGAATAAAAAGTTATAACAATTTCATTTACAAACTTAGTTATGAACATTCCTATTCCAAAAAAAACATTGAGTTTATGAGACTGCACACAATTTATGTTTTTATCAAAATTTCTGTCAAACTTCATTCTACATAATTGTGTTTATTTCTCCATCCTTCAAGCTAAAACTACTGAGCCAATTCGAATGAAATTTGTTACAAAGATCGTTGATATGCGGGAGAGTTACTTTAGCATCACGGAATATTTTTACATTAACTTGTTGCTTATGGGAGCGATAACCGAAATCTACGCGGGCAGAATGAATGTTATTATCTCAAGTTCATCTGTGTGTGGCCCACAATGATACTTCTGTGTCCTATATCCCTGGACCAAAAAAGTGTGACAATCACTGGTCCACTGCTCCAATTAGAACAATATTGCCTTATCTCAGGGACGATTGGTTTAAGGAGCAGATAAGATTAATATAGTAACTGTTTATATAGCAAATCGCAAGATTACTGACTTAAATTAAGAACACCTTTATAGTTTTCTTGAACAAAATGTGCTTTGATATTGATAATTGGTTTACGTCTCGTACAGCCATCTTGACGATGTTAAGCGATCGGTCTACTATGGAGCACGATTATCTAGAAGAAATAGATTTAGCCTCGATTTGAAGACACTCAGATTTTACCCATCAGCGAATTACCCACTCAGGGAACGTAATTCCACTGTTACGATGTTTTTACTACGAATATGGAGCCAAAACTCATTGTTTGAGTTTTTGGCTCGTTTATCATGAACGATGTCGCTTTTTGACCCAACAGAGAAAAGGTCAAGATGGTAGTGATAATTTTCTTTTTGACAAATTATGAGTAACATGTGAATATTTTGCGGAAAATTTTCTAGTAACCTTTAGAATAACATTGAATAAGTTTATTAGCTCTTTTGGCATATGTATGTTTACTCAAATAGTCATGCTAATTAGATGGTTAAGTAAGCAATTTTCTGGTGAATATTTTTCTATGTCGGTACTGAATTAGTCGTGCGCCAAATGTGTCACTGAAATGATATGATATATTTATATCTTTTCAACTCACTGAAGTAAACTGAAATTTGAAGGAGAACCAGTCGAACTCTTCATTTACTTCATTTGAAGGAGAACCAGTTGAATGCATCATTTACATCATTTGCATCATCATGACTGCCCTAGTGGCTTAGTTGGTAGTAGCTCTGCCTGCGAAGCCGAGGGTCGTGGGGTTCGATCCCCACCCAGTGCAAATATTTGTGTGTTGAATTCAAATGTTTGCACTGTGTCTGGGTGTTTCTATGTATAATAAGTATGTATTTAAAACTATATAAGTATTATATCAGCTCTCTGGCTGCCATCACACAAGCTTTGCTTAGTTTGGGGTCAGATGGTGTTGTGTGTGAATTGTCCACCAATATTTATTTATTTATTTATTTAGTTCATTTGAAGGAGAACTTTGACAAACGCAATGAATTGAATGTCTATTATTGAAGTTAGACTCTTTCATTAGTTAGTTTACTGTACTAGAAAAAAAATGTATGACTGTGATTACAATGAGTAAAATTTGTTGCGGCAATAATAGTTGAAAATATAGCTTTTATTGAAATATAACAATGTAAATTTCTTGGTTTTCATAAATAACAGATTTTCATTCACACATGAACTCAAGTTTAAGACTGACCATTAAGATTTTTTCTACTTTCAGCTGTACTGCCGATTCAATAAATTATATGATGTATTACAATTTATTGAATGGCTTTCAAACGAGATAAAAAAGAATTAAATAACCTCTCACAGATATTTAGTACGTGTAACTCAGTGCATTATTTTCCTCTGATAATGACACAATAAAGTTAATAATAGAATATGCAAAACAGATACATATTGTTTATTCACAAAAAAAATTGCTTGTTCGTGATGGACTAATGATGTAATTATATTTGTAGTTGTGTGTTCTCGAATAATCCTTCAAATGGCCTACTTCTTAAAAGTTTGTATTGAAACTAAACCAGTGAAGGAATAACAAAACGCAACTGGTCTTGATCTCGTTCTTGATGAACTACAGATATGTATGTTTGTTTTCAAACTGAACTAGTGAAGGAAGAACTAAACGCAAATGAAGTAGTTCATTTGAAGGATTCATTCATGAACTACAGACGACTATACTGAATAGTTAAAATATCACAGAATTTTTCAGGTAAGTTAGTTCAGGTTAGCAGGGCCCAATGTTTGCTGCACTAGCCTAAATTTCCAAAGTTTGGGGCAGGAAGCAGTAAGGCCATCTGAATCCAACAATGTTAAATCTGTCTATGCTCTTCAAATCCCATACAACACACAAAAATCACACAACCTTCAAACAAAAAAAAAATTTGTCAAATGACCTGATAATGGCTGTTTACAGTACCTATGGCAGTTAGATTCATACTCTATTGGCACCAGGCCTTCAATAAAGTTATAAGGTACACACTCATAATTTTATTAGTTATTTACTGTTTTAGTGATTTTTTGAAGTTTTTGAAAGTAGGTATGTAGTGATACTTGTTTATTCTTTTGGTAGATATATTTCATATTGTAGTATCTTATCTTACACCTTTAAACAAGCAATTCTTGTAGGTATATATATATATATATAATCTGAATCTCGGAAACGGCTTGAACGATTTTCATGAAATTATGCATACAGAGGGTTTCGTGGACAATAAATCAATCTAGCCAGGTTTTGTTTTAAAAAAACGCAGTTTTATGCGCGTTTTTAGACAATGAAAAACTGTTACATAAACATTACAATGCGACGGTAAATTTCGCTACACCGCGCGACAGTATATTAGCTCAGTCGGGAAGATGGGCGGTCATAATATGGTAGGTCCGGGTTCGCATCCAGCCGGCCGCCTTTCTTTTTTCAAGTTCTTTTTTTTTAGAAAATTGGTATGTATATAAATAACCGAGCAAAGCTCGGTCACCCAGGTACTTAAAATTAACGGGGTTGTTCACATATTGAATATTTGCCATCAGATCAGATAAACTAAACTGTTTTTGTTTTTTCATTTGAAAGAATTTTGTGGAACAAAACAAGGAAGGAAGGACGGAATATCCTTTAAATTCATATTTGTCAAAATGAAATCAGAACTTAAACTTTTTACGAGATAGTTTGGTTTTTGGACAAAATTAATTTTATTACAAAGATGATTATTACTTTTGTTGTAGAATCATCTACTCTGGAAATCTTAGATAACTTGACTACTGATTAGAGATAACATGTATTTTTATCAAGACTGCCCTTTTCCTTAACTACTATCAGATAACCTTCCCATGTTGTCCGTTGATCTAACAATCCCATAAAATAAAATTATAGTATTAATAATGCACTTGACTAAAAAATTGTTTAATGCACAATACAGATTTATAGCTCATCATACCTATAACTAAGCAAAAGATATTACAACATACTGTAAAAAACTTGAAATTTTGCTATTATACTATTTAGTTGATCTAAGCAATTTATATGACTAAGTACTAGGACAACAGATTAAGTAAGGAGTGGTATATAAATTTTGTAGTTTTATAATAAGTTTAAATTAAATTTATTTAGTATTTTAACCATATGAGAAATTGCACCTGATAAGTTTACATGATTTTATTATTCAAGTAATACAATTACAATATTGATGGACAATGGACATTCTTGACACAGTACTAACTAGCCCCAAACTAAACGATAATTATTTTGTGGAAGCTAGATAGCTAGATTTCTGTATCCCCACTACTGTGGAAACTAGCGATTGATTATATCTGGCCTTTGATACGGCAACACATTTTTGTAATTATTCTAGTTTCACAGATGGTAAAAGGATCATTAAAGAATAGTCATCTAAAAGAGTATGAGCTTTTAGCTGATTTAAGGTTTTTCATAATTACCCATGGGCACATGGAAATTGTGCTTCCTGCTTACAATGATGCATTATTTGACAATTGAGCAACAAATGCTCGCCTGATTATTAACACCTAGTATAATAAAATGTTACTTTTTGAAATGTAAATTAGTAATGGTTTTGCTATTGCTCCTAAGTCCAGTATAACAATTTCAAAATCAGTTCATATTGCACAAGTTTAATATTTGCATAACGTTTCTTGATGGTTAAATAAATTACAAGTATCTAAACAAGATATTGAATGGGTAACTTACTTCTTCACTCTCATTCTTTCTCCGTTTCTTTTTCTTTTTGCCTTTTTTGTCTTCTCCCCTGGCTTTTCTTTTCTTTCCCTTCTTCTTCTTTCTACCGTCCTCTGGGGAGTAGTCTTCATCTTCCTGTAGACAAACATTGTTATCACACATAATCAACTGTGTAAAACATAAATGTTTTGGTATTTGACAATCAAATGTTGTGATTACCTTAGGTGGCGCTTCGTCACTTTCGCCAGAGTTCTCGTTCTGACCCTCACCTTCTTCCACGTCCTCGTCACCTGTAAGTGCACCACAAACTGGTCAAACCACTCCACTCACGTGGATTCCTGAACACACGTTCGGGAAAACGGCATAACCGTCACCTTCCCGCCCGCAGGCGACCACCTCGCGGAAAGGTCACTAATCCCTTTGTTTGGCGGCATCCATTTTGTTAAGTAGTAATGAGGGATATCGCATGTTCTTTTCTGTCACAAAACACTCAAAAATATTTACAACCACAAAACAACAAACACTCCATATTCACATTCCGTAACTGCTTCTTCGGACACACACCATCAGAGTTAACCCCGGTATCTTGGTAAAACCTTGATCCCGAAACCGAAATTTTCTAAATTTTTAATTGCATACCGCAAGTAAACACATGATACCGCTATTCGCGGCTTACCTATGACATGCTAGCTAAATCGAACATTTACCTGCAAACGAACCGTCTACCTCGTCATCTGATGCCATTTATATCACTTTAAGACACAGCCCTTGACAAAAATTAAGATTTTGGTCTAGAAAAGATAAAGGACGCGCAGTTTTTTGCTACAAATGGTAATTAATTCAGAAATTGATGCCGCCGTCACTACGCGGCGGACAAGCAAGATTTGTTTTCTCGCTCGCACACGGGGCACATTCACATCTCGAGGGATGTGAAAAAAGAAATTTTAGGGATACCACTACTAAGTAAAATGTTTCTACCTTTCTACTGAAAAATCCACAATCCTCGCTGCAAAGATGACTTCTAATCACAGATTACACCTCCTTCTAATACATGCCTAGTTTACCGTTATGTACAGTTTTTACTACGTTCTAAAGATTTCACCCAAAGTAATCCTCCACCATACGGGCTGTACAATGGCTTGTTTCCAAAATTTCAAACGTGGATTGCTAGGATATATGAGCGTTTATTTCACTATTTTGGCGTGACAACGTCTTATAAATCAATGAACGCCGGCTGCATGCACGAAAAAGTGTCCCGTTATGTCTCGTTACGCTCATAAACCTATCAGACTTTTACACAATAAAAAAAATCTGATTTAACCAACTTTACAGACAACCAATTTTTTTTATTGATAGACACTGCAAAATCTATTTGTTTATTTTAGATGTACAGTAGTGGTGGTAATCAAATGTTAAACTGCCAGGGGTAGGCTATGGCTTCGGCTTCAAATCTGTAAAGTTGCTTGCTTATAGTATACTGTTATATGGAGTGCTGTACCTACACACCTTTGGAATGGGTCAAGTAAGTATCAACTGTTTGCTCTGAAATCGATCAAGATCCATGCCAAAACGCTCATATAGAACGATACCCTTGTTCGACAAATACTTATTCGGCTAAATTGGATGGTTTCCAAAAACTAGCTTTCCTTTTAAAAGTGAAAAGGTACTCCAAGTCTGAACAGCTGCTTATGTTGTATCATGCAAATTAACGTTATTGTATGGAGTACTGCACAGTATAAGAATAAGAATAAGAATTTATTTATTGCTATACTGTGTTTACAAAGATCTTATAGTAGTAGCTTAAATGTACAAACAGTGTGCCCAATTACGGACGTGCAATATGTGTCACATAGTGACAAAGTACTAATTTATAACAAGTAATTTAGTTACAATACAAGTAAGAATAATAAAATGTGTAAGTGCTTAAGCTTACCTAAAAAACATATAACATTTAAAAAATCTAACCTTATTATAACTTACCTACTTATATAATGCTATCAATTGAAAATTAACACTAAAACAAAAATAACAAATAAAAAAAAAAACATGAAATAGCAATAATATTTTAAAATAATAAATATTCGTCATTTTCATGGTTAAAATATTCTTTTAAGTTATAAAATCCTTTCACTAATAGCCAGTTTTTTAATTCCTCTTAAATCGAGAATTGTCCAAGTTCTTGATGTTTGAAGGTAAGCTATTAAATATTTTGATAGCGGTAAAATATGAGTTCTTATAATATAAAGAATTGTTTGCTTGAGGAACAGAAATATTATTTTTGTATTTAGCACGTGTTATATCAGCTCTACATGAGGAGTTAAAGTAGTCACTCCGATTTAGTTTGACGAACAAGCAAATTTCATAAATGTAAATACAAGTAAGTGTCAAAAACTTGAATTCTTTGAAAATATTACGGAGGGTATCTGTCCTACTTAAGTTGAATATAGCTCTAATACATTTCTTTTGCAATACAAATGTTGTTTCTACATTAGTGGAATTACCCCAAAAAATAATTCCATAGTTTAAAAGAGGATAAATGTACCCATAATATGCGTTCATAGCTATTTTCTTAGAGGACACATTTGTTAATATGTATAGAGAATGTATTAATTAATTTATTTTATTATTTATTTTAGATATATGTGGCTTCCAATTCCAATTTGCATCTATTGTCACACCAAGAAATTTTGCTTCGTTAACCATGTCCACATTGATACCGTTATGAATTATATTTAAGTTCATTTCTTTTCGTTTATTATTTCTGAATTCTATTAACTTTGTTTTTGTATATTCACAAAAGGTTGATCTGTTCTAATAGACTGACAATTTTTTGTAACACATTATTTATCTCATTTTCAAATTCATCATGACTCATATTTTCTTTAGGTATATAAATTGTTGAGTCATCAGCAAACATGATACATAAGTATTTAGTTACGAGTGGTAACTCATTGATGTAAATTAAAAAGAGTAATGGGCCCAGGATACTTCCTTGGGGCACACCACGTACAACATTTTGAAACTGTGAAAACATTTTTCAACTGTTTTGGATTTTTGTTATATGTTTCAATCAACGTTGCTTGAGACCTATTATGTAAATATGATTCAAACAATTTTAAAGCTACCCCTCTGATTCCAATATGTTCTAGTTTATGAATTAGCAAAGAATGTGTATCGCTATCAAATGCTTTGGACATATCAAGTAATAGTGCTACACCTGTTTTGGTATGATTTATCTGTTTCCACGCCTCACTTAACATTTTAAATATTGCTAACGAAGTATTTTTCCCTTTTTGAAAACCAAACTGGTTACTGTTTATCATATTATTAAAGTTTAAAAATGAAGTTAATCTGTCATAAATTACTCTTTCAAAAATCTTTGAGAAACTAGGAAGAATTGCAATTGGCCTGTAATTATTTACATCGTCTTTACTATCTTTCTTATGTAAAGGCTTTATGATTGCTTTTTACTCCATACACAACCTTTGGGATGGGTCAAGTAAGTACCTACCAACTGGAGGCTCTGAAATCTATCCAGAGACGTACCAAAAGGTTAATAGGCAGGGGAAGGTCTTGTTCGAAAAATACTTTAATGTATGGAACGTCGCCGCAAATTTGCTAGCTTACATATCTATTACTAAATCAATGGAAGCAATATCATGAATGAACAACTAAATTAGCAATAAAATAAGCTGTTACTAATTCCCTCGAACATTTCTTCTTTCTCGGTCTTTTGCAGAATGTAGATTAACCTTTAAACAAAAGTACGAACGAGGATGTTAGACTTCAATTTATTAAGTAAAATCAAAAATTATTACGTAGCAAAAATAGTAGAAATAAATTATAAAAACTGAAAAAATACTTGAATATCTTAATAAATGGTGAATCTGTTGACATTTTAAAATAACTTACTAAAAATAAAAAAGCCGCGCGATGCGTTTGCTATGTGACATCACAAGTCTTGATGGGGTCGCACTGTAGCTTAGAAAGGACGCAATAGAATCTGTTTTCGTGACAGAGACGTGAATTTTGTGGTAATACTATCTCGATCGTGGTGTATATGTAGCATTGCGACTCTTATCAAATTTTATATTATACTGGGATATTAAGTTCAGATGATAACCGGAGGATTAGTGAGGAAGGTCTAATAAAATGTACCTACATGGGTATGCTTTTGGACTTTTAAACAGGTAACAATCCGTAGTATACAAGTAGATAAGAAGTGTCAAGCTTTCAACACAAGTAATTACCTAGTTTATATTTTATCTGTCATTCAATTATAACCTACAACTAAAGCGGTTAGCGTAATCCAGTTATGACTTTTTAACTACCCATAGTATCTGTACCAGGTTAAGATAGAGGATTTTTGTTGGTATTTTCAACAAATGAACAAAACACCAAATAGGCGCAAAAGCTCACGTGGGCTTGCCCAACTGTTGGGAAGCGGTAAATCGGTGACCCATGGTGGAGATTTAATTAACAACAAAATCGATATCGATGTGTATAACAAATATCAATATACGTATTCTAGCTATATAAATAACTAGCTTTTACCCGCGACTTCGTCCGCGCCACATATTTACTAAAGTAATTGAGGCAGTACCTACTCGTATGTCTACTACCATACAAATTCACGTTTCCTAATCAAATTCGGTCTAAGTCAAAGTTTTATATTTATTAATAAATGAACAATTTACACGACAAATTACAAAAAAAACTATGTTCTCAAAAAATTAATCAAAAACAGACTTTAATTTAAAATCATATTGGGACGGTCCACCAAATTTTATTAGAGTCTATTAGTAGATATTAGTAGATATATCGTCTGATTACATGAACGCAAATTTTAGTTTGTTGTTCATATTTCAAAAACCGACGCACTGATTTCGATAAAATTTATATGGCCACCTCTGAACTATAATCTACCAACCAAAAAAATAACCATCTAAATTGATTCACAATTGGAAATACAACTGGATTGACAACCTTCTCCTTTTTAGAAGTCGGTTAAAAATAGCATACAAAGAGTGCCAAGATCCTTCCATGCACACTTTTACTCCTCATTTCCACTCTTTTCAACTCTTTTTCTGTGATAAAAAGTCGCCGTTGTCCTTTCCTAAGTCTAGTCTATCTGTGCACCAAATTGTCACAAACTCTTTAAGTGGCTTAGGCGTTAGACGGTAACGGACAGAGAGAGTTACTTTCATATATATAATTTCATATTAGAATTGAAAACAGGTGTTCCTGATCATTTTATAGGAGGCAGTTGTAAAAGATTACCGAAAAGTAATACGTTTACTCCTCCAAAAATTAATCCATTATAATTTATTAATTATCCTTAATCAAATTAAATATTAATCCTTAATATTTGCCTTAATCGAGCGTCCATCATGCATAACATTTGATAAGACACCATGGAAATCTCGTCGACTATCAAAAATTCTGTCTGATACGCCATTTAGTGGCTGCACCCATCTTAAATATTGAGGTTGTTTAGTGCACTGTATTCTTCTTGTCAAGCCCTTTTATTTGATACCCATGTTGATGGGATTGATAAAACCTACGTTATCCGCCATTGTGTAGAGGCCGCCATCTTGGATTTTAATTTTATATGGTACATTGTATTCTACTGGTTGAGCACTTTCATTTGATACCCATATTGATGGGATTGCTAAAACCTACGTTATCCGCCATTTTGTAGCGGCCGCCATCTTGGATTTAAATTTTTTATAGTATATTGTATTCTGCTTGTTGAGCCCTTTCATTTGATACCCATGTTGATGGGATTGATAAAACCTACGTTATCCGCCATTTTGTAGCGGCCGCCATCTTGAATTTCAATTTTTTATAGTCTATTGTATTCTGCTTGTTGAGCCCTTTCATTTGATACCCATATTGATGGGATTAATAAAACATAAATTATCCGCCATTTTGTAGCGGCGGCCATCTTGAATTTATTTAAGTACAATAATTATAAATAAACTAGCTTTTACCCGCGACTTCGTCCGCGCCACATATTTACTAAAGTAATTGAGGCAGTACCTACTCGTATGTCTACTACCATACAAATTCACGTTTCCTAATCAAATTCGGTCTAAGTCAAAGTTTTATATTTATTAATAAATGAACAATTTACACGACAAATTACAAAAAAAACTATGTTCTCAAAAAATTAATCAAAAACAGACTTTAATTTAAAATCATATTGGGACGGTCCACCAAATTTTATTAGAGTCTATTAGTAGATATTAGTAGATATATCGTCTGATTACATGAACGCAAATTTTAGTTTGTTGTTCATATTTCAAAAACCGACGCACTGATTTCGATAAAATTTATATGGCCACCTCTGAACTATAATCTACCAACCAAAAAAATAACCATCTAAATTGATTCACAATTGGAAATACAACTGGATTGACAACCTTCTCCTTTTTAGAAGTCGGTTAAAAATAGCATACAAAGAGTGCCAAGATCCTTCCATGCACACTTTTACTCCTCATTTCCACTCTTTTCAACTCTTTTCTGTGATAAAAGTCGCCGTTGTCCTTTCCTAAGTCTAGTCTATCTGTGCACCAAATTGTCACAAACTCTTTAAGTGGCTTAGGCGTTAGACGGTAACGGACAGAGAGAGTTACTTTCATATATATAATTTCATATTAGAATTGAAAACAGGTGTTCCTGATCATTTTATAGGAGGCAGTTGTAAAAGATTACCGAAAAGTAATACGTTTACTCCTCCAAAAATTAATCCATTATAATTTATTAATTATCCTTAATCAAATTAAATATTAATCCTTAATATTTGCCTTAATCGAGCGTCCATCATGCATAACATTTGATAAGACACCATGGAAATCTCGTCGACTATCAAAAATTCTGTCTGATACGCCATTTAGTGGCTGCACCCATCTTAAATATTGAGGTTGTTTAGTGCACTGTATTCTTCTTGTCAAGCCCTTTTATTTGATACCCATGTTGATGGGATTGATAAAACCTACGTTATCCGCCATTGTGTAGAGGCCGCCATCTTGGATTTTAATTTTATATGGTACATTGTATTCTACTGGTTGAGCACTTTCATTTGATACCCATATTGATGGGATTGCTAAAACCTACGTTATCCGCCATTTTGTAGCGGCCGCCATCTTGGATTTAAATTTTTATAGTATATTGTATTCTGCTTGTTGAGCCCTTTCATTTTGATACCCATGTTGATGGGATTGATAAAACCTACGTTATCCGCCATTTTGTAGCGGCCGCCATCTTGAATTTCAATTTTTTATAGTCTATTGTATTCTGCTTGTTGAGCCCTTTCATTTGATACCCATATTGATGGGATTAATAAAACATAAATTATCCGCCATTTTGTAGCGGCGGCCATCTTGAATTTATTTAAGTACAATAATTATAAATAAATGATACCGCTAGAAGCGTCTTGAAACGCTCTTGAGAGTAAATGGCTCAAACGGGTAAAAGTAAGGCGGCACTTCATATGCCGAAACATAAACACCGCACTTATGTAACCTGACACCCGTTTTCCTGCCAAATTTGTAAAACGCGAAAAGCGGCCAGTATATCAAGCGGTTATATAAGTATCCCCGTATAGTTAAGAATTATAAAATTGCTGGAACAAACGTTTATCGACTCCATTTCAAGTGTCTAGATACAAAGTTTCATGGTTTTATCTTCAATAGTATTGAACTTCCAGACTTTCACCCCCAATTCCACCCCCGTAGGTACAGTTCGAAACTACAAAACTGCTAAAACATACATTTTATGGTTTCGTGTTAAATAGCTAGACGTAAAGTTTCATAGTTCTTCAACAATGACGAAGTTTTCCATATAAACTTTCATCCCTTATTTTAACCCTTTCAACCCTTTTTTCGGAACAAAAAGTAGCTTATGTCCTTTCTCGGAATCTATTCTATCTATGTATCAAATTTCATCAAAATCTGTTGCTTGGTTTAGGCGGTAAAGACGGACAGACAGACAGACAGACAGACAGACAGACAGACAGACAGACAGACAGACAGAGTTACTTTCGCATTTATAATATTAGTATGGATGATACCGCTAGAAGCGTCTTGAAACGCTCTTGAGAGTAAATGGCTCAAACGGGTAAAAGTAAGGCGGCACTTCATATGCCGAAACATAAACACCGCACTTATGTAACCTGACACCCGTTTTCCTGCCAAATTTGTAAAACGCGAAAAGCGGCCAGTATATCAAGCGGTTATATAAGTATCCCCGTATAGTTAAGAATTATAAAATTGCTGGAACAAACGTTTATCGACTCCATTTCAAGTGTCTAGATACAAAGTTTCATGGTTTTATCTTCAATAGTATTGAACTTCCAGACTTTCACCCCCAATTCCACCCCCGTAGGTACAGTTCGAAACTACAAAACTGCTAAAACATACATTTTATGGTTTCGTGTTAAATAGCTAGACGTAAAGTTTCATAGTTCTTCAACAATGACGAAGTTTTCCATATAAACTTTCATCCCTTATTTTAACCCTTTCAACCCTTTTTTCGGAACAAAAAGTAGCTTATGTCCTTTCTCGGAATCTATTCTATCTATGTATCAAATTTCATCAAAATCTGTTGCTTGGTTTAGGCGGTAAAGACGGACAGACAGACAGACAGACAGACAGACAGACAGACAGACAGACAGACAGACAGAGTTACTTTCGCATTTATAATATTAGTATGGATTCTTTTTTAACAAACAGTCTGTTACCTTTAAAAAAAATTGAACAATATCTACTCGTATATCCTAACAAATTCATGCAAGTAAGCTTTTACAAGCAAAAACTATTAGTTGACATTCGGGTAAACAAAAGTTTTAAAATAAATTCATATGTCTATTTAAAAAATAATTTAATTGTAAATATTAAATAGTCAAATAATTAATTATTTAATTAATTGTTAATCTTATACCTTTAAACGAGTAAATCTTGTAGGTATATATATATATATATATATATAATCTAAATCTCGGAAACGGCTCGAAAGATTTTCATGAAACTATGTATACAGGAGGTTTCGGGGACGATAAATCGATCTAGCTAGGTTTTATTTTTTTTAAACATCATTTTATGAGCGTTTTACAATGAAAAACTCCTACAATGTCATTAGAATACGATAACTTATATCGCCTGTTCTTTAAGTCTAAATGGCTCAGACGGAATATGCTCGCTCTCGGAGTCAACAGGCCCCGGTTTGAATCCTGATGGTTACACTCAGGTCTTTTCTTTTTGTTCTTTTTTTTCTGAGAAAATCTTTTACTTGAAGCCCTTTATAAACGCATTTAAACCGAGCAAAGCTCGGCCAACCAGGTACTTAATATTGAATAGTAAATATCTATTTAAATATCCTACGGGTGGAGAGTAAAATTAAACAAATAGACAAAACAAGCATAAATACACACGGAATACAATAACATCTTCACCACACTCTCACTATCTTCACTTAATTTATTAATGTATTATTTCTATCGGTAGATTTAGACATCTAATAGGTATTCGTAGGAGTACCGTACCTACTTATTTTTCCGACCACATATCTCGTATTTTTCTGTTTTGACGACGTAAAAGAACAGTTTTCGGAGGTGGTCGCCGTTGTGTTTGGCACGATGCAGTAGGTACTTATAACGTATTATAGTTTACATGATAATACCTGCTGTTGTGTTGAGCTAACGAGTACTGACTTCGAGGTAACAAATGTGACAAGGTGCTAGGCAAACAGCCTCTTAAGCGCTGCGTCATTCACGAGCCGTTCGAGACTTGTGACGTCATCGGGGTATTCAGCTTGCTTCTTAACTTCGTTATTTGTTAAGATATTTAAAATGTTAAACACCGGGTTTTATTGCAACTTAAGCGTCATTTTCTGAAACAAAAAATGGAACCTTCCTAATTGCAAACTATCACTGAAACTTTATGATATGGTATCAAAGTACAAATTGACTTCAAGGACTATTATGAATCGTTAGTATGGGAGTAAGTATAGCAGTAATTATACTTTTTCCGGCATATTGTAAAAAAATATCTGCGTGAGAACATCTCTACTTAGTCTGTGGTGAGAACCATTCAAGGAATATTCTACAAAAAGAATTAGCAAAATTGCAGTTGAACCGATTTTGCTAATTCGTTTTTTTTTTCTCGAGATTTGCGCTTAGCAACACATTCAGCGATTCAGTTTTATATTATGGATAGATTTGAATTTTGGATATTTTTTGTTGTTCAATCACGTCCTATGGGGCCATCCATAATTTACATCACACGTTAAGGGCAGGCAGGGATTGATGAAGTGTGACAAGGCGTGGGAGAGGTCTTAAATTGTTGTATGTTTTTTTGTATTTAAGTATTACAATACTAAATTTAAACAAAATAGCAAATATGTGACGTCACTCTAGGGAGAAGGAGGCCCTCACAAATGTGACTAGCTGTGACAAGTATGTGGTTGGTAAAAAAATATGAAATTCACGTGACATAATTTATGGATTGCCTCTAACGTATGAATGGATTGGGTTGAAATTTGAAACCGGGAAAATAATAGGAATGGAAACTACGCGAGTAAAGCTGTGAGGCGCTGATAGTGTCATATAAATCGATGAATGCCTGCTGCATGACGAAAAAAAGTGCTGCCACGTTCTACGTTCTACCTCAGCCGAACATATAAGTGAGAGCGCGGAACAAGCGATAGGTCTGAAAAGCACGATCAGCCTAGACGTTCGGCTGGTGACGCATATTTATAAAATGACGTTATCTAAAATTATCGTCAGTAAACTGACTTTACAATTACTTTGATTCTGAAAACAGCTCATATGCAGCTTCAGTTCTGTTTACATCTTGGACAAAACAATTTCTATCAAATTAGTAGTAATCTTCATGTGCGAGTAACATTATAGTACCAACATTCCAGAAAAAATCAATTTAAATTTTGTTTGCTTTGCTTGATTCACCATAAAAGAAAAAAAAAAGATAGTTCAATGCCTTTATCTGTGGAAATATTACGTCAAAGTCAAAGCGGCAAACAAAAAAATCGACAATGGAAAATGGCCGCCCTGCGTCGTTAGCGTAAACAAATCGTGAATTTTTGTTCCACTTTGTTGGAATTAACAGATAAAATGAATGCTCTGTTAGATTATGGCACATCAAGTGATTCAGATGAAGCTTCCAATGACTCGACTTCATCTAAAGAGTAAGCCCCACGCAAGTATACTTGTGATCTTTATTTTCCATGTGTTATTGTGTATGTATTGATTTAGCAATTTGATATCTGATTTCAGGGACTGCAAAGCGAGTTCTAAACCAAAACTTCCGAAGCCAAGCCTTGGAGAAAATTTACAAACTTCAGTGTTTTCTAACCCATTTATTGCTGCCGAACGTGCCAAAGCTGCTATTCTCGAGAAACATGTCAAAATGGTATACGTTGACTTCTAATTTGTTTTCGTAGATATATCTCATGATTGTTTAGTTTTCATCAGTCTCGGAGTGTTCAGGTCATCAATATAACAGACATTTTTTTTAAATTCATTAAATTACTAGGAAAGCCTAAAGCCCAATTGTGCATATAATCGTCAAGTACATAGGCGATGACTGTAAGGTTCCAGGTAAAGAGGACACACAGATGATCAATGGCAAGAGGATTTGCTGGAACTACAGAAAGGGGCGCTGCCGGTTTGGACACAAGTGCAGATATGCTCATGACTCTGATATTCAGAAGACTCCTGAGGAATTGAATGAAGAAAAAAAGGTAGATCCTATGTTTGTCTATTTTCAGCTTGAGAAATTGCTCTAATTGTAGTTGTACATCTGTATTTGGAGAAATAACTGAAGTACTTAGTTGACGAACTGGAGAACTTAGTTAAAGATTCCTGATTTTTTAATAGTAAACTAAATCATGATTTTGCCAAATTTGATGGTGGTGAGAATAATTAAATTACAGAGATTGCTTGGCTATTATTATTAGTCCACCATGAGATAGAACAATTATGCACTATAAATTATTGTGTTCCCCAGTTCCGTTTTATTCAAATTAAAATATCATTTTTTCCAATCCCACTCTGAAATAAAACTTAGTACTAGCTAGGTAGCTAGATTAATGAAAATCATCCATATTGTTTTTTTTTCAGAAACTGATCACAGTTGTGTGTGAAGGGGAAGGCACTATCACTTCATCAGTCCCCCCTCCAGTTGATGTACTTCTTCCCACCGATGACACCGTCTGGGAGGGAGGTGCTGATAAGAGGAAACTAAAGAGACCTGGCTTGAGTCAAACACTAGTCCCGAGCAAGAAAGTAATCAAAATGTACAAAGAGCAAAAATTACGAGATACCAATAAAAAATAGTACATTGTGAATAACACTGTTTTAATTAATGAACTAGTATGATTGCGTAGTGTTATTAAAGAGGCCTAGATGCTGGCAGAAATATTCCCTACCACACTACTGAAGAGAGCTTAGGTACAAAGTAGTGTTGAAGGGAACAAACATGCTCCATCGTAGACCACATCTTCGCGTGAGATGGAGGACACGTGTAAACCTACAAACAATAAAAAAAAGATGTAAAACCCTTTAGAAATTAACCACGACATTACTGGCTAGTAGTGCTGAAGGGAAAGGAAATTTCCCCACAACACGGTGGGTCAGAAGGGGCTGTTTACTTAATTTTGAAGTTCAACCCTATCTTTTTCATACAAGCCCACACACAGGTACAGGAACATAGATAGGTAGCAAAGAAAATGTAAATGTTAAAGAGACCTAATTTGCATAGAGCACTAAAGGTAGGTACTGTAAAGAGAATGTAAATTATTGCCTTGTGAATCATTGGGTAGGTATTGTACATGGCACCTATAGACTCGTATGAAGTGTTTCAAGTCGGCGTTTATCACACGCACTGTGAAACTAGAACACTACTCGATTATGTTTCATACTCACTACTCTGTTCTGTACTCGATAGGACAACCTGTTTTTCTTAACAATAATAGGTTTGCACTAGCCAACCATTTCGCCTTGTGGTAAACAATAGAGCGTGTTTACCTAGAAAAAACCGGTTCACTCTCGACTTGAAGAAACCAAGATTGTAAACATCCAAGTAACCCCACTCAAGCAACGTATTCCTAGAAGGTATAGTTGGCAGACCAGCTTCACACTCTTCAAAATGCGTCTGATAAAAAACCAAAAAGCTATCAACTTTGAGGCGATATTCCAGAGTTTGAAATTTTGCTTGGTATAACATGAGCATCTGTTCAGACTTACCCTCCCTAGAAGTACCCTCGCACCTTTGAGTACGTAGTTTTTGGCAGCTAATTTAGCCTTGGACTCAATGATAGAGTCAAAGTAGAGCATACAGCAATGATGTTTAATTTATTTGTCATACCACTTAACATACTCACAGTCAAGCAATTAATTAAAAATATCAGCCATAAAATCGAAAGTGTAAGATCATATTACTTACTACATTGCTCCGAAATTTTGCCTACGTAGTTCCTGTTCCCGTTATTTTCCAGCAATAAAATGGAGCTTCTGTGCTATTGTAAAGGTAAGACAAAGTTACAGGGTTACAGGCTGATCTAGTCGGGAGAATGGCGACTGCCGATCCGGATTCTTGGTTCGAATCCACGTGACTTCGTATCGACAGTGGTGCGCCCACTGTCGATACGAAAATCGTGCGTAATGCCGCTAACTTAAAATAAGGTGAAGTAAAACATCGTGAGAAAACCTCATGTACCCATAATCTTTCAAGGTCTTGTGTCATCTACCAACACACGCTGGTCCAGTTGTGCCAACGTGCTAGATTATGTCTCGACTCTCTTTGTGAGAAGAGGTCTCGAGTCCCAGCAGTGGGAATATTTAGTGGGCTGCTTATGTATGTGCTATTTCTAACTTTTTTTATCGGGCAGAGCCTTTATTAACAAAACTAAAATACAATGAGAACTACACTACAAACTTACCTAACTACTTACACTAAGCACACCTGAATTATCCATAGACCACTGTAGATCTACAGATAATTAAGATGTTCAAGCCCACTACCAATTGGAAGCGTACCCAGCATGCTGGCGGCATATTTCTAACTGTAAACTATCTGAAATTTTATCATTGAACCGGTCCGAGGTGGTAGAGCAACAGACACCCAAACATCTAAACTTTAATTTTAGTATGTTATATGTATAGTATGTTATAACTAATCACTCGAGTACAAAAAGTATCCCATCAAAAACATAAATCGATACCTTAATTTGCAAAACGAATAACTCCATAGTAGCAAATTTCACAGGGGCCACTAAAAACTTCCTTAACAAACATCCCTTTGGAAATTGTGTTTCTTATTAACTAATAAACACTTAAAATAATGAAAATACCAGTTACGCAATAGATTTTAGTGGTGATTTAGTGTGATCCCTGTGAAATTTGCTACTATGGAGTTATTCGTTTTGCAAATTAAAGGTATCGAAATGTGAAATGAGTAGTACTATGATAATATTATGGCTTGATTAATTGTCCAAAGACAATTGAACATTTGTCTGATCGTAAGACTCCCCCCTTCGTAGCGTTTTATAAGCATAATTGCACCTCTAACCTACCGTTGAACCCGTTGATGTCTTTCTCCCTTATAATGTGCTATAAGGCATGCGCGGTCCGAGGGGGGGGGGGGGTCACGGGGGACATGACCCCCCCCAAAATCGTATACGTCGAACAAAAAATCTAAGAAAATTAAAAATATCTAATAGTACATAGACTATTTTTTAACGCGGGAAAACAACTAGAACGGGAACTACGAGGGTAAAAGCTTGGGGGACTACTAGTAAAGTATTTTTTTGCTCGATTTATTGTATGTCTACTTGTGACCCCCCCAAAACCTGACGCTGCGTACTGGTGACCCCCTCCAAAATTCGAGGCTGGGACCGCGCCTGCTATAAGGTGCGTTGGGGTAACTCCGGACAGATTTTTGACTAGTTAGCAATGTCTTGCGATTTATTTAATTTCTGGAGATCAATGTATGCCAGATCTTTAAAATAAATCTACAATGCTTAACGGATAGACAGAGTATAAGTGTGAATTTTGTCTGTCTTATAGGCTTAATAGTTTTTGTTGTAGACGTTTGCCAAAACAAACTTTATCTTTTATGATCACGATAACATATTTACCACCGAAGGGCAAGTTCGGACTGCAAGTAATAGTAGCCTCTATTGCTTAGAAGACAGATTCCATTAGAAGAATACATCCGATCTTTCACTTGCTAAACTAAATATTTTCCATAATTTACTAATTCAGACACAGCACATTTCTGATTTGCCGGAGCGATAAACAGAAACTATGGGTCGCGGGACGATAAAATGGCGTCTTATTTAATCTTACGAATGTTTGAAAATCATTTGAAATTAGATCAAAAAACAATTCATATGGTCTTACCCCATATCCGATCTTACCCCAACATACCTTAATTATCATAGTCAGCCTATATTAATGCACCGAGGGACATAGCCCTCCCTAAGTTACGACTGCTCTAGTCGGGAGGCGACTGCCGATCCAGAGACCCCGGATCCCACGCGCACCACTGTCTTTTCGAAGTCATGTGCGTAATGCCGCTAACTTAAAAACGGTAAAAGAAAACATTGTGACGAAATCGATATGTACCTAGAATCTCACGAAGTCGTGTCATCCACCAACCCACACTTGGCCAGCGTGGTGGATTATGGCTTTGACTCTCTTCTTGCACGCGAAGGCCCCGAGTCCCAGCAGTAGGAACATTTAGTGGGCTGCTTATGGGCCCGATCCTCGCTTTATATTTTCAACCTCCATCAACTACCTACCTACCGTAAATTGTCTCTACATGTTTACCGATTCCCGGTTCGCACATTAGAATCCTACCACAACAGTTATCAGTTCTGCAACAAATATTGACCTACTGTCGTTTCAGTTTGCTCATACGATTAGCTAAGTCGGTGACCGTAGTCTAATTTATTACCTTATTACGAATACAGTCCCTCAGAGTAACCTCGGGCATAGCTCGAGCGACTTTGAATTTATGGACCTTTTTAACGTTATGAATAACTAGCGACCCCGTTCCGTCTTCGTTCGGATATCTAAAGTACCTACCTAATATTAGAAAGCTGAAGAGTTTATTTGTTTAAACGCGCTCACCTCAAAAAACTACTGGGCCGATTTAAAAAAATCTTTCACCGTTTGATATGTACGCGATCATCACGTACATGTAATGATCTCAGAGTGTAATAGGTTATACTATATATGTATCACGGGCGAAGCCGGGACGGACCGCTAGTTGTCATATAAAAACCCTTCATCGAAATAAAAACTTTCCTATCTCTAAGTTGAATCAAATTATGCATAAATGCCAACTTTCGTGAACATCTGTTGATTTGGTGAAGAGTTCACTGGGAATATACATCATGACTCATGACACTGGATTTTTATATTTTAAGATGTATATTGTACAAGAACAAAATTAAAAATGTTGACTAGCCCCCGACTACCTCAGATTTGTTATCCGTACAACATTCTAGTCAAGCCCCTTCATTTGATACTCATATTAAGGGAGTTGTGAAAAAAGAAATGTATTTCGCCATTTTGTGGAAGCGGCCATCTTGGATTTGAAATTTGTCATAATGCAATGTATTCTGCTAGTCAAGCCCTTTCGTTTGATACCCATATTGAGTTAGTAGTGAAAAAAATAATATAATTCGCCATTTTGTGGTGGCGGTCATCTTGGATTTGATTTTTTTATAGTGTATAGTATTCTACTAGCCAAACTCTTTCATTTGATACCCATATTGAGGTAGGTTGTGAAGGAATATTTTGTCCGCCATTTTGTGGCGGCGGCCATCTTGAATCTATATTAACCAAACATAGCTAAGAACATCCGCACGGATATTAACTTTCAAATAAAAAAAACCGCATTGAAATCGGCCCATCCGTTTGAGCTCTACGGTGCCACAGACAGACATCGACGTCAAACTTATAACACCCCTTTTTTTGGTCGGGGGTTAATAAAGCATGGGCGTATAAAAAGAGTTGGACGTAGTGTCAGTCTGTGTGTGACAGTGCACTGGCAGACTCTATAGACGTATAGATTTACTACGATAACATGACCCGCCCCTCCAGAACTCAAAACGTTTGAAAGTATTTGTGAATGAATATACAACGCACCACCACGCATGTGTGCGTACTGCTACTGCAGACGAATAATTACAACTACATACAAACTCTTTCGTAAGGATGTGACTACACACATTAAAACAGTAATTTGGAGGGGCGGGCCATGTTATCGTAGTAAATCTCTATAGAGATTTTGTTTTAGCGAGAATACGTCCTTTTTATACGTCCATGGTATAAAACATAATAGTTAAAATCAGGACCTGAAACATGTAGGTGGTTAAGAATAAAATGACAATTCTTGTTAGCATACACATGTCTTCTTTATTTCAAGAATCGACGCAGGATTACAGACATGTAATTTCGAGATTTTACGTCCAAAAAGCTAACAGTAAATTGCACCAAAACATAGTACTTACAGTTACACGTTTTATAAATCAGCCAATTGACGGCGATACAATTTTAAAGTTCGCTTTCTGGTGCAATAAGCTTTGTAGATTTATCTGTTGGCCTTTTTCAGCCAATAGGCGAGAGTTAATTCGCTCAATTATTATAGCACAGCCATTTACAATGCTAACATGGATCTTTGCCAACACTCCTTTAGCTATAGAGCTATTAAAACCGGCTTCACAAATGTATTCAATCTATACTTTAATCCAATTATACTAACGGTGGCTTAAAATACTTTCATAAAATTACATTTTATATGATCTTGTCATAATAAAATTAAATAAGTACCTAGTTTCCTTCGATAAAAATAGCGTGACAATGCGAACATCGAACTTGCGATAGTAACGCCACAATATTTACGTGTATTTAATGAAAACTATATTTTCGTAAAGGGAAAGGCCACTCTAAAAGGGACAAAAAGATAAACTTCTCTTCTTTTATTCACCAAACAGTTCATTTAATTAGGGCGTCCCTAATATTAGATGTACGATCTAATGACGACACGACATCAAAACACATCGATATTTAAAATTCATTCTACAAAAAAAAAATAAAAAAAAGGTAAAACATCCATTTAGGTAAATTCAAGTAACAGCGATTACACTTCATTAAACCGATTATTAAAAAATATAAATATATTTTATGATCGAAATGCTATCATGTCACAATAAAAATGGAACCTATCATACTAATTTAAGATAGTCTACGCATACTGCTGCAATACTTAACAATATTTTATTGCAATTTTTAAGTACTATTTAGATGCGCGTGAAATACTCTATATTCAATACAATTTCTGTAAAGGCACAAACAATATTAACATTTGGCTCTTGTTCAGCTCAAAATATATATGTTATCTGCATAACATTTAGCAAAATGTAGAATACAGATCACTATCACTCGAGGAATACTACAAAAATATATTTCATTTGGCAATTTATACAATCAACATTGATAAAATTCATGTTAGTTCAGCGTTCACGCGTGTTTGATGATAAATTTAGCGATAGATTATCTATAAGTAGTTCATTTCACTTTTAATAGTATGTCAAAAAGATGTAAGTGTATATTGAAATGTTACAAAGTGGAATAATATAAAATTTTAAGATCTAGTTTCTTAAATTTAGTTCCGTTTTATGTCTTCACAGCAACCTTTGGAATCTTTGGTGTTCCGAGATCCATTCTGTGGCCATTTGACAAGTTAATATCTCCGTTCATCACGCCGTTCAATTTAGAATGACCGTTGACGAGTCCGTTCATTTTGCTGGTTCGGACTTCGTTTTTGTCGAGGTGACCATTCATTTTTGCGCTGCCATTACTTATTTTGTCTCCAGTGTGGCCATTCATTTTATCGCCTCCGTGGCCGTTAAGTTTTTCGCTTCCGTGGCCGTTCATTTTCTCGCTTCCGTGGCCGTTCATTTTCTCGCTTCCGTGGCCATTCATTTTGTCGCCTCTGTGGCCGTTCATTTTCTCGCCACCGTATCCATTCACCTTCTCTCCGGCATGTCCATTCATTTTCACTGCATGCCCATTCATTTTGCCGCCAGCGTGGCCATTGGTCTCAACATGGCCATTTGCTTTATCGGCGTGACCATTGATCTTTTCGTCACTGTGGCCATTCCTGAGCTTATGCCCTAAACCAAAACAAAATAGTGGATTTTAACTCCGAACACTACACAGTAAGACACTGGCGCAATTGTGTTAGTCACATTTAAACTATGTTCGTTAAACTAATCTAATTTCTTGCATATTATTCCGTACTAGTGGAACCATCGTCGGTTGTTAATATATCAGAATATTTATGTCCCAGAATGGTTCGGTTTGAATCTGAAAATTACGTGTCTATTTTAATATCTAGGTATCCAACTACTCACACTAGCACACTCATGAAGTGCAAGACATCCAAGTGAGAGCAAAAATGAAAAACTAGACAAAACCATTCTGTATCGGTCGAATGATAAGATATAATCTACAACATCTAATAGGAATCTAAACTAAACTATACACAATTACGCCAGTGTCACGTCACAGAATAAATACATGCACGGGTAAAATGATAGATAGAGAGAGGAGTCTAAAAGGCTCAAGTTTGTATCAAATTTTCATTCTAATATATCAATCAAATTTTCAGTCTATATATATATATATATATATATAATTCTCGATATGTATGTACGGTATTTGATACAAACTTAGGCAGGTGAGTATAAGGTATACTCATTGAAAACAATCGACAGCAAAGCAGTTTGACTCCTTACCATTTCCGTCAATGCCGGCGTAGTACCTTTTTGAGGTCTTCCAATCTTCTTTTAGCGAGAGATTGTACATTGAGAATGTAGGGTCGCCGGTTACTTCCCTCTCAATGGTAAGGAACTTGGGCAATGAAGCCAACAGCGTATCTTGGTCGTACGCGGCGCTGTACGTCTCGAGGAGCACCAGGCCTCGACATCTGCAAGTTAAAACTAGGATTAGTACAATTATACTAATATTATAAATGTGTAAGTTTCGATGTTTACTGGTTTGGTCAATCACGGCGCGATATCGGATCGGCTGATCGGAGCGGGTTGAAATTCGGAACAAAAAGGATGGTAGTAACTGGAATAGGCTACTATCGTGGTACGGTACATACGTAACAATGCGGTATATTACGTAAAATTGTGGTAACGTGCAAACATTTTGGGGGCAGCCAGTTAATAATATCTACATATAAGTACCTGTCGGAAGACATCACAGCTAAGGTAATCTGTTACCTATAGTTGTATACTTATTTTAAATTTTTCCATACTGACTGTTCAACTAAGGCCATTGGTCCAAGAGTATTACGTAAGTAGGTACTAAATGGGGCATGTTCAGTCAGCGGAATTCTTTCAAGCACGCTCTGTGTATGTACGTAAATATGGCTAGTAAGTTTAGCCCAAAGTTTGGTAGGCGATAGAGGCCACTGTGCCTACCAGCCATAACATATCTGCTTCTCTTATTCTTATAATAATGATATCCACAAAACGTAAACTCACCTAGGATGCGTCGGCTGCCTATACATATCCAGCTGATAGTACTGGTTGTTGTAGATAAAGCAGCGGCGCTTCTTGAATATCGTGAAATGGGCGTCGTCCCTCTGAGGTAGAAGATTTAAGTAGTCCCGATGCGAGAGTTGCGTCCGGACCTCCACAGACTGTCCGTTCGGATGGAACTTTCGGAGCGTGTGAATATACGACCAGTGGTTCTTCTGACCGCGCTTCCTCAGCCTGACTTGCGCTTTGCGGAGGTCGCTCTGTAGATAGTTGTGGACGACATCGAAGTCTTGGAAGGCGGGGAATTCCGTGTCGGGAGGTAGAGGGGCCTTGATAAGGAACTTGCGTTTCTTGGAGTTGACATTGAGGCGGTCGCCGGTGTCGATGCCGATCTTCTGGCAGACGCAGGCGATGAGTCGGTTCATCTTCTTGTCGAAGTCAGTGGAGTTGTCGATGACGTCGAAGTAGGGATGGCCGATCCACGCGGCGGCCGCGTTGTAATCGAGCTCGCGAGCCAGTTCGACGCCTTCTGAGCGACAAGCGTGGTCCTGGAAAGAACGAGAACAAAATTAAGGATTTTGAGATACCCCTTGGAATTGAAATGTGCCATTGTACCAGTCAAGCCCTGAAATTAAAACCTATGATTATGATTATGCTATCTGCACATTTCAGATTTCGGAACGCCAACCTAAACCAACCAAAATGTATTCTATAAAAGCATCAACCCGCGACTTTGTATAGAATTAAGAAACATACACATTCCCGGGTTTCTACATTTTCCGGGTAAACAGTACCCTGTATGCTATTACAAACTGTAATCTATTTAAGTTCCAAAGTGCTTTCGTGATTGAACAACAAAAAAACAAAGATTCACATTTATGATATTAGTAGGATATTTAAATTAGGTTTAAATTTGTAACGCTTGGTAATTCTTAGAAAGAAATGCTCCTTCATAAAAAGTCGTGCGAAGTTTGTTTGTTGATGTATTATATACTCTATGACGAACCTGCGTCAAACCACAAAATCATCACCTTGTATGGCATCAATCTACGACATATTACCAACAGATAAAACTAATCCCAATCAATGATTTCTTGTCAGAATCACGCGACAGGAATACATCAAGATAACTTATTGTTTTGTTCACAATATTCTCACGTTATGACCTTGAAACGTCGCAAAATATGAATAATTCGACCTTTCTGCGTAAACTCGTCATGATGCATGTCAGTAGATCATTGCAAGTCATGCTGTTCATGTTTGGTCACAGTGGCTTAATGCCAGCTTTATAGAAAGGGGGAAAGCATAAGACTTTAAAAGTGTTAGCTTCAGAGAAGCTATTTGTTTCTTCTAGAATATCTAAATGATCTGGATGTTATTGCGAGCAATTTTAAACAAACGAGCTCGACTATGAATCTCAAGTGATATTTTTTGTTGTTTTTTTGGGAACTATGTCATTGGGCTTCAGATGTCCTCTACTGGCTATAGTAGGTACCTTACTTTGGCCCAAACCATAAGGCGCAGGACTCTACAGAAGCACAAACATGGCCTGTGTGCTTTATGCGCTTGTCCAAAAGCACAAGAGGCGAACTGCCATACCATACCGTTAAATCAGGACCCTTTAAAAATCATAATTATATGTTTTTTGTTCTAATTTCGTCTCACTGTATTTACATATTCAAAGAATAGCGACGACGAGTTACACCGTTAGTAAATAAGCGGCTTTCAGTAGCAAACACGACACCCACGTTTCAGTAGTCCTATAGCAATAGAGTAAGTACTAACATGTTTCACAAGGAAACTTTAATCATCACGTTTCCAATCACATGTTCTACGTACATGACGAACACTAAGTGTTATTGCCATGTGCCTATGATATATGTAAATATGTATAGTGTTATACCAGTGATGGTATCGGAAAATTGTCATAACAATTACCTTGGTGATTCATAAGATATAATTGTCTATTCAAATTTATTATGTTTAATACATATATATCAGCTTTTCAACAAAGCTAAAGAGGTTGTAACATTCGTATTTTTTAAGTAAATTTACGGGTTTTTTACGTTTGATATGACCGGTTCAATTCGACTAAGTGTCAGGAACATCCGGCGGCCTTTTTCAACAGAGTGCACGCGCGGGATCGCTACTCTATAGGCAGATCAGCTTTATTTATAAGCTAGCTTTTATTTGAATTATTCATAGTTCTTATAAGTGACATTATAAAAGTTTTTAACTTGGATGATAAATTCGCTTTTTCCCCCTTTGATTTCTTTTTTACCGTTTTGGATAAAGCATGTCTTTAATGTTGGTCTTGTGCAAGTTGAATCCGCGGAACGCACAGTGAGAGAGATCGAACCTGATTTTTTGTTAACCGAACGTTTTAGCGAACGAACGAACCGTTTTAGCAGAAGCTATTGTAACTACGATAAATAACACAAGGTGCTTCTACCTGGCAGATTAGGAATGTCTAAGATTTTTTGTTTCTTGGATATGAGCGGGACCAATTAGTTGCGTTTATCTAAAACAAAAGCTTGTTCTGTTTCTGTTTTAAAACAAATACCGGTTGTTTGGCTGTTTATGAAAGAACTATCAAAGCTGACAAGCCACGGGGAGCAAGGAGTTACGAGGGAGTCCATTTTCAACTTGAGAGAGTAAGCCCCAAAAGGGTCGACTATTGATGCGGCGTAACGCAAGGCTTACCTTTTCTATTGAAAGTCGTATTTATTTATTTTCACAGAACTATATTTTTTGTCTAAAATAAAAGTAGCCAACTTAATCCTTATAACATCGTATAAACACTTTACAACTGGGGAGATGGATATAGAGTGTAAGCATATTTACGTAAAAAATATACCATAGTACTTAAGTGAGATTTCGGGGCAAGGAATTGACGTGGTCTAGAATGTACAGACCTATTGAAATTTGAAATAAATAAACAGATAAAATAGAAGCTAATGTCATCACTCGACGATTAAAAGCATTAATCGAGGTGTAATTACTCCTAATTACAGAATACAGAACAGTAGGACAGTAGGCTGATTCAGGTTGACCAATAAACCTAAACACGTCTTCGCCAGTTCAGATTAAGCCCAATAGTCGCTGTATTTCTGAGCAATCACAGATCAAGTTATACCGGCGTTTGTTTGTGTTTCGCTTACTCGTCAATGTAAATACGGCGCTTGTTCCGATTAGTTACAGCTGTGTAGCAACAGACATTTTGTCCTACATTTAAAAAATCGCGATTAAAATAGCGGAAAGTTTATTGACTTTTTATCTTTGGAAACGAAATTTGAGATAACTGGTCACCTTAATCTGTACTGTGACTATACCTAATCATTTTTATTTTCAATAATCCTGACTTACGGTTTTATCAATATACGTTTTTGGGACCATCATTAGGTTCATAGAACTTTAGGTTCCGTTTTTATCCGAGATTTTTATTTTGGAAAATATTTTGGCTCTTATTTGTGGAAGATATGAAATTTAGAAAACATTTTGTTTTTTTACGGGAGATAAAAAATTAAAAAAAAAAAACATTTTGTTTCCGTGATTATACGTGACTAATATAATACTAATAATAACTTTAGTTGTTTTGGTATTTCTTTATGAGAATTAGCGCCAGAAAAAAATACCACAATCAGAATATTTTACTAGAATTGTGCGATGGTTATGAATGTGGGGGATTACTGATTGAAGGCTTGAGTTGAAGTGATTAAGATATCACGCTATCTTTGCAATTATAAATTGTTTGTATTGATGAGAACAGCGCAATTAGCATCTCCCAATATAGATAAATAATGTACAGTATTTTGGAGCCTTTGGAATATACCACATTGTTACAAGCTCATTGCAATAGTTATCTTTACTAAACAATGGCGAAAATGTTTAGTATTTTAAAATAAATAAAACTCTTCAACCTTCAGCCTTATTTTAATCCGGTAATTTTCTACAATCTTTCAGCCCGCATTCCACTGAAATGGGTTTGCAAAACGCAAGGGGAATGGAAATGTTTAACTAGAAGTCAATTTACATAAAATGCGCACAGAGCGAGCTACTTCTTTGTGCTGTGCGAAAAAACGTCGAGTTTTAGACGGAATTTCTTGGTCTTATTATGAGGGTAGATTAGGTTTGAACTTTGAAAGTGTAATGGATAATTTTGTCGGTTCTGTATCCTCAAAAAATGATCAGTATAATTTGTTATTTGCATAACTCCATGAAGTTAAAGTCCTTGCAAAATAACTCCGCATTAAAGCACTGTAACGGCTCAACGACAACTGCTTAGCCTGTTCTCTTACAGTCAAGCAATCTACATATGAGAAATACTTGGTGGCAGTGAGATAACTTGGTGTTTTCTAGCCCAAAATTCTACGTGGCCCTGTGCTGATATGGACATGCGTGTTGCTCATACTCAAGCGACTAGTTTCGTCAGTTTTTTGGAGATTAGTGCGTGGCAGTTGGACGTTTCTAGGTTGAAGAAACGAAGAATGTTGTTTAGATTCTTCTTTAGAAAAAGTAGTGCTGAGAATACCTTTGGTATTGGCTTTCGGCGTGACCTTTTGCCATCAGCCCGTGGATAAAGAAAAAGCGAACAATAACGGTCTGACGTCTAACGAATAAGTACATTTAAAAAACTCAACGTATCTGGTATTACTCGACGTATACAAAGATCTCATATAAAAGAAAGATAAAAGATAATAAATACTATTTATATATAAGAAGATAATATCGTCTATTTATTAAATAATATTACAAATATCGCGGGTTTAACCTGGACTCGATTGGCACAGGACCGAGGCGGACGGCAAAGTAAGAGAGAGAGCCTATAGCCAGCAGTGGGATAGAGAAGGCTGTGGATGATGATGATGAAAAGAGATTAAAGAGATAAATAATAATATCTTCGGTTGAGAAGCGCTGATTTCGAGTGTTTATTTTCAAATGACAGACCAAATGCGAAGATTCGTATCGATTACTGCGGTCAAGATAAAGCAAGTGGCGAGGTCTCCTCTGAGGCCGGGATCGAGATTACTTTTACAAAGTCGACTGACAATCTTGTTCTTTTCTAACGAGGTATCGAGCGACTTTCTCGTCACTTCAGTAAGTTTTTATTCGACTATTATTTCGTTTGAAGTACGAACACCAAACTCGCCTGATAGCCAGATACTGTGTGATACAAGATGATGCACGCATTGCACGCTGACCTGGAATATTACCTATTCAATCCGAATTTAAAAAGTTCCAGATGATTGATATCTTTTAGGATAGTAAAGCCGACTGTTTATTCCACTTTTTGGCTGCACGAATACGGAAGGAAGGTTCAAATCTGATGATGAATCTGAGGTATTTGGAGATCTACATGCTAAGCTACATAAAGTAAGTTTTTTACTGTTATAGGTTTACACTTGACCGTCATCACCCCTGATATGCGACGGTCAACGATGGAGCATGCTTACCTACAGGTAACCGATTCACTCTCCAGGTCTATAAACCTGAGTTTTATGATTCGAATCTTACCTCAGTGGAATAGAAATCTTCCGCCCCATTCGCTGCAGATACCATATGCACGATATGGTTATATCTGTTGTCCCTCAGTTCGACGCTGTTCAGGTTGTTGCCTGTCATCATCGACTCCCATTGCTCTTTCGATATAACTGTAACAGAACAGGAACACAATTAGAGGCCGGTGCCAAGATCATTTTATTTTTTCCCCGGCGGCTTCGAAACAACGCGTAACAATTAATTACAGCTGCTGCTCTTTAACATGTTTATTTCATTTATAAATAAAGTCTGATTACTTTAATTACAACAGTTCGATTACAAAATCTTTCATAGTTTTTAATCATTTTTATCAAGCTCAAAATATTTAATTAGTGCTTTGAATTTTTATCACGTTAAAAATGCTTTAAATGATAATGTAGATATCCGCTGCTGGATACATAGAGTAGGCGGATGAAACGGTGATGTATTAAATTTGTATATTGCATTTCTTAGATGTAAAAATGTATGTAACCGTAATAAGGGTAGTGTTTTTCTTGATTTCAACCAAGGAAGGAAAAGTATTATCTGTTCAAATCTCACACAACAAAATCGACTATTGCCATTGCGTCTGACAGCTATCGTAATAACTTGCTGGTCATAGAAAAGCAATAATATTTAGCAAGAGTGTTTTTAAAAGAACTCTCTTTCTGCAGAATGACGCTTGGAGCGATGTGATTTAGAATGAATCGTTTCTGCGCTAAATACCTAATACCGCTATTCATCGATTAACAAAACCAACCTAAAAGTAAACAGTTCGCTAAGTCCATTATTCCACGGATAATAGGGATATTAGCGTGTCGTGGGCGAGCCAGGAAGCTATTCTCATTATTCCTCCGGCCGTCACGTGAAATCCAACGTGTAAGAAGCCATTCGCATTCCGACGCTTTCAGAATACCTACAAGAAAATGCGATACAAACGTAAACAAACAATAAATAAACAATACGTTTACGTTGCTTGTTTGCCTATCGTTATTTATAGTGAAAGATAAGATTTGAATAATTGCAATCTGTTTCGATAATTTAGTATGGAATGCTGGAAGTTTCCCGGTTAATTTCATTTCGATAAGATATGAAACTGGAAATTCTTTGATAGTGTGAAAATATAAGACATTTTTCTCACAAATCTGTAGTTGTCACAATGTTTACCACATTGCTACAGATTTGTGAACAATAAATCGTTTGATTTGTAAATTACGAGATATGAAAACCTATGATTTTATTGAATTCGAGGAGGAATATTACATAGCCTTGAGCAAAGTGATCAATTTTAGTGTTTTATCGTTAAGACACACAAACATATTATTTATTGGTTGTATGATGATTTAATACTATCCCAAATAATCTCTAGAAAATGAGGATATTTATAGTATGTATTATCACTTTTGCTTACTGAGTCACAATTGACATTCAGCCTCCATTTCTGGCTGCGCTGACTAATTTGTAGATTGCACAGTCGAAGTTCAAAGCACAGCGTAAACTTGAGCGTATATGGATAGTATATATAGTATTGATACTCGTACATCAGAAGAATCCTGCGCACTAAGATTAAAAAACGCATGCTACTGGTGCATTACAGCCAATTACTCGCTACTGTAATACGAAAAAGGGCTTGCATAGACAGCTTTAAATTAACATGACGCAAATATTTAAAAAGATTGTATTCATCCATTTTGGCAAATCAAGTAATTATGCATTATTTAAAAAAAACTCTGAAGTGAATATGCTACTTCAGAAAGAGTCCAAAAGGTGTGCTCGAACACATCAGTTTTCACGGGAAAGCGAAATGTTGGAACATGCTAGGAACTAGTTCCACCAATAACCAAAACACACACACACACCTGTGTAACTTAGCCTAAATTGCGTAGGATCGAAGCGATCTTGGGACCAACCAAGATACACAACACGGCAATACCACTTTCGACCGCTCGAAAACAGTCTTGGTTTTGCTTTTGCTTTCTGTCTTTCCCGTCGAAGCGAAAATGAAGATACTATTTCAAAGCCAAGACTATTTTTTATTTTAGTAGACGGTACACCTCCAGGAGTTATTACGGACCTATTGTAAAGCAAGTTCCCTAAACGTGTGTGACAGCAAGAAAAAGTGCGGACGTGTCCGGTAAGTGTATTTGCAGATTAATTTTGAAAAGGTCTCGACCTCCAAATGTGTCTATTTTTGTTGAGGAAAAAAGTCGGCGTCTGCCTGTCTCGCCGATCATGACATTTATGGCAGAGATCGAACCGATATATAATGCTCATAAATTGAAGGTTTCAGTAAAAACACGCCCCTATCCACAATAGGATCTAGGCTTCAGTGTTATCAAGAAAGGAACTAGAAAAAAATGTGTTTCCATAAATGTACAATAATAGGCTTTTGAAAAAAAGTGAAAAAATAAGTATTCAATCGTAGTAATTTTCCACTTACTTTGACCACTTTTAAACCATGTAATCGAACAATCATCTTCATCACTTACTCTACCCATGCCCTTAGAATTGCCGACATGCATATGAATATTCAGTAGATATTCCAGTACCTGGTTGACCGAGCTTTGCGCGGTTTAAATGCGTTTATAAAGGGCTCTAAGTAAAAGATTTTCTCAGAAAAAAAAGAACAAAAAGAAAAGACCCGAGTGTAACCATCAGGATTCGAACCGAGACCTGTTGACTCCGAGGGCGAGCATATTCCGTCTGAGCCATTTAGACTTATAGAACAGTGACGAAATAAATTATCGTATTCTAATGACATTGTAGGAGTTTTTCATAGTCTAAAAACGCGCATAAAATGATGTTAAAAAAAAAACCTAGCTAGATCGATTTATCGTCCCCGAAAGCCCCTGTATACATAATTTCATGGAAATCGTTCGAGCCGTTTCCGAGATTCAGATTCTATATATATATATATATAGAATCTGACTCTCTCTTCTATATATATATATATATATAGAATCTGAATATATATATATATATATATTTACATCCTACAATATTTTTGGCGTCATGCACGTCGTGCATCATTATGACGTCCTCCGGTTCCCCTTGCTTATTTTAACATCTCTTAATGAATATTGCTTAGTTTTTCGATTGCCAGCTCCGTGGGATACATCGTTTTCTGATAATTTTATTTTTCGCGATATTCCTCTTACGTTCGTGCCGCAACATTTTTGAACCCCGAACCATGGTCATTAATTATAAACGTCCTGGATATATTAATCTTGATTTACCAATGGCATCGACTATTTAGCGTCTGCATAGGATGAATGGCATTTGTGAGTGCGACGTTGCCAGCTAGTTTAGATTTACTTTCTCTTTCTTTTACTTTAATTTCGTAAGATCTATAGTTATACGGATGCCCGATATTTT